>JAGFMF010011796.1:15076634-15226743 GCA_019455555.1 Galemys pyrenaicus
TGGGAGCTGTAAGCTAGGATGTGTGGATGAAGACCAAGTATGTATGAGAAGTATAGTTGGTCCTCTGACTGAACAAATGCATATATTTCATATAAATCAAAATATTGCAGATAATATATATGATTAATTAATATAAAGCAGATAACTTAAACGTAGTCCCAGTATTTATCTTTGAATCTTAACTTGCTAAGTATATAGTGACATTTCAGCTCTACTATTAAGTAGATTTTTAAACTGACTTATGATATTGGTTCTCTAAAAGTATGGTAAGTGGTAGATTGTTAATGTGTTCACTCACTGTCCTATTTTTCATTTAATTCTTGATTCAAACTATATTAAGTTTTAGAGTTATATGAGCCTAATGAGGCTTTAAAATCTTTCTGAAAGTAATTTTGACTGCCTGTATTATTGTTTCTTTCAGTTTACAATGCACTCTGATCTTGGAAAAATTGTTCAGAGTCTGTTGGATGAATTTTGGAAAAATCCTCCAGTTTTAGCTCCTTCAACAGCATTTCCATAGTAAGTGTATTTGTAAGAGAATGGGCCATCTTCTGCCTGTTCCCCTTTAGCAGGCTCCTAGTAGAGGCCTTATCTGGGATGTTATAGTCCTAGATGTGGTTCTCACTGGGTTGCTAGTTTAAATATCTTGAGAGAGTTATAATAAAGTAAATTTTTCCTTTTAGTCATCCTGTGTCACTTCTACATTCACTTTGTTAAGGCAATGCAGAGTCCCGACTAGATACAATGGGAAGAAAATAGATTTTCCTCTTGAAGGGGGAGTGGCAAGGTTCTAGAACAGGGTATGGAGTCAGAAGTATTATCACCATTTTTGAAAAAATATCATGCCACAAGATACTTGGAAGAGAAAACTTAAGGCTTTTTTTTTATTTGCAAATGTCTTTAGCATATCCCTACACTTAATAGTTGGTACAGTTCAAAATCCAAGTTGAGGTTGTTTTCTATTCAGAATTTTAAAGAGAGTGCTCTAATTTCTAGAAATACTTGTTTCTATTGTGGCTAAGTTGTTGAATGCCATTTTGATTTTTAGATCTTTTCAACTTTTTTCATATTTGGTGTTCTGAAACTTCATGATGCAACTTCTTATTAGTCTTTTTACTTCTCAGAGTATATCTTGTCTTAATGCCCAGTCCTTTAACCTAATTTCTACAACTGTCTTCCTATCAGAAGCCAGGCAGCATTTTCGGTACTACTTGGAGGTCTCCTTAGATAGGCTATCCAGTTCATTAAGTACATCAACGACTTCTTCTTTGGTCATGCAATATATAATTCCTGGAGTCATGAACCTCACTGATCATTTTTATCTAAAAACTGTATTTCTTGTCCTCTGTCTGTATGTGGTTATATATAAATTCATTCACTTTATTTAAATATTCAAGCCAACATGTTTACTTGTTACCATTTCAACTAAATTCTGTGATGAAGTGCATACTACTAAAAAAGCAAGTTTGATACAGTTTGCCTTTTATAGGCTATACCCTCTGTGGAGGTAAAAAATAAAAGCAAATTGGTTTTGAATTTTTAAACTTTAATTCAAGCTTTTCAAACTTTAATTCAGGAATAGTACCAATATTCTCTCATGTTGATCATCTTGTTTTTAGATAATCATATTAACTTATATTCTCATATATATGGGAAAAAGGGGAGAACTTCCATGCCCTCTCCAGTAGTGCCATTTTCCTCAAATCTTCATGTGCTAATACGCCTGTTATGACTAGTTATAACAGTTTTCCATGACCCCTTCCTGGGTTTAATTAATTTGTTACAGCAGGTCACAGAAGTCAAGAGGAACATTTACTTGCATTTACCAGTTTATTATAAAGGATATTATAAAAGATAACAGATTAATGGTGCGATTAGGAAATAAATAGGGTGAAGTCTGGAAAATGTCCCAAGCATAGGATCTTATGTCCCCATGGATTGGGATGCACCACCCTCCTGCTATGTGGATCTATTTACTGGTAAGGAAGTTTGTCAAGTCTAGATGTTCAAGGTTTTTTAGAGAGTTTAATCTGTAATCCCCTCTCTTCCCTAGAGTGAGGTAGGGCTAAAACTTCATACCCTCTGTTACTTGGTCTTTCTAGTGTGAAGCCCCATCCTGACACTACATAGGAATCCACCCTGAATCACCTCTTAACATAAAAAAAAATCTGATTTAATAAGCTTGTTATTTATAACAAAAAGATACACTAAAGAAATTAATAGGGCTTTATAAACTATGACAGGAAGTTGGTTGAACACCATGTCTTCTTATATCTTATTGTACCATATATACAAGGTGAATATTTAGTGTCTAGTATTCTATTTAAAAGAAACTTTTTTAAAATCTGTCCTTTACACAGCACTGACTGACCATATATACTTACTGCATTAATTCAAATATTGATATTTAGGTAATTCTCATTTGCACTTAAACCTGAATTACCCTAATTCTTTTACAGTGTGGGTCTCTCTGGAAAAAAGGTTAAATATGAAAAATTTATGATGCTTTCCTTTAAAATTTTCTAGAAAAGCATTCTTGACTTTCAGTCAGATTTTGCTAAATACAGTGCAATCTACTATACTAAGCATCCTCTATTTGAATGAATGTTCTGGGTTAAGTGTTATTCTCTATTCCCCTCTATGAAGATACTTATTTATCGCTAGTGGATGCTTAATAATCAAAAGTAGTCTATTCTGACTCTCTCTGGTGGAGCAAACAGTTAAGTTGCAGCACTATGAAGCTATCTGCAGCCTCTGCAGCACAGGTTCGATCCCCGGCAGGGGAGATGAACACATGGCATGGCAGACCTCTCCTATCTTGCCCGCTGTTCCCCTCAGCAGTGTGTTTCTGTCTATCTGTTCTGGTCCCCATTCTGTCTCTGGTGAATCCTCTCACCCCTCCACACCTCTGACCTGTACCCTAGTTCTTGTATGCATAAGTAAGTAAACCTTTAAAAAAAAGTCTATTCTACTCTAGCCAGTTGAACTGTATGCTGTTTAAAGCACACGATTTTCCTTTTTCATGGAATTCACAGTCCTCTTTTTTAAAATGTTCATATTCATCATTGTATAAAATACTTAGTTCAGTTTAAATATTACATGGCGGGGCCTCTCTGGTGGCGCAGAGGGTTAAGCAGCAGACTATGAAGCAAACCGCAGCTACTGCAGTACAATTTCGATTCCTGCTGCCGGCCAGGGAGGGGACCCACATGGCATAGCAGAACTTTCCTGGCTCACCCGCTGCTGCTCTCGACAGTGTGTTTCGGTCAGTCTTCCTGTTCTGCTCCCTGCTCTGAATCCTCTAACCTCCCGCGACTCTGGCCTGTACACCAGCTCTTGTATGCATAAATAAACAAATCTTTAAATATCACATGCCTTAAACAGATTCCATCTATAATGCATGACCATTGTTATTTGGAACAATTTAGAAGTGATTTTACAAATTCACCCACTAAATATAATTTTTGTTTTCTTTTTCTCTTCAGTCTGTACAGTAACCCAAGTGGAATGCCTCCTTATGCTTCTCAGGGTTTTCCATTTCTCCCTCCATATCCCCCACAAGAAGCTAACAGGAGTATTGCATCTTTACCTGTTGCTGACTCTGTTTCTTCTTCATCAACAAGTTATTCACCAGCCAAGCCCGCTGCACCTTCATTTGGTGTCCTTTCAAATCTGCCGTTACCTGTTCCCACAACGGATGCTTCAGCACCGGTTGGTACATTCAGTTATCCACATTTTGTACCCTTCATTCAATTAACAAATATTTGTTGTATGCCAACATGTGTCAGGCACAAAAAATAAAATGATTACATTTTCAACTCAAGTAACAAACTCTGAAAGGTAACCAGCAAATAATCAAATAATTGCAAATAAGAAACTTCAGTAGAATTTAAGAGTTACTATATAGTTATAGTGAATAGTTAGTTGAAGGAATGCTAGTGCTCCCAGGAACCAAGGCAGAACTAGAAGAGATGCCTTTATGAAAAAAAAAGTGATTCAATATTTTTTGCCACTTTATCCCTAGTACCTCAAACCATGCTTGACACATGTGGTCGGAGCACAGTTAAAAGAGGCAGATGAATGAATGAATGTTTGAGACCGGATTTTGAAATACTAGTGGATTTGCCAGGATGACAGGAGGTTATTAAACAATCTTTAAAGAGGTAACAGCATTGATAAAGGCAGAGGCATAACCAAGATGTCAAATTTGTGAAGCTGTTTATAAATGGATCTCTCTGACTGTCAGTGAAGGCACAAGAAGTGATTGTGTAGGCGAGGCTGGTATCAGATTGTGGACAGTCTGCTGTAGTGTGTTATGGGCTTCAAATATTCCATGGTTTATAAAATTCTATGTTCTTGACCTAGTAACTGTTGCCATGTGGGATGTTACTGAGGGAAAGACTAAATTTGTGTATAAAACATATTAAGGGATTTTAAAGCCTTCATTTTTTTATACCAGAAAATATAATGTTATAAACAGTTTTACCTCAATTAAAATTTATTTTAAAAATTTTTTTAAAACTTTAATTTTTAGTCCTTAGTGAATATCACCCATAGTAATTATTAAATATTATAAAACTTTATTTTACCTAATAGTATTAATTTCACTGTTTTTCAAAAAGCTTTCTTCATTTTATTTAATGATATTATGAACAAAGGACAATTAGTAGTAAAAACAAAATTACAAGAAAACTTTTCAAGGGTCCTCAATGTTTAAGTCATCTGTTCTAATCTTATATAGTTATGTAACTGTTCAGACTTTTGTACAATTATTAATACTTAATGCCTTTCATTTGAGATAATTATATTCATATATCATTGAAATCCATAGATAACCCCACACCTGTCACAGATAAACTTACGAGATTTATTTTACAGCCATCTGCTTGCTAAGAAGCGCTAACTCAGGTTCCCACATGGTCCCCAGCCAAAAAAACAAAAAAGAAGAAGAAATGCTATATATACAGGAGGACACTGAAAAATACAGAGTGAGGAAAGAAGGGGGAGAGTAAGGACAAAGTAAAGTATGAAGAGGAAGACATGATAATGAAAACAAAGTAAAAAAGATGGCTGAAATTTAATGCCATTTAAAACTCTCTTTAGATAAGCCAAAATGGTTTTGGTTACAAGATGCCAGATGTCCCTGATGCATTTCCAGAACTCTCAGAACTAAGGTAAAACATTTGAAGTATAACATTGGTATTAGTTATCTATTTTATTTGTAAATACTTAACCAGATTATCATTTTCATAACCACATTAAATAAAAACATTTAAACAGTTTCACTATTCCTGCTTTATGGTTGTCTTAGTAGGAAAATTTTACAAATTAGTTTTAGGTATAGTAGATTTTATTTTCTGAGTGACTGTTATGTACCCAAAGAATTTTCTAGATTCAGGGACTGATAATATTTATCAGGATAACAAGGTCCTTTCGCTTATGTGGCACTACGTTCTTGTGAAAATTATTTTAGATTATAGCTGAATGTTTCAAAATATATCTTGATCTATTTTAGACCTTTTCACTGTTGATTTAGTAGATAAAACTTTGTAGGTAGAGAAATACAGTTCTAATAAAATATTATCACATTGTGGGTTTTTTGGTATTTAAAATTTATTTCCAGTTTATTGAGATATATATAGCACTGAAAAGATTTAAAATGTACATGATTTGACTTACATATATTGTGAAATGATTACTGCAGTAAGTTTAGTTAACATCCATCACTTCATACAGATATCAAGAAAACAAGTTTTTTTCATTGTGTTGAGAACTCTTAGGATAGAGCAGTGTTATAGTCATTATGCTTATCATTACGCTTAATATCTATCACATCCCTAGTATTTATTTTATTTTGTAACTAGTAGTTGTTTTTTTTTTTTTTTTTCTGAAAGATTTATTTATTTATGCATATAAGCACTGGGGTACAGGCCAGAGGTGTAGGGTGGTGAGAGGATTCACCACAGAGAGCGGGGAGCAGAACAGGCAGATCAACAGAAGTACACTGCTGAGGGGAGCAGTGGGCACAGCAGGAGAGGTCTGCCACACCATGTGGGTCCCCCCCTGGTCAGCAGCAGGGATCGAACTCGTGCTGCAGTGGCTGCTCCTTGCGTTGCTTAACCCACTGCACCACCAGGGGAGGCCCATTAGTAGTTGTATTTTTTGATAACTTGTCCTTCAACTCAGTTTTGTTGTTGTTGTTTTTAATTTTTTAATTTGTTACATCATTGTTCATATTTGTACAATATTTGATTACTCCCTTCAGGTGTAGTCCCTAAAGTTCCTACCAGCACCATAGTACCTTGTGCTCTTCCCTCCCCTATTTTGTTCCTGCTTCCTCCCACTCCCTGCTGTATGTTTCAAATCTGTGGTCAGCTTGCAAGTTTTGTCTTTTTTTTGACCTGTTGTTCAGTTTTCCTATATTCCACCTATAAGTGAGACCGTTTGGTAATTTTCTTTTTCCTTCTGACACATTTCATCTAGTATAATCTCTTCCAGCTCCATCCATGTTACCATAAATGCCATGAGTTCATCTTTTTTGATCCCTGAGTGTGTTTATATATATGTGTGTATGTGTGTGTATATATATATATATATATATATATATATATAATATCACATCTGTTTGGGGGCATTTGAGTTGTTTCCATATCTTAGCTATTGTAAATAGTGCTGCAGTAAACATGGGAATGCAGGTTTCCCTTGGAATAGTGTTTATTTTTTTTTTAAGATTTATTTATTTGTACAAGAACTGGGGTACAGGTCAGAGGTGTGGGGATTGAGGGGAGGATTCACCAGAGACAGAGTAGGGAACAGAATAGGCAGATAGATTGAAATAAACTGCTGAGGGGAGCAGCAGGCAAGACAGGAGAGGTCTGCTGCACTACATGGGTCACCTCCCTGGCCAGGGATGGAGCCTCACCTGGGGATCAAACTTGTGCTGCAGTGGTTATGGATAGCTTCATAGTGCTGCAACTTAACCCTTTATGCCACCAGAGAGGCCCCTGAATTTGTTTTTGTGTTCTTTGGGTATATTTCCAGAAATGGAATCACTGGATCATATGATAGATACATTTTTAGTTCTTTGCTGATCTTCCACACAGCTTTCCATAGTGTCTGGACCATGCTGTATTCCCATCAGTAGTGTAGGTTCTTTTTTCTCTGCATGCCTGCCACCATTTGTTTTTGGATTTGTAAATATGGGCCATTCTCATCAGTGTGAGATTTTGATTTGTGTTTCTCTGATAAGTGATGTTGAAATTTTTTTCACACGTTTGTTGGTCACTTGCATTTCTACTTTGGAAAAGTATCTTTTTAGCTTTTCTGCCCATGTTTTGATTGGGTTGTTTGCTTTGTTTTTGTTGAGTAGTGTAAGTTCTTTGTAGATCTTTGATATCAGTCCATTTTCAGTTGTATGGAGTGTAGTTGTTTTCCCGAAGTTTAGTTCTTTGTTTTGGTTTTTTTTAGATTCTACATACATGTGAGATCATACAGTAGTCTTTCTATCTGACTTATTTCACTTATTATAATGCCTTCAAGGTTCATCTGTGTTGTTGCAAATGGCAGAATTTCCTTCTTTTTTTGCTGTATAATCTCTATGTGTTTGTATTTGTGTGTGTAATTGTAACTTCTTACCCATTCATTTCTCAGTGGATGCTTGGTTTGTTTCCATGTCTTGGCTATTATAAGTAATAGCTAGGTGTTTTTACAGAGCACTTTTATTCAAATCTAAGGCAAATAAGTCTGTAATGTTCAAGTCTAAAGTTCCATTCAGCTTTAGAAATCATTGCACTCCCTTTGAAAGCCGATAGTAGTCATGTGGCTATATCACTAAGGTTGCTGAATACTATTAATTTTTTTTTGTAATTCTTTCATCTTTTGAATGTATCTTACTAGACATATATAGCCAAATACCCATGAGAAACTTTATAGTTAAAAAAAAAAATCTTAGTTCTTATTTGACCCAGTGTTTTACAGTCATTTTTAGGAGATAGTAATTTATTTAACTACAGCTAGTAATGGTAAATTAATGACAGTTTACTCTATGCCACATGAATGCATACAATTTATGCATTATATTGCTTATAACAAGCCCTTGAGGTAGGTACTGTTGTTATTGTTTCCATCTTATAAAGGTTTTTTTTTCCTTATTAAAAAACAGTTACGGGAAAAAAACAGTTATGAAATGTCAAAATTACCAAAAGATGAAGCTCTTTGCTCCTCTTATTTCAATATAACCTTCCTCCAGCTTTTTGTGGGGGCATGTGAGTATGTGTCAGGATTATTGTAAACCACATCTCCTTGTTTTATGTCATTTTCACCCCTAATTTTTCCACTTAATTTCTTCATCAGGTAAGGACTTTTTTTCTATTATAATCACCTATACACATTAGCATCGTACCTAACAAAACAAATGATAATTCCTGGTTATTATTTCATTTCTCTAATGTCTGAATAATTAAATCTTTTTGTTACTAATTTATTTGAATCAGGATTTAAAACAAGGACTACATATTGCATTTAGATGCTTTAATTCTTAATTTTGTTTAATCTTCAACCATGTGCCAACCTTTATTAATATGTGTACCATACACATATATATTCACACATACATACATATAAACACTTGTATTTGATGTATTGTAATAAATATATTTATTGTATATATTGTATTGTAATAAATATATTTGTTGAGGAAATTTTTTATTCATTTCTTGTATTCTATTTTTGCCTGGTTGCATCCTATGATACTACTGAAAGTGCTCCTCTGTTTCCACTATAGTTCCTGCTACTGGTGACTGGATTTTTTTTTTTCTTTTCCAATTGTTTTAAAATGAAGTTTATTTTCTTACACTGTTAGTCATTTTTGTACACAATTTGATTTCTACCCTCAGGTGTAGTTCCCATAGTTCTCCCACAACCAAAGTGCCCATGAACCATTACCATAGTTCCCTGTGCTCTTCCCTCCCAGTTTTGATTCCTCTCCCTCCTCCTGTCCTGCCTTATGCCTCTGCTCTGTGGTCAGTGTGCAAGTTTTGTCCTTTTTTTGACCTTTAGTTCAGTTTTCTGTATTGCATTTATAAGTTAAACCATGTGATATTTGTCTTTTTCCTTCTGACTTATTTCATCATAATCCCTTCTAGCGCCATCCATGTTGCCACAAATGCCATGAGTTCATCTTTTTTGATTGCTGAGTACTTTTGTGTTGTCCATCTCTACCACATCTTCTTGGTCCATTCATCTGTTTTGGGGCATTTGAGTTGTTACCATATTTTAGCTAAATAGTCCTTCAATAAACATAGGAGTGCAGATTTCCCTTTGAATTAGTGTTTTTATGTTTTGTGGAGTGAAATATTCTGGATCGTATGGTAGATCCATTTAGTAACGATTATAGTTTTGATTAGATTTGATTTTATCAAATCATCACATTAACACCTTAGACAGTATATATGTCAGTTACATTTTAATGAATCTGTAAAAAATGATTCAAATTAAGTTCTTTTGGAAAGCATACTTATAATTTACATACTTCTTATTACATCACTTAAGGTAATAGTTATATCTAGCGGCCCTATTTTGTGTGATAGTAAGATTGAAACACCTAAAATCACTGACCATTATTTCATTAAGGATTACAAATGTGACTTTCAGATTTTATTGTTCTTAATTACTGAATTAGTTAAATTCTATGAAGAACTTTCTTAAATTAAGTAGTTATATGGAAAGGCACTATACGTGCTTGATTTTTTTTCCCTTTATCAATTTTCAGAATAAGGAATTGATACATTAGTAAGCTCCAAAAGTTCTGATGTATAAGAATTTTTTTTCATAATTGTTTGGGTTTTTACAAACTCGTAAATTTTTAAAATGTGTATTTGATATGTTTCAATCCAATCCAGTCATTATTCTTTTTGATGCTTAAAATAGTCCTATTTTCAGTCAATAGGAAACTCTTCAACTTGGCTTCTTAAATGTCTTTTTGGCAAAACAAAAATTGGTGGGCTTGTTGTGAACATTTCTTTTCACTGACCTGTAGTCAGCACTCGTTCTCTTTTAAAATAATAATATCAATATTTTTTCCCTTCTTTATTTATATATATTTGACATCAATTGTAATCCCCATGGATTCCCCATCACCATTTCACCAGTGCACCATCACCTCAGTGGCTTGTGCTCTTATCTGCCCTCAACCCCTCTCCCTCCTTCTTCCCCACCAAGTGTCCCCAATTTGTCCTTGTCTTTTTGTTTTTGTTGTGTTTTTCTTCTTCTACTTACTGTTATTATTCTTTTCCTTGATCCTTATTTGGGTCCCTTATATTCCTCCTAGGGGGGAAACCATCTAGTATTTTTCTTTTGCCTTCTGACTTACTTTGCTGAGCATAATCCCTTCTAGTTCCATCCATGTTCCTATGAATGTGTCTAGTTTACCTTTTTTGATTGCTGAATAATATTTCATCGTGTACCATAGCTTCCCGATCCACTCATCTGTTTTTGGGCATTTAGGTTGTTTCCAGGCCTTACCTATTGTAAAGAGTGCTGCTATAAACATAGGGGTGCAGGTATTCTTTTAAATCAATGTATTTATTTTTTGGGTGTATTCCTAGGAGTGGGATTGCTGGATCATGTGGAAGTTACATTCTTAGTAGTTTGAGGAACCACCATACCACTTTCCATAATGGTTGGACCAGCCTGAATTCCCACCAGCAGTGTAGTAGAGTTCCTTTTTCTCCACATCTTCACCAACATTTGTTGTTGCTAATTTTTTTGATATGTGCCATTCTCACTGGTGTAAGGTGCTATCTCATAGTGGTTTTGATTTGCATTTCTCTGATTACAAGAGAAGTTGCCTGCTCTTTATTTTTAATGAAGTGTAATTAACATGTTAGTTTCAGGTGTAAAACAATGATTCAACACTGTGAAATATCCCCACAAATAAGTCTAGTGAATATCTTTCACCACACATAGTTACACACTTTCTAATGCCTCTTTATACTTTTCAGAGTATATTTAAAATTTTTTAATTTAGCACAGAAGTAGCTTCATGATGAGACAGTTATACCCTTATTTTCTGCTGGTTGCCAAAGGTATTTTTCTTCCATCTCTAAATTACTATTACAGTTTCTGATGGCCCCATAGGCCATCAAACTGCTTCCTTGTGTAGAGACTTGGAATGTTTTTTTTTTTTTTTCATTTAAATTTATTTAATTATATTTGACATCATTTGTATTCCCCAGGGAGTTCCCACCCCCATTCCACCCGTGCACCATCACCTCAGTCCTTTGTGCTCTTTCTGCCTTCATCCCCATCTTTGCTCTCCCTTCCTTCCCCTTACCCCCCCCACCCATGGTCCCTTTGGTTTATCTTTGACGTTTTGGTCTTGTTGAGGTTTTTTGATTGCTTTGGTTATAATTGCTCATTTCCTTGAGCTCATTCTTTTGTTGTTGTAGCTGTTGCTCTTTCACATTCCTCCTAATAGTGAAGCCATCCAATATTTTTCTCTTGCTATCTGACTTGTTTCACTGAGTATAATTCCTTCTAGCTCCATCCATGTTTCTGTAAATGGCACTAGTGTGTCATTTTTGATTGCTGAATAATATTCCATCGTGTATATG
Organism: Galemys pyrenaicus; assembly: GCA_019455555.1. Classification (NCBI taxonomy): domain Eukaryota; kingdom Metazoa; phylum Chordata; class Mammalia; order Eulipotyphla; family Talpidae; genus Galemys; species Galemys pyrenaicus. The sequence goes on from JAGFMF010011796.1 coordinate 15,088,247, forward strand.
TATCACATCTTCTTGATCCAGTCCTCTACTTTTGGGCATTTGGGTTGTTTCCAGGTTTTACCAATTACAAATAGTGCTGCAATAAACATAGGAGTACAGGTGCTCTTTTGGATCAGTGTTTTTGTGTCCTTTGGGTAGATCCCTAGGAGTAGGATTGCTAGATCATATGGTAGTTCCATCCCTAGTAGACTGAGGACCTCCATACGACCTTCGATAATGGTTAGATTAGCTTGCATTCCCACCAGCAGTGTACTAGGGTTCCTTTTTCTCAACATCCTCGCCAGCATTTGCTATTGTTGGTTTTTTTGATGTGTGCCATTCTTACCAGTGTAAGGTGGTACCTCATTGTGGTCTCTTTTGATGTGTGCCATTCTTACTAGTGTAAGGTGGTACCTCATTGTGGTCTTAATTTGCATTTCCCTGATTATGAGGGATGTTGAGCATTTTCTCATGTGCCTGTTGGCCATGTGTATGTCCTCTTTGGAGAAGTGTCTTTTAAGTTCTTCTGCCCATTTTTTGATTGGGTTTTTTACTTTATTTTTCTTGAGTCTTGTGAGTTCTTTGTATATCTTTGTGATCAGACCCTTGTCCATTGTGTGGAGAGCAAAGATTTTTTCCCCATTCAGTGGGGTTTCTTTTTGTTTTGTTTAATGTTTCCTTTGCTGTACAGAAGCTTTTTATCTTGATGTAGTCCCATCTGTTTATCTTCTGTCTCATTTTTATTGCTTTGGGGACTGCCACCTCGAATGCAATATTGAGATGTAAGTCTTGCAGTGCTTTATACCTATGTTTTCCTCTATATATTTTATAGTTTCACATCTTACATTTAGGTCTCTTATCCATTTAAGTTGATTTTTGTACATGGTGTGAGGTAGTGGTCCAGTTTCATTTTTTTGCATATGGTGGACCAGTTTTGCCAGCACCATTTATTGAATAAGCTGTCTTTGTCCCATTGCAAATTCTTTGCTCCTTTGTCAAAGATGAGTTGTCCATAGTTGTGTAGTTTTACTTCTGTGCTTTCTATATGGTTCCATTGGATAATATCAATATTAATACTACTGAATGCAGGATACATTTTTTGATTTGTTTTTGTTTTTCACACTTCTTTTGTCTTTATGATATATCATACCAGAGATGTATAGCCAAATACTATTCTTTAAAGTCTCTTCAAATAATATTTCTCTGATAACTTAGAAAAAAATCCAGGTCCTTTTATTTCCATTTGCTTGAATTTTAGAAACTTTATTTTTTTATTCTATAGTACTTTTATTTATAGTCAAAATTAGATTCAAAAGGGTTTAACGTCCATCCCTATTTCATCATCTGTTTCTCTCTTTCATCCTGTTGATTTTTGCTTTTGATTTAGCCTTCCAAGATTTCTTCCAATTTTTATGAATATGTGTACACTCACATACAGACATATATACATATCCATATCTTTTATTTTTGACCCCCCCCACACACCCCTTAGATATATAGGCACAGAGGTTGAAATTGGAGGTTGTTATGTATGTCTCATAGTATATAGTGACTTGACACTATATTCACATGACTTTATGTTCTATTAGGGTCAATATTTTGCTTTTAAGGCAAAATATATATATATATAATATAATTCAAAAATGATTTATAACCCTATCTGTGGAATAAAACTGAGAATTTAGGAAAATTTATCACTGGGAAAAATGGAATAACTCACAATCATTAACTTTTTTTTTTTTCAGTGTGTCACAACTTACAGATATGAATGAACAAGAGGAGATATTACTAAAACTGTTTCTGACTTTACCTCAACTAAAACAAATCATTACTGACAAGGATGACTTAGTAAAAAACATTGAGGAACTAGCAAGTATGTCTTCCTTTATATGTCATATTTCCTGAGAAAACAATGATCTTTACCTAGGAATAACCTAGAGATTTGTCTTATAGGAAAAAATCTCCTTTTGGAGCCCAGTTTGGAAGCCAAAAGGCAAACTGTCTTAGATAAGGTGAGTTGTTTATCATCTTGAAGATATCCTTAAAATTTTAAAATAGAATAAAACAGTATTTTTATTTGTTCTTTTAGTATGAACTACTCACACAAATGAAATCTACTTTTGAAAAGAAGATGCAAAGGCAACATGAACTTAGTGAGGTAAGAGGTTTACCTGTTTTTCCTTACCTTAAGAATTTTTAATCTTAATGTATATGAGCTACATTCTTACTTTCATTATCAGAATTATATTCATACTAGCTATAATTCATATAATTTTATTATAATCTATTACATTAGAATTCTTTTCCTAATTCTATAATGAGAATTTATAGAATTGGTTTATGAGTCAAGAAGCATTCTGAATTATTTGTAGTCATACAAGAGCATGTTTGGTTTCAGAACAGAAAAATTACAAAAGGCTCTATAAATAACTTCTCTGGGGAATTTGTTATAAAATCAGTTTAACTGTTTTAATAAAAATTTTTAACTTTGACTCATGTAAGTTTATGGCACAGATATCATAAATGAAAAGTAACTAAGTAGTGTAATATATAAACTGTGTAAAGAGTAACTCACCATACCTAGATGTTATTTTATTATGTTAGCTACCCAGTTGTGATAAGAAAATTAGAAGCGTCATGTAAAATTCAACGTATATATCTAAAAAGACAAATGTTTAGAACAGGAATAGAGGATATAATCACTATCAGTAACCAACAATATAGTTAATATTCTAAAATCAGAAATTCTAGAAGGTAAAAGTAATGTAATAAAACATGAAAGAAATTAAACAACAGCAAAATTGTTAACATAAAACAGATTATAAACTTATAATGGATTTCAGATAATGTGATCAATCTTTAGAATAAAAGAAATAATTGAGTAATTTATGTGCCTTGCACTGCACTGAACTATTTATATACATAGGCCAATTATTCCCTGTAAAACCCTATGAGATAGGAAGTATTACTTTTGCATTCATTTGACAGATGAGGAAATTGGTTTTCTTTTTTAGAGTTGTAGTGCAAGTGCCCTGCAGGCAAGATTGAAAGTAGCTGCACATGAAGCTGAAGAAGAATCTGATAATATTGCTGAAGATTTCTTGGAAGGAAAAACTGAAATAGATGATTTTCTCAGTAGCTTCATGGAAAAGAGAACAGTATGTAATCCTCTTCAGTTGAAGACAAGTGATAACTTTATTTCTAATTACTTAAGTATATTCATAACTAAAAAAATTTATATTCCATTGCTGCCTGGAATTTTGAATGTAATGAGACATCTGAAGAGCTCTATTGAGAAAAATAACATCTTACTATAACTTTAAATCTGCTTGTGAGTACAAGCAGGTTAAAAAAATAGTTCTCTTTCAGAAATGATGGTATCTGCATTATTCTGCTTAAAGCTATCGAATCATCTTGTCTACTCTGAATAGTTGTGATATTTTCCTGAATAACCCGTTTTATAAATTGTTAAAAAGTGAATATGTAGTCATTTCAAAATTTTGTTTTTAATATTATGGAGAACATTCTGGAATAGTTCTGTTCTAATGATATTTCGATTATATTTAAGGAAAAACCAAAGCCTGCTTAAAAGTATCTTGCTCTTAGAGTCCTAAATATTTACCTTATTTCTCTAAACATTTTTTAAAAATCTTTTGTAGTAAACTATCAAACATATGTACTGTATGTGTGCAGATATTTAGCATATTTGATTACCCCCATTTTCCATGAAAGAAAATTGAAGCTCAGGGACATTAATGATTTGCTGTAATTGCATTATTAAGGCATTGATTTCTGGTCCATTGTTCTTTGGTACTTTATACTTATGCTTGAAGTTTTTATTAATCTTCCTGTTTAACAACAGTAAGGTTTATTTTTATATTTTTAAAACACGTTTTTGAAATTACATAATCAGAATTGATTAAAGAATTAGTTGCAGGTAAAAGTTATCTACAAAATTAAATGGGCTTTATTTTGATTCTCAGAATTCTGTCATAATGTAGGAAGTAGTAAGTAAATAATTGAGAAGTAGCTGCTATTTTTTAAAAAAATATTTATATATTTTTGCATATAAGAACTAAAGTACAGGCCAGAGATGTGGGAGTGGTGAGAGGATTCACCAAAGACAAAGCTGGGAACAGAACAGGCAGATTGACCAAAATACACTGCTGAGGGGAGCAGCAGGTGAGGCAGGAGAGGTCTGCTGTGCCAAGTGGGTCATCTCCCTGGTGGGGGATCGAATTAATGCTGTAGTGACTGCAGGTAGTTTCATAGTGCTGCAACTTAACCCCTTGCACCACCAGGGAGGCCCCAACTAGCTGATTTTTTAAAATGATTTGTCTTCTAGATTTGCCACTGTAGAAGAGCTAAGGAGGAGAAACTTCAAGCGATGGCAATGCACAGCCAATTTCATGCTCCCTTATAGGTAAATTGTATTCTATGAGGTTTCAGTCTTGGGGCCACTGCATGATATTCTTTCACTGAAGTGTTATTACTGGTGCCTTTTCATCCAGTTTTAAGCATAGTGCTGTCAGTATACTTATTGTGCTATGTAACAAAATGTTTTATAGTATGTACTAAGCATAAAATACACATATGAAATCTTTAGATATTTTCTCAGTATGATATTGGCGTAAATGTATTTTTTTTTTCAATATTTGATTGCTACTTGTGTAGATCTAGAAGTTATAATTAGTTCCTTTCTCTCACTGGCATGTGGGATATACTTGAGATATCAGTTGAGATACTTCTCAGTAGTTTTCCTTTGTTATTTCTTTCTTTAAAATTCCTAAGAACATATTTAAGAACTAAATTAACTTCGAGTGTCTGTTTTCCATTTTATACATGGATTATTCCAGTAATCTTAGGCCAATCTCATGACTTCAGGGTTTTTCTCTTTCCTACATGGCACTGATAGAATGACATTGCCCCTGTTAATGACGGTATTAATGACAAATTTCTCCTCTGGTTTTAAGCCTTCTATAATCTGGCATAGGCTGCAGATCATTCATTTTAATTTTCTATTTCCCTTTATATTCTCTTTCATGTCATGTTCTTTCTTCTACCACTGTAACTTTGTTCACACTCTTACCCGATCTTTTCTTCTCCTTTCCCTTGTTTTAGGAATTACTTTATTGCAAGATCTAATTCAACAAACTTAAGTAAAAGTGAAGCTATTGAGTAATGTAGGGATACATTATAGAACCCAAATGGAGGAAAGTACAGTTTAGTCACCTGAGAATGAAAACATAACTAAAGGCCATCATAACCAGAGTGGCTTCTCTTTTTCACAATCTTTTCAGGACAGCTTGTTTCTCATTTCTGCTTTTGTGTTTTTTTCTGTTTCAAGCCATCATGTACTTTCTCACTTGTTCTGCCAAGAGCCTTTCTTTGCCACACTCTTACCTCTTTAACAACTGCTACCTACTGGCTTCATCACAGCATGATAGTTCAGCCACCCAATAGAGACTGACCACGGTCTCATTAGAAATCCCCAGAAAGACTGACCCAGTGGTGGGTGAAAGGCCCATCCTGGCTCAGTAGTTTGGCTTGGAGACTAGTATAATGGGTTCTGCCCACTCGATTGGGCTGGAAGAGTAGACTTGGAGGAGAGATTATGGGAGTTTCCCTGAAAATCAGAGGAGCAAGCACAAAAAGGTATTATAGGTATTTCTCCAACTCAGTGTTCTGTCCTTTTCTCTCAATCTAGTTGTACTTAACATTAGTGCCAATATCGAATTATTTTTATATCTTATTTGCCAAATAAGCCTGTTAAATTCTGAGGGTAAGGATTGATTTTTAATATTAAGTGTGCATTTGTCACAGCTTAAGTGGGCACTGAGAAATTATTTGTATGAACATGCTAGAATCCTTTCTGTACACTTTTTCTCTCATTATCAAGTAAATTTTAATTGAAAGAGAATGTAAAGGGATGAAGTATATTAAATTAAATCTGGTTTTTAAAAATTTTCTTTTCTTTCCAGATTTTCCTGAAAACATGAACTGCCAAGAGAGGAATGGGACACAAAACTAAGAACATTTTTATTTATGATTTGCAAATTGGTATTTCCTCATAGTGGTTGAATTAATAGATACTCTATATAGATTGTATACAGAACTGAGACTGATTTTGTACAGATTCAAATGATTGCTATGATCTTTCCTTTAAAATTTTTCTGCACAATTTGCACTAAAAATGTTTATTTATTGTTAAGTCCTATCATATTTAAGTTCCACTACTATTCTTCTCATATTGATTAAATAACTATGCATGTGATTTTAGCTAGTTTCAATATTTTATAAAAATACTTCATTTAAATTTGTATTTTTAATTTTAAATTGACTCATTTCCTTATCAAGAATTTGTTAAGAGTTTTTTCCTCTCAGCCTCTCGAAAAATTACTGTTCTCAACTGTGGAAAGTAGCTTCCTTTTCCTTTCTTTCTGGGAGATAAAAACCTTCAAAAATATATTTGTTTTTAAATATTCATACTGTCAGAAATACCAGACCTGCCAATATGCTGTCTTAAGAAAGTAACTTTTAATACTTACAATAAATCAAAACAGTAAACCAGCTCCTCTTATATATTGTTTTATTTTTTTAATTAAAAATTCATTTAAGAATTACTATAGGTAATAGCTTTCCTAATAGAAAAAAATTGCCTTTCTCTTAAATTTTCATGCTACTTTTTAAATGTAATTGTCTCAAGGCTTTGTGTTTGGGGAAAAGATATGCTAAGTTCCTAATGTTAAAATTAAAAACAATAGTTTTACTAGTAATCATTTTATTAATGCTAATATTAGTTTTTAATATTAGTAGTTAGTATTGTCAGTTTACAAAAGTAAAACATTTTATTAGCAACATTTTCTTTAGTAAACATTTTATTTATAAGTCAGTTAATTTATGTAATAGTAATCTAAACACAGGAACACCCATGAATTTTTTTCTTTACCATGAATAAAGGTGGCTTTTCATAAAGATTATAATAGCAAATAAACATTTAATTTTTAGACAGTCTGGTGTATAATGAATTTAGTTCATTTTTGTCTTTAACCTGAACTATATTCAGTAATTTGCTTCTACACCACCTCATAGGATAAACACATTTTGTGGGAAATCGTAAAAGCTAATAAAGGGGACAATCTTGAATATGTATCTGAGGCATTTTAAGGGTGTATTTAAATCATAAACACCAAGTGCATAATTTTATTTAAATTTTGTTTCATCCCAATATGATTGTCATTCTAAACACCAGCGTACTGAAAGTACAATTTTGTCTTCATTATTTTGTTTTTCCTGTACATGTTTTTGGCAATAGAGCTTTAGGATATAAACAAAATTATTTTCTTAGACTTGAAAAGTATTTAACATTTTAGTCTGTCTTTGTGGAATGGCAAGTATTCATATATGGACTATTAAAGAAATAATTTGGGTAAATAAATTAACTTTTATTGTCTGTTTTCGTGGCACGGTGCTAAGGGCATGCCATTAATCTTCAAAATGACCAGACAAGGAAGATACCTGTTATTATTCTGAATATATAGATGAGATAACAAAGGTAAGGTGTTTAAAATGTGTGGCAGAGTCTTCTGAATATTCAGAAACTTTTCTTACTGCACTGATTAGCAGAGCTTCAGTTTTCCTAGCAATGACTGCAAGTGAGAGATGTCATAGTTCCAGTCTTTTGCAAACAATCAGATAGCTTTCTTAGAAACCAGTGAGAGCCCAGAACAAGAGACCAGAAGACCACAGCCATTTTAAAGGACTATAATTTATTTGATCTATTTTATTTCCCCTACTAAAAATGAGACACTGTAAATACTTTGCAATTACAGCTTAAATATAGTTGATTATATACCTTCCCCTCCAACAACAAAAAATCATTTCTTACAAAGTAAATCTTTTCTACATAATGGCAAATAATTCATTTCAATGTTTATGCCTTAAACTTTACTATCTCTTTACTACACCAGTTAACACAGCTTGGTTTTCCTTCCAAAATTAGTGAGATTATCTCCTTAAAACTCAGTCAGTAGAAAGAGGAATTTGATCATCATCTGCATTTATCAAAAACAAGTTAGTTCAGATTTAGGTATGTAAATAATCCAGGATGAAAGAGGTCTGTATTTGAAAATCTCTGTATGAACTTTGCAATAGAAATTAAGTAACATTTTTGGTAATTTTATGGGCATTTTATCAAAATTGACCATACTGAAGAAGTTGTGCCAGAGAGGAAAAAAATGTCTGCCAAAGTAGAGATTCTGACTTTAACATATAGTAGGAGACTAAATAGAAATCAGAATGGTAGAGGAAAGCTTAGAGATTCAGAGTAGGGGTTTTTCGTGAGTAGATTTTCTAGGAATAAACTAGACTAGCAAATTTATGTTGAAATAGAGATTGTTTGAGAGGTAAGATTGATCATAATGTATTCGTAAACTGAAAGACAGCTGATATCCATTTTGAGGGGAAGAAAGTGTTGTTAAAAAGTTGAAAACATGCCAGGGGTTTCCCTTTTCTTCACCTTCCCTTATTCTTAAAAGGTCCCTTTGTTGATAAATCAAGCTCAAAATTCTTACCTACTTTATAGTAAATTTTCCTGAATATCACTAAATAATAAACCATTTGAGCCCCAAATATTTCTAGCTGAGGATATGCCATTGTTCATTCCTTATGCTTCAAAGCAGTGGTGCTATATGAAACACTTCTTATTAATGTTTGATTTAAACTGAGAATATCCTCTGAGATTTTAGTCTTGCTTGACTGGTTCTGCTTTCAAAGTCCTGTCAAAGCACGGTAAGGTTTAAACAAGCAATAGATGTAACCTTTTCTATGAATTCTAGTGTTAGATTAACTTCTAATACAGAGTCTTAAATGAAAGTGTTCATAAATGAAAATTACCTGTAAAATGTTTGGGAGACTGAAAAATGTTTATGACTATGTAAAAGACAGCACATTAAAATGTAAGTTTTAAAATACTAATATTTATAAAATTTTCTTTTTAAAATAAATGCATAGTCTGTTTGGTATAGTTAGTACTAGTCTTTTTTTTCTTTCAATAGATGTATACTTCCAAATTATAAAATTTTCTTTTTAAAATAAATGCATAGTCTGTTTGGTATAGTTAGTACTAGTCTTTTTTTTCTTTCAATAGATGTATACTTCCAAATGGAAAAAATTACTATTACATTCTCAGTTTCAGGCAAAAAAGTTTTAAGGGTTGCTAACTACAAGATGGAATAAAGTGAGTTATGTTATAAAAATGTAAAAGCCTCTGTAACTCTATTCTAAGTATCATTACCAAGTATTCCCTGCAATGTACAGTACAAAACAGAAAATGAATTCCCTGTACTTAATTTGGAAATGCTTAGGAGACCATATTAAATTTTATATACCAAAACAAACTTGCATTATTCACATTAATGGATTACTTTTTAGGTTACAAGTCTTTAAAAGTTGGAAAATATGCTAAGCACAATTACACATTATTATTTCATCCTCCAAATCACTACAAAAAAATCTTTCTCTTCCTTTCTCTATATTTTATTCCCATTTCAGCAACATATAATACATTATCCTATTTTAAAATATATTCAAAATAATGTAAATTATAAATGTTAACTTCTAATTAATTCCTTTCTAGAATGTAATAACATTTTTAAAACCATGCAGCATGAATATTATTTCTCTCTGTCCAAGCATAGCAACTACTCTCCAGTAAGTTTCTTCAAATCAAAACTTTAGATTATCAAGTAAGTCTTTTTCATAAACATACCCCTTTTTAAAATTACAATCTATCTTCTTATTCCTGGAGCTATGATAATTTAACTTTCACTGGTTTATTCAGACTGCTCTTAATAATGTGATCAGTTATATTACTTAACTTTTATGGTATCATAGCTGACAACTTGAACTGTTTAAAATTGTCCACTATTCCCTTTTTCTCAGAAAACTTCTTTGGTTGACTTTTATTAAAAATCTAGCCATGTTTTCCTTCTAATTCTCAGTTAATTTTTCAGGTTCTTCATTTGTTTAGCCCTTAATATTGATGGCTTCTGCAAGCTCTCTTACCTGTGCTTTTTTATTTTTACTTTGCCCATTTTCTTAAGACAAGCTCAGTTAGTCCATAGTTTTATTAAGATATTCATGGCTTCCCAATACCTATCTGGGCTCCAGATAGCTTTTCTTGTTCTCTAATTATGTAACTAATTACCTAGCAAGACATATTTACTTGGATATATCATAGGTTTATCCACCCAAACATCTCTAATCCCGAACTCATTCTGCTCTAGTTCTTCTTGAGTCTTTGTTCTCTGGGTACATTACTGAGACAAAATTTGAAGGCTAGTTTCTAAGCCCTTTTCTTGACTCCTATCTCATTTCTAACTCCCCAATAATTCACTTTTCTACTACTATTTCTACTGTGTAGAAGATGTACTTGTTTCTACTGCTGTCACCATAGTCCAGTACATTGTGTCTCATTTAGATGATTAGATATAATTTTCTCAGTGCTTAAGTCAGCTCCTCTCTAATCCATTCTTCCATTCAGAATGATCTTTCGTTATTTTTTGAGGTACAGTTGACATGTAACATTACTTTCAGATATACAACATAGCAATTCATTATCTACGTACTTTCAAAATGATCACAGTAAATTTAATTATCAGCTGTCCCTATATATTAGTTACAATTTTTCTCATGTTGAGAACCTTTGAGATGTTATATTTCAGCTATATTATTAAATTAGCAAATTTCAAATATGCAATACGGCATTATTAACTAAGGTCACCATGCTATGCATTACTTCCCAATTACTTATTTTACAATTGGAAGTTATTATCTTTAAGCCTACTTCCTCACCTATTTTGCCCACCCCCAGCTACCACCAATCTGTTCTCTGTATCCATGAGCTTGGTTCTGTTTTTAGATTCCATATATAAGTGAGGTGTGGTATTTGTCTTTACCTGCCGTCAAGTTCCATCCATATTGCTATAAATGGCAAAATCTCATTCTTTTTCAAAGATGGTTAAATAGTACTCCATTGTTTATGTTTACCACACCTTCTTTGTCCACTCATTTGTCAGTGGGCATTTTGGTTCTTTCCACATCTTGGTCATTGCAAATAATGCTGCAGTGAACATAGGGATGCATATATCTTTTCAAGTTAGTGTTTTTGTTTTCATCAGATAAATACCCTAAAGAGGACTAGTGGATTACTTGGTAGTTCTATTTTTAATTAAAGTAATCTCTATCCTGCTTTACATAGTGGCTACATCAGTTCACCTTTCCACCAACAGAGTATCAGTGTTGCCTATTCTTCTACATACTTGTCAACACTTGTTATATCTTGTCTTTTTGACAATAGCATTCTAACTGGTGTGAATATCTTGTTTTGATTTGCATTTCCCTGCTTACTAGTGATTGAACATCTTTTCATGTGTCGGTTGGCCACCTGTATGTCTTTTTTTAGACAAATGTCTATTCGGTCTTCTGCACATTTTTTTAATTGGACAGCTTTTTGTTTTGCTATTTCGAGTTGAATGAGATCTTTGTATATTTTGGATATTAATCCCTTACAGATGTGCTTTGCAAATATCTTCTCCCATTCAGTAGGCTGTCATTTCATTTTGTTGATATCCTTTGTTGTGCAGAAGCTTTTTAGTTGCATGTAGTCTCACTTATTTGTTCCTTTGTCACCTTTGTTTTTGGAGTCAAATTTAAAAAATTATCATAGACCCATGTCAGTGAGTTCATAACCTGTGTTTCCTAGGAGTTTTGTGGTTTCAGGTCTTATGTTCACGTATTTTATTTAATCCAATCTTGTTCCATTCTTTTGCAAGTAGTTTTCCCAACATGATTTAGAGACTGTCCTTTACTCTTTGTATATTCTTGACTCCTTTGCTTTCAACTGACTATATGTGTATGAGTTTCTCTCTGAGTTCTATCATATTGATCTATGTGTGTATTTTTATCCAGTATCATGCTATTTTGATTACTATAGTTTTCTAATACTGTTTGAAATCAGCAAGGTTATACCCCCAGCACTTTTTCTTTCTCAAAATTACTTTTGTTACATCTTTTGTGGTTCTATACAAATTTTAGAGTTTTTCTGTTTATATGGGAAAATGTTACTAGAATGTTAATAGGGATTGCAATAAGTATATAGATTGCCTTCAGTGGTATGAACAGTTTTAACAATATTAATTTATCTAATCCATCAGCACAGAATACCTTTCCATTTATGTTTCTTCAATTTTTTCCCTTCAGTGTCTTACAGTTTTCATTGCAGACTCTTGCCTACATCTTTTTTTTTAAAGATTTATTTATTTATGCATACAAGCACTGGGGTACAGGCCAGAGGTGTTGGGGGTGAGAGGATTTACCACAGACAGAGCAGGGAGCAGAACAGGCAGATCAACAGAAGTACAATGCTGAGGGGAGCAGCGGGAGAGGCAGGAGAGGTCTGCTGCGCCATGTGGGTCCCCTCCATGGCCGGCAGCAGGGATCAAACTTGTGTACAGTGGCTGAGGTTTGCTTCATAGTGTGTTGCTTAACCCACTGTGCCACCAGGGAGGCCCGACATCTTAAATTTATTTCTATGTATTTTATTCTTTTTGATGTAATTATAAATAGGATTATTAAATTCTCTGATAGTTCATTCTTAGTAAGAGATACTTGTATGTTGATTTTGTACACTACAGCTTTACTGAATTCATTCATTGCTTTAACAGTATTTCAGTGGATTCTGTAGGGCTTTCTATATATGTACATGTCATCTGCAAATAGTGAGTTTTACTTCCTCTATTCCAATTTGGATGCCTAGCCTAGTTGGCATTGATAAGCTTTGTGTTTGCTTCCAGTGCATGTTGAATTAAACTGGGAGTGGCGTCCTTGTCTTGTTCCTGATTTTAGAGGAAAAAGGTTTTTAGCTTTTTACCATTGAATATGATGTTATCTGTGGGATTATCATATAGCCATATAGAGCTTTTTTTATGTTGATGTACATTCAGTGGTGAAAAGCTTAAAAGCTTTCTCACTAAGATCTGGCACAAGAAAAGGATGTCCACTTTCATCACTACTTCTCAACGTAGTATTAGAAGTCCTTGCTGGAGCAATTAGGCAAGAGAGAAGATAAGAAAGGAACCCAATTTGAAAAAGAAGAAGTAAAATTATTATGCAGATTTTATATATATATATTTATAATCCTAAGGACTCCACTAAAAAACTATATACAATAAATCAGTTCTGCAAAGTGGCAGGTTAAAAAATCAATTTTCAAAAATTAGTTGCATTCCTATATTCAAATGAGCTAGAAGAGCAAGAAATAAAGAAAACAATTCCATTTACAATCACATCAAAAATGAAATACTGAGGTATAAATGTAGCAAAGGAGGTGAGGACCTAAAGAATAAAAACTATAGCACATATTTCAAAAAAATAAAAACACACAAAGAAATGAAAGATATTCCCTGCTCATGGCTTGGAAGAATTACAGTTGTTAAAATGACTAATCCAAAGCAATATACAGATTCAATACAATCCATATTAAAGTTTCAGTGATGTTCTTCAAAGAAGTAGAACAAACATTACTGAAATTCATATGGAACTCCAAATATCCAAAGCAATTTTGACAAAAGAGGAAGAATGGTGGTAGCACAAGACCAGGTTTCAAACTATAGTACAAAGTATAGTAATCAAAATAGTATAGTACTGGAACAAAAAACAAATGCACAAACCAATGGAATAGAGACCCCAGAAATAAACTGACATTCATATGGACGGTAACCTATGACAAAGGAGCCAAGAGTATACATTAGAGAAAGTCAAATTTCTTCAACAAATGGTTTTGGGAAAACTGAACAGCTACATTCACATTCAGACCGTTATCTCATATCACATAAAAATTAACTCAAAATTGATAAAGGACTTGAATAAAAGACCTGAAGCCATCAAATACACAGAAGAAAACATAGGCAATTCCTTCTATAACAGATTTAAATGATGCTTTTATGAATTCTTTGCCAGCAAGAAATCAAAGAACTGGGACTTCATCAAACTAAAAAGCTACTGTACAGTGAAAGAAACTATCACTGAAACAAACAAAAAAAGAGACCCTACTAAATAGGAAAAAATATTTACACATCATACATCTGACAAGTGGCTGATAGCTAAGATCTACAAAGATCTTACATAACAACAACAACAACAAAACCGATCAAAAGATGGGCAGAAGAACTAAATAGGCATTTTTTTCTGAAGACATACAGTTAACAGACACATGAAAACATGCTCATCATTACTTATTAGGAAAATGCAAATCAAAATCACAATGAAATACCACCTCAAATGTGTGAGGAGCCGTCATACACTGTTGTAGGAACGGAGAGTTCTGAAAATATTAAAAATAGATCTACCCTCTGATCTAGCAATTTCACTCTTAGATATCTACCTGAAGAATGCAAACCCACTAATTTGAAGGGATATATGTACCCCTACTTTCACTGCAGCATTGTTTACAATAGCCAAACTATGGAAACAATCTAAATGCCCAAAGACAGATAAATGGATTAGGAACATGTGATACACACTGGTAATGTAACTTGCTAATACTACTTAGTATTAACCACATATTACTACTCAGTTTATATATATATATACACACACATATACATGTACATATATACATACATATGTATATATATATATAACAAATTCTTGCTATTGTAACATGGATGAACCTGGAGTTTATACCAAGTGAAATAAGTCAGAAGGAGAAAGACAAATAATAGGAGGGTCACTTATATGCAGGACATAGAGAAATATAACAAATGATCAGATAAAATCAAATTAAAAACAAACCCTAGAAATCCAACTTGAGGCTACCAGCAGGGGAAGAGGGGCAGAGAGCAAAGTGTGGGAGGGAGCACAGTAGGCTATGGTGGAAGACTGTGCCTTGGTGGTGGGTGTATTGTGGTAGTATACACCTGAATGGGGTGACCCTGTACCTCTAAATCATATACAATATTTTAAAACGTTACCTCAAAAAAAAATCTTTTATCAAAGCTTTCAACAATGATCATCAGATGTTACTAATGTTAATTATACCATATTAACCAGTTACATAATTCCTAAAATGCTAGCTAAAACTTATTCCACTATTTAAACAGACACAACAACAAAGTTCTCTAGTTCTTAACTGGGACTTTCTCTCTTTGAAATTTTACCCTATTACTTTTACATTATTATACTTTTAAGTCCAGGCTGGTTGGTGCACACTGTTTCGGTAATGTAGGCTCTGGAACACTAAGAAAAGCTTTAAGAAGAAAGAAAAACACCAGATGGTCTCATACAAGGAATATAGAGGGAGAAAAACAAAACAAAACAAAACAAAACATCAACAATGATGACAAAAACACAACTAAAAACAAAAATAGACAACTACAAATCAGAGACACTGCAGGGAAGAGGGAGGGATTGGGATCAAGGCAATGGCAGGATGAGCACAAGGGACTGCAGTTACGGTGCACGGGTGAATTGGCGGTAGAAAGTCTAAAGGGACTACACTTAGGGAAAGCAAACATTGTAAGAATAATTAATTAGAAAAAAGAAGCTTATGTGGTCTGAATTCATATGTTAAGAACCAGAGCGTAAATGTTGCTTCAACTTTATTAGATTTTAGATCCATGTTAGAGAAAAAGTGAGCCACAAGTTATAACATCTTTTAAATGATGAGAAGAAACAGGAAATTCCAGTGAGAGGCAACAAAATTATAACAATTCAAAATATACTATGTAAGGAGAAGTTAGAGTGATTAGTAAACCTGAAAGATAAGCTTGAGCAAAGTTCCTCAATTACAGAAATATACCTGTTAACCAAAGAGGGTACATCTTAACAATATGCCCTGTTAAAATAGTGATAACAGAGTCAGGAAAGTAGTGTAAGATGTTTCAAAAATTCATCTGGAATTGAAATTAAGGGGGAGACGCAAAGTGATATAAGTGTCAGGGAGAAGAGGTCAGGGCCCTGTGAGCAGATGCATGCTATGACAAGAAAACCCATTTTGTTAACTTCAGGTGATGGTAGAAGTCACTGCTCTAGAATAAGTTTCAAAATGGGAAATAATATTCCTTTATTTAATAAAAGAAAAGTTTCTGTCCTTCGATATCTAAAGAACTAAGAGTTGGACTTTCCCCCCCCTTTTCATTACTACTTTTTATAATTCTCAATGACTCTTCAGTTATTGTTTTCACTTTAAATTGCACTGTTCCCTCATTTTTGGAAAGCGTTTCTTGTGTGTCCTTTACTTTGAAGCTTCAGGCAGTGAGAAACACAGCTTCATCGGAATCCCGGTCCTTGCCACTGTCTTCGCTTGGTGCACACTCCCCACCGCTTGGAGACCGGCAGCTCAAATCCTCCACCCCAGACTCTTGATCACTGTTGGCTGACAGGTCTGGATCTGAGCTTTTCAAATTGTCTTGGGTTAGAATCAGAGCAGAATCTTCATCACCTTGTGAAGGGCTTCTGGATGGAAATGATTTCATGTTCCCACTATAATCCTGGGGGGTGTTGGCTGTGCTGTTGTCTGAGGTAGAAAACCCTGAGTGTTTGCTGGGTTCACTTTGCTTACTCTTCACTTTAGTGTGGTTTAACTGGACTTTTTGGATTTTTTCCAGTCTCTGAAAAATAAACAATATTTCAGGGGAAAGTCATAATAATTTACCTCTTTTTTTATATAATTATGATGGGGGAAGGCAGGAGACTAATCTTGAAGTATTAGTTTCAGTTCAGAATTCAAATCCAGACAACAGGGGGTGATTGCCAATTCTTTAGCAGTAAATTACATAAGATATTATGGGATTTTTTGAAGATAAGGCTGAAGAATGAAGCAAAAAATCCAAGTAAATTTAGTGATGAATTATAGCACTAGAAACATAGTTATAAAATGAGGAAAAGCAATAATGTATATTACTCTCCCCACCGGGCTAATTACTAGGAAGTTATAAAAACCAAAAATAGAATTGATAATCTATTTCAGTTATTACCACCTATAATATTAGTTATTCTAAAAGTGGAGAAATAATTTTCACTACAAGTGCATATGTTTTTGTTTTTTTTCTATGAATTCCATTTTTTCATGAATTCTCTAGAAAGAATTTTAATACTCTTAAATAGCAATAACAACCCAGGACAACCACTTAGCTTACATCATGAAAGTGAGCCATAAGGCAGACATCTAAAATAGCTTTGCGCTTTGGCTATCTGGGTGCTCACATGGTGGGGTGCACTTCCACTCTGTTACCAACTGACTAAAATTATGAAATGGCTCTGTTGCTTCATTTCCCGTACCCTGAGCCATGAGAGGCTTGCATGGAGCGGTGTTCATCAAGCAATAAGCAGAGAAAATAGATTAACCAAAGTATGTCTTACTCCTTCCAAGGTTTCCAGTTCTTCTTCTAGCTGCTGGGTTTCTTCCTTTACTGCCATCAGGTAGTCTGTAACTGACTGCCGGGGCTGCAGCCCCTTTTCAAAGCGGTTATACATTCCACTCCAAAACCTAGGAAGAATGGCAAAACTTACCACCATATCACAGCTTGTAAATTTACATTCTGAAGTCTTCTCAGGTGTCACTAATCCCACAGTCCTACCATTGTAATAACCAAATGCAAATAATAGGCCCAAAAATGCCTTTTAAGGTGTTATTTCATGGTTTTCTTGGGTCAGTAAACTGGAGAAAGTAAATTCATGGCAAGTCTACTGACACATATAGCACTAAATGAAAAGGCATTTGTTTTTTTTTTTTTGGTTTTTTTTTTTTTTTTTTTTTTTTTTTTTTTAAAAAAANTTTGTTTTTTTTTTTTTGGTTTTTTTTTTTTTTTTTTTTTTTTTTTTCTAAAATAGACTGAAGGAGCAAAAAATAGCCCTTAGTTATGTGATTCTACAGTGAACTTGTAAAGCTTACACTTGATTTTAGCCAAAGGGCCAAGAAGCGATAAACTTGTAAAGTTTATTCAGCTTTTCTTCCTTCTTTCACAATTAAAAAGTAACTGGCATTTACAGTGTTTTTAAAGGTTTGTTTTATTTACTTATGCATACAAGAGCTGGGTGTAGGTGGCCACAGGCAGAGCGGGCAGCAGAGCAAGCAGATCCAGCAAACACACTGCTGACGGGAGCAGCAGGCGACACAGGAGAGATCTACAGCTCCATGTGGGTCAGCTCCCTGGCTGGGGATCTAACTCCTGCTGTAGTGACTGCTAAAAGCTTCATAGTGCTGAGACTTAACCCCTTGAGCCACCAGGGAGGCTCTGCACTTACATTTTTAAAAAAATAACTTGTAGGGGCCTCCCTGGTGGCACAAGGTATTGAGCGCCCCACTCTGGGGCTTCTGCAAGCACTGCAGCATGAGTTCGATCCCCGGCCAGGGAGGGGACACACATGGTACAGCAAACCTCTCCTGTCTTGTCCGCTGCTCTCAGCAGTGCGTTTCAGTCCATTTGCATGGCCTGTTCTCCACTCTGTCGCTGGTGAATCTTCTCACCTGCTGCGCCTCTAACCTGTACCCCAGTTCTTGTATGCATAAATAAATAAATCTTTAAAAAAAAATAACTTGTGAAAAAGAATTCCACATTTAAGGTGGAGGGCATACTACTGAAAACAAGCCAGATGAGCTATTTAAGCACCTATTCTGTTATGTTCTAGGTAGAAAATAAAAGCTTTGTACCTCAGTGTTTCACATACTTCAGCCTTCAGATATTAAACTGCCAGAACCTAAATTCATAATCACACCTCCCAGAAGTTACATACTTGTACATGAAGTTGCAGGGTGTTGTAGGGAGACGAAGCATTCCCTGGGTCTGACTGTGATCAGCTCTAAACAGAGGATTCATATAGTCACCCCGATTCTTCCACAGGTGAGCCCATAAAGAGTATGTTCTCTCTTGAATTCTGTTATAAAGAAAATAAGGCTGAGCATAACCTGTCTTGGTTCTCATAAATAGCTGATAGGAAATATGAAAGCTGGAAAGAAACCACTAATTGTTATCTAAATATCAAGTATCTCTGTTCTGTGGCAGGGAAATTTACAATCTTTGTGGCTTCATATGTAATGGGAGAACTTTTGTAAGAGTCTCAAATTTTCTGCTATCTATACAGGACTCAACAAGATGTTTAAATCCTCAGAGTATAAAATAAAACTACTCTGTAATTTTGGTTCCTCCTCCCACCAAATAGTCCTTGAATATTATTTGCTAAATATTAAAGGCATCACGTTTTCTCTTTTTTGCATATTTAAAACATTTTTAATTTTTTCATTTACATGTGTACATACTAATTTGTATTTTTTAATTAAAAATCAGCTTTGGGTTTGGGTGGTTTTTTTAGCTAAAATAATGTAAGCAATTTAGTTTTAGCTTTTTGGAGAAATTGTCAAAAAATAATAGATGTTTTCATCACCTTTTAAATGAGTTCAACACTCTTATTACATTGCTTTTGAGAGGTTTTTTTTTTGGCATATTCTTTATTATTAATTTCTTGGTTTTAAATGAAAATTCATCGGTGGTACTAAACCTAGCTAAATTCTTTGTATCTAGAATTTGGATTGTAAACTCCAGTGAAGTCACATTTCCGTACATTCTTTCTACTAGGGAAATAATACTCCTTCCTTCTCTGAAGGGCAGCCTCTCTTCACAGTGCAGGGAAATTATTTTATTTTCCTTCTCAAAAGGAAAATGAATCTGGAGTTTTGGGGAATTGATTTTGGTAGGAGGTGATAAATAGGTCACCCACATATGAAAGTGTGAAGTCCTTGCTGGGATGGGGATCATCATTTTTGTAGCTCCCACTGCAAACAGCAAAACACCTTTTAAATATTCATTACTTCAATTGCTCAATAAATGCTGGAGAGACCAGCAAATAAGCGCCAATAATAAAGTGGGACACATACTTAGGAAAGATAAAAAGCAACAAATGTTAGCCACTATCACTCCCCTCAGTGCCAAAAATTCCACTGGGCCACTGACATGTTCTCAAAAATCTAATCCCTGACAGTGAACCAGAGGCAGTTCCTCCAAAGTTACAGGCTAGGTAGTTCCTTCCCGCCATCTCACTAACAGGCAATCTTCCTTTTCTCCTTTAGGTGCTTCCCAGTCCCTGGTACCAGGCATTCGGGGATTCCTATAAACCCCTGGTGCTCAAAAAAAAAAAAAAAAACTGCTGCAAGGGGAAGGTAGAGAAAGACAGGGCCTATTTTATCTTATTTAATTCTCACTGAATTCCTACAAGATATATTCATTTTATAGATGAAGAAACTGAGGTTTAGCAAGATTAAGCAGTTTCAGAAAAATCACACAGCTAATGAGAGGAACAGTCAGGATTCGAACCCAAGAAGGAAAGTAGTTAAAGGATGCACTCTGCTACTTTTAAGCCATTACACTTATCAGAAATCACCCTTGAAGTTCACTGGAGAAAGCATAAAAGAGTATCCACTAGCAACAGTCATTTTATTTCTGTTCAGACAGTATAAACTACTGGAATCTATGTTTTTAAATGAATCATTTCCAGAATTAAAGCTGATACAGTAATATATACTACAATGAAAATTTTATCTTGTGAAAAATTTATTAAATGTGCTCTCATTTGCATAAATTGCTTTGCTGTTTTTAACTTTAAAGTTTATACTTTGTCTATTTCCTGAATAGAAGCAATATAGCCTTAATCTGAATAAAAAGTGGCTTGAGTTTCAAATTTGTTTTTTCAATTGTGTTTGCAATGCTTATGAAGAATATCCAACAAAGATGTCTGTATTTTTCCTTTTAAAAGCAAAAATCACTTTGTCTGACACTAGGAAGTTTCCATTCACTATAGGCTGCCAAGTCTATTAACTGTGGCTATCAGGCAGAAACTGGGGGAGATTATCTGTACCTTTCTTTGTCTGTTGATGTCATTAAACCATTATGAAATACTGTTATAAAAAAGAATTTTAATATCTCAGTAGGGATGTATGGCTAAAAATTATAGTCTTCAAAATTATAAAAGGCTATCTGAAATTTTCACTAGCAAGATTTCACTAAAATCTTTAGATAAAAATTAAACACCAGAACACTTACTTGAGCTCTTGTCTCTCCTTCTGACTGTTACATAGGAAGTTTCCAAATTGGCAAGAATAAATGTGGTGTTGAATGTGAATCAAAAATCTTTCATTGAACTCAAAGGCACAAGGAAATTGTTCCATTAACTGCCACACACACTCAATGAACTGGTCAATAACTGGAGAGATTTCTTTTGGATCACCATCTAGATTGCCATATCTACAAAAATTAAAAGAATCAGACATTGTAAGGAAAGATTTACCTTTTAAAATAGAAAGCTATAACTGTTAAAACATAAAAGCAACTCTAGTACCACAATAAATTTTGTCTTATAAACTCAAAATGCATAAATAGAAAATCATAACTTCTCGATAATTTTTTTTTGCTGAGGTAACATTGGCTTGCAACAGTGCATATAATTCAGAGGTATAGGATCACACCGCTTTGATGTATGTTACCACATCACAATATGTTACCACATATATCACATTTGATATATGTTACCACCACCAAGGGCCCCACAGTCCTTCGCCAGAGTCCATTGGATGCCCCCCTCACTCTATTGCTCCCCAACGAAATGACTTCTTAAACTCCAACTTCAAGAGAAACTTTGTAGTGAAATTCTATGTAGAAAATGGACATATTTATATATTACAAAATAAAATGTTGGTGCTTAAAGATAAAATTCAAGGAAACTTTCCATGGAAAAAAGATTATTTAGTTTATATTTTGGAAGTACATCAGAACTTCCGAAATAAATCTGTTAATTTATATTGGTGATTAGTGTGAGACCAGGAAGAAGTAGTTAAGCAACAAAAAGTTTTTCATTTTGCATTGTTTCATTGGAAAGAATGAAGATAAAAGACAACCTGAAAAAAAAAATGTTTCCTAAGATTCTCAGGACAGTCCCACTTCTAGAGAAGAATTAAAACTTACCACATAATTTATTCCCATGTGATTACAGATTCCCATATACCTTTATATCTACCATAATTTTATCTTTTAAGAGTATAACAGAATCTTCTTCACGTTTACAATTTTTTTTAAGATTTACTTTATTTATTTATGCATATAAGAACTGGGGTAGGCCAGAAGTGCAGGGGGTGAGAGGATTCACCAGAGACAGAGAGGGGAGCAAAACGGGTGTATCTACTGAAACACACTTCTGAGGGGAGCAGTGGGCAAGACAGAAGTCTGCTGTGCCAGGTGGATTAGCTCCCTGGCTGGCAATGGAACTCATGCCACAGTGGCGGATGATAGCTTGATAGCGCTGAGACTAAACCCCTGTGCCACCAGGGAGGCCCTATACTTATTTTTAAATGAAGTCACTGTGGTCCAGGATTTTAACTAGTTATGATGATTATTTTGTATATATGTATACAGATACTGAATCCTTTCCTTGTAGACTTGAAACTAACAGAATGTTATTGAAAATTAAATCTTAATAATTTTTTTGTCAATAATAATTTTTAAGAGACTGCTTAGTTAACAATTACAGTTAGTCTTTAGCGTTTCCATAGTCTTTCTGTCCATATGTCTTATATCAGGGAGATGCTTAACTTCCTAGTTGACAGACAATAAAACCAAACAGTCGGGGAGGACAGAGTACCCAGGCCACATAGCAGCAAATCTCACAGCCTGGAGAGGGGGTTGGACGTGTAGGGCCACTGGCTTACATCACCTCTCCAGGTTTGATATCTGGGACAAATTTCACTTGTGACACAAATGCCTTAGGGTATATCCAACTTAACTTGCAGTGTGAAAGATCAAAGAGAAAGATCCACACGTGATTTACAGTATACAGCTTAAAGTGAATATTGGCACCTCAAAAATGGAAAATTTAGTAAGTCAGATGTGTATGGTTTGGGGAAAGGGAGAACCCATCTTTTCTAGGATAAGTAATGAATAAGCATTCTCTGTCTCTTCTGAAACACTTTAATATTAATAGTTATGCCCAGCTAAAACCAAAGGCAATTAAAACTAGAACTTCATTTATCCATGACATAATGAATATAAGAGCATTTCAACTTTCTAAATAATACACACAAAGTAACTTTTTTTATATGTTACTTATAAAATAAGGCTATTTTACTCACACAATTGAGGGCTACCGAAATAGACTGTTTTCATCCTAAACATTCAAAACAATAGGTTTGTAAATATTTCTTACCTGTGATTAAACTTATGGCCAAAAGAAATCCAGTCCTTTTCAATTAATACCTATCAAGAAAGAATATACATATGGAGAAATGCAAATGAGGAAAAATGAGAGAACACAATCAATAATGAAGGGTTCAAACAAAGTTCTTTGAGTCAGATATCACTAGCCTTGGGTCACCTGCAAATAAATGAGCATTCAATATCCACCAATAGAGATACGTGCCTGAGGGGTAAAGTTTAAGGTCATCTTAGGAAGAAGAAATGAATGGACATATGAAAATGTAATCCCACCCACTCAGTGTTCTCTATGACCCAGGCATGTTCATATTGCTACACAGAAGATCTCATCTCCTTGTGGGATAAATATCACCATCACATTTTACAAAAGGAGAAATGAAACATGAGAGATTAAATATTCACC
Organism: Galemys pyrenaicus; assembly: GCA_019455555.1. Classification (NCBI taxonomy): domain Eukaryota; kingdom Metazoa; phylum Chordata; class Mammalia; order Eulipotyphla; family Talpidae; genus Galemys; species Galemys pyrenaicus. The sequence continues at coordinate 15,111,884 of JAGFMF010011796.1, forward strand.
TAAGATCATGTTACTAGGAAATGGTGGGTGCCATCACTCCATAGCTCATCTCTTAACTAAATGTGATGCTTAGTCTAATAACAAATACCAACCTTTGTGGCAGAAAGAACTAGGAGTGTCTTCCAGTGATACTTACTATGCATTAGAAGAATTCTAAAATGATGGGTGTTTGGGGCATTGAGAAGTTTCAGCACCGCTTTGGAATTAGGGCTAACATGAGTTTATAACCTCAAATTGTATGGACTTAAAAAAGTTAAGTAATAGAGAATAATTCCATCAATATCACCAACAATATAAAATGGCTAGAGGTTTCCTTTAAAATACAGAATGACTGAAATTTGTTCTTGAAACTGTGAAGTTTAGTGGGGCAGAATCATAGTCAGTGGTGGAAAAGTATGGCGTGAAAACAGCCCCACTGCAGTCTGACTCAGAACTCTTCTCCTCTCTACATGGAATGAAGGAACCCAGCCCTGCTAAGCTCAGTGCAGGGGAGTGAACTGGCAGTGGCGTTCTCAAATCTTAATGCTATCGCAGGTAGTTGGAAATTCTCTGATACTCTGAGAAAAAGAAAAAAAAACCCAAGAAAGGTAAGTTGCCTCTTCCCTCTTGTCCTCAGAGTGTCAGCAGATAATAGTTGATAGAGGAGCTCTAGCAGTAGAGATTCCCATCCAGGTTCTTCTGGGTCTATTCCTAGCAAGGAATCAGGATCCACTGAAGCACTTTTTACCCAGTCATGGTTTCAAAGGGGAATACCAGGTAATCTCCCATCACTTGGAAATCTATAATGAATGTACTATTTTAAACATGCTATTTTACAACTGACCAGATAGATTTTATACTTTAATCACTCTGATTCAATGTCTAGAAATTAACCTCTTTCCTCCAACCTCTTCACTCTACCGTAGCTTTCCTTCTTTCAATAATCTTGTTCATTTACTAAGAGAAAATAATGTCGATGAGAAAAAAAGTTGCAAAAGAAATGTCTGTCCCGTTCAAGGCCCCGTGTCAGAGCGCAGCGGCCACACTCACCATGAAGCCCTTCAGAGTCCGGTAGTGCGGATCTAGCAGCAGGCTGGCGACCGAGCACACTTGGGCAGTCCTGTCCCAGCCATCTGAACAGTGAACAAGCACACTTGCCCCTTCCTCTGAAACGGCCTAAAAAACACAGGGTCAGCAGAGTCACAAAGAATGGCGTTAAACAGAAACATCTCAGGGCCTCCCTGGTGGCTCAAGGGGTTAAGTTGTAGCACCACGAAGCTATCTGCAGCCGCTGCAGCATGAGTTCAACCCGGACAGGGAGCTGATCCACATGGCACAGCAGACCTCTCCTATCTCTCCCACTGCTCCCATTAGCAATGAGTTTCACTCGATCTGCCTGTTCTACTCCCCACTCTGTCTCTGGTGAATCCTTTCACTGGTCCCACCTCTGGCCTACACCCCAGTTCTGGTATGCATAAATAAATAAATCCTTAAAAAAGAAATATCTCTCAGGGCCTCCCTGGTGGCGCAGTGGGTTAAGCAGCGCACTATGGGGCAAACCGCAGCCACTGTAGCACGAGTTCGATCCCTGCTGCCGGCCAGGGTGGGGACCCACATGGCACAGCAGACCTCTCCTGCTGTGCCCGCTGCTTACCCTCAGCAGTGTACTTCTGTTCATCTGCCTGTTCTGCTCCCTGCTCTCTGTGGTAAATCCTCTCCCCCCCCCCCCCCCACACACACCTCTGGCCTGNGTGGTAAATCCTCTCACCCCCCCCCCCCCACACACACCTCTGGCCTGTACCCCAGTGCTTGTATGCACAGATAAATAAATCTTTAAAAAAGAAATATCTCTCATTTCTATACTTAAACAGGCAAAAAAATAAAAACCCAAAACTGTTCATTTATTTAGTGTTCATACCCCCATCTAGCCAGGCAGAGCCAAGGAACAGTTTTGTGTTGGTAGCTAAAGTTTCAGCTTTTCCTTCCCTTTCCATTGCATGTCACCTCAATTAAGCATATGTCCTACATAAAAGTATGCTTCCTATGCAAACATATCTCCCTGACAGGTCTCCAAGCCCACCTTCAACTGGTTCCTCCCTCTGAGTTTTTGCCTTAAGTTTTTCAGATATTGAAATTATGGTGCTACTCTTGGCTCCAACTATTTCCAAAGAAGAAAAGATAAAAAAAAATGTAAATAGTATAACTATGAGTTGGAAGAATAAGGAGAAGAGTCAAGTAATGGATCCAGGGATGGGGATAGGAGGAAAAATGAAGGAAAAGTTATACAGCAAGGCTCTGCTAAGAAAATAATTTTTATTTGCTACTGCAAATGTGTACACACTTTTTAGAACCTCTGTGAGGGAGAAGACTTAAGGTGGCTTATTTGGCATTGTAGCCTCAGCCCCTGCAACAGTGCCTGGAACTAAATGAATATTTATTAAGTAAATGAATTGCCTAATAAACATACCATGTGATCAGAAAAGACATAGTTGTCTTTGAGCATAAAACAGAGTATTTTTGTAAATATTTATTTTTTGCATAGAAGAACTGGGGTGTAGGCCAGAGGTATGGGGGTGGGGTGAGAGGATTCACCAGAGACAGAGTGGAGAACAGAACAGACAGATCTACTGAAATACACTGCTAAGGGGGAGCAGTGGGTGAGACAGGAAAGGTCTGCTGCGCCATTATGTGGCTTAGCTCCCTGGCTGGGGATTGAAATCAGGCCTTAGCAGTTACAGCACTGAGACTTGACTTCTAGGTCACTAGAGAGGCCCAAACAGAGTAATTATTTGAAGACAAAAGCATAAACAAAGCATTATACCACAAAATAGACAATGCAATAAAAAAATGACTTCTGTGAAGTTGAAGAAAATGCTGCCAAAGGCAGAGAGGAACTGACCTACCATGCTCAGGAGAACAATTTCCCCTTAAGCCATCATTAACAGGATGCTATTTAATAAGAAGGACGTCTCAAGCCTCAATCACTAGTGGCTCATTGTTGGATGGATTTTCCTGCAACATTTTTACCTCCACCCAGGACCAAGCCTAACTAAAGAGAGAACATTCTGAAAACATTTTACCGCTTGACCACGTGCTGACGTGCAGTCAACTGAACACTATCCTCACTTTTAAAAAATCACATCTTCTGAGGGCAAACTTCTGCAAAGAAGCGGGATCTCCACTAGTTTGTTTTCTCTGTAATCACATACCTTGGCAATGAACATTCCTGCATCCATGATGGCCTTAATGTGCCTCAACCAGCCAGAGTTTTCCAGTCCCCACAGAAAGTCACTCATGGAGGGAGATTTAAGTTCACACACTGCAAGATAAATCATGTTATAATACAAAATAAAGGCAATCTTTTATTCTACATGTGATCGAGCTGCATGTAGATTGTTAATGATTATTGCATTGCAGTGTTTTCGGAAGACTCAAGGTCAGTGTCAAAGGTTACTAAACCTGATTCTACTGAACTATTTCAAGTAAGGCTTTTCTTCTTTGTTCAGGGGGACATTGTATCTGTTTAGGAATATTATATTCATAAAGTTTAAATTCCACTTTTAATAAAAATGCATTAATATTGTCATCGTAAATATCCAGCAAGATCTATTTAATCTTTCTAGTCACAGACTACTTGAGTTAAGAATGCTATGGAGGAAAAAGAAATCTTATAATTGTCCAGCATTTTCCAACTAGATTTCTCCATTATCCAACCACTTCAATTCAGGACTACTATAAAAACAGAAAACAGACCCATCCTAAAAGTCCTAAATGGAAATGATCAAACTCTTCTTGCTAACAGTCCCCACTCAATGGTAGTAAAGCATGTATACTTAAATATGAGATTCTTTAGCTCTGAACTACTTTCTAGAGTATCAAATTAGGGGGCTTTCCTTCAAAAATAAAGAAAACCTGGAATCCCTATGATATATATGTTTGCATAACCAACACAGGTCTGTAACCACTTCTATAAGATTATCACAAGTGATCTTAATGTGAAAGCTTATCTTTTATTTAACATAAAGTCACAAAAAAGTTTTAGTTCAGTGTTCTAACTACATATCACAAATGTCACATTCTATAATGCCCTTCTGATATTTACATAATGTTCCATAGATTTTTGTTCAAGTATAGTTTATTGTACTCTGAGATACTGACCATAGTCAGGGTGCAAGGAGCCCTATTTTCTACTCCCAATTTGGCCAGTAATTAGAGATATAATCTTGTATGTAATTTCAACTCTCCGAGACTTGACTTTTTTCATTTAAAGTAGAGAACACATACTAAATAACACCTAAGTACCCTTGGGACTCTATGAACTTCCAGAATCAACTCTGTGAGTGTCTCAAAAGCATGGCATATTTGGAGGAACTGTTCATAACAATATCTAACTTGTGGGATGTCTTTATCTCAAATATGCCAGATAATAGAGGGTTCACGTAGATTTCCTGCAACATAGATGGCACCAAAAAAGCACAGGTGGTTAAATTCTGAGTCACAGAAGCCACAGTGATAAGAGAAGTAACACTGAGATTCCCTGGAAAGGTCCTCCTTAAGAAAACATGTTACAAATATGCCAAGGTAATATACTCTTCCAAAATCTGCCCTGAACTGGAAGCAAAGGTAGGGAACTGAGCTCTGGCATCACTGTAGTTGGGAGCACTCACTTTTCATGAGATCACAATGCCTCCTCCTCCCAACATCACCAGCAGAGAAGTACCATTGATATTTGGTAAAGCACAAGTAAAACAGTACAGGAAGAGGTGCTCAACTGAAGCCAGGTGAAAAATACACAGATTGATGCGTAAAATCTACAGTCCTATTAGTCAGCTCCATATCCCTAGACACTCAATAGCAGGGTGAGTGATTACAACTTTAAGGCATTTTTAGTCATTAAATTGTGTCACGAAGTATTGAAGCCATAAAAGATTTTTAGAATAATGAAACAGGCCACAATTGCTTCACATCACTTTAAAAAAAAAGGGAAAAGAAATGAGAAAGAAGAAAGGAAGAAGAAGAGGGGAGAGAGGAGGGAAGGGAGAGGAAGGAGGGAAGAGAGAGAGATCATTACAAGGAGTGTCCCAGGATCCAGGCCATCCTGCTGCTTCTCTCCAAAGTTTAACATTCCTGAGTAGATTTCTGTCCCTTCACTACTTAAGTACTAGCTGTGTGAGCTTGGACAAATTAATTAGCTCATCTGTGCCTCAGTTTCTTCAGCTGTGAAGTGGGAACAATAACAGCTACTGCGTCAAAGGATTTTATGTAAGTCCTCATTACTATTATTACCTTCAAATAAATAATTATTTTGACTTTAATAAAAATTTACATAAATATCTATTACTTCAACCTGATTTTTTTTCATTCAACATTTTATTTTTGAGACCTGTATTATGTAAGTAGATTAGTTTCATTCATTTGATAAGTGCCTAGTATTTATTCTACTCTGTGAACATATCTCAGATTATCCATTCTCCCAGTGCTGGCAGTTGTCTCCTCTTTTTCAATATTTATAAAGAGAAACATCTGTCTAGAGAGAGCACAAGGGACCAAAATGATGGTACACTGCGGAAATCGTGGTGGGAAATCCATAGGGACCACACAATTGATGTCAAATTTATATAAAGAAAAAGGAAAAAACACATCTGTCTACAATCGTCTCATGGACAATCTCTCTGTACATGCATTTCTCTAAGGGTCACAGTGTTCTTGCCAAAGGGTTCACCGAAGGGCTGTGCCTGGTCACATTCTCGCCAGCAGATGGGGGTGTCCCTTACGCACACCCGAACCAGCAAATGGCATCGCTGATGCTTTCAATTTCGCCAATCTTAAGTATCTAAGGATGTTCTTGCACATTTAAAAAAAATATTTCTCCAACTCTTTGGATGAATTGTTTTATCGACTAGATTCTTTGTTTACTTGCTTGCACATGTGTGTGCGTGTACGTGTGTTCGGTCTTTCATGGCGGCTTCAAATTTCTGTGGCTCTTTGTCCAACGGTCTGCAGGCGGCAAAGTGGCGTGCGCATGCGCGGGGGCTGCGGTACGGCTGGGCTCGCCCCGCGATACTTGGCTGGTCTGACCCCTAGATGTCAGGAGCTGCAAGTTTATTGATGTCAGAATCAGCCAAGTTTTTTCTCTTAGAAAAGCGAGAGGCCCAGGGAGAAGCCTTCAAACCTGAGTTTCTCAAATAAGACTGGATGCCAGTGTCCTCGGGGCAGCGTTAAGCAGGGAACAAGGGTCTTTCTTCAATACATAAATTAATTTTTACTTAATTCCTTGTTTGGGTCTGGTGTTCTTTATCCCTCGCCTCTAGCCACGCCCCGTATCCCTGAGCACCACGGGTCTCATCACTCGTTTCCTTGGGAGCTATGGGAAGAACATCCACAGGAGAGTAAGGGGGAGGAGGGAGGCGGCCAAGCAGCTGTTGCAGGGCAGAAATCCAGCCAGTCCTGTTTCAGAGGTACCCGAAGCCTTGAATTCCCAAATTTTCTGAGACCGTTTGGCTTGCCTTTGGGTTTCTCCCCTTTCTACTATAAATTTCAACTTTTTTCTAGAGTGTTGACCAGTTGTTAGTAGTACTCTCCCACCTATTTTCCAACTTTAAAAATTTTGCTGCTTCCTCCCTGCCATTCCCGTTGTCTCTTGCTTTTATGCATGTATGTCTTTGTATCAGTCCTTTATCAATTTAGTGGGGGTCACCAGGAAGTGGGTAAATACATGCACCATTAGGCTGTATCTACTAATCGCCTGCATGTTAGGGACCCAACATTATAATGTTCTTATGTGTAGGATCCCCCAAACTGAGAAATCAAGACACCTAGGGAAAGCAAACCCCAAACTGCTCAGTATCAATACCTCTGTAATTTTGTAGAATCCCACAGGAAAAGTTTCGCTGAAGATAAATGCACAGTAAAACGTTACAACACTCCAAGGAACAAAGTTCTCAAGTAACAGCAAAGAGCGAGGAAAAGAGACACAGGTTAGGAATCCAAGAATATGACAGAAGAGAAATCCAGAACTGACCTTAACATATTTGAATGGGAGCAGGAAAATGCAAGACTCCAGCAGAACACAAAAGGATCTGTTTCCTGATATGCTTGGATTCACACTTCTCGCCACTTGTGGATGAATCAGTGTGAATTCAGGGCAGAGCTGCCACATCACGCTCTCTGTGGTTGCAACTAGGAGGTGCCACAGACGTGCAGGATGTTGAAAAGTGGGTGTGGGTGTGAAGCAGCATTATCACACTGGAGGGCAGTGTGGGTCCCTGGGGAAGGCTGTCTTTATTGACTTTAATTTGTCCTCACTGCCCCCTGCCTCCCATCCAGCTTTTCTTTCTCAGGCCTCCATCCAATACAGGAGGAACTACCTTCTGCAGACCTCTTCGCCAGCTCCCCTCAATGATCCGCCCTCGTTGATTTTCCTCTGACCCTCAAATACCCCCTTAAAAGTTCCTTAAACAAAATCCCTTCTCCAAACCACTCAGAGTCATTCTGCTCCCCTAAACAAACCCTAACTAACAACGCTTCAATGAGAACTGAGAAACAGAAATTTAAGAGAGGGTTAGCTTCAGGGAAGTTGTACAAAGTGGTTCCAGAAAGAAAATATAACCAGATAGACAAAAAGCTCCAGCTATTTATATATAGTTTTATATATTACTTATATATTTATAATAATAGTAACAACACTGAAGACTGAAAAGGTTATATTTCATTATTCAAACCTGAACCAATCTAAATGTTCCTTGGCTTCCACATACTCCCAGTTTTAAAGTTATGCACTGTACCACTTAGAACTGTGTGTTTAGTTTAGGGGCTACAAGTCACCTGTGGTTGGTTAGCACCTGAAATATATCCAGTCTGAATCAAGATATATTTTGCATGTAAAGAATATCCCAAATTTCCAATGAAAAGGAAAGAATGTAAAATATCACCAATAGATTTTTCATTATGGTTACATGTTAAAATATTATTTTGGATATACTGAGTTAAAATTATATGCTTTATTAAAACTATTCACCCACTTATTTTTACAATTTTTAGAGTGGCCTCTAGAAGACTTAAAATTTCAAATGTTATTGGCAGTCAACATTACACCCTTGGGGCAGTGCTGATTTTGACAGCTCAAGGAAGACGAACCTGATTAGCAATCCTGAAATACTTCTGCACATGCACCTACACTTAGAATGATTTCTTAAATGATACACAGTTACGCACGCTGGAATAACACATACAGTAAGGTTGAGGGTGTGTTAAAGAGTGTGTTTGCCTTTTGTAAGTTGGCAAAAAGGCAATTAGGAAGGGGAGGTGGAAAGGAGAGCAGGCTTATAGACTGGACCAAGAAGCATCCTGTGACAAGTGGCACAGTTTAGGAAGGAGTACATGCACACGCTGAGGCTCCTGAAGCCAAGTCCCACGAACAATCGAGCTAGGGCAAACCTTGGAAAAGTCTTCCCATAAGAAACCAATATGACACAAACTTGGCAATCCCTGCGTCCCTTCCCAGGCCCAAAAGATGGATCCTAAGTGACACGGCCTGGCACAGGCTCCTCAGGCCCTCCAAGCACCAGGTTCACCTCCGCCTGTGCACACGGCCCAGTGGGAATCAGGAGAAAGTCCAGTGCCTTCTGTCCGCTCTGGCCCCCACTGGGTACCTGCTGTTTAGTCTTTCTGTCCAACCCCCGGCCATGACCCAAAGTGTTCAGCCTAATCCTAAAATATACACTTCCTGCCACATAGTCTCAGGACTCAATTGATTCCTTTAAATCTTCCACAGATAAAGCTCTTTTGCAAACAGTCGTTTTCACAAAACAGGTCAAACTCTCTGGTTGTCACTGTAGGGCTCAGAGCTGGCTGGCATTCTCATTTCTTTCTGAAAGTCCCAGGAGCCTGAGGAATAATAGGTTGGTATCCATGATGGGAAGCTCAGTCCAACAACAAATGATCCTTTTTACCTTTTCTTCCTACCAGACATGGAAATGACTAAAGTTTAAAATAAAGAGTCGGGCCCTTCCAGCTGACCTGGAGACAGGCTGTGCGGAAAGCAGCAGTGGGGCAGACGCCTCACACAACAGGCCCTGAGGTGTGCTGTGAGAGAGCCTGTTCTAGATAAAAGCAAACTGAAACAAACCCTAGAAATCTCACTGAAGAATTGAGACTGGGGGCCAGGGTAGGGGGAGGAGAGGGAGCAAAGTATAGAAAGGACCCAACACACTGTGGCGGAGGACTAGGGGTGCCTTGGTCGTGGTGGGTGGCGCACCTGAAGAGGCATGATGCTACACCCCGACATCACAGTGCTGTATACCAACACTGCTTCATTGAAAACAGTCTTTCAAAACTAGCAGGCCACCACAAATCAGAGACATTCTGCAGGGGAGGAGGAGGGAGAGGGATCAAAATGGGAGAGAAGAGCACAGGGACTATGGTGATGGTTCACAGGTGAACTGGTGGTGGAAATTTTACAGGGAATCCACCTGAAAGGAGAAAGCATACAGGCGTACATGGTACAAAAATGAACAATGATGTAATATATAAATATAAATTTTTAAAATTTAAAAAAGAGAATACAGTTTTACAAAAAAAAGAAATAAGAATGTTGTCTCTGCAGAGAGAGAGCTCTTGGCCATCCAACATATCTCTTCACTCAGCGCACACAGCAAGGGAACAAGCTGACACATCTCTTGCCAATTCAGCTTTTTTCTTCCCCCTGAAAATGGCTTCTTGTTTAACATTTCTGTCTCCAGGGACATTAAAACTGTGTACATTGACTAAAATAAGCACACCAGGTTTTCAAGCAAAGTGCCCCGAAGAGGGTGCCCCCTCAGTGCTGAGTGGCTGTGTTAAAAGCAAACAGCTCTGCGGGTGATCAACGCACACAGACAGATAGGGGTGCCCCTGCCACTGAAACAATCAGTTTCTACAGTCTTAAATATAAAACTGGTGGGCTTGTTTAAACTCGGGAGGAGGCAGAAACACTGATTCGATGACTCCTGTTGCCAAACCCAAACCAATATTTACAAACCATTTTGCTGAACAAAGTTCACTTCAGCTGACATCAGAGAAATGTCACAGATCACAGAGAACTGGACTTGCTAACCAGGAGATTAGTGTCTGGGTCTAATAATATTTGTTTTACATAACAGGGCATATAAACTTCTATAAACAGATGTAACAACATTTTTAAAAAGAGAAGATACATAATTATGGGACTAAAGGAATTGTGAAATTTGCTTAGAACAAGCATCAGGTGAACTTCCTTAATTACATCCTACATAGTCTGCAGTGCAAAGAAAGTCTCCCTTTGGACTCTGCGGGATTGATCTTTCTGGCATCCCCAAGATCTAATTTGGGGTCTTTCACAAATTCCCATTCTGACACAGGCCTGAGGTCAGTCGGTTTTTCATTTTTCCCTCTTCCATTTTGGTGACAAGAAGCCAAGGCCAATTAAATGATCTTCAAAGTTCTAGCACAATAATAATTATTTCCCCTTGTGGAACATCCTGGCAGATGAAACTATTCAAGAAGACTTTATTACTTCCTATAAAATGGAAGTGAGGCTAGGTCTGTTCTGTATTATCCTCCTCTTATTTCATCATCTGAACACAGAATAAACTTCAGAATTCTGCAGCAAGTTGTGTTCAAATGATTGATGTCAGCTTTCCTCCCTACCCTTGCAAACCACGGGCCCTTTTTGTAGAAAAATGTACACTAAGTGCAGAGACGTGTATATTAGCTTCTCTACAGAATACCCAAAAGGTTAAAGATTATTCTTTAAATCAACTCTAGACTTGTTCCTTTTTGTTCATGCTACTATTTTCTGGGATCTCTACACAATAGTGCCATGACTGTCATATCTATCTAAGCAGTTTTCTTTTAAAGAATGTGATAACACAGTAAGCTAAAACAGCTATAAAATCTAATTACATATACCTGTGGTAGAATTCCTTGTGCTAGTAACACAGTAAAAGAACAGTGTATCTAAATACTAATAAATGGGCACACAGATACACACACATTGTGCCACTAACAGTAATTACCGATGTCCTAAAGAAAATCAAGTAACAGCCTCACAAAATACTCCCTTAGCATTGATCAGCTTTGCATGTGAATTCTATAGCCTATGCTATCTTAACCTTAGCATGTGTTAAGAATGAGACACAAATATTAACTGGTGGGGTATGCAAAAACTTGGCAGCAAGTAAATTAAAAGTATATGTATCCATTATATTACTTGAGAATCTTCATGATGACCTTTCACCTAAGTAGGTATAATTTTATCTCAATTTATAAAGGAGGAATGGGCTCAGATGCTAGCAACACACATATAATAGGAATCTAGTTTCCTTAGCTCCAATTTCTATATTATTTTCACTACAAGTAGACAATAACTAAGTTAAGTATACAAACTAAGCCAGGATGAACAGGAGCTGAATTAAAGGTAGAACTTAAAGAATGATAAAGTCTCAAAAGGCAATATAAAGCAAATGAAAATAGAAGAAAAAATTTAGACAGACTGGGAGAAGAAAGGGGGCATTGAGTGATGCGGATATCTAGGGTGGAAATAAAATATTAGTCCTAGGTCCTGAAGAGAAGGCCAGCTGTCATGTAAGACTGAGATACTGGCAGCAAATAATTGAAATGAACAGCCCATGTGACAAGAGAGGAGGGGGTGGAGACTCACTCCACAATCTTCATTCCCCTGGAGAAAAACATTAGGACCAACATTCTCATCAAATCTGAGGCCATCTTGTCACTGGCAAGCAAATACTATGTTTCCAGATCCCTACTACAGCCTTGTGGAAAAAAGAGGTCCTTTTATCAGTAAAATTAGTCAATCCACCTTCAGTTCCCTGGGAGGTACTTTCTTCTGTGAGCATACCTTGCCCCAACTTCCCACTTTTCTGAAAACTAGACATCATGATTAGTAAAATACAAAATAATTCCAAAGGTGAAAAATTTTAATCTTTGAATTGTTTCAGTGAACATCAAGAGAAAGCAAGATTAGGATAGGAACAGAAATCAGTCTCTCATTATATCACTTTGCTTCCTCATGTCCTCTCCCTTAATAATGTCAGCTTTGACACAGATGCAGTCTTTGCCTATGATACTCAGTTAAACAGCCCACCCCGGCTGACCTCATGGTTGCTTTGGTGTGATCATGACGGTAAGCATCAGCTTTTCTTCTGGTCAGGAATTCTGCCCTGTGTCAAAACTGGTTACTTTGTTTTGTATTAATGGTCAAACGGGTTTCTATTAAACGCCTAGCATATGGAAAATGCTCACCATCGGTTTGACGGGTGAATGAATGTCTGAGATAACCCTGATAGCGCCTATTTATTTAGTACTTACTGTAAGGAGGTGTTGTATGTGGTACTTTACACTCATTATCTACCATACACAGTACTGTTTACTCCTAATTTCCAGATTGGAAAATGTGGCTTACAGAGGCTTACTAAGTCATCTGCACAAGCAGTAAATAATTGAGCTGCAATCCAGTCCACAGTACATGCACCCAAGAAGGTCACGCTCTTTCCTTTATGCCTGCAGCCTAGGATAGTGTCCACCTGACCTGCCGCCATCCAGAACTCCAGCAACCACATTCTACATCCTCTTACAACATGAGACAACAAGGTACCGACTCTTGAGCCATTTCTTTCCTCCCAATGGCCATGAATTGATAACTAGTACAGACTGACAAAATGTAAGTGTTGGTTTAGCTGAGCACTATTAAAAAGCCTTGCGACTATTAATGCTGTGTGAAGCTGTCTAGTTCTACCTTGATAGCGAATCTGGTTTTCCATGTGGAAACTCATGCCATGTTGCTAAATTTTGAGGAAGAGTGAGCAGATTTTTGGTCAAGTCTTACTGGCTGTCTCATCTGATTAGTAATCTGAGGAATAATGGTAAAAAGTCAGATTATAGGGAGTTAAAAAGATTAACTTTTGTACACTTTCCTTAGCTCCTGCCTAGCAGGGCTTCACAGCATAAAATGGCAGGCAATGTGATACAAAATACTTACATTTAAAATATCTATAAAGGGTTGAACTCAAGCTTTCTTCAAGGTGGATTTGTCCTGACCCCATAAGACAAGAAGTGAGGAAGAAGGCATTAAACAAAAAGAGCAGTGGAATTCGTCACCACAACCTTAACGCTCTGAGCAATGAGAACTAAGTTCTCGGAGCTGGGTGTGTTAGGGACTGATCCCTTCTGTTCCTTGGTGTGGCCAAGACAACTTGGCGAGGAGGCCAGCTGACCACAACACTCTTGCAAAAGTGCCTCCATGACAAACTGGACATTCTCTGCATCCTTTCTACTCCCAGTGAAGGCTGTGAATAAATGGGTCACAGACCCTTCATACAGAAGCCTACTATTACTGAACATTCCTGTGGCTTCTACTATTTTCCGGTTTATAAACAAAATACTACTATCAATCACGTATGTATTCTTTCTCCTGAAACTGTATTACAGATTAGTCTCTATGGGGAGGCAATAGGATAACAAAGTTTTATGTTTCTCTGAGCAAAATTTCTCTCTCTAGGCAAATATAACTGATACTAGAAATATTTAAAGTACTGATTTTGCCATTCTTTTTAGTATTGGACATTTTCATTTTAATAAATGAAAAATGGTGCCCTACGGTTTTAATTTACATTTCTTTAATTAACACCACAAGTTTAAATGTTTTTCTCTACATTTGCTTCCATCTGATCTTAGGTTAAATTGTCTAATCTCACTGAGACTCAGTTTATTAATCTGTAAAGTGCAGATAGTAGCATGTCCTGCATGTTAGTGCTGTGAAAGCCAAATACAACCATTTAAGTGAAAATACTAAAGAAGCCTGGCATACAGTAGTTGCTCAATTTTAGTTAAATGAGCAGACCAGTGAGAAGGTGGTCAATTAAATGGAACTCAAAGCAGCTAACAACATTAATCTAAGATACATATAGAATCCACGCATGACACCAATGGTGGAGAGAAAGTACAATTTTCTGGGTGACATCCAAAAGATGGAGCATGTTGACTGAAAGAGATGGAAGATGTCACTTTCCCATCAATACCTGCCTATCTTGAAAACAGATATTTACAAAGAGGTGACACAGTGCACAGCACAGCCTCAACTAGCCTGGGAATAAATGTGACTCTAGATACCTCTCTACTGCCTTTCACTTGTTTCCTCCCAGATGTCCTAGATATTTTTATCTCCACATTTGCGATAACTTCTCAGCCTTAGAAAGAACTTATTCCAGGTTTTTCTACTGGCTTTTTCAATAAAAAAAAAAAACCTAGGATACCCTTTATTATTTGAGGGAAATAATCTATTCAATCAAAAGGGATCACAATTGATGTCAAATATATATAAATAAAGGAAAAAATTTTAAAATGCAGCCAATCAAAAGGGAAGTTACCATGGAAGCACTTAATAAATTAAAAAATCACTCTGTAACTGGAAGACACAGTTATCATCTCATTGGAAGACGGCTGCCACAAGGCAGACTGGTTTAGAACTTACTAATCGAAGTGAAATGAAATCATGTCTAGAAAGGGACCTACACAGGATGTGCACTTGATCTCAGATTTCAGTGTCTGCCCAGGAGTACTGCAGCTCTTGCTCCCAGACCCAGCCATGTGGAGCCTAGATGCAAATCAATTTTCTCTTTCTGAGCTTCAGACTCTATTCTAACCTCATCAGTAACAGTGGCTGAGAAAAATTATTTGAAGAAACTAATCATCATGAGTGGAATCTCCTCTTAGTAGGTGACCAGGACCACAAGCCATTGGACCTCCTGATGCCAAGGACAGCTGTTTGAAGGATAAAGAGCCCCGGAAGGTGGGTCTGATTGCATCACTTCATCAGCTGAGCTTCCATACGTGGTTTATAATTGACTTAGTAAAAACAGATAGTCAAACATTGGTCAAATCCCCTGAAAGATATCCAGAAAGTTGTCCTTGCCTGTTGCACTAACCGAGCTGCAGAAGTGGTGTGGAAGTACCATGATCCTTTATGAAACAGAGACTGCCCTCCAGAACGTGATTCGTTCGCTTGTCCTTTGGAAACAGTGAGTGAGACCACAGATCTAAGAGCAGCAGAAATGGTTCTTAATAAGTCAAATAAATGCTGAAGAAAAAACTAAAGCCAAGTCGATACATTACAAGCACTCTTAGTATCTTCTTCCTGCATAGAAGAAAGTATGTTCTCACACATCAGTTTTTGAAATTATTGCTAAATGAAAGATATGAAGAAGCATACTAACCCATTTTTTTAATGATTCTGATATTTCATACTAAGATTAGACTACCCTCTAATAACAGTACTAAGGTAGTCCAAATTTTTGACACTTAAAAAACATAGATTACAAGAATAGCCAAACTATCTATTACAACCTGCAGAAATCTCAGAAGCTCCATCAAGATGTGAAGTAACTGCTGTGTTCAAGTTTCATAGTGACAGAGATGAACCAGGGAATTCAAGAAAGAGGTGGAAACTGGGCCTGTGACATTCAAGCTCCAGCCCCACTGACAGATACACACGATATACTGCAAAGAGCTGCCTGCATAACTGAGAGTATGTACCCTTAGGGAAAAAATAACTCAGGACTTTCTTTGTTCCTCGTCATTATAGACCCCAAATTTCTACTAAGATGGCCCCTCCCCAGCACTCAGCTCCATGTCTCCAGGTCTCTGCTCCAATAACACAGGCAGTGTTCAGTTACCAGGTTCCCAAAACACAGAGCTCTGGGTTTGTTTTTTCTAGAGCTCTGAGTTTTGCATTCTCCTTCCTCTACTTTCTTTTCAGTTCCAGGAGAACCACAGGTCCCTCCTTGAACCTTTGCAATCACAAGGAGCATAAGCAACAAGTGAAGCTAGTTTTGCTTGACATGCAAAATTGCTGCTAATCGGCTTCTGATGGATTTGACCATATGAATAATTCTTCTATATTATACAATCCATCTTTGTAATTTCCTCTCCCCATGACTACAAGCCTGTGAGTGTGTGTCCTGTGGTGCCCACTATGTCTGGGGGTTGTAATGTGTGGGTGTACTGCAGTGGGTGTTGCTGCTTAGACATGAAGGTCAGGACTTCCATAGTCCTCTCTTCTAATGGCATCCAATCATTCAGTTTAGTTAATGAACCTGGTTTCCATGACAAACAGTTGTTATTGCTTCAAACGCTGGGTTGCCTTATGTTCAAATAGTTGAATGTGGGTTAAACTATATTATGAGGGAGAAAGAAAAAGCACCCCCATGTGTGTTTACCTTTATGGTAAGTCCCAGTGGAGAGTGCCTCACCACTCACCACTAAGTGACAAAACCACAGCTTTCCAACTATCACACGTATATCACATGGCATCGTTGTAAAAGCACAATTTAATAATCAGACTATCTTATCCCATTCTAGCATTAACACATTTAACTGCATTTTTTTAATGCTGTGTATAAGGAAATGGTTTACCTTCCAGCATTTTTTGCAGACTGTTCCTCATGACATGGATGTTCTCTATCCCGATAAACTGAAACTTGATATTGGAATAATTGTCTTCATTCTCATAGCCTTTCCCTGCAGCACGATTTGCCATTGCATTAAGCTGCAGTGGTCAGCAAAACAGAACAGTCACCAATTATATTCAGGACATGAAACAACGGAAACATTTAATGGCTTATCTGTAAAAACATTCAAATGTACAGAAGCATAATGTGCTTTGAGTCACTGGAACACTGTACTGAGCTATGTAGTTTTAGACACTCACGTTGAGCTCCTATTCACAAGTGAAAAACTGTGATGTGGGGAACATTTAGGAAGCATTCTATAGATAAGCCCTTTTGCAGATGTCCCTTGTCAGAGGTGTCAAATCGAATATAGAATTCTGTGGCGAACCAAGTTGTCCTAAGTTCTATCAGTTAAGTTATGACACCTTCCAATACTGTTGCCAATAAACACGTCATCAAATCAGAATTGTTGGGTCATTCTAATTTTCTTAGAAGAATCCCCCAGATATCCAATGAAATCTTGAGCGGAAATCACTGAATAAATTGAAGAGAGGGCTGCAGAGGCTAAGTCTCCAGAGACATTTCTCCCACTCACTTATTTAAGTGTAGAGACCTGCCAAAAGGACTTTTTGATCACTATCATTGCCATAATTTGTATGAGAAGTTCGAGTTTCCTAGTGCAAACTAGGCTAAATGACAATGAACTCTGAAGAAATTTATTAACTGCAAACTTAAAATCAAGAAATGAAGAAGCCCTGCCTTTTTAGAAATACACAGGTTTTCAGATGGATGTACTATTGCTAATACTCCATTCTAGCTGCTCGGCTAAGCAGGTTTCACACCCTAAAAACCAGTAGTCACTGAGCATTCTCTAGCTCTGTCAGCAAAGGGCAGACCTACCTCAGGCAGACATCAGAGAAACTCACCACTAGATATCATTTAACACTACAATACAGTGCTGGGAGAACATTAATACTTATGTTCAAAAAAACAAATTGTGAAAGCTAAGTTAAAAATATATATTCTTTGACCTAGAACTCCTACTTGTGAGACTCTTAAAAATTAAAACATCAGCACATAAAGATAGCTGTCCAAGAATTGTTTTTTATAATAGTAACATTTTTCATGATAGTATATATTTTTATAACAGTAAGAAACTTTTCATAAAATTAAAAAACTAAAAGTCTACAAATATATCAATAAGAATTGACAAGATAAATTTCGATATAATCATGTCCTGAACTATAAACAGAGCCAAGAAGGACATAAATACCTAGAGACTGATTTGGCCCATTATATGTTAAGTGAAAAGAATGTGCCACAGAATGCTATTCAAACAACCATCCCATCTTTGTAATACAAGCCAATCTACAAATATGTACTTAGGTTTATGCATATTTGCCTAAGCAAAACAACATGTATAGGTGGGTGTACCAATTAGGTAACTGAGAACAAAAGTGGACATCAAGCCACCAGAGCCACTCTCAATACAACTTTAGATTCCTCCATATTCTTTGTCACAAGATAAGTTAGGTTTGTAATTTAAATGGTATAAAGTGTTTTAGATGTGAAAATAGTAGTGGGCAAGCCATTGTCGTGAGCGCTCAGGCTGGCTGGAGCCCACATCTCCACACAATAACTCTTCTCCATGATTTCGTTCATGTGATATAAGTTAGGGTACATCAGCCCCCTCAGAACAGTCTCAAGTGACTAAACATTGTCACTGTTCTCCCAGGCATGTTGTGGGGGAGAAAAAGTTGACCTAAATCAGGGAAAAAATATTACAGTAATTTTATTTTTAAGACAACCTGCATTCATATTTTAAAATTTTTAAATACTTTAAGGAGAACATTCTTTTCCAGGTAATTTACCTATAGACATTTCTCTTTTGAAATCTGTTGTTACAAAATATCACTACTTTTGTAAAATTACATTCCCAAACTGTTGGCTTACCCTTTATGTCAACATATAATTTAAGCTTCAAACAATAAAATGATTAGTAGAATACTTGAAAGTATTCTTACATGTATCATGAATAATTCAGCCTACTCACCACTGTTTATTCTGTATCTTGAAGAATTCAAGTGAAGCCTACTTACCACATACCACATATTCTTTTTAAATGGCATAATAAAAAATCCAAATGCCATTATTAATCTATAATTGAGACTCTATATTCACATTTTTAAATAGTCAGTGTATCATCAACCTGGGAGAATTTACGATAGTCTTCTTAAAAGCAAAGGAGCAACACAAGATGGTTTCTGGAAAGTCGGTGGTAGTTATCATAGTGAACAGAAGGTGGCAATATTTAATCTACCATCCAAAGGGTAGTTTCTCAAGGCTTTAATATATTTCACAGGACCTATCATAAAGTGGCACTTATCAGCTTTATAAGTGATAAAAATTCATGTAGCAGCCTGGACCTAATACTCAATGTATGCATTCAGATAGCATATAACTTATAGAACAGAAGTCTCATTTGGTCTCCTGTCCTTTTAACTGAGAAGTCTATTTCACAGCCAAAGGAAAAGATACTCATTTCAGCTCCTAAAAATTCCCATCTAGATCAAACAATGACAGACTCTGCAAATTATCCAGGCTTAAGGAACACAAAAGAAAGTGAAAAAAAGGACTGGAAAAAATGCTCTGTTTTCTAACCCAACATCAGTCTACTGTTTGGTAATCTCAACATCTTTGGAGCAACAAAGCTCATAAGTGAATCTAAAAGGACCCACTCATTTTGCAACAAATACTCATGTACACCTACTATGTGCCAGGCACTGACTGGAATAAAAAGATGAATGAGAAGCTGTTTCTCCTGCCATAAGCTGATCACTAAGTATGGAAGGGGAGGAATGGTACCCAGCACCAAATAATAGACAATACCTACCCATGCGACAGGAGCTGAATGACTGTAGAGGCAGGACTAGCGGCAGGAGTTCAAATTGGGAGGCAATGTATCTGTCCCAGAGAACCAAGAGTAATATTTTATAGAGGAAGTTAGACTAGATCTGGAAGTCATAATCTGGAAGGATGGAGACAAAAGCAAAGAGGCCGGTGGACGAGTGAGCAACCAGCCCAGGAAGTGTGGAAAGTTTGTGTGTGGTGTGGAAGACTTGAGTATGGAGCAATGGGAGCAAGAGAACAATCTAGAAATTATTTAGAGCTCTCTGCAAATAGGTTCAGTTAAGACACTGACTTTATCTACAGTACTGGAGAGCAATCAGAGTATTTCTGAATAATTTTAATTGAAAAAATTTGAGACTGATTTAGTGCCCACAGCAAAGATGATCCATTAGAATGGGGAGACAGACAGGGAGGCTTTCAAAACTTCAGAGAAGAACGAGAGGAGATGGGAGAGTGTCCATGGGGAGCACTCTCAGTCTTGTTTATAACACTGCCCCAGTGCCTTCAACTAGCACAGAATGGGCACCCAAGGAAGATTTACTGCCTGGCTGACTGATCAAATAAATGGCTGAGTAGCAGAATGAAGGTGAGAAGTCAACGTTTACAATTTATTAATTACAAATGTTAGGAAGTAGATTCATATTTTCCCCTAGCCCTAAAATACTACCAAATACATCAAAATCCCAAAAACCTGGCCAATGATAAGCTTGATATCAAGTTAAAGGTCAGTCTGGTCACTGCCTGAGTCTTGGAGTATAAAATTTCAGCAGAGTACATTCTATATCTGAATAATGACAGGACCTGATTGACATGGCTGAGAAATGGGAGCAAAAGTTGATCCTGGCAAGAGGACTGGGCCACATCCTGGCACTGATGTCAAAGATCCTTCCAGCTCTCTCCAACTGTGCTGGTGAAATGACCCTTGATTTGTGGCATGAAATGAATCTATGAGGTGATTTTAGTTTTTGCAAGTACTATCTGTTGCTGGGATAGCCAAAATTCTTCTTTCTCATGCTCTATGCACAGCTTAGACAGAATTAATAGTTTGGGGATTATATTCAGATAGGAAATCTCTACCCAGCTCAGTTTAAAACTCCAATCCCTGGTGGCGCAGCAGGTTAAGCAAAGGACTATGAAGCAAACCACAGACATTGCAGCACAAGTTCGAGCCCTGCCACTGGCCAGGGGAGTGACCCACATGGCACAGCAGACCTCTCCTGCCTTGCCCGCTGCTCCCCTCAGCAGTGTGTTTCAGTCGATCTGCCTGTTCTGCTCCCCGCTCTGTCTCTGGTGAATCCTCTCACCTCTGCACCTCTGGCCTGTACCCCAGTTCTCATATGCATAAATAAATAAATCTTTAAAAATAAATAAATAAATAAAACTCCAATCTTATATGTGATGCAAAATTCTCTTTCCCTCATTTTGGCTTTCTGGATTGCTGAGACGTCTGCCCTGGTACTACTTCCCTTTCTTTTTTTCTTCTAGTATCTAGCTCTCTAATGGGGGAGGAGGGAGATGCAGGGGATGGACAAGAGAGATAAATATCTCCTTATACACTGGGCAACACTGCCATTCTCTTCCTCTTGGTTGTCTGGTTTTCTGGTTCACACTATCGTTCACCATCACTGCCCTCTCTTGTTTAAGCATCCAAATGTTCAGTGTCTTAGGCATCTATGTGGGCACTTGGGGGTAGGAGATAACAGTTCACTGACTGACAGACTCCACCACACTAGCATGTAGCTCCCTCATTTTCCCTCCCCTCATATACCCCATGGACACTTATAGTTGGGGAGCTCCAGTGGATAAGCCCTCTGAGGAGATGGCTGATAGCAACTTCCTTCCTCTGTGTCCTTTGGTCCACAGGAATTTCCCCCTCTAGTTCTGCCCAGGAGATGAAATGCAGACTGCCCCACTCCACTAAGCTGCTGTCTCCCCAATTCCCCTTGCCCTCACTGTCATGGTGGCATTAGCCAGTAGGCTTGCATTCCACCAGGAGATGAGATCCTTGATTCTCTTCTCTGAGGCACCCCCAGTCTATAGAACTGATTCCCTTAGACACTTCTCTCCACACGATTCAGCTGGTAGAAACCACTAATTGCTGATTTCAGAGAAACAAAACAGGAAAATGTCCACTGTGACATCCAGTTACACAACTAAAAAGTCGCTTGTAAGGTGAAACCAGAGGCCACAACCCCAGGGCTGTCTTTGGAGAAGAGCAAGGACAAAAGTCAGGTGAGCTGAGGAGGTGCTCCTGTCCCCCACCCCTTTCCTTCCAAGGTGCTGGCGTGAGAGCACAGCTCTGAGCCCCTCTCTCTCACATGGCCCTGGCCTGATTCAGGATGAGCCTGTGGTTGGTTCTTCAGCTCAGCCTCACTGGGTGTGTGCTCAGAGGTCAAAACTCCTGAACTTTCCAATGGACACAGGGTCTCTCTAGAGGTTTCTGTTAAACAGCACCAAGAGCAAACAGAAGCAGCACAGGCTTTGGTGTCAGATAAGCCTGGATTTGAAGCTGTGCTCCGCCCTGTGCTCCATCCAAGGATGAATTATTTAACTCCCTAAATCTAAGACCTTCTCCATAAAAAGAAAAGAACAGCTTCAGCTTGCAGGATTATTATAGTAATTAAGTGAGACAGAACCTGGTATTTTTACAAATGATGCTACAAGTTAATGACGTCATGAACAAGGTTGATATAAAATGATTACCTCTCACTTTACAGTTCTACGATTATGGCACAGACACTTTTCCCCATCTTCTTACTGCACCAAATCCTAATAGTGACATGTGACCTCAAGGGTACAGGATTTGTGAGTGGCCATTCAGTACCTGATCAGGACCTCCCTGCTTTTACCTCCCCCAATTTTAGTCAACAAGCAGTTCAGAAGGTTTTCATCTGAACAGGAGGATCTGGGGCTGACTGTCAAAGGACATGAACGATGGGGTTGCCTGATCACCCTTTCTCTTTTTAATTAAACCTGCGAGCAAATCTGGGCAGTACCCCATTTTCTACTGCCTAGTACCTATAGCAAACATGGAATCCATCCCCTGGCTACCAAGGAAGTCTAACACACTCTGGAACAAAATCAACAGAAATGATCTTTAAGAGAATGGAAGCTCTAAGCAAACAGTTTAAGATTCATGTGAAGTGTGCATGCACGGGGGTAAATACAAGACGGGGCATGACTGGTATGAGACACCAATTTTCCTTAATGGATCAGCATCAAACTTCTTATCGCTGAAAGTAAACACACTTAGTGCTAAATATACACTTCAAATCAAAACCTTTGGATTAATTTATTTTAAATCTGGACTATGCCTGGCTCAACAGCTGCCACATTTCCTAGAAGGTTTACATAACGTAGTTCACACTTGGATCACTAGTCCTTAAATTAGTATGTGCATCTGCTTGCTTTTATTTAAGTCTGGGAAAAGGCAGTAAAGCCCCTGCCATGTCTTCCTTTTCTTTCTCTGTCTGGTCTTCAGTGGATGTCTGAGAAGTGGAGATGACTTACTTGTCACAAGTCAGCTCTGCTATGAGGAAATACGGAATGGTCCCACTTTATTTACATAAAAGATATAAATGAGGAAGGAAGCAGGAGGAGCTAGAGAGGAAAAGCACACGTTGAAAGAGAAAAGATTTTCTGGCACCTCTCAGGTGAAAATCTTCAAGGGGAGGGTTACTTTTTTCCCCGTCTGAAGTGCTCACGTGTGACTGTTTCAGAATTCATCTAAAAAGAAGGACTTCTTTAACGTTATCTGCCAGCACGTGACCAGGCTTGTGACAGACCAGCATGTGATCAGACTTGCTGATCTGACTTTGGAGAGTAACCCATCCTCACTGCTCCAGCCACATCTATCCACAGCCGTCCTGTTGTCAGATGGGACAACAACGGGACCGTTCTGAAGTCAAGGGTACGAGGAGGGCACTGATCTTACGCTAGGAAAACATCAAATGAAGCGTCCAGTCCACGCATCACAATACTTGAAATGTGGCCCACAGAAGCAATGAAAGTTCTGAGACTCTCACAAATACCCCCACGTGTGTGTGCCCGTCTGCCCACATGGCAACACCATTCTTAAGGTCCATGTGTTCTTTTAAGTGACCTTAATGCCTCCTTTCTGTCCCAATATTTATTTCCTTATGTTCTTTTTGAAAGTCATTTCATTGGCATATAATTCACACACCATGTTATTCATCCATTCAAAGTATATGATTCAGTAGTGTTCGGTGGAATCACAGGAGTCATGCAACCATCACTACAATCTATTTTTGGAAGGTTTTAATCACCACCTTGTCCCCAACTTCCCAAGCCCCCTACCATTTGCTGTCATTCCACATTTCCTCCCCTCCCTTTAGCCCAAAGCACCCATCAGGCTACCTTCTGTCTCTATAGATCTGCCTATAGTGGGCACTACATATAAATGGAATCACACAACATGTAAGCCTTCCCAACTGACTGCCACTTTGTGTAACATTTTCAAGGTTCATCCGTATTGCAGCACATGTCAGTATTTTGTTTGGTTTTATATTTAAATAATAGCCCAGAGAATGGATGCACTATATTTTATTAATTTACTCATAACTGATGGGAGCTTGGTCATTGCTACTCTCAGCTATTATTAATCATGCGTAAATACTCATGTACAAGTTTTTGTGTCAACCTAGGTTTTCATTTCTCTGGAGTTAGGAGCAGAACTTCTGGGTCAGGTGATAGCTCTATGTATAACAGAATCCTTGAGCTCTTTTAACCTTTTCATAATTTAAAAAAAAAATTCAAACTGCAGTTTACAAAGTAGAAATTTCTTAAAATTCCCCTCTCACACCATAGAAAAAACCTACTATTAACAGTTTGGTATAATGTTTCCCCAATTTTTTTCAATGTATGAAACAATATGTGGTTTTTATAATATAGCAGTTATTACACAAGTGGTCCTACAATAAATGTGGTTCTTGACTCTCACTCCTGTTGCTTACTAGTCCAGCTGGACCACCTTCCACACGCCTGCAGAGGTCAGCTGCATGTGTGTCTCTCTCTCTCCAGTTAGAGTTTCAGGTATATTTTTATTATTAGTTAGAAAGTGCAATTCTAAATATGCTGAATAAAGGCCATTTCACGGTGCCATTTCATTTTGTTCTATATGATCCAAGCACCTATGGATGATTTTGTTTTCACATACTCACTAGCACATTCCTCTGAGGGCTACACTTGTGTTTGAGTTTGCTAGTTTAGACAGAATTGGGTCTAAGGAATAAAATTATATTGGATCTAACACTAACTATCCTTTAAAAATGTAAATGACTGGGAGATAAGTATAAAATCCATTTGACTAACCTCATGATAATGAGATTTAGTATTTCCTATTGACTGTTTTATTAGATGATAAAATAAATGCATTAATACATGTACAATTGTAAAATAATATTTTTAAACAATAGGCAAGAAGAAAGTTCTCTACAAATTCTCCCTTATCCATGGAATTTTAATAGAGAGGTATTCATCCTTCCAGATCTTTTTCTATATATGTTTGCACACGTACAGTTCTGTTTTGTTTTATTACATGGAGTATGCATATTATTTTATGACTTATTTTTACTTAGCATTATATTTGGTAAATCTTCCCAAGTCATTGACAGGGATCACAAGATAACTTTGAATAGGACTTTGCAATACAGCTGAATACCTCACAAAACTCAAGTGCTGGAGCTCCTTAATAAATTTCATATTGTCAAAGTGAATAAGGAGGGCATTTTAAAAACAAGCCAAGAAAATGAGTTGCTGTATTTAGGACAGTGATTTCCAATTTAAACCACACTCCGCCATTGTGTGCACCCTGCACCCATCACAAAGCTAGGAGCAGAGGGAAATCCTGAGGTAAGCCCTGAAGGAGCTTAGAGATGCAGGCAGCAGCCCAGCAGGGTCCCAGTACTGATGGTGCAAAGCCCCTGAGCAGATGGGCAGCCTGGGCAGGTGATGTCTGTCCACTTAACCTGGTCTTGTCTCCAGTCTCGTGACCCAGAGCTGCAAGTACACGTGTCAGAATGGCGACACTTACCTTAGGCCGAGTGTCCACGACGTAAATGAAGTCGCTTCCTGGGTTGGCTTTCCTGATGGCCTGTAGCATCTGCTCGTCCTCCAGACACCGGGCGCTGAAGCCCGACAGGGGCTGGCTGCTCCGGCAGATGGAGGCCTGAGGAGAGAGACCACACCTCAGCATAAGGAACAGCAGCATCGGGCAGCTGTGGCAGCTATACCCACCAGGAACCCCCAAGATATTTCTCCACAGCAAAGGGCCCCTCGGTCCACTTCTACCCCACAGAGGCTTGTGAAAGCATCATAATCCCTAATGGAGATCAAGGTTTGTTTCTTTTTAATTCAGACCACAAAAAACACGGCAAAGGCAAGCTGTCCAAAAAGTTTTCTGTATAGGAAATAGGGAATATGTTGGATGTTTACAGGAGATTCAAATGATCAAATTTGAAGTTATTTAAATAATCTACTCTCATTTTCACTAGTACTGTTTTAGTACTAGTACTGTTTCACTACTGCTGTTTCTCTACTACTGTACTTTTCCTATTGAATACAGAAATAAGCAATAAACAGCTATCCTCTGAAAATTTAGAGGCCAGAGAGGGGAAGTAACTTGCTTGAGGTCACATGGATACTAATTGAGGGAACCAAAAATTGAATCTAGAAAAGTATTTCCTAAACTTGGATTTTTACATACAGGAAAACAATTGCTTTAAACTGCTGATTGACATATGAATTCAAATTCAGCCCCAGCTGAGGTGACGGTGCACTGGTGAAATGGTGGTGGGAATTCCACGGGACTACATTGATGTCAAATATATATAAATAAATTAATTTAATAAAAAAAAGAAAAAAAATTTCAGCCCTAGAGATCAAGTATGGCACACAAGAGTGGAAGAATGAGGGTATGAGGTCAGCAGGCAAAGAAGCAAAGAGCAGGACAGTCTAGTCTGTCCTATTCTGAGACATTAGAAACTTGAGCTTTATGATATGCATGCTGACAAGAATGCCAAAACAAGGAAAAGGAAGCGTGACAGGTATGGTTTGCACTTTCTCAATACCCAGGCCATCCCACCTCTGAATCACAACAGAACAAAAGATGCTCCTCTCTTACTTTTTACCAATGATGCCACCAAAAATGTAAATGTTGCTGGCATCTGAATTTCAGATACATTATGAAACTGTTATGTCCCTAATCATTCCATCATTAAAAAATGATTCATATCTTCATTTGCCCTAACCAGTGCTCCAATTCTGTGTAAGTTAAAACATTTTTAAAGTCAAATAATACAAGCCATTAATACTACTTGCCTGAGATGACAAGTATTTAGAGCCTATCTCAGAGCTAGGCAAAGATGCAGCACAAAGACTGTTACTTAAAACAAGATAATTTATAACCTCTTCAAGTAACAGACCTAAATGAATAATTTTCTTCAATGTCAGCAACACAGAAGGCTAAGTGCTTACTACAATGAAGCTGGTCCACCTAAAAACATTTTAGAAGTTTCCTTTTAGAACCTGACACAGACCCTGGCTACAGGCGCATACACACACACAACTCATCTCAACTGCTTAGAGTCCCACTTGGATTTGTATTATCTAGCTTAGAAAATCAAACTTTTCCACCTGGCTAAAGTCAAATAACTTCTGAAGTGAATGGCAAAAATTATCCTTGGTACCCCAGATTTTTTTTTGTTCTCTACAGAAATGGAGCCCCAATTCTAGGTGTTGATATGGTTATTCACAAGACTGTATCTTCTCACCTTCCTGGTACAGGTGTCCTGTGTTACTTAGGGTCTCTGTTAGCTGCAGACAAACGTAATTCTATGTCTACAAATAATATATATATTTTTTAAAAACTACTTTTGGAGTCTTCCTGGTGGTACAGGGGTTAAGTCACAGCACTATGAAGCTATCCATAGCCACTGCAGCACGAGTTTGATCCCTGGCCAAGTAGCTGACCCACATGGTGCAGCAGACCTCTCCTCTCTCACCCACTGCTCCTCTCAGTGGTGTATTTCAGTCTATCTGACTGTTCTGCTCCCCACTCTGTCTCTGGTGAATCCTCTCATCCCCCGGTGCCTCTGGCCTGTACTAGAAACTTTCTACAAATATTTCTTATACTGAGGACATTAAAAAAAAAAAGTGTCACTTAAAAAAAAAAAGAAGAATGGGTCATGGACTCCAGGGGCTTTTCTAAACCAGACATTGCAAAGGCTCTCCAGCCTGAAAATAAGCAGAGCGTCCCCTAAGGTAACCACTTAAAAGAGGGTATCAATCAGTTGAATGTTTGAGTTCAGGTATTTCCTGAATCTATCCTCATACTTTATTGGCAAATAAACATGGAAGTCAAGATGAGTTTAAAATCTAGTGTGTTGTGTTATAACACACAATAATATGCAATACCTTCATGAATTCAAACACATGCACACAGCAGAAATCCTCTAGAAAATGCCTGTTCACAAGAACAGCAAAGCGTAAAACAAAAGCATGCCTTGAGACTTACGTGGTTATCTTTATAGTAGTAAGAAAGGGCAGGAAATCGCTGTCTGCTCCGGAATTTGGAACTGCCCACTATGATATGTGCCGTGGCCGACTTGGGAACATACACGTCAGTAGGGTAAGAATCACAAACCTGCCACAGAAAACACAAGGGGATTTTGAGGCAATCTAGTAATGTTTTGTGAACTGCCACAAGAAATTCCTTCTTACCCCCCTCACAGGTTGCATGTTTACATTCTTCATTGATTTTTTACAAAGGAGGCTATGTTAAGGAAATCAGAAGTTACTTCAGAGAAATGAAGTGCCGGTTGCTCAAGTCCGGACCTAAATCTTCAGCTCACACTGACTGCATTCCTGCCTCTGAGCCAGCCCTCAGGCCCACGCCCTTACTGGCTGTTTCTTCTCCTGATCTTCCCAAATCTCATCCATTCTTCAAGATGCAGCCCAAGTTCTACCTCCTTCCCTGAGCTTCATGTAGACTTCTAGATCTGACTCTTTATAATAGAATAGCTTCACTTTTGTTTCCTCAGAGTTGATTTTGTAAGTGATAAGAACTGATTTACTCCTTCTGTGATTGGTTGATGGTGATTCCCACACAGGAAACCCTGGTGCCTGGGAATGAATGATCATTCAGTTCAAAAATAAAAGTATAGAACCTGGCTCTGTTTTGCCAACTTCACGACCTTTGGGGAAGTCAAATTACACTGAGCACTGTAGTTTTCTCCTTTTTTTTTTTTTTTTTCTGTTTGGTTAACCTGAGCACTATCAAAACTTTCAGTGATCACATGGGCCATAAATACAGAACCCAAAGTAAATACCGTTGCTCCTGTTTTAGAACAAAGTTTCCTTAGTGGAATAAAACCCTCCACCAATTTTCCAGTTCTCTTATCTGAACACTTCGATTCCCTACTCTATAAAACAGAAATTTTAAAAAAAGGGCCAGAAATAATCCACGGGGTTAATAAAGATTAAATCAGATAACACACTATATAAATGATTATGTTTGACAGAAATGTTAGTGATGGCAACTGAAGGAGTACTTGATCTGTTGCTAGATACATATTTTGCTTTGACATCAGCCAGTGAATCTTTTTGCAACGTGAAGATTGTTCAGATGGCAGTTTCCTGCACTCTGCCGAGCAAATGTTATCTCCTGGAAAGCATAATCTTCCTGGATATATCAAGAGGAATTCTCAGTAGGTGTGGCGACAGGGGAGAATACTTTAGCGACTGGTCTTCTGTCCACTGCTCCCTAACCTTACTGCTCTGGAAGAGAGTGAAAGCCCACCACGAGTAAGGTCCGCACCTCCCAAGATCATATAATTGTCTGTGGTGATGTCCTCCCTTATCGTCCCAATTGTCTTTGTTCCCAGATGGAGGTAACATTGAGCAGGGGACCAAAAGGTCACGAAAGTGATGTTCCCAGGTCCAAAGTATGATTTCAGCATCTCATCAGACAATTTTAGGAACCATTACCAAGTACATTAGTATGGGCTGTGGCAATGACACTATGGAGGGAAATCCCATTCCAAGAACAGATGGTCCAGCCTCCTTGATCCAGAGAGCACTGACAGGAATTCCTGTTCCAAGATGTGCCACTTCCCTCCCCATGCAAATCTGCTGCTTGAACCTCCCTTAAGTCAGTCATCCGGAACATTATTACACAGACCACACCTACCTGTCTGAGGTTCAAGAGATGTCTAGTCACTTTACCAGCTCACAATGTTTTCTTAAAATAATTTTTAAAAAAATTATTAGGTTTTTGGGAAGCTGAGGAATACTTCCTTCCTTCCAACAACACTAAGGAACTGCAAAGTTATTGATTAAATAGAATAAGTAATAGGCAAGATTTCTCAACATACTGATTCCTCTATGAATGGCACAGGGTTCTCTAGCTCCTGCCAGGCCTTCTTAAGAGTTCTGGTAATAACAAGAATTGTTGACTACAAGGGCTTCAAATTTCCAGCAAAAATGATCTTTGTTGACCTGGTTATAACCTTCCAGAGAATGTACCTACCACTGCCCAACAGTATCCACATGAGATACGATCCAAACACCTTAATCTGACCTCTATTTTTACTGAAACACAATCACTTGACTGAGCACTTGGAGTGAGAGTTGTTTGTGAGGAACTGAGTTATGTCTCATAGGCAACTTTCTTCTTCACATTTAGTACCTAATATTTGCTTCGAGGAATTTATGGCATAACGGAGAGAAGAAGCAGTGTGTGAACAGAACAAACTGATTTATATGTAAATAGGAAAATAATGTAGAACACAAACTTGCACTATGGAAAACTGCAAAAAAATAAAGATATTTTAAAATTACTGGTTGGATTACACATAATCTTATTTCAAAAGAAAGAGATTAAAATTTTAACCTAGTAAGTAATGTCAATTATTTTACTTAAATAGAACTATATCAAAAATTAGGTAGGAAGGAACTTTTAGTTTAAAGAGTTACAAGAGTTATTATAAGACATAAGTCTTATAAACACGAAGAATAATAGTTATAAGAGAGACAAAGATGATGATGGTGACAACTGGCCTGCCCAAGACCACATAAACAGAGAATGGTAGAACTGACGCTGGTACCCTGTCATTTCCACCATGAGCAACAGCTTCCTCTCTATCAGATGACACCACCATCCCCACTTATCTCAAAGGACTTATGACAAGAAATTAAATAATGCTTATAGAAGGAAGAAAAGTAAACATTACTTCAACACTGAGGTTAAAAGCAAAAGGAATAGATAAGCCATAACCTTCTCAATGAGCTATTATTCAGAACATTTTGAAATAACCCATTATTATTATATTTTTAATTGGTAATAATAAATAAGGGTACTACACCATTCTCCCTATTTCATTGATATTTATAATAAAAGAAAATCCCCTAGGCTTTCACCTTTTCTGTTTCGACACAATTTGTTGATTGTCAGTTTGGGTTTTCTGAGTTTTCACTTTGCAAAGAGATGCTGAGTAACTCATGGCTTGCAGACTTTACAACACAGGACATAAGTGACTCAATATGAGTCACATTGTGGTGCTACTTCTAGAAGGAAATCTCATCAAGAACTAGCAAGAACCCACGTTTCCAAGGAAATATTTTTCTACATGATATGATTTAACCTCATTTTCTTCTGCACCCCAGGATGTCTTAATATTCTTTCCTAAGTTTGGATTTCTTCCTTTCATTTCAAAGTTGAAGATTCACTGCAAAGTTTCACTTTAGCAAGAGAATTAACTATCCTGATTATTAGCCAGACACTTTCTAATTTTTTGAGATAAAAAGGCTCTATCTGATCACAAGTGCTGTGGTTCTAGATGTAATTATGAAGATCCAGTATTATAAAAGTGTCCATTCTCTCCCAAATAATCTATCAATTCAAGATATTCAGAAGAATGATGTAGGAGGACCTGACCTGTAGGATATCAAGATTTATTATACAGTATTCATAACCATAATTAGTCAAAATATATTTATAGAAATTATACAGGACTAAACTGGGACAAAGACTGGACTGAAGACCAGTACGATATGTACAAAAATTTGTGTAAACCTACTGATGTGAAAATTCCACCTTTAGGGAAAAAAAAGCAATTCCACCTTTAGGAACTTATCTTTAAAACAAGAACCTGAACATTGAGAACGGTATAACTACCAGGATGTTCTCATTATTTAAAATAGTGAAAGTTTTTAAAAATTATTAACAAAAATTAGAGACGAGGGAGATAGCTATGATATGACAGTATTACATAATAATATTCAATGCTTTAAAACACTATAAAATATATTTCCTGACAAGAAAGTACTCACCAAATGCTACGTGAAATGTTATAAAAAAGAAACAAGAGACCGAAAATGGAGTCATTCATGCCAAGACACTAAGATTTAATACCTAATCTAAGTGCAGTTTCAGCATCTTCCAAAAACAAAATTGTAAAACAACCAATCTGGAGTTTCCAGTTAGCACTAGTGAAATAATATGCTTAAAAAAGCCACCCCCTCCACCATCCCACACCCCTAATGGAAGGTTGCTTTGCCTGATTTATTTACTTTTTGCTAATAATTCTGTCCAACTTTTCTTCTGACCATAAAATCTTTTCATTTTGTACAATTTCTTAAAGAACTTTTGCTAAATGGGATGTTGCCTGACACACAATTGTTTAAATTATTAATTCACTTGGATTTTTGCTTCTTAACAGACTAAAAGCAAAATACAAGGTATATATACGTACCCTGATCACATTTTTCTCTATATATATTTGAATGGCTTCTCTTGTTCTGAATTTTCTAATTTAAAACAACAAATACACATTATTTATAAGAAAAAATAATTAAACTATGCAAATGAGAAAAAAGATGGAGGAAAATTTTAAAGCAGGATAAATTAAGGCAGTGATATAGTGGGGCTTTTATTTCTTCTTTCCCGCTTTTGAAAATTTTCTGCAATGTTTTTACAATACTTTCATGACTTAAAATATTTCCTAAACTAACTGGGAAACAAATACTGATGTGTAAACCCATCATTACATAGACGATGGGATTAATTCTGCCACTCTGCTTTGCTTCCTCTCCATATCCTTCCTGTAAGTGTAGCCCATTTCTCCACATTTCTCTAGGGAAGTCTCTTGGTGACCTTGTGTACCAATCAAAAGTTTAGTGAGTACAGAGAGGAGCTGGTGCCAAACTGCCATCAAGTTTCTAAGACATCCCCACTAATCACTCAACGTACTATAAAAAGATGATGGGAGAACAAGGTCCCAGCCAGCTCTCCCGCTGATTGCTGGCTCTGGTGCTGGTCCCCGGGACCTCTGGGTTTCCATTTCCTCAACCAGCAGAGGAAAGAGCATAGAAGGAATGCAAAGAGTTTTCCTTGTTCAAACTTTCTAAGTCTAGGTGCAGGTAGGAAATACCAGCTGGCAATGATGAAGGAAGACTTGGCAATCATACTTTTGTATTTACAAAGAACTATAAAAATTAAAGGAGATCAAACAAGTCATGCTAAGCTATCAAAGCATGATTTCACAGGGATTATCTGGATTTCATGCAATGCCTCCACTCACTCTGTATTCTCTGTTCACATCACTGAGCTGCCAACAATGATTAGGGAGGCCCATTCGCTTGTATTCCTCACTGAGATCAATCAGCATCCACCCTTGTTCTCTTTCTTCTTTATCCAGTTTGGGGTTGAATGAAAAGCAGTACAACTCCTCATATTTCACTGCAAGAAAAGTAAGAAAGTCAAATCAAGTGAAGTTAAAGCCAGGGAGAAAGCACCCCAGAAATACCACCTGAACCAGAGTACACAGGCCCCTCATCCTCAACACATTCCCAGGAGTGCCCAGACTATGTGGGCCAGACAACCGGACCTTAAGAGAGCCAGACTTAATTTTTCAGGATCTTCCTTCCTTTTAGAAACAAGGCAAAAGAAACAAGAGGTCCAAAATGGAGTCATTTGTGCTAGGCCCACCTAGATTTTGTGTTGATTTTTTTTTTTTTATTATTATTAGTTGCTTTTGAGAATCTATTTTCCAGCCCACACAATATATGGAACTCAAAAATCAATTATGGGGGCCTCCCTGGTGGCATAAGGGGTAAAGCACCATACTATGAAGCATCCGCAGTCACTGCAGGATGAGTTCAATCCCCAGACAGGGAGCTGACCCCCATGGCCCAGTGGACCTCTCTTGCCTCACCCGCTGCTCCCCTCAGCGGTATATTTCAGTCCATCTGCCTGTTCTGCTCCCGACTTTGTCTCTGATGAATCCTCTCACACACACCCCACACACACCTCTGGCCTAAACCCCAGTTTTAAAAAATATCAATTATGAACATATGCATTCCTTACACATCAAGAATTCAATATGTTTATGTGTATCTAGATTGAATTTGAAATGGCATCTCAGTCACTGCCATATTTTGATGCTTAAAGTTATTAAAAAAGAAATAACACTATGGTGGTAATACCTGATAAGGGTTTCCAAATATTATCTCAATTAAAGATATATAAATAAGTAAATTTAATTTAAAAAATAACAAAATAGCTGGAAAAGTATATGTTTGTACTGAAAACATCTTGAACAATTTAACCATCACAATCTCAGAGGATGTTGATAGGATTCATTTAAAATATATCAGTTCACAATATATGGCACCCTGGTCCTGAGGGGCAAGTTGAAGGATGCACGATAGTCTTTCCTGCCAGGATATCTTTGTCTTCATGTAGAGCTTTTTATATTAATGTGGACAGGCCCAAAAGTTCCACTGTTTCTCCACCACCACCGCCACCAATAAGATCTAGAACTTGGTTTTATTTTCTCTGGTATTGAAATGTTGAAGGAACTATCTCAGCCAGTGATGCTCAACAGAAATATAATGCAAGCCATATATGTCATTTGAAAATGTCCTTTTTCACCTGCACCCCTATGTTTATTGCAGCACTTTTTGCAATAGGTAACCTATGGAAACAACCCAAATGTCCAAAAATAGATGACCAGATCTAGAAGATGAGGTATATTTACACAATGAAATATTACTCAACAATCAAAAAAGAAAAACTCTTGCCATTTGTGGCAACATGGATGGAGCTAGAAGGGATTATGCTCAGTGAAATAAGCCAGAAAGAAAAACAAAAATATTGGATGATTTCACTTATAGGAAGAATATAAAGATAACAAATAAGGGATCAAGAAAAAATTAATTATAATAAATTAAAAATCAACAGACAATTATAAATCAGAGAAATCTATGGGGGGGAGGAGGGAGAAGGAACAAATGGTGGGAAGAGCACAAGGGACTATGGTGATGGTGCACGGGTGAACTGGTGGTGGAAATTCTATGAGGAGTACACCTGAGAGGAGAAAGTACACA
Source organism: Galemys pyrenaicus (assembly GCA_019455555.1). NCBI lineage: Eukaryota > Metazoa > Chordata > Mammalia > Eulipotyphla > Talpidae > Galemys > Galemys pyrenaicus. The sequence continues at coordinate 15,146,659 of JAGFMF010011796.1, forward strand.
TTGTATAAAAAATGAAGACTGATGTAAAATATATACAAGAGAAAAAAATAATAAACCTCCCAAAATTCATGCAAAGTAAAAAAAAATAAAAATGTCCTTGTCCTATTAGACAACTAAGAAGAAACAGGAAAATTAACTATATTCTATTTAATCCAACATAAAAAAATATTCTGACATGTATATAACACACAACTTACTAATATTTTATATATTTTGCTTTGTAGTGTCTTTGACATTCACACTGAGCACATCTCAGTTCAGACTAGTCACATTCCTTTTTCTTTTTTTTAAAGATTTATTTATTTATGCGCACAAGAGCTGGGGTAGAGGCCAGAAGCGCGGGAGGTGAGAGGATTCACCAGAGACAGAGTGGGGACCAGAACAGGCAGATCGACTGAAATACACTGCTGAGGGGGGTGGGCAGTGGGCAAGGCAGGAGAGGTCTGCTGCGCCATGTGGGTCCCCTCCCTGGCCGGGGATCGAACTTGCGCTGCTGTGCTGCAGATGTTTCTCAGTGCAGCGCTCAACCTGCTGCGCCAACAGGGAGGCCCAGACTAGCCACGTTTTAATACTCAATAACACTGTGGCCAGTGGCTCCCAGATTATATAGTGCAGATCTAAGTACTTCTGGGCATAATAAATCATGGATGATACTCATTAAACCCTTACTTTATTTCATATCCTGTTCTAATTAAATGTATTAGCCCATTTAATTGGTACACCAGGGTGGAGTTCCTTTTATAGATGAGAACTCTAAGGCAAAGGGAACTCAAGGAACATCCATGGGATCACACAGCCAAATGCGGAGTCTGGTGACATCGGGCTCCCTGCTGAGTGCCACAAGCACTGCTGGTCAGGCAGAACCTTCTCTCTTCCCCCCAGATAAGCCACTTTTGTATCTTTTCTTCCCTTGCTCCATCTCCTCAACTTTCTATTCTTCTCCAGTAGATTTCTGTCTCCTTGTGATTTTCTTAGGTCCCCTGATTTATTCCTTAGACTGTTGACAGCACTCAGCATAATTAAATTCTCCTAACCGTGTGTCTGAAGTGCCTGAAAAGGATCCCAGTGGCAGGGAGAGGCTGCAGAAACAATGGGCAGCCAGAGATCAAGACTCAGTGTCAAGCTTGTGATTATATTGAGATGAATAATCTACAAGGGAGGAGAAAGGTAAGGGTCATATTTTAAGTATCAGACATTTTTATTAGAAGACTGTGGTGTATCAGTGAGATAAACTACATTCTATTTCAGTTTCTCTTGATGTCACGTTTCTAAACTTTGAAATTTATAGTACTCACTTTTTAACACATCAGAAAATGCACAATGCAGGTACGTGCACATACAGAGCAAATATTTTCAGTAAAAACTATTTGTGATCTTAGCCAACTGTGCAGATGGCATATACAATTGAGGTCTTGTTCTGGGAATGGTTGACTTGTCACTGATACATCTTTTCCATCTCTAAGTAGCAATTTCATGACTCAGGCTTCTGATATCATAATGTTAACCACAAGTGCAATTTGTTTAAGATGCCAAAAGGCTTTCTCTTGAGAAAACCTCCATCCCCTCATGACAGAAGAGCTAATGAATAGGGGGTAAAGATGGAAGCTAAGTTCCCTGTGTTAAATATTTGCAAATAGTTTTAATGTGGAAGAAAATCCATTTTCTGATTCCTGACAGTTTTCTGTGAATGAGCTCATGCCTACTGCCAAAGAGAAGAGGCAAGGAAAGTATACAAACTTAAAGCAAGAACAATCTCCAAGGAAATCTTTTTGAGAAGATCGCTCAAATTGGAAGACATTAGAATGCACTGCCAGTGAAATGACGCCATGTTTTCTTTCATTTATTTTGTTTTAAGGAAAAGATGGTCAACCACATCTCCAACCCAATGTAAGTAAAATTCTACTTGAGAATAAGAAACACACATTTTTATTAGTCAAAGCTCAGTCTTATTAATGGGGGCAAGTTTCTTACCCAGAGGCCAGCCCGGGAGAGGCCTTCCGGTGAGGACTGCCTACTGTTAAAAATTAAAAAGTACCATCAACAAAGATGCAAATTTTACTATTTCCCTTTTACCTTATTCTATTCTCCTCACCTCCATCTCCTACAAGATACATAATAGCATGTTTAGTAGTGGGCAAGGAAATAGTTAAAAACAAAAACAGTAGGGTTGAGAAACTTCTAGTCTCTATAGTATCAGAACTGAGAGAAAAGATCTGCTTCAGAAAGGTCACATCTTTGATGTTCTGATGTCACAAAACCTGAGCCGCCAGGTCCAACATCAAATGTCTCCTGCTGTTAGTGTTGGTGTCAACCGACAGGGCCCTGAAGGCCTCCCTCCAAAGGTTCCATTACTAGCAGTGCAAAGAGGTCCCCAGGAGAAGCAAAGACCAGCCAACTCCATGACTCTAGACTATGGACTGTGGAAACAGAATGTGCAGTTTTTATTTAAAACGTGTTCAGAAAAAGTTAACCTGGAAATTATTCCAGTATTTATTTACCTACTTAAGTCATAGGTACAAGGAGATCTTCTTGAGAAGATCACTCAGATTGGAAGACATTAGAATGGGTTGCCACTGAAATTGCTAAACGACGATGGATTTGACAGTTTTGTTTTGTTTTTTTCATTTACTTAGAATTTCTGACAATTTCTAAAATACTAAATTAAAATAAGAATGAGCAACATTTTGGCTATATTTCTAGGAAAGCCAAGTCAGTGTTTTAGGACTAAGTAGACAGTTCAGCCCAAGTTCAGGGATGCAGCTTTTGACTTCTTTTTAGCAGTCCTGCTTTCTTTAACACAGAGAACCCCACATTAATGCTCATCGTCACCGGGTTCCACACCTATACTTCTCATCAACAACTTCCCTCTGGGATAATTTCAGTTCCTACTTCCTACTTCCTGGAGAAGATTTATGCAACCAAATGGAAACTCTTTCAACTTAGAATTACTTATCCTGTAAATGGTCCTACTTTTGTACACAACCTCTGCTCTTTCTCCCCCCATAAAAAAGGAAAGGGTGTTCATTCCACCAAATAAGAGAGCTGTGGGTAAATCGATTCAGGAAGGAAGAAAAATAACTGTTTCTCGGCTATCAGGCTAATGGTTATGAAAATAGATTATTTTGGAAAAAGATTATGGGGAAATTCCCTTTCATTGTAAAGTAAAAGACAGAAACAAAATATAATATGAAGGCCAAAAGTACTTTTTAAATATAAAAAGAAAGATAACGCTTAAAGTAAAGCCTGAATAATACAATTACATTATTGCTTTCCTTATGTAAATTTTTAAAAATCAAAAGGAAAAACAAACATGAGTCAGAATTAGCAGAACGCAAAGGGTGAGTAAGGGCAGGAAAGTACAAGAAGAGTCACCAAAAGGACAGACATATGTTTGTGTGTTGGGGGGTGGTATTAAAGCCAAAAGTAACAATTAAAAGCTAAATTTCTCCAAACACTCCACTTAATGGGGCCAAATTAAAATAAAAGCAGATGAAAACCTATTTAAAGAAGGGTGAGAAGATAAGATAGCTATTATTGGATTTTGCATATTTAAAATAAAAATGATGAGATCTTTGCCTTCTATTTTTAACACAAGTGCTTGAATTAAATATTAGGCTTGGAAAGCTAATACTTAGTAGTAAGGGGCTGGGGGACTTAAAGATCAGAATCATTCAATGTAAAACTTGCTCAAACTGCAGTGACTTAGGCAAGGATGGTAAAAAGTTAAATTAAGTAAATAAAACTACATCAACCATTAGACAATTAAAATCATAATACATAGCAGACGAATTGGAGAAGAATTGTCATCAAGTTCCACACCTATCCTTCTCATGAACAACTTCCCTGTGGGACAATTTCAGAGGGAGGAAAAAAACAGATGAAAAAAACCAGAATGAAACAGAAGACAAAAAGACTCTGTATTTTAGGAAAAATGGGAAAATAAACAAATGAAATGGTTTACATGTTACAAGGCCTACAAACACCACAGAGGATAGAATAACTGATACAAAAATAAACAGCATGAGGCAAATTAGAAGGAAGAAAACAAGAAAGAACATGGGAAAAATGGAAGCCCTGTAAAAAGATATGGGACTTTTAATTAGAAAAAATTATAGCCTTATTAGAACATTGGATCTACAGGGCTAGTTTATTTTCCCATTTGGCCATTATTTTATTTTAACCTAAATTATTTCTTTACTAGGAATTACAGAGTTTACTGCATTTGGCTACATTATTTTTTTTACTGGGATCTTTTATAGCCCATGACCAAATTCTTACCAGCCTTAAAACATACAAAAGCAAAACAATAAAATCTCTGCAATTATTAAAAGTAATTTTATTTACCCCTCTCCCAGAAACCCTAACTCAATAAAGACAATCTAGAGAATTTTGAAAGTTTCCCCTTCCTAGGTCTTTACTTAAACGGGCTCCCAAGCATTTCTTCTTTTGTTAAAAATAAAAAAGGTGTCCTCTACAGGACCTTGCATGTCGCTGAGCCCATGAAAATATATGATTGGAGTTGGCAACAACCAGAATAACCACAGCAGCATGTGCCTGTGGTACTAGAATTCAAACAACATTGTCCTTAGGAGCTCCCACCCACCAACGCACACCCTGTTGTGATATACAGAAAGGAGAGTGCAAGTGCATCTTGTAAAAGATTCTTGGATGGTTCTGATAAGCCACCCCTCTGCCTGGGGAAGACCGCTCCATCTTCCAGCACCTACATCTGGATCCAAAAGCTTGCTTCAGAGGTTGCAGACAATAATATATCCTAATTTCAGCACTGCCACTACCATTAAAGTATGAAACTGCTTGGGTTTTATTTTCCCACAATTATTAAAGTATAATGTTATGTTTCATGGAACTGGGCATCTCCAATTCCAAAGTGTCAAAATGATGGTGGCTTCTTCAAAATCTTCCAAGGCAATGGAATCTCAAATGGCTTTAATCCAGTTAGTTACTCTGGTTTTCTCTTTTGGTCTTTGGCTACATCCAATCCCTAACTCCCCAAACTTTATCTCTAAGAGAAAGTGTGTATTTGTCAATGCAGGGAAACAGTGATTTTCCTCCCCTGGGCTTGCTGTCATCAGGGGCCAGACCCTTCCCTGCCGCTGTGATCTGCTCTTTCAGCTGCTCAGCTTTCCCAGTTTTCTGGACTATTCCTAAATCCCACTAATCTGGTCAGAGCACATTTATTATCCAGTACATCCATTAATCAGTGACAGAAACTGCTGGCACACAACTCTCTGCTGCTTGCAACCTAGTGTGCATCTTCCCAGAACTTCTGTTCCAATTATAGTGCACCCTCTAAAAAGTTCAACTGCTTTCCTGGCTAACTCTGCAGTTCTTTTGAACACACTAAGATGAAAAAGCTCAGTCAGCCCTTGAAAAGACTCGAATATTGACAGTTCTCTGACATTGTTTCCATTAGGCGACTAAAGCTCTCAAGTGTCTGCAAACAAATCGGTCATATCATAAGACACTAAAGGCCCAACGGAATGCCTTGAAAGGTTTGTAAACGTCTATCCTGAGTCAGAGCACTCAGCACAGTATAAGCACATATCCTACTTCCATTATGAATGGTGCCATGGCTAAGACTTTTACATCAATATGAAAGATCTCTTTTCACTGTATTGTCCAGAGAAACTTAGATGTTCATCTTTTAAATAAAACACCAGTTTTCACAACAGAGATACAGCTATAAATCTGAAGATGAACAACGTAATAAGAGAAACTGATAGCACATGTTTTTCCAAGCAACCATTCTTCCCACAACATTAAGGGGGTTTTGTTTACGTGAAACTCTATATACACATATTCAGACATCACTGGTACTAACAAAAGTGTAGTTATGCAAATCTTGGGAAACATATATGACTAGCAACAAGCAATGGAAACCAAACCTTTAAAACCCCAATATAGAAAACATCAATAGAACAGATTGATGACAATGTTTTTGCACACAGAACAATTTGTTCCTTTTGTCTTCATTCTCAATCCAGGAAGCTCCATCACCCCAGTATCAGAAGGGCCTAATATTAAGATGATTCTACTCTGAAAATAAAAGGGTGTATAATCCCTACCAAGAGAAAAAGAATACTAAGGATAATGAAAGAGGTTTATATGGTAAATAACTTAGGGAGACATCCTAAAAACAAGAAACTCTATCATTCTGATTCCCTGGTCCCATCTGAGGCCTGAGATGACAGGCAATTTCTAAAATCCTAAGGCTCTTAAGCACTTAGCAATTTCTTGAACATGATTTGTGGGTTTCTTCAGAATGGCTCCATGCTCATTGCCAAGGGACTCTGTTACCTGGCCTTGCAAGGCGTATCAGAGAGATGTACACATCATGGCAATCTCTTTCCTGTGGTATGATGAGTTGTAACAACTGAAAATTCTTGCAACGGATAAGCAGAGGACATCCAGTAGCAGTTGTAGCCTGTTTTTCAATGGTGGAAATCTGGCTGTGCAGAATCTACAATCAAATGTTAATGTGGTTATAAGTGAAGCATAAATAACTTGTAAGCATGATGTGCAGTAACCCAGATCTCTGCGTAGCACAGACCAGGAACCCCCCAACCTTCAGCTAGCTCAGCATCTGCACGCAGGTGACAGGCACAGATGTGCTCAGAGTAAGAACCAACTGTCTAAATGTATCATTTTATTTTTCAATAACAACCTTCTGATATTCAGGCTAATTACATGAAGCAAACTATTCAGCATGAATTCGCACAAGTCCAGTTCAGACAATATTTTGGTGGTTAACTGCTGAATGCACGGGAAAGCTAAAATAAGATCATGAGAAGTTGATCAAATAAACCTTGCAATCAACAAAAGTTAGACATGGTACCACCACACTCCTTAATTCCACATGGAACACAACTTGAGACTGTTGTTTTCTGAGCTGCGGGTGGTTAGGCAAGCTGAAGAAAAGACTGATTTCAAGGAAATCATGCTGAACCCATCTCTGGCATTTTGGGAGCGTCTCTGTTCAATCCGAATAGCAGCACTGCCTTCTTTCTAAGTCCTCTCCACTAAGTAGTACCTGCCACCTCCTGCTGAGAGTATCACACCATCTACAGATCACAGAAAAGGGATAATCTACTATTCAGGGATTCTGGTTCCTGTCTTCATGTAATGGGTGGATGGCGACCTAAGAAAAGTCTAATGTAGCAGAAAGAGCTGATGATTATTCCCTAGTTCTTCTTTTTTAAATAATCAGAATGGTGGAGACAACATATTGAAATGATTGGTGGCCTGCATTATAGGTCCTATAAATAAAAAGTATTTTAAGGAAAACACTATAGATGTTATATCCTGTATGCTGCCATGACTCTCTATTGGACAGTGGTGCATGAAGTCCGTGAATCTCTGGCTATTGCTAAGTCTATCTTTGGTGATGTTCAAGTGATCAGTGCTTAAAAAGAATGAATAATTCAAATAGATTTGACTGAGGAAGAAAAAGGGCAAGCTTCGCCTTCCAAAATAGTCCTCTGAAGAGTCAAACTAAAAACCCACTAACCTCAGCCTCAAGAAAACAAAAAAAAATTGGGCATCAAACTTTTTACTTCAAACAAAGGCAAACACATATAGCCAAAAAGAAATAACACCTACCCATGTTTCTTTCCTTGTGTCAGGGGAATTTTCCACAAATATGACATGAGTAGCCGTCAAGTACAAGGTACCCAGCGCTGCTTTTTTAGAAGATATTCGATCTACCAAGCGTACATTTTCAACCTAGAAAAATTAGTTTGACAGTTACAGTAAAGCAAAAGTGCAATTCACAAAAAACAAGTAGTCTCAAATTGAACCCAAAATATAATTTTGAGGATTCTCCCAATACTAAAAACCAAAAATTTTCCCCTTCAACTAATTATATTTCAGAATATACCAAAAGATCAAAATTTACCAATTAAATAATCTTAAATATATCATTAAAGATACATAGATGCTATCCTTTAAGAATACTATTTTTGTGTGTATAGGTTTGAAATGTCAGCATTTTTAATTATTGTAATATAATTTAATTTATTAATTTAGGGCATTAAGTATATATATCAAAGTTCTGAATTACATAATAACTATGTGTGAATTGAGTTCTATTAATACATAACTAACTTATTTTCCTATGCATTTCTCAGTTGCAGAAATGGCCTTAACTCTGTTTGCTTCAATATTAGCTAGTAGGAAATACAAATGTATGTATGTACATATATGTAGGAACAAAATATGTCAGAGAAATGTACAGCATGTTTACAAGTGGAACCTACCACATAAAGGTGCTCATGTTCATGTTTAATAAAATCTAATAAATAGAATTCTCACCACTGAGCTAGCATTTGAACTAGCAGAAGAAATTTCTGGAAACAATTTTTATCAGGCACACATCCCTTACATGCAGAGCAATTTCAAGGGCAAGCACTCTGGGATTGTTCCAGTAACAATGTAATGGAAATGGCAAAGCAATCTTTACAGGGCAAGTGAAACTGAAGCAGCAATGACTCTCATAAGGCAGACTCACCAAAACCACCAGATGAACATTCCAGTGCTGACCACAGGATTTAGCAGTGCTACTTGTAAAGGCCAAAGAGCAACCATCTACAAATAGACACTGGCTCACCCCTCAAGTTAGGATGGCTACTTGCTTTCATTAAGGCAGCTTAGGAACAAGTGACTGGAATTTGTTCCATTCTCTAATAGAGTAGCTATGGTTCTGATACAGTTGGAGAGCTCCAGGCTCAGCAACTGTTCCAGGGAAGACCTAGAAGGACAAATACCTGATAAATATGAGAAGGGGTAGTCCAGATCTCTGAATGACACCTTTATGACAACTCCTCAGGACAATACTGAGGACAAACAGCATTCAAGTTGTCCACACCTGTCTCCTCTGAGCCCTCAAAACCAAACCAACTTTCCAGGAATAGAACTTGAGAGTCCCATTCCACTCATTTCCAATTTCCAGGGGTTTAATAAGGTTCTTCTTAAATAAAATTAGGTATTTGAAATATTTTTTAGTCACGTCATTCATTCTGGGGTGGCTGCATAATTCCCGAGGCCTTGTGAATATCTATATATGTTTTAAAAAAGTGTTCTTAACCTAGCACTTTATTGTTTTAAAAAGGGTCCTTTGTTACATTCTTTTTTGCACATTATCTCATATGGTTATTCATCATGTCCCCTTTTCATAAATGATAGTACTATTTTACTTATTTACTGAGTGATCATTTCTTACTTAATAACTATTCCATAAGGAGAGTAGCCCATGGTCTAATTTTCATATGGGTGTTTTATAACTGCCTCTTTACCAAATATTTTTATTTGCTCTAATAAATTTTTACAGAGTTTCTTAGAAGTTCTGAGTTGAACTGGATAATGATGTTGACTGTCTTTTTTATGTGAACCCATATTTTGGGGGATAAACTCTTCCAACACTTCACTATTGAGTTTGATATTGATTTTTTCTTATCATATTGTAGAACTGTCCTACTCCTAGTTTATAAAGAGTTTTGTTTTTTAAAAATCAGGAGTGAATGGATGCCTTGAACAATAAATATGTGTTTGGATTAATATTTGCTTTTTTTAAGTTCTATATATTATCTTACATGATTAATCTTGGGAATCTTGGATTCCAGTTTGGAATTGGTGATTGATATTTTAATATTCCTTACACTTTATTGGCTATAATTATTTTGTTTTTCACTTTCATTTTTTTGTCTCGATGCTTTTAAGAGAGATTGGCATATATGAGTCTGTGCTGCTGTTATCAGGTGAATTAATCACAGATATGATTTCATCTATTAGGGGACTTTTTGCAAATTATTTATTTGAAACAAATATAGGTACTTCTTTACATATAAAAATTCTTTCAACTTCTTATGGGTTTATAGATATGTCAATGTTTTCAATACATCTCATTTTGACATTTCCTTACATATTATTGCTGATTTTCTAGTTCTTACAATATTTGAATCCTTATCTGTGGTTAAATCACTATCCTGTCTCATTCTTAATATTGTAAGCTATTCTCTTACTTTGGGGGGATTAGATAGGGAAACACTTCTCAAGTGACAGTGACAAGTCTTAGACTTATTAATTTGTTTCATAACTTCTCTTTTTTCAAATTTGTTCACTTGTGCTTGTGTTTTTAGTAAATGTTTTAATTGATTTTACTTGGGTACTTTGTTCCTGAATTCTTGGGCTAAATAATCAGGTCATTAATTTTCATTCTTTTGTTTAATAACAAGTTTTAGGTTCGATCAGTGTCCTCTGAGTAAATCTTTGGTTGCATCTTATCATTCTTCTTACTGTCTATAAAGTCTATAAATGCAGTTTTTCTTTCTTCTTAGACCTAAGAGTTTGCAGGGAGACTGTTTTTCAATTTCCTCATAGCTGGGTTCTTACATTTAAGCTTTTGTCATTAAACATTCTATTTTGAAGTTAACTGTAAAAAAAAAAACATGAAAGTATTAGGCAGAATAACAAGAGACTATATGATTTTTGGAACATTTCTATGTCAAAACTCATTTGTATGTGCAAATGTGCCTAGCTAAATTAAGCAGATATTATTATGTATGTAATATTAATACATTAATACAAATTAAGCAGATAGTATGTATCGGTAATATTTAAAAATGGAATGTAAATTTTTCCTGAACTTATGGCTAATGAAACAAAATTATACTGTAATAATCATATTGACATAATATTTTGAGGCAACAGAATTAGTATAGATTATGCCTATAGAAGTAAAGGAGATTGTACTACTTAAAGATTATTTTTAGAAAACCTCAGTAAAATAGAACAAGGTAACAGATGATGGTAGATCAGAATACTTAAGGAAATTTTTCCATGTCTTTTGTTAACTTTGGATGCTGATACAGAACATTATATTTCAAAATTTGGCAATAGCACTTACAAATGTCCCAAAGCTGTCAAAAGCAATTTTAAAGTACAGAGAGGAAAAAAGAAATAAAAAATGAGGGAAACAACAAAGGCACAATTTCCCAGTGGATGACTAATGACAAAAGAAATGAGTAATAAATGTTAAAACTCAGAAGTCTGAGAAATTCTGTGAAGACGGGTGCACCACTCAGGACCACCTCAGGGATAATACTGAGGGCACCAGAACCTTCTTTTTTTTTTTAAGTTGGGTGTAGGCCAGAGTCGTGGGAGGTGAGAGGATTCACCAGAGACAGAGTGGGGAGCAGAACAGGCAGACTGACTGAAACACACTGCTGAGGGGAGCAGTGGGAGAGGCAGGAGAGGTCTGCAGTGCTATGTGGGTCCCCTCCCTGGCTGGGGATTGAGCTCGCACTGCTGTGCTGCGCATGCATCACAGGAGAACACTAGAACCTTCTTCACTATGACTCTGGAATCAGTGAACTTGGAGAAAAAAAATGAACTACATCTCAAGAGTTTTGGCAGGCTCTGGAAGACTCACTATCTCAATAACTATGCCTCAGTGTTCAGCTACTTTGATTCTATCTCATCTATACAGAGGACAAGATATAGACAATAAAGTCTCTTTCATACTTGGAAAGATATGACTTTTAGGAAACAACCCACTTCTCTGAACAAAGCAATTACAATTCATTTACATGCTCCTTGGAAACATGCTTAAGACCCACTATAGCTACACATTCTGCAAATAGCAGCTCATCAATCAAAAGACATCACATGTATCAATTGTTCCTAGGTGCACATTTTTCACATTCTGGTATTTATGAATATGGAATGCATTTTATGTCTAATTTGGTAAGAAGTCATTTGGTCATTTAGTTGACAGTGCTTTTTTCTTTCTTTGTGGTACATAAAATCTTGGTACATCACAGTCAATCACTATGTCTTAGATTTGCTGACATGCTAGGCTATTTGTAGCCCTTGCTATAGCGATCATATTTGAAACTACGAGACTGAAAACAGGCAACCTAGGGAGTACACACAGAGTAAGATGGAAAATTTCTAAGGAAATCCAACTTCTCAACTTCTGATAGGAGAGGAAGAATCAGAGAAGCGAACGAGAAAGGAATGGCTAGTTGGGGAGAGGGTGGGGGAGTCAGAGAACACTGAGAAGGGAGCGTGAGAAAGGGGGGTGCTTATGATGAATGCTGCTGGGAGGGCAAGTAAGGCAGGAGCATGCCCCACTGGATTCAGTAACATGGAAAACTGGGACCTCAGCAGGCGGCATCCCAGGATCTGAAGCCATATCATAGTGACAGGAGAGTCAACTCAGGGGAGCCGAGGAAGCAAAGGGTCTGTGCTATAAAAGGGAGGTTGGGATTGGGGAAAAGCCAGAGGGCAGCCTGGCCACTCAAACGCCATCCCATGTCAGCAAAGGGCCAGGGCAGGTGAAGGACTTTTCAGAAGCAACAAACAAAGCAAGATATTTTATTTATATTAATATATCATTTTAAAAATTTACATATATTTGCCATCAGTTGTAATCCCCATGTATTCCCCATCACCATCTCACCAGTGCACCATCACCTCAGTCCCCGTACTCCCCTCTGCCCTCAACTCCTCCCCTCTTCCCTCCCTACCAAGTGTCCACAGTCTGTCCTTGTCTTTTCGTTTTTTGGTTTTTGTGTCTTTATTGTTATTATTGCAAGATATTTTAAAGGAAGAAACCTATTAGTGTTGCCGCCCAGGGGGCATCTAAGTTCTAACACACAGGAAATAAAATAACTCCCAGCAGGAGGATTTGTGAGAAGTACATTTTAAAGGATTAAGCAAAAGCAAATGAAGATCACAGGGCAAGGATTTATTTATCCTGCTAATGCTAAAGTCTCCCCAATTCTATGACGCTTTCTCCTCTAGTTTTTATATTGATCTATTAAAACATTGTGAGACATATACTTACTTAATACTTAAATGTTCAGAAATACAGAAGTAAAAAAAAATTGCCTAGTCCTCTAACCCAAGCACAACCTCTATCAATCTTTCGGTATATTTTAGAAATTATTAATGTCTCATTTTAAGTTTAGTTTTTTTCTTTTTTTTTTAATTAAGCAGTAAAATGCCAGGGAAATAATCCCCAGGGATGGGGAGGAAAAGTCTAATCTCAGCCTTTTGCTTTACTAAACAGCTCCTTTAGGTCTGAAATCTTTTTTTTATTACAATTAGATTTATTTAATTGCATTTGACATCATCTGTAGTCCCCAGGGAGTTCCCACCACCATTTCACCCGTGCACCATCACCTCAGTCCCTTGTGCTCTTCCTGCCCTCCTCCCCATTTTTGTCCTATCCTCCCTCCCCCACCCAGGTCTGAAATCTTGAGGAGCGCTGGTTCTCTATCACAATGCCCTGGTGGTTTGGAAAAGGGCTGGGTAATTAAGTGAGGTGTGGGTTTTAGTTCTGTGTAGCTGTCATGGGGCAGAAATCATAAATGGATGGCAGAACAAGCTATAACCTGAACTAATTCAGTGGGAGAAGATTATGTCACAGGTAACTAAAAATGCAAACCTCTATGGCAGCTGGCAGAAATTCTTAGGAGAGCTTTGGATTTCTGAAGGAAATAGAAGGAGGTACTCAATTCCAGCCATCATTTGGCTTATATAAAAATTATCAAAATAATAGTGATAAAAATAACAAATATTTTTTAAATATTTATACTATGCTATACACTGTGCTCACAGCACATCTGTCCTCAGTTAATCCCCACATAATTCCATAAGTGAGGTCTTTACAAAATCCCTATTTCATAGTTATGCTCAGAGATCAGACAAATTTCCCAGGTCACACATGGTTCAGCATGGACCCAATCTGTCTAATACCAAATCCCAGACCTATCACATATTGAGGTTGTGGTCACCGCTGAATGCCCTGGAGGTCCTTTCAGTCCTGTTATTTAAAATTAATATATTTAGGATAACCAACTAACAGATAATATTAAGTAACTCTGTCCATCAAATTAGTATCTGAAAATAGAATGCTTGAAGATAAAATTATACCATAAAACTACATTCATAATCCACAATCAGAACATTCCTTTAGAACAACCAAAGACAGAAAGGCCAGGAATGGGAGACAAAAGCCCAAACGTTGGCATAAGAAGGTATTCAGGATTCTGAAAATGAAGGAGAGAGAGAACACCAACGTACAAATCTGCTGAACAAAATGCCTGCGTGGAGCACTGTCTGAGAACAAGAGTGAATGAGAGCGAGCCTTTGTCTATCCTCCAGAATTGGACAGATTCAATGGAAAAACCTGTGGCCCAGATTACTGGCTTTTGATTCCTATTCTCCTTTGTTAGGGTGAGATGGGGTCGGGGGGGAGTGGTGCAGGGACAAAGGTTTCATCAACTTTTCTAGGCCAACACTGAAAAGTTTCAGTGGAAATACCAGGTCTGTCAGGGCGCTGGCAGGCCTGAAAGAGGACACACTGGCCCAGGACACAAGTCCAGCTTGGTCCTCCATGAGTCTCCTCCATCAGGACCTTGTAAATCACTGGGGAAACAGCCTTCCTTCAGAAATTCTCCATCATGCCACCTTCTCACTTCAGTCTTAATAGACTATGAACCTTGACTTTCCACCCTATTGAGCATGAAATTGCTGAACATTTTGGGTTCCAGAATCATCTCAGACGATCTGAGTAAAGGCATTCTGCAGGACAAGGAGTCCAGAGTACAGAGAAGAGCTACCTTTTTTTAAAAAAGGGCCAGAAGAAAAATGAATGGTCGCAAGTTTCACTAGAGCCAAAGAACAAGTCCTTGACACCATATAAATTCAACTGAAGGTCACCACCAATCACTGGGGAGAAGAGATCCAGAAGTTGTTGAACAGAGAGAAATCAAAATGTCTACAGCAGCCAAAACCTAAGACAAGTTTATGTTCTAATCTAAGAAAAGCAGCTAGATAAATAGTTTGTTGTGCTAAATTTGGTATCATGACATTTTCTAACTCTACCAACATGAAAAGAAAAGTATTTTTCTGTGAGTCAGGAGGTCTGGACTCTGGTTCTGGTTCCGGTTTTAAAACTGAACTGCTGGGCAGAGGCTAACCCTCTGAGTTTGGACTTCTATAAAAAACCTAAAGGATAGTTAACGCCTGCCTCCAATCTAGGGGCCTGAAGCTCTAACATGGTACTTTACAGAGACGTTCAAAAGCATGAAAGACCACAAGTGTGAAAATGCACAGACTAATGACTCGAGTCATTTCTCCAGAAGGTGCAGTCATTCAGTAACAAGACTAGTCCCCCGAACTCTTGATGTCCGAAGGGAAGGGAGCCCCAGCCTCAGCAGACATTACAGCAGTCTCGGAAACGGGCCCAGGAGTTGTGCTGACCCAAAGCAGAAGGTGAACTGGCCAAAGCAAGCATAGTGCCTGAGAGCCTGGGGGAAGAGCTGCCGGGCTTCAGTGGGCTCCTTTATCCAGGTTCCTGTCCCCAGTCTAAGTTCTTCTTTCCCTCCTTCCTCCTCTAGAACTTTGCCTGGGAATCCCAGAGTACTTAGTAAGGCTTCTGAATTATTTCTACCGCTAATCATTACGTTATTTGGTTTTATATCTAAATGAATGAAGTATCTTACTGTAGTATTTAAAATATTGCAGTTGCCTTTAACAATGACATCAGTGGGCATCGTTTAAAAAGTCTTATATTTATTCTTAAATCTTATAACATTACTTATTATAAAAATGAAAGATCAGTATGTGAAAGGTGTGTTTATATCAAAATGCCAACCTGGTTTTCAAAACTACAACATTTTAAAATCTATCTACCAAACCATCTAACTTTCAGTATTTAATGGTGATACTCAACTGACATGGTGTAGAGCCCAACCTGGCTTCTTAGTATTTACCCACCAGTGCCCACACCACTGGTCAGAAAGTGACTATGGAAGACATTTGAGACCATTATAACAATGAAAAGCTAAATGGAAAGGCAGAGTCCATTTTTCCTAGAATATTCCCATTATAAAAAGAACTTGTTGGGCCTCCCTGGTGGCGCAGTGGGTTAAGCAACGCACTATAAAGCAAACCTCAGTCACTGCAGCACAAGTTCGATTCCTGCTGCTAGCCAGGGAGGGGACCCACATGGTGTGGCAGACCTCTCCTGCTGTGCCCGCTGCTCCCCTCAGCAGTGTACTTCAGTTGATCTGCCTGTTCTGCTCCTGCTCTGCCTGCGGTGAATCCTCTCACCCCCCACACCTCTGGCCTGTACCACAGTGCTTGTATGCATAAATAAATCAATCTTTAAAAAAAAAAAAGAACTTGTCACATGGGCCCCAAAATGTGAAGATGCACAACACCAAAATATGCATCAACTGTAATAAGAATGTATGAGTTAATGCAGCTCTATGAATTGTGCAGTGATTCCCAGAGTGATTAGGAGACAGTAGTGAGGGCTCAGGTCAGTGGTATGAGCAGTACTTGCACAGCACCAGACGAGCAACATGAAAAGCAACACCAGTTGCTCTGAAACCAGGGACCAGAAGCCTGGCCTGGTCCTCTCAAGAATGATCTCTCCACCCCTGAAGCATGGAAGCTCCCAGGGTGGAGAGCTGTCCTTGAGTCTCCACAGTTTGGCTGGGGAGCTGATCTTAGCTTACAAAAAAATCCAGTAATAACTTTCCAGAAAAGCTGATAGTAAAGAAGGAAGCACAATTGTTACATGTTCCTTCCAACTTCTTCCTGGAACAGAATGGATGCAAGGTTACTACAACCCCATCCGTTACAGCTGATGGTCTTTCACGGTGCACACACACCCCGTTGCTATGCACTCATCAGCTGATGAGCACTTAGGTTGTGTCCATATCTTAGCCAGTGGGCTTAAAGTTGCAGTGAACATAGGGTTGCATGTATGTTCTTGAGTTAGTATTTTCACATTCTTTGAATAAATATGCAGAAATGGAGTAGCCAGGTCACATGGCATTTCTAGTCTTAATTTTTTGAGGCATTTCCATGTTGTTTGCATAATGGGTGTACCAATTTATATCCCGCCTCCTCCAACATAGCACAAGGACTCGCTCCCTTTTCACCACCTTTCGCCTTACACTTATTTCTTGTCTTTTGACAATACCCATCCTAACAGATATGAAGTGACAGCTCATTGCCATTTTGATTTGCATGTCCTTGAGATAAATGATAATGAACAGCTTTTCATGTACTTGTTGGACATCTGCAGGTCCATTTAGAGAAATGTCTATTCAGAACCTCTGCCCATTTTAATTAGGTTTTCGTGGGTTTTGCTGTGAAGTTGTTTGAGACAATTATCATATGATGCACTCACATGTGGAATAAAAGCAAGCAAAGAAAACAAACAAATCAAAAAGGAAAATAAATTCTTAGCTACAGAAATAATTAGTAGTTCCCAGAGGAAAAGGGGGTTAGGCTGTGGGTAAAATGGGTAAAGGAGATCAACTGTGGATTGGGATGGGAACTGGACTTTTGATGATCAGCTGCACATCCAAACATCAAATTATAATGGCGTACACCAGAAGCTTATATAATGTTATAAAACTACAATACCTCAACAAAAATTTATTAAAACTCAACAGTAAAGAAAATTTCATCTCAATAAACTTGATCTAATATTTCAAAGGGGGGGTAGAATTGGATGGATTCATCTAGACGCTTTGTTACACTGGTTACACAAAAGGACATTGAAAATAATTAAAGATCCTGAAATTGTATATATGTTAGAAGGATTTCCACAGTGTCAGCCTCCAAAATGAAGACTTTTCTCAATTTGCTGAACAAAATTTAAGTTATTTTGCAGACAATATTTTGATATATATATATTCCGATAGATAATTCAAGCAAATTCCAAATAATTCAAGCAAACAAGGTTATACTTCATGAAAATGTATGTTTTGTGAAAATTGATAAAATAACATTTAAAAATCAGTCAAGTTTCTAATATAGTAAGGAGAGTTTTATGCAGCTTTAGTGGAAGGTAAAGAGCATCTTAGTGATTTCAGCTAGCCTAGATGCCTATAAATGGGCAGGTTATTGAGTTCCATCCACCTACACAATTGTTAAAACAGTAGATCTGACTAACATTTAAGTAAATTTTAAAATTCCCAAAGGAGGATAATAAAGTTAAAATAGTGACACAGACCTATAGCTCCTAAGAAATGAGAGTGCTAGGAATTCTTGGAAAAGGCAGAGCAAAAAAAAGGAACCCATGTTTGCTCAGGGGAAACTACAAACCAAATGACAGCAGCCAACTCTCATAAATAAAAAATCAGGCACTTGAGAGTTTTACACAAGGCTCATATAATTTATTTTGGTAGGATGACCCTGGATGTGTAGACTTACAAGAACATGTGCTGTTGAACAGAGGACAGTTCCAGGATTTATTTCAATACCACTTTAAAATAACCTCAACCCAAAATACCATTTTTAACAAGTACAAATGAGAGAATGAGTGAGTAAAGAGATGTTAGGAAGAAAATTAATGAAGAACAGATGCCAGGCCCATCACAACTTAAAAGAATAAATGTATGGACTAACCTAATAAAGATGGTTGGTTAAAAAACAATATGCACTTGTAGAAGTTTGAATCTGTAACCCCCAAAGCAGATACAATGATGTAAACCAATCTTATCTCAATAAACATAATTTTTGAAAAAACCCTTTTTTAAAATACAATAGTATTGAGACAATAAGAGAGTGATTCAAAACAAACAAACAAAAGCTAAGCTTTATTTTATGATTTTCCTCTAGAAACATTTCTAAATTCAAAAATGCTTCTGAATTTGGCATATTTTTGACAAAGGCACTAATAGCAAAGGTCTAAGCTATCGACTTATATAGCTCTTTGGGAACTATGGGAAAACATTTTTCCAAGGGCAAGTTGTGCCAAATGGAACTCACTGCTGGTCCAAAGAGAGGAGACAGCCTGGGCACGAGAGAACTGAATACAGACCGCCCCACTCCCACCCCAGCCCTCTGGCAAGTATCAATGCCAGAGTTAGACTAAGGTCAGTGACGGCCAGTCCCCCCAGGGCCAGGTCAGGTTCCAGCTCATTTACACATTCCCAGGCCTCATCCTAGGCACCAAGCCTCCAAGGACAGAATCCATAATCGGCACCACATTCTTCTCCTCTTACAGTCCAGTCCTCTGGAGTCCATCGTTCCTGTTCTGGGAAGTGAGTATAAAGCAGAATGATCTACAGACACAAAAGTATGTAGGACTTTCTGAGGCCCAGCAGGAAAGGCTGTCCTACTGCCCTGCCACGATGAGCTCTGGGGTTACCAAGAATGGTGGACACAGCGCTGATTCTGCAAGCACAACCCTCTAGTCTAACCCCAAGCTCCACCTCACCCTTACCCTCCTCAACCACCTCATGCACAGTGGTCATTCTCGCCTTAGAATTGTTGCAACACTGGTCATTACTACCTGCTCCCCATTTATCTTAGGTGGACTTTTACATGCCATTTTTACTGTACAATTCTAGTTGTCTCAAAGACTATATACTCTCAAGGAAAGCACTGGTTATCTTATTGCCAATATTATTCACAGCACTGTGAGCAATGCTAGGTTCATATTTGTACTGGAAGCGTGGGAGAACAAACCACAGACACAGTCCTTGCCTTCCTGGCTTCTTGAGAAGGTAGACATTACACTTCAGAGCAATCAATTTGTGCCCCTATTTTCCCTACAGGAAGCTGCTATGTTTTTTCATCTTAGTACCCTAATGCCTCAGACAGGTAGGTGCTAAAATATTTGCCAAGTGCATGAAAATTAACAATACTATGGTAAAAAGAAAAGTAGGTGAGGTTTGTTGGTAAAATCAGGTATAATTAACTGGGCATGCTTTGTTTTTAAATTTGAACTTTCAGAGGAGGTGGTAAGGAAAGTCAATAGCAGATGATGTTGCATGTAGTAGAAAGAGATGAAAACAAAACTAAACTACTGCAAAGCAAATAGAAAGTGCCACAAGCTAAGACTTTTACTCTGTTCCCCAGCTAGGACACAGTGTGCAGCTGTCATTGAACAAGTAGCCTTGTAGAGGTGCTCTGAACACCAACCAGCAAGTAAAAACAAAAGCTGCATCATTAAACTAGATTAATTTGGCTGTTAAATCCAACTAGTTTCCATACCAAGCAGGAGTTACTCAGTTGGTATAGAATCTGAAAAGTTTCAAGAGAATTAGTTTACTTTTGCTTTCGTTCATGCGTTCCTTATATGATTACTATACATAAAAACATAGCTTTTTGCAATATTCCCCATTGGGGAATTTGAGGCTATTCAAGATACCAACATCCTGTCAGTTAAAGGGTAGGTACATTGTAAGGCTGAACTCTGATTTACTGTGCAAGAATTTTTTTCATGCTGTTACCTGGAATGTTTTGTGAGAATCCTTGGGATTAAAGTTTGGTGACACAGTTGTTGAACTTGACAGTCTGGTGTTCTTCATGAAACTAAAATCTGTGAATTTGGTACCAAACCCAGATAGAACATTCCCACTGGAAGCCATACTTTTCTTGCAAAGTGCTTTTGAATTAGTAAAATGTTAGCATAATTTTATAGAAAAGAAGAAATGAGGCTTTGAAAGGTTTTAAAGTTTGAATATGAAGTCACATTATACTTCCATGATTTGTTCATTCAAGGATAACTCGTGCACATCTACTCAGTGTCCAGAACAGTGATCTTGGCACTAGGGATACATGAGAGGACTATACAACATCACTGCTCAATGAAATCTGCATTTTGTTTGGATGTGTGGGCAGGGAATAGCCAATCAACAAATATGTAAAAATAGCACATGCATGGATGCCAGTAGATATTAGGGAGGAAATTAAAGCAGCATAAGTAGTTGAATGGGAAGAGGCAGTTGCATGTCCAAGAGAGTCTTCACTAATAAAATGATTGGATATTTCATTAGAGAACCAGAACAACGGAGAGAGCAAGTCATGAGGAAATTCGGGAAAAGAGCATTCTAAATACTGGGAAGAACAAATGAGAAGATCCTGAGTAGGACAAATTTGATAAGTGCAAAAGTCAACTAGGAGGTAGGACACCTGGACCAGAGTCTGTGAGGGTGCAGGAGAAGATTAGGTAGAGGTCAGGCCAATCTGTAGGACCTAGAATAATCTTAGGAGTCTGACTTTTGCTCTTTGTGAGATGGGAAGCAACTGATTGATTTACAGAGGAGGGTAGTAGAATTTAGCAAACAAATATTCTAAAAACCCAAGATTTTCTAATTCACTTATACTAATTATCTGAGTACATGTATATTGTTTTAAAGAACACCACAATATATTTGTCTGTTTAATTCTTTCCTACAATGTAAGTTACAAAGAATTGAGGACGCTGTTTGTCTTGTACACCACTGGATCTCCAGAATCTAAAACAGTGCCTGATATATAGGAAACACTCAAGGAATATATGTTGAAGGTACAAGTGAACATATAAATGCATGACTAGAGTCTATGAATCTGTCCATTTAGCTCAAAAGGGCAGAATGCCTTTTCTTAAACCACTGCTACTCACACTGGCCCAACAGTGGATTTGGATGTAGAACTCAACTGCACCTCAGACTCTGATTATAACTTGTGCTTTGCTACTTACCTTAAGGAATGAAAGTTTCTTGTATAACTTGGCAGTAAATTTATTTCTCTGGGAATCTGTGATAAGCAGTGTTTTAATAAATGAAAAAGAGGAGAAAAGTAAACACAATTTTTATAAAGTTGTCATGGCCTGACACAAAACTTTAAGTGGGGGTTATTTTTAAACTATTTTAAATGGCTGTGGGAGGAAGGGTTGGGTTTATGTCCTGGGAAGTACTTTTACTCCCAAAGGCTTCAACTAGCTGTCCACCAGGGGAAAGGGCACTAAAAAAATAGTTTAGACTGTTCCTGGCCTAAGAAATGTGGTCCAAAATGAGCTTCCTAGTCTCCCTCTGAGTGCAATATAAGAGTACAAAACTTAACCATCACATGGGACAAAGTCACGAAATCCTGGTATTTGGTCAAGAGGTTTAATAGTATGCATACTTCACAGCTTGTCCTGTTCAGAATGGAAAAACCAATAAAAATGAATCTTAATAAGAATGAGAAAATATATGTACATCTGTTCTGTGAAAACAAGAATTCCACTTTTACATGCAGAGATATGACAGAAGAGATAACCAAACTGAAACAGTTACTGAGTGTGGGTTCCAACTGGGAAATACTGAAATTTACAAATAAATAAAATAACGTCTGAAATGCATATATATAGAGTTTCACGTTTTTATCTTTACTTACAAGAATTTCAATGTTTCGAAGGTGTGTGTGTGTCTGTGTGTGTATTAAATATCTTAATTGCTATTATACTGTTACTTTCATCTGCTAAAAAAGAAAAAAGAATCAAAGTATGTTCCTCAGTTTTTTCTTCATACATCCACTCAAAAAGACTCTCCCTTGGGAAACCAGGGTATGTTACTGAGGTTTTGTTTTCAGGGAACAGAGGTCACCACAGAGGCTTCCCAAGCAAAACTGCACACCATCCCTAAAGTCCATGGTTTTGATGCAATTAACATTTTTATTGGTGGGAGAAAATACCAGAGATACAGGAATGACTTAGAGTCAAGTGACAAGAAGACATTCTATCTTCAAGGAAAATATTTAAACCTATCATGTAGCTGGGAGGTGAAAGAATAGAACAAATGAAAGATTTGGATTAAAAAAAACTTACTTCAAATTTCATAGAAGTTCTTCTAACACACAAACCTGAAACCATCTCCCTTTTCAATGATAAAGATCAAATAAAAACTGCTAATGAATGCCATGTTTTTAAGTGCCTTAAACATATGCCTTAAACTTAATGAATGCCATGTTTTTAAGTGCCTTAAACATATTCTCTTAGTTAGTCTGCTAACAAGCTAGACATGCAGAAAACAAGGCTTTCAGAGGCTTCAAGGAACTAAGTTGTTCAAGAACATATACTCAGTTACGGTAATGAAGGCTACATGGTACTAGTTAAGGATAGAGATTAAAGGATAGAACAGAGTCTGGTAAGAAACCCATGTGACTATGACCCACGAAATTACTTCAAATTGCTTTCTACAAAGTATTGAGACAATTAAATGGGACTTTTAAAAGTCTTTTCAATAAACAGTGCTCAACAACTAGAATTTCACATGCAAAAGAATATGAATATCTGTCCCATAACACACACAAAAATTAATTCAAACTTAGCTCAAAAAGACCTAAACAGTATGAATCTTTTTGATTTGGATAAAACAATGGTTTCTTAGATATGACACCTAAAACATAAGCAACCAAAGAAAAAATAGATTTTTAGACACCATCAAAATTTAAAATATTTGTGCTTCTAAAGATGACAATAAGGAAGTGAAACAACACACACAATGGAAATTATTTACAAGCTATATGTCTGATAAATATCTAGTATCAGAATACATGAAGAATTCTTACAAAGCAACAATGGGAAAAATAGATAACCCGAATGAAAAATGAATAATGTCCTAGAATACAACCTAGAAAAAAAACTTAGATGACCGTGGGAAAGGTGGTGACTTTTCAGATACAACATCAAAGGTACACTTATGAAAGAAGGAATCTGTAACTTAGATGTCATTAAAATTAATAACTTCTGTTTTGTAAAAGACATTTTCAAAAAAATAAAAAGATAACAGACTGGGAGAAAATTTTGTGAAAAAAATTAACCCACTTCAAAAATGGGTTCAAAGACCTTAACAGACACTTTATCAAAGGAAACACACACAGCAAATAAGTACATATTCTCCATCATATGTCATCATGGAAGTCCAAAAAAAAAAAAAATGAGATACCACTGCACAGATTACAGCAGCCCAAATCCAAAACACTGACAGCACCAAATAATGATGAGAAAGTGGAGCAAAAGGAAGTCATTCATTGCTAGTGGGAATGCAAAATAGTACAGACATTATGGAAGATAGCTTGACAATTACAAAACTAAGTATACGCTTATCTAGTATCCAGCCAACATACTCCTTGGTGTTAACCCAAAAAAGCTGAAAACCTATGTCCACATCCAAAAAACCTAGATATGTGGATATTTACAGAAGTTTTATTCATTACTGCCAAAACTTAGAAGCAATCGATGTGTCCTTCAGTAGACGAGTGAATAAATTGTGATAGGTACACACAATTGAATGTTATTCAAAACTAAAAAGATCAACACATGGAGAAACTTAAACACATGTTACTAAGTGAAAGAAGCCAATTTGAAAGGTTACTAACTATATGACTTCCACTATATGACTTTCTAGGGAAAAGCAAATCTATAGAGACACAAAAAGGTCAATTAGGGAGAAGAGGGCTATAGTAGGCAAAACATAGGATTTTTAGGGCAGTAAAAATATTCTGCATAATACATTATAATTTACCCAAACCCACAGAGTAAGCAACACCAAGATTGGAACCTAATATAAACTGGACTTTGGATATCAGTAATGCTTCAGTTTGGGCATAACTATCACGAATGTACCATCCTGGTGTGGAACGGTGGTAATGGGGAAGGCTATGTATATGTAGGGATAAAAGGGGTATGGGAAAGTTCAGTACCTCCTTAATACTACTGTGAACCTAAACCTGCTCTTTTTAAAAACTATTAATAATAATAAGTGAAGAATTTGAGTAAATATTTCTCCAAAGAATATATACAAATCATCAACAAGCACCTTTGCACTAAATGTTCTTTCTGCTTCCCTTACAGATGCAACTGGCTTGCTCTTCACTTTTTTAGGTCTCTGTTCAAAGTCATTTCATCAGGAAAGTCATCTTATCATCACATATAAAATAACAATCTTAACTCTCTTCAACCAACACCCACTCCTCCTTGTATTTCATTATTTTTCTTCACAATATTTTCTTTATCATCAACACACACATATCCCACACACATACATCCAGTCTCTGAGCCCCTAATTAGAAAACCGCCTGGAAGCTACTAGCATTTATATATAAACATTGGATGAATTAATATGGACTCTTAAATTCTAAACACACACACACAGTGTTTTCCACATCCCCAAGTCACACTCAGTGCCAAAAGACTTCAATGAAACCTTTGCGAGACAGGAGGAGTAAGGATTTCAAGAAGAGTAGGTGATTTTTAAGGAATGCTTAACCACAAC
The DNA here is from genome assembly GCA_019455555.1 of Galemys pyrenaicus. NCBI lineage: Eukaryota > Metazoa > Chordata > Mammalia > Eulipotyphla > Talpidae > Galemys > Galemys pyrenaicus. The sequence continues at coordinate 15,171,735 of JAGFMF010011796.1, forward strand.
TTCTATGACTTTAGTTCAGACAATCTACTCTTACTTGGTGAAATAAAATATAAATGGCACAGCTACACTTTTAGGCGATTGTTTATAACACACCTATTAGCCTAGTTTTTGAAGGGGAGGTGTGTATTTGATTACACAGGCTACTTTAATGTTGTTAACGCTGAGCAATAAAAGATTCCTTTTTAGCTATTATACAATAATTTGTTTTTAGACCTATATCAATGCTGAGCTTGGTGCTTACATAAAATCAAATTTTAACAGTAAAAATAATGAGGGAAATGTCTGATAATACAGAGGCAGCTTGTTAACCTAAATGCAAGAATGCAAGCAGGATGGCAGAAGACCTGGAACTGGGAATATAAAAGCACATTCTCATTCTCTGCATCAAAACACAAGTCCATGTAGTTGCTAAAAACACAAACCTTAGCGCTATAGTGTATGGCTTTGAATTTATCTATAAGGTACAGAGTAGAATTCTTCTACTTTATAGATGACTGACTTATGGCATTTAACCTGTTTCCTCATCTCTGAATTGGGATAACTCATTTGATGGGATCATTGTGAGAACGTATGAGTTAACACAGTACCTAGCAGATAGCAAATGCTATTTAACGATTGCTTTTCGTCAGTACTATTGCTGTAGTGCTACTGTAAGCAGTCACAAAAACCATATTTCCAAACTAACAATATGCAAATAAATGTTAACTAATGAGTAACCAAAAAAAGCTCCTCGGATACACTATAGCAGACAATTGTAGATGAAAAGTTAGCAGAAGGCATTAAAAATCTTTACTATCTGTAAAAATGGAACCTGAAAATACACTTGAGAAACTTAATCTAAGGCAACAGAGAGATCAACACACCAATTTAAACATACTGAAATTTATCACAAATTTGAGACAAAATGAAAACAAATTAAATATGAAGTACTAGGGGATTAAACTCTCCAGAACTCTGAAGTATCTGAGATTTTTACCTGTTTGCAAGCTCAACAGGAGGCCCCTCTCCTGGTTTCATGGATGCTTACAGAAGACATTGGATTGCTGGGTCAGAAACAGAGGCCTTCATTCCTCACTGCATAACAGAAGGCATGAGCTTCAAGTTTGCCTCAGTTCCCCACTCCGGAGTCTAAGGTTAATTCAGAGAGACCAGATGGATGCTGCTCCCAGAAGTGACCTGGGTCTGGCTGAGGAAACTTAAAGCTTAGGGTTCAAGAAATGCCAATCTTATAAAAAGGCTATGAGCACCCTGACCAACATTTGCCCACAAAGACAAGCAGATTATCCTGGACAGCAAATAAGTCTTTTCTCTGTCCCTAAGAAACTGTGTCTACCTTTCAGTGCCATTCACTATAAAACTACCTTCAGAAGATAGTTCTGAACTGACACGCAGAAGGATACAAGACCCACAGAAGGATACAAGACTCCCAATACTAAATATCTTAGGACACATCCAAATAATATGAGACTGTGTAGTAATGACACATCTTTTTCTAGAAGAATGTTTTAAAAAGTAAGAAAAATATGTGTCTGTTAAAACATAAAAATAGGTTCTCACTCTCCAAAAATCACACACACTAATACTCTTAATTTGTTTTATATTTCATTTTCAATTATATATAAACTAAAGGGTTGACAACATAGGTTAACAGCAGTTATTCCTGGATGTTGATTATGTATGATTTTTATTTTCTTTCTGCCCCCCCCAAAATCTCCAGAAAAGAAAAATACAAAAGAGATAGAAAGCACATTATTGAATGCCAGTGGGGAGTAATTGTTAATGGATATGGGATTTCTTTTGAAGTGCTGAAATGTTCTGGAATTGGATCATTATGATAGTTATATAGCTATAAATATACAAAACTCACAGAATTTCATACTTTAAAAGCACTAGTTTTATGGTATGTGAATTCCATCTCAATAAAGCTGTTATTTAAAATCTATGTATATAACTACACACACAATAAAATCACCAATTATAAAACTAGAAAAAAGGTATAGATAATTCAGAAAAATAAAATGAAGAAACATCTTTGAAACATTTTAAGCTCAATAGTTAAAAAAATACAATAAAAGAATAAAATGCTACTCTCCCATTTGATTCGCAAACATCTTTTGAATACTAAAGCAGTGGTACAGAGAAAGACCTACATCCCGTTTCTAAAATATAAATTGATAAAATGTTTTTGGAAAGTCATCTGGGAATATATATTTGTTCATCTTCTTTTACACAGTAATTTCCATCTAGCACTCTAACCTATGAGAGTAATCACATTTGCAGATAATGATTAATAAAGAAGATGTTCATCACCACCTTAGTTTAATGGTCTTATAGGGAAATGATTAACATGACAGTGAATTTCTATAACATAAAAAAAAATCACAGTCTTCTAGGAGCATGTTTTGAAGATCACAATATGCTGAGTTAAAAGAAGTATACTACAGAGTTAAAATTCAAATTCAAAATTTGATAAAATTTGATAAAATCAAAAATTTATCAAAATTTGAAAAATTTGGATGGCCTGAAATTTCTAACCACGGAACCAAACCTCTGTGGTTTGCATGAATGGGAGAATGTATTTACACATAACACAACCTAGAAAGGGCTAACATCCAAGGTATTAACATCTATGTAGGCCGCTTGGACATGTCTGTTCCTTTAAGAGATAAACTAATTTCTTTATGTAAGATAAACTAATGTTACATAAACAGATATAATTGCGGGAAATATCTCTACATACACCTTCTTAGAAATTGATAACTTTTATTTCTGCTCCCAGGGGTTATAAAGAATTTGCCTCAGCCCTAGACTGGAAGGGGAATGAAGACTGATGACAAAAGGTACTAGGTTTCTTTTGGGGGTGATGAAAATGTTCTGGAATCAGATAGTAGTGATGGTTGCACAACTTTGTAAATATACTAGAAAACACTAAATTGTTTAAAATGACAGAAATGGTAAATTTTGATATTTGAATTTTATTAAAATGACACATTATCACTATATAAGTGTATACACACACAATGTATTATACATCATATACTGACCCCCACAACTACTTAACACTAATATAATTAAAAGATTCATAACAGGGACCACCCTGGTAGCACAAGGGGTTGAGGCGCAGCACTGTGAAGCTATCCACAGCCATTGAGGTCGATCCCTGGCCAGGGAGTTGACCCACATGGTGCAGCAGACCTCTCCTGTCTTGCCTGCTGCTCCCCTCAGCAGTGTATTTCAGTCAATCTGCCTCTTCTTCTCCCCACTCTGTCTCTGGTGAATCCTCTCACCCCCACCCCCTGCACCTCTGGTCTGTACCCCAGTTCTTGTATGCATAAATAAATCTTTAAAAAAAAGGATTCATAACACTGTGGGTAGTCATGGGTTTATTGCACGTGAGGCCTAGATTACTAAGGCAAATACAGAAAAGCTGAAGTACTGAAATCAAGAATGACACATTCCTTCTATAGTTCAATTATTTATTTACTGTGTGTTGACCTGTTGCCAGTAATTGTTAGGTGCTGTGGATATAGGTGTTCAAAAAGGTTTGATCCCTGCTTTACAAGGTTCCTGATCTAGCAGGAGAGCTTGACATTAAATAATAACCACTCAAATAAATGTAAAACTTGTTACAAGGGGTGTAAGGTGAAAATTCTGGGTTCTGTAATAGAATATAACAAGCAGATCTGATTAGATAAGGAAGATGAGCAATAGTTTCTCCGGGAAAATTATATTTAACTTCAAACTAGAAAAATGAGGAATTGTCCGGTGAAGAGTAACCCTAAATATACTACCCCAAATGGAATAGCAGGCAAAAGTGCTCAGGCAGAAAAGAGCCTGTCACACTTGAGAAAGCTACAAAGGCGGTTTTCATCAGAGAGTAGTGACTAATGGGATGACTCACAGAATGAGGCTGGGGAAGAAGGCTGGGGTCAGTCCACACAGAAACTTACAGGCCCCTGTGTCGATTCTTACTTTCCACAGTGGACCCAAAGGGAAGTCACACCAGAATTTTAGCAGGGAAACAACATGATCAATTCATATAAAAGCATCGTCTAGGCCCCTTCTGTGGAGAGGGAAAAAGTAAAGAGGATATTGTGGAATGGGAGTAGAAATAAAAGATATTTTCTAGGTCTGTTTTAAAGTTTCAGTGATGTTCACATAATTTATAACTCAAATTTATATATGTGGGGGAAATTTTTCTTCCAGAAAGACCAAAGCATATAAAGCAGAGATTACTTAGCCAAGATTCTGGACATAAGCATCGATCCATCACCAAAGCAAATCCTACAAACACTTCAAGCTACTTCCAGGAGCCCTGAAATCTTTTTACATAACTAGGTAGTACAAGAACTCAAATTATCCCTAAGCATCTTGAAGGATATTTTCATATCAGCAAGTTTTCAGGGAGTGTCAACCAGTAAGGTAGAAGACAAAAGTTCATTATATGAGCACAGGTAATGCTGCCTGTCCTCAATTAACCCTAACTGCAAACTAGTTTGTCCTTTAACAATTTTTTTTTTTAATGAAGGACACATACTGGGAGAGAAATGCCCTCCTCAGCATATGCTTTGTTAAAGGCTTTAGTTACACACACACACACACACACACACACACACACACTGAGAGAGAGATGAAAGGCATTCCAGATTATTCATGTGCATCTGTCTCCTTAAATTCCATTTCAGATACTAAAGCAGAACAGAAGCCATAATGGATCTCACACAGTTTACAAAGAGTAAATGAAAGACTTTCATTATCGTAGAAAAGCAACTGTACATTATACATGCATGCATTTCTTTTCCTCCTAAAATAAAGTCCTGCTACCCACAGTGGGTCAGATAAACAAAATATGGCTATATCTTATAAACCTTGAAAGACATGGAATCACAAGCGGTAAGTCAAGCTAGCTATGCAGCTCTCCCAGAGTGTAATGATGAAGATGGCCATCAACAATTTTCAGAGCTGCATGAGAGCTATTTCAAATGCCTCTTGACTCCACAGCTCTTCCTAAAACTTCCCTCACCTTTTATAGTGGAGCTGATTCTCCATCATTCTTCCCTATGTCTACTGTACCTTGTACATATCTCTATCAATATTTGAAACTGCCTCCTCTTCCCGGTGGGAGCTCCTTGAAGCTTAATGCACCCAGCACATAACAGGAGCCTTGCAGGTTCCAAACGCTTGTAGAATGCAATGAACAAACCCATCTGACGTCTGTAGTTTTAAAATGTTTTCCACCTGCAGTATCCTAAATGTTAAGGATCAGTGGTTCAGTGACATTCCACACAATTCTCCATTTTCCCTTATTTCTTTCCATTTCCTGTTAGACAGAGATTTCTGATTGGAAGTACTGCACGGCTTAGAGGGTATTTATGAAGACTAATTTTAAGAATACTGAGAATATTGCTTGCTGCTCAGATTTATAGATTGGTTTTGTACAGTGAGTTTAAATAGATTAGAAAAGGTCTTTACTCCCTAAATACATGTTCTATAGGAAAAGACACCCCATCCCATCTAGCACCATGTTACCATATCCTTTTTGCTGACACATCAGATATAACTTTTTTAAAGGGCCATCTTCATCATAACAAAGCAATAATGCCCTTGGTAAGGGCAAAGAACCCACGAGTTAAATTCGTCATCAGGGAATAAATTATTTAGCACCACTTAAACCTTAAAAGCTTTGGGTCACCTATCTTGTGGTTTATGGCCCTCTCATCTAAGTTTACAATTTCCCAATTGTGAAGCAACAATTTAATTTCATAGTGCAAAACCAATACAATTTAAATATACTGTTGGAACTGACATTCTCCAGCAAATGAAAGATTTATTCTTCCATTGACACGGGACAAGTGTAAAGCTACTTTTATCGATACAATGAGGTCCTCGGACCACTGCAGAATTCAAGAATGAATTCCTTCTGGACATAAGGGAATGGCCCTGTATTTCCATGAAATGCGTGGGATCGCCTGGGGCCATCCTAGTTCTGGTCTCTCAGACCTAGTGCTGATTTAACTTTGTCAGGGGTTTAGAAGATATCCTGGAAAGGAAAGGGCCTTAGGTGATATTAACGAGAGATAGCCAATAGGCTTTGAGGACGTTCTTTTGCTAGTTTAGAGTTTACCAAAGAAGAACGTCTATCTTCTTTTTCACTCTAAGTTATTGCTGTATTACTAATACAACGATGAGTGGAAAGGCTGGGTGCAGCGGTCATGGTTTCCAGGGTTGTTTAATTGTAATAATTGGGGACCAGTCGCTAATGCAGAAGTGGCAAAGCTACTTAAAACACACCAGTTTAAATGTATAAGCTGCATACTTCTCCCCAAAGAGCAAAACAGGCTGGAAAAGACAAAAAGATGGAAGATTGATAAAACACTCAACCTCCAGCGGATATCGATCTTCCTCTCCGTGTAAGATTCATGGTGGCTGATAGGCTGAGGATGAGGCAGCCAGCTGGGTGGGTCTGAACCCTTGGTTTCAACAAACATCCCGAGTGCACTCAATCCACCTGTCTGTAACTAGTTTCTTTGCACCTGTCATTAGTAAGATTGGCTTCTCTTCTAACGCCCAGAAAAACAACAAGAAAAACACTTTTTTAATTAAAATCTAAATAAAGCAGCGTCAAACTAATCCTTGCGTTTGTTAGCCGATCAGCGCCCCATTAGGCAGCAGACAGTTAGGGTTCCCCGCCTTCCGCTGCGCACTCCCAAGGACAGGAGGTTAGATCCAGCAGCGGCTGCCAGCTAGGCCTGTGAGACAGCAGGGAAGAGCAGACTCGCACCGCGATCGGGGAGATGCTCAGGCGCTGCCTCCTCGCTAGCTCGCGGTCACTGATGGGCCGGCGCCCCGGAGGGAAGCCGAGCCTTCCGCGGGCGCAGCATCCCTGATCCTCCTCCCTCCGCGCCGGTGCCACCAACCTTGGGCGTGCGGATGTGCTCCATGGCGGGTCGGCGTCTGCAGGGTCCCGGGCGGGCGCGGCCTCACGCACCTGCGCGCGTCCGCAGCGCGGCGGGAGCGACAGGGGAGGGGGCTTGGCGCCGGGAGCGGGCGGGCCGCGGGTTTGGCTCCGCCTCCAGGTGCGGCGGCGCCCGCGCGAGGCCGGTGTACCGGGCCCCCGGCGCCTGCGCCGCGCCAGGGCGAGCTCCGCCGCGCCCCTGCCACCTTCCCAGCCCGTGGTCGCCCCACCTCTTCTCTAGCTAGGGTCGCCAAAGCGTGAGTCGCTCGCTTCGTTGTGAGAGGGACAGCCAACGTAATACTGTGAGGCTACTGTTCCCTAAGACACAATGGGGGCCCTGTGTTGGGTGTGGCCTCTTGGAGGAGAGATGGGGAGTACGCGCTGTTCCACACCGCCCGTCGGCTTTCCTCCAGGGCGCCTCGAGATAGGTGCGACTTCTGGGTGCGGCAGAAAAAAGACCGCCTTCGGCTTTCTAGCTCCACTAAGGCCTAGTGGGCTCTGTCTGTGTATTTCAGCCCCTGATTAGCCGCCGCCGTAGCATTTGGGAGAGTGGAAATAACCCTTAGAGCCCTTGTGGGAGATGCGAGAAGTCAGGCATCTCACATCAACCTGCGACTTCGCTGTTGGGACTCCTGGGAGAAATGCTCTCCCTTGGCACAGTGATGGGTGCTCATATTCCACCTCTACTCAGCTCCAACTGGACTGGGCGATATCGTTACAAAGCATCCATTATAAGGTATCATTTTTTCATCTTATTGAGTTGTTGTTGCCATTGTTAGTATCACACCCCTGGAAAAAGTCAAAGAGTAGTACTCCTACCTTTTTTTTTTTTTGCAACCCTAGATGTATAACGCTCTACCAAAATTAAAATTTCGTAACACTGTACAGTGTTCATACATTTAAATTTTTCCTCTTACCAATCTCTCTAACTAGAATGTAAATTCTTTAACTTTGAGGACTGCTTTTTTTTTGTTTTTGTTTGATTCCTGGTAGGCACATTGCAGCATTTTAAACAAATATATGTTTATTCCATATAGTTATATTTATTTTCAAATGTTCAAACCCCCTTCATTTATTTCATTTCATCTTCAGGCAGCTTTCTGAGAATATTAGGACAAATACTAAAACTGACATTTACATGACATAATTGACCTAGATTATTGTTTCCTTGTTACTAAAAAACACTAGGGTTAGAATCATGAGAATTCTGGTTCCAATTCAACCACTTGGCCTCAGTCTCCTCGTTTATAAAATGAGAAAGTAGACCTCCTTAGAGGCCTTCAGTACTAGGAGTCCTCTAGCTGTTTGGAGAGCGTACTCTCTGAATGGGAGCATGATCTTATATAAGAGCTTGTAAGGTTCATCTGCCCCTCTACTGGTCAGCCAATCAAGAGACTGTTGGTGAGTAATACAACTGTGTTTCTGACCTATTGCATACTAGCACCCAAAATACTAACTGGTAGGTGGAAAGATATAAATGAATAGTTTAATGCTAGGAAAACATTTCCAGATTTGTTTTAAAATAAATCTTCCTTTAAATACAGCTATAAAATCAACATTAGGTTATAATGAGTGAATAATTATATTCAAATTATTAGTATAAATTGACATAAAGCAGCAAGAAATAAAATACTAGAGAAAGAAATCAATAAATGAAAACATTTGGTTTGAACTCAAAGTTCGTCGAGGTTTCCTCCTCAATTGGTCCTCAGCCTCAGTCACTACCAGGTTATTATTTCACATACTATGGTGACAACTGACAGCCACTCTGCACTTTCTGGTACTTACACTTCCTCATATCTCCATGTTCTATTGCTTCTCCTAATCATACCCAGTGAGGCAGAAGAAATTGAACAAAGCAGCAAGAATTGGAGGGTCATAAAATGAGGAAAACTAAGAGTACGTCATTGAAATGGTCAGCAATAGTGATCTTAGATAGAGAAAAAAGTGAGACTAGCCATTCATTTACTTAAGAAACAGATATTAATTCACTAACAATCACATGCAGGTGCTATGGCAGACACTAAGATGTTGAAGGGAGACCGAGAGGAGATGGAAAGTAAATTGCGTAATGATGAGTTGGGTAATACCTAAGAAATGAAAAGTAGACCAACTACAGTGGCAACACAGCATATGGAAATCCCAAAAGAAGACTCAAGGTAATTAATCTATGTAATGATATATTTTCTGTATTAATTATACAGTAAATAATAGGCAGACTTTAGATCATATACTTAGTTCTTGAAAGTTTGATGTGTCTGGAAGAAACCATGAGTCATTTGGATAAACACTGCATTTCTGAGCCATCACAGACTATAAATCTACATCTGGCCCCAGAACCAAGAGTTAAATAGGAGAAGGCTTAATTGTGGGTGGCTCAACACTTCCAGTAATATTCAATCAGCATTTACCCAATAGGCTAGAAAATGGTTAGTTTTCTATAGTGTTTGTGAATCCTGCATGATAAATAAGTATATTTCAACAAATATTTTTATACTGTCAAGCAAATATCAGATGATAAGGTTAATACATAGTTACTTGCATATTCATCAAAATACTTCTGCCTTTTCCAAGCAGTATCCTGGTTGCCTTCATTTTCTCATCATCTCATGTTGCAGTTGATTCTTGCCATTATGAAAATGACTGAAATAACTGTAAACATAAATATTTACTTATCCTGTCTATCATGGGCACTTCTTAATTACAGCTATACTATTGAGTAGGGCTATGGGACCAGTACTGGACTAAAACTCTGCAAAATCTGTGTGACTCTCTAGGTTCACTTCCCCTGTCTTTCTTATTTGTTTATCACATGGTGAGATTAAATAAAAAATAATGATGATGAATTCATTCTAAATACATGACATGACCATGGCCCAAAGCTTTTTAACATCAGATTAATAAAAGTCATATTAATAAAAGTCATCATTTATTCTAAAGAGTCACAGCAGATTCTTTTGAAAAAGAATACCTTTTTGTGGTTGTTGCATGAAATCACTGTGATTTAAAGATTAATTTTGTACCTAGCCTGTAAGTAGACTTCATAAAGAAGGGGAGTCTGAGAGAAAGTCAGAATAATATATGGTCTTGACTTTCTGTGTTTCTGATCTTTTGAAAGGGGATTGATATGCCTTTAAGAGCTCTAAGGATATACAACATCTGTCAAAATATAAACTACTTTATTGTATATTACCAAACTTTTGAAGAACATCTTAAGAGCTTTTTATCACACACACATACTAGTTGCAAATAATATTGGTATAGGAATTTTTAAGTTAAAACTTGATAATAAATGGGAACTTTCCCAAAACCCTCTGATCTGCATCTAGAGGCCCAAGGAGACTTGGATACTTATCAAGCACTTGGCAAGAATTTTTTAGAATTCTTCTGTTTCTCCTGAGGCAACTAAAACTTCTGATTTGGCAGTGACATCAAGAAAGGTTCCCTCAGGGGATATGATTGCTAATGATTACAAACTCAATAAAATCCCCTTCAGCACTGTTAAATCTCAGTGGTTCATGTTATATATGGAGGAAGGAGGACACACATTTCTCAACATGCCTTATGTCAGTCTGAAATGTATTATAAACCTAATATGATGATAGGTCAGAGCTGCCCTAGAGTTATGCTTGGGGAAAAAAGTAGTATCCTCAACTATGGAATTTTTATAGACACGATGATGCAAAATATCAAATATCTTGTTTGATCTAGTCTTATACCAGATACAGAGAGCAAATCTTCTGTGGGTTGCAGGAAGTACTCCCCTTTTTCTAGGAACCATAAAGGCAACATAAAAAGCATGACTATGCAAAGTGTTAAAATAGTCTCTTATATTTTGTTCTCCTTCTAAGAAGGCATCTCTCTATACATGTGTTTATTGTCTCATTCCCTATATTTCTGTACATGCTGGATGCAATTACAAGTGAAAAAAAAAGAATTGATAGTCAGAAATGGAAGATAATTATTCTTCCTTCTTTGGATGGATATGGCAATTCTATGAGATTGAGCACTGAATAGATTTTGTGGCAAATATTTATTAGTTCTCATCTTTTGGTGAGAACCCCCAAGCACTGGGAATAAAATAAAATGTGGACTAAAACAATCTATCCCTGCCCTAAAAGTGCTTCATACTCATAATATCAACTCTTGTTGACAACATATATTGTCAAATCCTCCTGTAGAAGCCATAGTTTCTTTTGTTCATCCAAAATCACTCAAGTTAAAAACCTGGGAGTTGTTTGTGGTTGTGTATCTTAATGGCCCCATGTCCAGATAGGTGTAGCTTCTTCTTCTTTCCTCAGCTGATCCATCCCTTCTTTTTGCACCATCATCACTCTAGTGCAGCTTCTCTTTTCTTCTTTCTGCCTGGAACATTAGCCTCTGCTTCTTAAATGAATCTTTATAAAGAGCAGCCCTAATCACATCACTCTCCAACTTAAAAACCTTCAAGTGGTTTACAATTGTCTTCTGAATTAAGTACCACTTCTTTATTATCACTTAAGGCCCAGCAGCATCCTACTGCTCTTGTTTACAAACTCAATAAAGTAAGTCCCTGGCTCTTAGCAGGTACTCAATAATTTATTATTTTTTTTTTTTGGTGTATCACTTAGCCAACCACTCACTTTCTATGTCCTACATGTGTTCGCCTTCTAGGTCTTTCTTATACTGTTCCCTTCTATCAAAACCTTTGGAATTCATTTCAAAGTTCATGTCAGCATTCCTTCCAGATAATAATTCTTCCAAAATAACTTTTTTCTGTCCATTCATAAACAGAGTTCATCATGGCAGTTTTGTTATTTTTTCCCAAAGTGTAATTTTATTTATCTCTGTCCCAACTCGTCGAAGGTGACCTTTTCAGTCTACTATCTAAGGACATCACATGAGGCTACCACACTGACACCAAACTGTGCTAATTAGATCAGGTGAGCAGGAAATAGCAGTCGCCAAGTTACCCAGGTATGCATACATGTTTCAGAGGATGAAAGATTTGCGTAAATGTTTTTAAACAACTTTAATTATGGTAAAATACAAATAACAAATTTTGATAACTTATCCATGCATATGTCCAATTCAGTGGCATTCAGTGCATTCACATCATTGTGTAATCATCACCATCTCTCTCCAGAGCTGCTTCCATCTTATAAAACTAAAACTCTGTACTCATAAAACAATAACTGTCTGTTGTCCACTCCTCTTCACACCCTATTAACCACCATTTTACATTCTTTATCCCTGAATCTGACAACTCTAGGTATCTCACATATTTCCTAGGACAGTTAATGCACCCAGTTCACAAAAGGAAAACAAATGCCAAACTAGTTTGTAGATGGTTCTGCTTGATACACTTGCACGAACCCAGAATGGAATGCTAGAGCATCATAGCTCTGCTAGGAGCAGCCGCCAAGGATAGAGGGAAGCAAAGCTCCCAGAGGGTGAAACTCTGTGCACTTTTTCTGGGAATTGCATATGCCTTGGAGGACAGATGGCTGGCTGTACAGATCTATGCCATTTTAAAGCATGTGATAAGTAGTTTGTTCAAGTGTTGGGAACTTGGAATGAACAAACTTGGAGATTGGCAAAGAACAAAAGAAAATATTTATGGATTGATTTCTCAGGATGAGCCCAGAGTATGAAAATATTTGTGTTCTTTGTAAATTTTACCAGAGGGCATCTGCTTCAGTGACACAGTACCATTCTCAATTATTATATGAACAAGATGATGCATTTTATGACTATCACTTGAGGTTTTCCCATATACTGTGTTTAGGACATACGCATCAGTGGCTATGGTGGTAGGGGAAAAAGTTTTATTTGAGCTAAACAATGTAACCTTCCTTTACCAAGTCAGAGTTGGCTACCACCATTGCTAGGTGACCAGTTTAGCCACAACAGAAGTCAGGCTGAGTCCCTTTTCCCTATCCTATACAGCACCGTCCCTGATGGGCCCAGCAGACCCTCATAGTAGGTTGATTATATCGAATGCCTTCCATCACAGAAAGGGTAGATTTTTATCCTCAGTAGAATAAGCATTTACTTAAATATTGATTAGTCTTTTTTATTAATACCTCCTTCAGCACCCTATCAGTGGACTTCCTTCATACTTATTTCTTTTCACAGTATTCACAGACTATTTCTTTGAACAAAGAAAAGTCTTACATTGTCCCAAGATTCACTAATCTTACCATCTGTCTGTGCTTTTAGTCAAAAACTGCTGGCCTCATAGGCTGTTGGAAAAATCTACTGAAGATTCCATATGACACCTGCTAAGAGATAAACCCTTGACAGTGTGTTGATACTGTGTATGTATGTATGATAATGTCATGTGTATTAATATAGTAATGACCCTGACTGATCCCGATGTTGTATGTATTGACTTTCTAATGACCGTTACTGATTGAGAAGAGGGAACAATTAAGCTGGAGCAACTTATCAGTTAGAAAGCCAACCACTTGTTCACAAAGGCATTGATAAAGAGACATGCAAAAGGCAAGGACGTAAAAACCTGGCTGTGCTGAGAAGATTCACCTAGACTGAAATTAAAGGTGGACCCAGTAACATGTCTCTGAAGAGTGGTATGAATATAGATGCCATATTTAATCCAGTTTGAGATGCTTATGGATTCCACACTCATGGTCCTAAGCCTTCTCCAGGTTTTGGTGAGAGGGTTGGGGACTTTAAATCTGAGAAGCAGCCTTCCATTCTCTACAGACTGAAGGCTACCAAGAACTTTCTGGGTTGGGCCCTCACTAGTTCTGTGTGCTAGTCACCAGGCCTTGCCAAGAGGTCCATAACCTCCCCCTTTTGAATTGCAGGTTTATATTGTAATGTAGACTCCCCACAATAAACTCCCACTCTGTGGAAGAGTCATATCTGATAAAACAGGTGCTATCACACAGGTGCATGTTCTGAATGAGTTCCCAATATTATAGTCTTTGTGTAGGTAGACTATAAGGTCTAAAAATACTCTGAAAGGGAAATGGCATTTCTTATTATTAAACCCATTAAGACAAATAATTTTATCTCTATGAACCTGCTGGCAATTTTGAGCTCAGTTTAGAGGTTGTGTAACTAAGGAGGAAGCACTTTCACTGGGAAACACAGTACTGGTTTTATTGAATTGGAAATTGAGATTGCTGCAATACTCCAATGCCATTAAACCAAAGGCAGATAAAGAGATAATTCATTCGTAGTGAAAAATGACCCTAATTTCCAGAGAGAAACAGGGTTGCTGCAACAACTTGTCACTAGCTCTGTGGGTGCTAAGAGGCAGTTCAGCAGTAGCACAAATGACAAGCTCTCCCTCACTGAAGAACACACAAAATGGCACTGTGCCCTCAAACACAGTAGGTCAGGCAGCTTCTCCTTGATTTCTATTCTTTTTCTTGCCCTTCCAGTAATTTTGTAAAAAACCTAAACTTTTATATTAAATTCTCTACTGAAAACATTGTTATGGATGGAATATTTGTGCCCCACAGAATTCACGTTGAAGCCCTAGCCCCCAGTATGAATGCATTTAGAGACAGAATCTGTGAAATGATAAAGGTTAAATGAGGTCATAAAGATGGGGCCCTAGTCCAGTAGGTTTGGTTCATGTTGATACCTTTTTGATTCAGTTTTAGTTGTGAAAAGTTTTTCTCAGTTGGATGGAGATGGGTGCATTTGTGGGACGGGTTGATACCCAGCTTATAAAATAGGCTCCTTAAGTCTTCAGACACTTGCAAATGAGTGCACAGGGCTCAACTTACTGTAAATCAGAAAGTTCTTCAGCTCCAATGAAAATAATTATATTCCAGGACCCCTGGGGGACAAGATTTTGCTTAACTTAACAATCTGGAAACCTAACCCCAGTTCTAATACAGCGAGGACTCCCTGTCTTGTTTTGATTAGTGAAACCTTGGAAACAACACATATCAAAAATAAGTAGTATTTTAAAATAAATGTAGTATAGTGGTATCCAAAGTAATGTGTGAGCTTTTCCTTTTTCCCCAAAGAATATTTACTAAAATAGTAAAATGCTGATAAAATTTTAAGTCAAAAACCAAATAAAATCTGTTTGAGCCGAGATGTGTTTCAAAATGAGTGTTGCAAATGTATGCATATATGTGTGAAAATAAAGACAAAAATGGAAGAGAGAAATATACAGGTAGAACAATTATACCCAGGTGCTAGGTTTGTGGGTGGTTTTAATTTTTAGGAATTTTTGTGTTTTATATGTACCTGCATTACATATTTTAATAATGACTACAAACATGTATTTCAGTAGGTCATTTCAAATAAAGACAAGTCATAATAATTATGTCATTGTCATGGGTCAAAGCAAACATTTTTTGTGGAGAATAAATCTTATTTTGTTTTTTGAAACAAAGCTTAAGCTGGATATTGAATATCTGAAAGAACTTGTAGAGGTATACTTCCTAAATTTTTCATTCAAAAATAATAATCTTTCTGAGAAGTAAATATTTTTAAGGATAAAATCAAGCTTATTTTGCATGAGGAAACAATAAAAGCAAATATCCCAAATGCATAACAATAACTGGAAAGGGAAAAAAGGATAGTACTCCCTCCTGAGTTGTCAGGATCTTGGCAAACTTGTTCTGTTTTTACAACAAGTTGAAAATCTCAAAGATTTTTCTATGAAGTTCAGTCAGGTTTGGAAGAATGGCATGTGGTGCTTTCAGCCAAAATTCTACAAAAATTACTTAATTATCCTTAAGCTTTAGTAAGGATTTGAAATGAATCTCCAGTGTTTGGGTAATAGAATGAGAAAATAAAATGTACATAATTCATAAAACCTTATAATCCCCCTTCCTCTTTTTCTGTTTCGATATAATAGCTAAATATTGGCAAAATGCACATGAACATGAATGGTGTAGCCAGGACAATTTGAGATTTTTAATAAACAGATGTAAGAGTTGTTCTTGGAAATACATAGGGTTTCCTGGGGAGAGAGTAAGTAATTTCGTGTGCTTGCTTCCCAAGAAAATTCTTCTCTTCTTTGGCAGAGAGAATGTTTTTGTAAACAAAAGCAGTGAACAATCTTTGTTCAAAATGTAACTGAGTGATTTCAGGTGTGTCTGACTTGCTGAAAGGCACCTATATGTACATTCAGATTTCAGTCATCAAAGACTGCTTTGCCACTGCAAATATATAAAGAGCTTGAACAAAGCACAAAATAGGATTCCCATTATTTACTTAAATTTTTAGTGTTATATTCCCAGTCATGCTACCATTTTACAGTGAGTCTTCACAGATAACCACCAACTTATGAATGAATTATGGTTCAGAAGCTGAATTGTAAGCAGCTTGTAAGCAGTTTGTTCTCAGACTTCAAAAATGATGAATTTCTGAACCATCCTTCCTGGGGTTATATGCAAGCAATGGCACTAATAATTGCTACTATTTCTGCTGCACTGAACTCACCTTTATAGTATTATATCTACCTCAGAATCCATAAAGCCTGACTTATCCCTGCATTTTAAGACAGACTTCTTTCTTTCCACCACCTTAGAAGCAGGAGGGGCACTTCCACAAGCCCAGAGAAGTAGTGGCCTTAAATGATGTGTGCCAGCAGCGGTGACTTCTGCAGGCCACTATCTCAACTCTTCTTTAGGTTGTTAGGTTTAAGAGCACCTGGAAAACACAAAGTGCTTTAGAGTCCATGGTCTTTGCATCCTATGCAACAATGTTAAAATGCAGGGTTACATATCTATAGCTATATATGTGACTATCTTTGTAGTCACATAAAATATATATCAGCCACAATAATGTCATTAAAAAGATTTTAAGAAATTTTACAGAAGACATTTAGAGATAATTCTACAAACTTTTTCCTATTGAGCATTATGATAACTTAATGCTTATGGATGTGGGGCTCAGGAATCAAACTGTCTGACGTTGAACTCAGGCTTTCTCACTTAGCAGTGGTATAAGCCTGGGAAGTGCATAACTTTGCTTGGCCTCAGTTTTTTCACTTGTAAAATGGGGATTAATCACATGGTGGGTGTGAGGAATCAAGGAGTAGTGAACTAACCTGTCCATGTGAGTACTTACTAGCTTTTCTTTCTGAGCCCAGGACCTCCTCCATTTCATTTCTTTTTTCTAGCTCAAACTAGGCAGAAATTGGGCCCTTCCTAGTGGCGCAATGGGTTAAGCAACATACTATGAAGCAAACTGCAGTCACTGCAGCATGAGTTCGATCCCTGCTGCCGGCCAGGGAGGGGACCCACATGGTGCAGCAGACCTCTCCTGCCTTGCCTGCTGCTCCCCTTAGCAGTGTGTTTCAGTTAATCTGCCTGTTCTGTTCCACTCTGAGTCTGGTGGATCCTCTCACCCCCCCCCCCCAACCTCTTTCCTGTACTCCAGTTCTTGTATGCATAAATAAATAAATCTTTTTTTAAAAAAGGCAGAAATTAAAATACAGCTTTTCCATTCATAGGTTCTACTCCATCTCTTATGAAAACCTCAGCTGAGGGATCCCTCATCATTGCTGTTACTACCGGAGTAGTAAAAACTAAAAGTATTTGGGGTAGGATAATTATTTCATACTGCAACACTAATCCATAAATTGCAAAATATTTATTGACCTTGGTCTCAGAGCATTAAATGCCAATTCTATATAGTTATAGAATTGTTACATAAAAATTATTATGGAGCCCCCAAAATATTTTTAGATTATTGGAATTCATGCTTTATAAAGTAACAAGAGTATAATAAACTGGAAGTCTAAGTGCCTTTTTAATCTGTGGCTATGACTTCCATTGGCTTTTTGTTTCTACTTGTTAAGACAGAAATTCCTGTCTCCAGAAATGTTTTCCTTAGGCATGTCTAGGCATTGCTGGAGACTTGCCTAGATAGGCCCAGGAACACCTGTTCTCAAGTCCCACTCCATCTCATTCTTACGAAAACCCCAGCTGAGGGATCCCTCATCATTGTCAGTTAGCAGGCTGATATCTGCAGCAAGGAAGCTGTTTCCTGGGAGTCCCAAACTGCTCATTTTGAAGAGCCAGAGCCATTCTGTGTTTCCCACAGAAGTGCAAAGGATACCATGGTTCCCAGCTCTGGCCACATCTTTGCAAGTCACAAAGCAATTCTGTTCTCATGACTCTCCTTTAAGTTTGAGGCTCACTTATCTTTCTGTTGGTGGTCTGAGTAACCAGGTGGTTTGTGTGTTGTTTCATTTTACTTGTGAACTTGGCTGGGATGACTAGCTGCTAGATCAAGCACCAGTCTAAATGTTTCTTTGGGGACCTCCCTGGTGGCGTAGGGATTAATAAGTGTCAGAGCAACCACTACTGTGGCCAGAGTTCTGTACCCAGCCAGGGAGCGGACCCACATGGTGCAGCAGACCTCTCCTGCCTCACCCGCTGTTCCCCTCAGCAGTGTATTTCAGCCAATCTGCCTGTTCTGTTCCCCACTCTCTCGGGTGAATCCTCTCACCCCCTGCACCTCTGGCCTGTACCCCAGTTTTTCTATGCATCAATAAAAAAAACTAATCTTTTTTTAAAAATAAATGTTTCTTTAGAGGTTTTTTTAAAGATGTGATTAGCATTTAAATAAGTTGACTGAGAAAAGAGGATTACCTTCCAGGAAGTGTGTGAGCTTCATTCACTCCACTGAAAGTCTTTAAAAAAGACTCAGGTCTGTGAAGAGGAAGGAATTCTGCCTCTACTCCCTTTGGACTCAAGGCTGCAAGATCAGCACCTCTGGAATTTACAGCCTGCCAGTCATCTTTGCAGATTTTGGACTTGCCAGTTCCCACAATCACATGAGTCAGTTCTTTAAAAGGAATCTATTAGATCTACATCTAAATGTAGAGAATAAATACAGATAGGCATATAAAATATGCACGTGATTCCTGCCTTACAAGAGTTCAACTTAAGATTATTTGAATTTACGATGGTATGAAAGAAGTACACGCTCAGTGGAAACTGTGCTTCAGATTTTGAATTTTGATCTGTTTTTCCTGTGCTAGCAATATGAGCTGTAATATTATTTTGCTATTCTGGGCAGCAGCCGTGAGCTGTAGCTCTCATTAGAGAAGTGATCATGGAGGTGAACAGTCATACTCTACAGTGTGTAGTATTTAATATATCATGAGATAGTCAGCACTTTATTATGAAGTAGCTTTGTGTTAGATAATTTTACCCAACTGTAGGCTAATCTAAGTGTTCTGACACATTTAAGGTAGGCTAGACTAAGCTTAGGAGTTGAGCTTGTATTAAATGCATTTTCTACTTATTTTCAATATGCGATGGATTTATTAAGTTGTGACCCCATCATGAGTTGAGGGAGAGCTACATGTGGGATGATATATTAGGATACCCTGATAGGATAATGGGATCATAGGAATTTATAGATATCCTATCATATCTCATATATGTAATATATATATATATATATCTCATATAACCTATTGGTTGTACTTTTCTGAAGAACCCTAATATATGTATCCTATCCTCTTTCAGACAGCCCAGAAGTACTCAGTCATAACAATTCATATAATTAGATGCCCAGAGATATCGCCTGCTTGCAAGGTTTGCAAACCAGACATTGATCAATTACTATTTTGAGGTCCTTTGTAGACCATTTTATGTAGTAGAGAATGATTTATAAGAAATACAAGGTGGGTTAGGATATCAGTCTGTGACTCTAAAAAAGTGTTGTTAAGAGAATATCTGCTGTCCTGTTCTTGTCTCAGATTGATCTTTTCCCAGCCATTTGGCACTAGTATCTGCTGCTTCAAGAAGATTCCTATCACCACAATTTCTACTATTACTACTGCTATGATTAGCTAACACTTACTGACCATTTCCTCTTTAGTCTAGATGTCATCTGGGACATCCTCACTCTCTGAGATAAAATTAACTTGAACTCATAGTCTATGCTGTATGAAAGTCTAAATTTCTGCATGATTTTAGGGGAGAAGGAAAATCACACTGTCTCTAGGGTCTTACTAACTCTTTTCCATGCTATGTCATCATAGACTTTACAACTCAGCTTCCCCCCCACCCCATTTCTACATAAAAATACTCAAACTAAGTATTTGAGAATATATGAATAATACTGGGAGGAATTATTAGGATTGCTTATGGCTCATCACCCAATACAGTAGTACCACTCTGAAAACACCTACTAGTGTAGTAAATAAATTTGAAATATTAATTAAAATTCACTTACCTTGTGTTTCCTTTTGTTACCAAACAGTCAGGGCCCATATGTAAGATGTGCATAATGCCAATGATAATATGTCACCAAGATTCGGGAAAAGAAAAGACTTTATTGCAGAGCTGGCTAAGTGGAGACAGAAGCACTAATACTTAGATCTGTCGCCCCTGTGTCCAGGGGAATGAACTTATATCACCATTTTGAGGAGTGGGGTTCAGAAAAACAAAATAATTAAATTTTATTGGTTGGAGAAATGTCTGGGGGCACAGAAATGCAAATTTGGCAGAAGGTCATGGGAGAAGCAATGGGGAGACAGAGGAATGCAGAGTTGGCAGAAGATTTGGTAGAGGTAGTCTCTTGTCTGTGGTGAGATCATTCTGAGATGCGTGTGTGTGCTTTGTGCACAGGGCCGGAGACTGGTTGCTAGGTTTTCTTTATCTGGAGAAGCAGAATTGCTTGGGGGGAACAAGTCAGTCCTAGTATAATAACAAAAGGGTCGTAAGTTATCTTGATTTAACTCACCAGGCTGAAAAAAACAAGGAATGGCTAGAATTAGTTAATAGCTAAGCTGTGAGCAGAAAGAATACAGAGCTAGTTTTTCATTTTGACTTTTGAGGACTGATTTCACTTTTACCCTTATCTTTCCTTTCACTACTCAAGAAGCTCTAACATCTCTTGCCTACACTTAAGAAGTCACTGGAACCAAAAGTGATTAGTGGAGAGCGACAGCACCTAGGAAAGAAAATGTTTTCTGAATTCCAAAAACATAACTTTAATTTCCAAGAGCCAGAATGTACCTTCAAGTAATATATGGGAAGAAGAAAGATAAAAAATCAATATCCAGCCACACATGAAGAGAATAAAAAGCTTTTCTTAATGGGGGAAAGATCTTCAAAGGGCAGAGGAAAAAAAGATAATGAGTTTATGTTTCATGACCCATCTGAGATGGGTTCAGGGGAGCCAGTGCAGGAAAGGACTTAACCTCCTTCTCAGAACATGAGTTGGGAAGGCTGTTAGTCTCTTCGTAGAACTCTGAATCTAATCAGGCACCAGTAAAATCTGAGGTGCCCAGATATCTGGCTCAAGGGTAACCTCATGTACCCTCGGTTAATGTGGGGATAGCAGCAGAAAGTTTCTCTGGCTCTTGAGAGGGGAATGCAGCTGGCGCCCAGGCCAGTAGATGACATAGGAGCTGAGATTTGTCTCACCCTGTAAGTAGCACCTAGAGTGACCTACATGGAACAAATGATCAGGAGTCATTGGTAGGACAGTCGTCATTGCAGTACACACAGCAGGGCATGAGTACAGAGACGAGTGGGGTAAATTGCATCTCGGTGTTGCTAGAGGTAAACAGAGTAACTGAGGACCAAGTACCTTCTTCCCCTGACCTGATGATAAATTTCTTTCCTTCTGGAACTTATGTTACCTCCTGAGCAGAGAAGCAAAGAGTTGAGGGGGAATCGGAAAATATTGAAAAGTTTGCCATAATCTACAGTTTCAAACTCTAGTACCTAAGCTAACCTTGAATCAGAAGGTGGCTTTTACACTATGCAGTGAAAAGGAGAACTTAAAGTTTGGTTTAACTATAGAAAAATGGGGTGTGGGGGAGGTGGCAGAAGGGGTATTGGCATGGGTGCTTTGGTGGAAAAACATGTGCACATATGGGAGAGCAAAAAGTAGCACCAAAATTAAATTAAAAACCCTGGAAAAATGAAGAATGTTCCAATTGTGCATACCTGTAGGGAAGTCTATAAAATTTTCACTCAAAAAATCTGTCATTTGTGCTGTTAAAGTGCCGTCTCACGTGTTCGTTTCCCAGTGGTCCCTTCATCCCTTCACCTAACTTCCTTCTTTCTGTTTTTCTCTACTTATATTTCCTTTTCTAACCCTTTTCCACCAAGAGTGACTTGAACTCCAAATTTGTTTCTTTGTATAGAGCAAGTCAACACTCTCCATCTCCTGTACCCAGCACACACCAACCAGTTATGTCTTGGGCAACACAAAGCACCCCTCCATTGAATACGTTCTTAGAAGTCACTGAAGGTCATGAATGGCATCTTACAACTATGTACAATAACAGGCTATATGCTTCATGTTCTGTGCATCACTATAATAACACAAATAAGAAAAGTGAGAGACTCAGAGTGAAAATTGAAGGAGATATAGGTCAGAAATTGTGCAACGTTAGCCACTGACATTACTGGTCTTTGCTTATGTACTTGCTTGGTGTCCTAGAGAATCAAGTCTTACTTATTCCATTTCTCCCAAAGGCTTGGATTCCTCCCAGTCTGGTCACTTGATTAACTAGGTATAAAGCAACTAATTACTGACTGACTCTTACCGCTTCAATTTGAGAGCTCATTATTCGACTTTTTACTTTGGCAAATTTCTCAATAGTACAATCAGCCTTACTGCCTTCTGGGGCCTGTGGGAACCTTTAAAGTCTCCTTTGATGAGAATAGTCATTTCCTGCTCTGAATTTCAACTGAAACTCGATCATGAACATTTCCTGTACATCTTTTTGGAAGCAAATAGCTAATGGGTGATGTTGCTGACCTTTTATGTCATGTTCCCCCCCCACCGATCCCCACCTCTCCACATTCATGCCGCCACCACCACAAAGGTCACCCAAAGCAGTGTTCCTACAATATTCTTTGAGGAAAATACTCTCAAAATGAAGTTGATTTATATTAGTTCCCAGCCAATGTTCTCACAGAACAGTGAGGGGTAAAGAGGGTGACAGAATTGTGCAAACAGGTAAAGGCACACAAATTTTTATCTTACACTGATATTTCATGTATTTGCTAATACCTTGTAGCTCATAGAAAATAGACACTTTGGATATTTTTTTAATTCTAGAAAGACTGAGAAAAAAGAATGTGTTGCCTTTAACTTTGGCAACCAGTTATCATGAATTTTATCTATTTTAGGATTATTTCATTCTAAAAAATTAACAATGTTTGAGGTTTATTGAGAATAAAAGCTAGAATAATAACTAACCTGTATGAGTTAATAAACTATGCTACCTTGACTCATAAAACTGGGAGTTGCGTAGATATTAAGGAAAGAAAGATAAAGAAATATGAGTCTTTCTTTGTAACTACCTGAGTATTTGCTTTTGCCTGTGTAGTTAACTTTCTTATATGAGATATTTTTTAAAATGTCATCAGTGATAAAATTCTAGAGGTAGTGTTAGACTTTGCTGTGTAATATAATGTCTTTCCATTATAGAAATAGTCATCTACTCTGACCAATATTACATGTTTGAAATATGTCTAACACAACTGAATTACTGAATTTTTAATTGTATTTCATTTAACTAGTTTTAATTTGTGTTGGAATAGAAAATGTGGCTAATGACTATGTGCTTGATGAGTTTTAATCTGTCCTAGAATAATTTGCATTTAGTTGACAGCTTAAAGGTTACTATGAGTGAAGTTTAAAATGAAGTAAATTGCACTTAAAAAAAAAAACAACAGTATTTTTGTGTTCTACATTTGAGCACATCTCCAAACAAGTACAAATTTTTTTCTCATTCCTTTTGTAGTTTTGGTAGATGCTAAGAGAAGACTTTAGTTAGTTTTAAGAAAGTTTTTTAAAAAGAAAATCCATTCATTTCATTAAATTAAAGTTTGCTTTCAATCAATCTTGCTATTCAATTCAATCTTGCTATTGTTAACAAGAAAATCTTATCAGGTACGTTATTTCGCTCCTCAGCATTCACTCACAGTGTCTTGTTAACCTAAGAATGGGTTAGTTTGTTTTTCTGAATAACTGTCAATGCCATCCAAACCCGACCACCCCTTGATCCCCAGTCCCATCACACAAATGGCAGGAGAGAGGGTGTTTGGTTTAGGAACTTGCTCATCATCCAATTAGAACCAGTGAAATGAAATGAGAATTTTGCGGGGAGTGTGGTTCGAAAGGACACTAGTGTCACTGACTGCTGGGAAGTGAATCAACATGAAGCTGAACAGTCCATGAGTCCAGGGGAGCCACCAACAAAAAGGTAGAGGGAACCAGCAAATGCAGAAAAACTGAGTCTGATGGTGGTGTGTAAACCCCAGCTTCCAGTCACAGATGAAGCCTGCTCTGGAGATTTAAAAGGTAGTAATATAAAGCTTTAATGAGGTACTGTTCACATATGCAGTTCACCTAATCAAAGTGTATAATTTGGTGGGTGTTAGTCTGTTCACAGAGTTGTGTAATCATCACCATACTCAATTTTAGAACACTTACATCACCCTCCTCAAAAAAACCCATAACCATTTGCAACTCACCTTCCTCCTCTTCCAGACCCTTCCACCACCACCCCCAACCCCCCAGGTCTAGAAAATCTACTTTCTATCACTATGGATTTGCCTATTTTGGACATTTCATATAGATGGAGCCATAAACACCATACCTTTTGTTAATGGCTTTTTTTCACTTAACAGTGCTTCCAGGTTCATCCACATTGTAGCATATGCAGGTACCTCACTCCTTTTTATTGCCAAATATGAAAAGTTTTAAAATAAAATTTTTACTTCAGAATAATTTTAGATTTACAGAAAAGTTACAAAGATAGTACAGTTACCCTTCATCCCCTTTCTCCTAATGTTGACATAATATGTAACTACAGTGTATTTTAAGAAATAAAACACTATTAATAACTATAGACTTTATTTTTAACAACCTATCTATTTTTTTCCTGTTCCATGATACCACCTTCCAGTTAGTGGTCTTGTCTAATTAGTCTCTCCTCTGGTCTCTATCTTTTTTTTCTTTTTTCCTGGACCTTGACATTTTAGATGTGTATAGGTTAGATATTTTGTGGAATTTCTTTAAATTTGGGTTAGTGCCATATTCTTGTTGCTTCATGATCACCCTGGGGTTATGTGTCTCATAAGAGTGCACGAAGTAAGGTGCAGTTCTCTACACATAAAATCAGGGAGTGATACTACAAGGCGATAATAATTGTCACCATTTGTTTCTTTATTTATTTATGCATGCATTCAAGAACTGGACACAGACCAGAGGTGCAGGAGTGATGGAGTGGGGGTTGGGAAGCAGGATTTACCAGAGACAGAGCGGGAAACAGAACAGGCAGACCAACTGAAGTACACTGCTGAGGGGAACAGTGGGCAAGGCGGGAGAGGTATCCCCTCCCTGACCAGGGATTGAACACTCACTGCAGAGGCTGCAGCTGCAGCTACTTCACAGACTGGCGCTCAACCCGCTGCGCCACCAGGAAGGCCCTGTCACCACTTGTCTAATAAGGAGTTTCCTACCAAGTTTCTTCTCTGTCAATGCTATTCTTCTCTGTTAATGCTATTCCCTGCCCAGTTTCTGATTTTTGGAAATGAGTCACTAAATCCAGCTCACATTCAAGCATAGGGGAATTAAGTTCTGTCAATCAGCTACATATATCATATGGCATTCTTAGGTTAGGAAGATTTGTCCCTTTTTATTCAATGATTTACTCAATCATTCATAGAAGTATGAATTTTCCATATATGTTATAAGCCAATACTATCACTAATTATTTGGTTGCACAAATTATTCCAATTTTGTCCATAGGGAGTTCTTTCAAGTTGGCTCCTGTCCTTGCCACCTCCTCTTCGCCTTCTTCCCTCTTCTCCTTCTCCTCATTTCCTGTTTCCTCCTCTTCCTCACCCCTTGTCTTTCTTCCTTTTTGGCATTACAAGATGCTGCTGACTCATCTTGAGCTTTCTCTTCCCCAACCCTGCAAACAGCCATTTCTACAAAAAGCCATTCCTTTGTTGGAGAAGAATATTTAGAAATGAAATTCTGGGTACTAAGTTCACTTACTGCTATTGGGGGTGTTACTGCTGCTGAACCAATATATGTATTTATGTATATGCTAATTCATTATGCACACATATTCACTATTATTTCTACTTCTTTCTAATTGTACATGTATACATCATTAAACAGGAGTTCATGCTGATAGACCTGGCTTTAATAAATATCACAGGTTCATTCTACTTATTTTTATTTATTTGACAATGTGAATCTGGATCTCAATTTATTTACTTATTTGTCCAACCTTAACATAGGTGTAGTTTCAGAAGTGCTCATTTCCCACCCCTGTGAAAAATAAACTTACCTATGTGAGTATAGTGTTGGCATGACTTTTGTTTCTAGCCTTTCATTACTAGATAAATCACTGTTGGTCTTTTTAAATTATTATTGTTTGAACAGGCTGGTCTGATACTTCATTCTCTTATAGCATAACTATAGGCTTTAAAAATCCTTATTTAAAAAATTTGTTACACGTGTGTAAAATATATGCAGTGGAACAAAGACAGCTTGTTCAATAAATGGTGCTGGGAAAACTGGACTGCTACATGCAAAAGAATGAAGCTAGACTATTAACTCTCACCATGCACAAAAGTCAACTCAAAATGAATCAAAGACTTAGACATAAGACCTGAGACTATAAAATATATAGAAGAAAATATAGGCAAAACACTACATGACATACATCTCAGTAACATCTTTAAAGACGCATCACCTAAAGCAAAGAAAATGAAGGAAAAGGTAAACAGCTAGAACTGTATCAAATTAAAGAGCTTCTGTACAGCAAAAAAGACATTACCCAAAACAAATAGACACCCCACTGATCGGGAAAAAATTTTTGCACTCCCTACAATTGATAAGGGACTGATCACAAAGATCTACAAAGAACTCACAAGACTCAACAAGAACAAAGTAAACAATCCAGTCAAAAAATAGGCAGAAGAACTTAAAAGCCACTTCTCCAAAGAGGAAATGCAAATGGCAAAGAGGCATCTAAAAAAAAATTCAACAACCCTCATAATCAGGGAAATGCAAATTAAAACTACCATGAGATACCACCTGATGCCAGTAAGAATGGCATATATTAAAAAAATTAGCAACTACAAATGTTGGCGAGGATGTGGTGAAAAGTGAACTCTCCTACACTGCTGGTATGACTAAAGGTTGATCCAACCTCTGTGGAAAGCTGTATGGAGTTTCCTCAGTGTACTAGAAATGGAGCTGCCATGTGGCCCAACATTCCCACTCCTGGGAGTTTACCCAAAGGACACAAAAACATTAATTCAAAAGAATACATACACCCCTATCTTTATCACAGCATTATTTACAGTGGATTAGACTTAGAATCAACCCAGATGCCCAAAGATAGATGACTGGATCAGGAAGATGTGGATATATACACAATGGAATATTATTTGGCAATCACAAAAGATAAACTAGAGCCATTCACAGAAAAATGAATGGAGCTTGAAGAGATTATGCTCAGCGAGATAAATCAGAAGGAAAGAGAAAAATGCCAGATGTTCTCACTTGTATGAGAGTATAGGGGATCAAGGAGAAAAAAATAACAGCAAACAAAACGAGACAAGAATAGACAGACAACTACAAATCAGTTATCTGCTGGGAGGAGAGAAGGAATAGTATCAAGGCCAGAATGGGAAGAGCACAAGGGATATGGTGATGGTGCACGGGTGAATTGGTGGTAGAAACTCTATGGGACAACACCTCGAAAAGAAAGCAAACATTGTAAGCAAAAAATAAATAAATAACCATTATTTTAAAAAATATATATTAAATGTCTTCTGTTCTGTAGTGGAGTTTTTTGGGTTTTGTTTTTGTTTTTTACAATATACCTTATACTGACATTTGAAACAAAATATAAGGAACCTAAGTTCATGATTAAATCCTTCTAATCATATTTAAAATTTGAAGAAATGAAAGAGCTAAAGCTCCCTCCACGCAACTTGAAAAACAAACAAACCAGGGCCCCCTTGGTGGCGCAGTGGGTTAAGCAACACACTATGAAGCAGACCGCAGCCACTGCAGCATGAGTTCAATCCCTGATGCCGGCCAGGGAGGGGACCCACATGGCGCCTCAGACCTCTCCTGCCTAGCCCGCTGCTCCCCTCAGCAGTGCATTTCAATCCATGTGCTTGTTCTGCTCCCCACTCTATCTCTGGTGAATCCTCTCACCTCCCTGGACTCTGGCCTGTACCCTAGCTCTTGTACACATAAATAAATAAACCTTTAAAAAAAAAAACACTCATCTAAAAATAACAAAACAAAATGATGTGCTAAGGTTGTTATTTAATTACCAGAATCAGTTGATTTTCAAATTCCTAATATAATGAATGGATGGTAATGGTCCATGATTGAATTAGTATTTATTTAATGAATTTTAGAGGATAAATGGGCCATTGTAATATCTGTGATCGAAACTTAAATCACCTTGTAATTCACAAATACCTTTTCATTTTTATTGATACATTTCTTCATTTTTTACACCAACACTTTGAAGACAGAATTTTTATAATTATCCCCAGTTTTCCAAAGAGAACTGAAGCTAAACAACTTGATTAATAAATAAATGTATATTCAAAAATCAGATTATCTAATTCAAATTCCCATATCTTTTATACTGGGTTATTGGTAAGATCACTGTGTTTGTGGGGATAGTGATGTCATTACATCACCGGGGCTTTTTCAGGCAGAGGCTCACATCTACTTCAAGACAGCTATGAGAAGTTCCTGAGTCCTGAGTTCAGAGTCATGGTGTGTATTCCTTTGGTTATCACACTCTTAGACGTGAATCTGGGACATAAATAATAATGGTTACAGAGATAAAATGGAATATAAACATTTAAATTTTTAAAGCCAAGCAAAATATTTCAATTCCTCCTCCTCTTCCTTTTAGCCAGGTGAAAATTCTTAAATTGTTAAACTTATGGAAATAAGCACCTCATCTATAAAAGGGTTGAAGTTTTTCCATTTGACTTTGGGTTTGTTGTTAGTCTTCATGGCAAACCTGGAGAAAGATACAGGATCTATGTCAGTTTATTTCATATGGTAGTTGCCTGGTAAATGTTTGTTGAATTAACCAATTATTCAAATCACCAAATATTTACTGAACTAAACTCTGTCGAGGTGCCAAGTAGAAAAGGTCTCTGTCCTCCAGCAGCAATGACCTTGCTGTGGAGACAGGTACAAACACCTGCTCACAGTGAGCGTCAACATGTGAATTCAGGACAGTAATGCAAGAGCTAGTGTGGGATGGATTGCCAGATAAGTGATGGATAGTATGTAATGAAGATTTGAACAAAAAAGCGATTATTCAAGCAGAGATGATGAAATGTATGTGTGATAGGGGAGAGAGTTTTAATTCGATTTTAAATTGTGGGTAAGCTTTGGATGGATGAGAGTATGAGGTGAGGCATCTATTTAAAGATATGAGAACAGAGAAATGCAAAGATTTCCTGTCTGAGACCCTGTCTTTTGTTTTCTAGGAAGGATGATGTGCGTGGTTGTAGGGATGAAATGGTTTGGTCAGAGATAGTGGTCTTTAAATTATTGACTCTGTAGCAAAAATGTCTCACGTACACATTAGAACAGGAGGATTGAAAAGAAATTATGAAGAAATCTAAGTTTTTTTAAAAATCAGATAATCATGCTGTTTGATTTTCCTTAACTAGTTTTAAAACTACACTCAAAAAAATCATTTGGAAAAGTAATTATCTTTTCTTAGAGATTAAATTTAATATTTAACTTTAATTCTGTGTTTAAGTTAAAGTTTAATTATTTAAATTATCAACAAATCCATCAATTCCCCATAAATATGCATGCCTAAAGTAGTTTCAATATGTTTTTTTAATCCCAAATGTTTTTTTCTTTTATAAGCCGCCTTATTTTTTTCATTTTCTGTGTGTGTGTGTTTTTTTTTTTTTATTGTGAGACTCTGCCATGTGGGAAACATTTCATTTCTCTTACTAGGTTATTTCTCTTCATTCATTAGTCACATTTCAGTTTTACAGGTTATTGCCTTTATTCCAACAACTTTGGTTTCAGTTTGGCTTCTGAAGTCTGCAAAGAACCTCGTTACAGGGCTTTTCCTCCCAGAACTTTGATCCTAACTTTCCAGCTTAAATGCTTATCTATAAATGACAGCAAATTCGTTCTTAGAAGTACATTGCCTGGTTTTAAAATACATGCTTTCTGTCTAAGAACAATACCAGGACAAAAATCTCCATTGGTGAGAGAGTCTAATAAAAAAAAGAAAAAGAAACTTATCTATTATTGGAGGGAAAATTGCCATCTTCTTTCCAAATAGTACTAGAGGCACATGTCAAAGTATACTAAGAATAGAAAAAAGTCTCTCCCCCCCCCCTTTTTTTTTCTTTAGTTAATGTGGCTTGTGTGAAGCAGCTGCAAATCTTCATTTTCATGGAAACAATCCCACACCCTTGTTCACCCCAAAGAGTTCTTTGCTTTCAACTAAGAACAGATTTTTTTCCTCTCATAGGGTCATAGAATTTTAAAAGTTAAAGATCATTTAGTCTAATTTTATAAATAAAATGAACAGACCAGGATAATGCAGAAAAATAATGGGAAAATTTACCGACATATCTCATGTTCTACCCATTTACTCATTGAACACCACTTATAGTTCAGCACCATTAAGCTTTTCTAAAAGATCTGATGGTTTTAGTGCTCCATATCTTGGCCCAGGCAGTTTCCCTTACCTGAAATGATCAGTTCCTCCCTCACTGGGAATAACACTCAGTTTGAAAGTTACCTCCAGTAGGAGAATTTCCCAGTTCTCTGCAGCAAGCACTTGTCTTCTGACCCCTCAGCTTTCCAAAGTACTGGGTTGATATGCTTCTTGTCATGGTCTTTTAGAATAACCTGTTCCATGTTCAGGTAGTCACTGTACCTTGGGTGACTCCGTGTAAATTTTTCATTTTTCATTTTGTGGCACAGCACTTGCCACATAAATAGAGAATTCATGATTGGCCAGAAGTTGCCTACCCCTCCAATGGATTGATTCCATATTCTCAGATCTGTTTCTTACCTAAATTGAAATCTTTACTTAAATCATAATTCTAGATAATAAACTTTTGGATAATAAAATAAATTAGCATGGTTGTTTGTTTTCAAACTTCTTTGATATGTTTGTTGAATAAATTATTCCCTACAATTTACTTTAAATTCAAGGAATGTATGGTCATTCGGACTTTATCTTAGAAAAAAATTCATCACTGGACTCAGCAAAACTTAAAATAAAAATTAGGGTTTGAATATTTTGCCTTTTGGTAAAAATGTCTTTCTTTAATTAGGTGTCATAATCCAGGTTTTAGTTTTTATTTTCCATAATCAAGTTTTTGTAATGTCTTGTATGCATGTTTGCCCCTGGGAGTTATCCTATACTTGTAAGAACCTCCCCTCCCTGCCCAGTATTTTGGCGACTAGGAAGGTCAGAGTTTAAGATATATAGGTATAAATATAGGTGTATTTAGGTATACACCTATGTATATGTGTATTAAGATATGAAGATGTCAAATTTTTTAAACAATTTTTTAAAAGTCAGCTCTATCCTTATCTTCCAGGCCAGTGGTAAAATGGAAATTATTTACTCTGGGAACTCTGCCTTGCTAATGACTCATTCCTGCTGTGACATGAGGCCCAGGCACTGGGTTCCTGTGTATTCTCTCCATTTCCATCATTGGCTTTGTTTATTTAAATTGAACCAAACTAGTGCAAACACTTCAGCCCCTAAGGAAAGACTACTAACCTGTCTGAAAGGAGAGCTCATTAGGAGTTTGGAAAAAACTTTTGGACAAAAATCAAAACCTACGTAAAGCTTGGTATAAGCAAACTCTTTAAGTACACATGGAGTCAAAAATAAATGTGTGTATTGGCAAAGGCTCGGGGCTCAGAAGTTAATCTTTGAAACTTGTGGTATAAGTTTCAAGCTTTCCCTGTAAACTGAAAATATTCATATTTGCAGTTCTTTATAGTACTAAGTAACTACTCCCTGGAGAAAAGTGCAGAGATTCTGAATGTTATTCTTATCTATTTTTCCTTTATTAAGCCAGCTGGTGTATTTGTTTTTCAGATACACAGAAGTTTCTAAAATTTGCCATATTATATCCCACAGTGAATTTTACTGAAGATAAAATCCTATTTCCTCACATGTAGTGCTATCACACTTTCCCCGAAACACAAAATGATTGTATCATTTATATAGACATATCTGTGAACACCAGAATGATGTGCCCTCTTTATTTTTCATAAATAAATAAATATGGTGTAGATGTATATTTGTGTGTTCTGTATATGTGTGTATCTACACATATGTATATCTGTAAAAACATACAAATAGAAGTCTACTAAAATTGAATTTTAGGGCCTCCTTGGTGGTGCAAGGGGTTAAGCGCTGCACTGTGGAACTTCCACAGCACACTCACTGCAGTGTGAATTCGATCCCCAGCCAGGGAGGGGACCCACATGGTGCAGCAGACCACTCCTGCCTCGCCCACTGCTCCCTGCAGTGTATTTCAGTTGATCTGACTGTTCTGCTCCTCCCTGCTCTGTCTCTGGTGAATCCTCTCACCCTCATGCTTCTGGCCTGTACCCCAGCTCTTGTATGCATAAATAAATAGTCTTTAAAAATAAATAAAATTGAATTTTAAACAAATTACCAGAAAAGTAATTACTAACTACTAAAATTACTAACTACTAAAGGCCTATGGTAAAAGCTATGGAAATAATCATCTAATAATAATAATATATGATGTATTTTCTTATTTTGCATCCCTGGTCATACCTGTATATCCCATTTCACCTGAAAACATAGTAGGAAAAGATAAATACACATCTATTTCCTGATTAGAGCAGGAAGTTATTGAAAAATCTCCTAAGTGGGGCCTCCCTGGTGGCAAAGCTGGTGAAGCAACACACTATGAAGCAAACCACAGTCACTGCAACATAATTTCAATCCCTGCTGCTGGCCAGGGAGGGGACCCACATGGCATAGCAGACCTCTCCTGCCTCACCTGCTGCTCCCTCCCCTCAGCAGTGTGTTTCAGTCCATCTGCCTGTTCTGCTCCCCACTCTGTCTGGTGAATCCTCTCACCAAACTGGACTCTGGCCTGTACCCCAGCTCTTGTATGCATAAATAAATAAATCTTTAAAAAAGAAAAATCTCCTAAGAGCCTTTCTTGTGACCAATGGAGGCCAGTTAAGTGGGTTCCAGATGTTTATGAACTTATTATAAACTTTGAATTGTTATCTAAACCTTGACACTAAACAGTATCCCATCCTTCCCAGTTTAATATCCCCACTAAGATTTGAGGTGATCATGTCTGTACCTTGAACTTAAACAGTGTAACCCCTCCCTCCATTACCTTGGCAGAAGCTCTAATCAAAACCTTCCTATCTGTTGCCTCATCTTCTATTTAAACAAACAAAGGTACCAGATTTCTAAAGCTTTTGAAATATAAATCCTAGTTTTCAAATGTATTGCTCAGGATACCGCACTTTGAGGAATTTTTCTTTGAGGAATGGAGCACGGGTTTACGTTCTCTCCAGGACAGAACAGTAGGGCAGAGTGAAAACAGCAGCCGCCTTGCCCCATGTCGTCCACATCTGTTCTCCAGGCTTCGACAGCTCCCCTCCCTTAACCCAAGCTTCCAAAATGTGTGGTGGCAGTTCCATGTTTTCCAAATTATCTGAATAAGAAGAGGGTTTAATTTTTTTGTTTTAAAAAAAAAACAAAATCTTTTTCGATCTAATATTCTCTGGTAGCTTTAAATACCATGAAATGAAATCAAACGGGAGAATGATGGAGGAAAATAGGACCATGTTTGGCAGTTTGTGTAAGTCTCCCTCTTTCTTTGCCTGGGAGCACACTACAGCCGGATATGAGCTAAGCTTCTTCCTCTGTGAAGTTAGCACCTGAACTGGTGTTTTATTCCCATCATATGAGTGGTTCACTTAACCATGTATCAGACCTTGTCTGGGGTCAGCTGTTGCTGGTCTGAGAAAAAATGGACTTTATTTTCTTGCATCAGTTTGTTTTTGTACAGTACTTGATTTCTCCCCTCAGGTGTAGTCCCCATAATTCTCCCACCACCATAGCACCTGCAAACCATCTCCATAGTCCCTCATGTTCTTCCCTCCCTGTTTGACCACTCTCCAACCCTCTCACCTGCTGTATGCCTCAGGGAACAAAGGGTCAGAAATAGGAGATGGACTTTATTTTATTTTAAATATTTATTAGTGCATACAAGAACTGGGGGATAAGCCAGATGTGTGTGTCGGGGAGGGGGGTGGTGAGATGATTCACCAGAGACAGAGTGGGGAACAGAACAGTCAGATCTACTGCAATACACTGCTGAGGGGTGCAGCGGGCGAAGCAGGAGAGATCTGCTGCTCCATGTGGGTCACCTCCCTTGTCGGGCATTGAACTTGTGCTGCAGTGGCTGCAGACTCTTTGTATTACAGTGCTTAACAACTTGTGCCACCATGGATGCCCCTGGGAGATGGGCTTTGAATCTAAGTTGGTTCTCACTAACAGATTTCCATACCTAAGGTCACTGATAATGCTTTGATTACCCAAACTTGTTAAGACAGCTCTACCGGGCCTCCCTGGTGGTGCAGCGGGTTGAGAGCTGCACTGTGAAGCATCTGTGGCACAGAAGCTCGAGTTTGATCCCCAGCCAGGGAGTGGACCCACATGATGCAGCAGACTTCTCCTGTCTCACCTGCTGTTCCCCTCAGCAGTGTGTTTCAGTCCATCTGCCTGTTCTGTTCCCTGTTCTGTCTCTGGTGAATTCTCTCACCTCCATACCTCTGGCCTGTACCCCAGCTCTAAATGCATAAATAAATAAAATCTTAAAAAAAAAAAAAAGACATCTCTACCACAAGATGTTTGACACTATTTAAGCTGAGTTGGTAAGAATGACTCAATCCAAGTTATGTGAGAAATTAGTTGTCATCCATCTGTAGCCCAGTTTTCTGGCGCCATATTCCTGGGGACAAAGAAGGGCTTTATACGACTGAAACCTCACTTTGTATTATAGAAGAAAACAGTGTACCTAGTTAATAGCATCTAATAATTAAATGCATATCCTTTCAATTTCCAAAATGATAATTTTCTCTTTTTTTTCAGAAGTGATAATTTTCTAACGACCATGGACAATAGCAAATCATAATTCAACCTAGTCTGTGACAGATAGCAGCTTTTAGGATGTTAGTGGATTACAGGAGCATTTTTTGACTTTTTAAATTTTTATTGACAAAATGTTGCATTATAACATGTAAGTTTTGAGTGTGCTGCTTATAAGTCAACTTCTGCACATATTATATTAAGTTCATCACTAAAAGTCCAGTTCTATCCTTCACCATATATTGTCTCCCTTTCTCCTAATTTACCCCCCCCCTTTTCCCCTCTTCCCTTTTGATAAACACTAATTTGTTATAACTTGTTATAGTCTGAAAGTTTCTTTACATTTTATATATTCATTTGTTTTATTTATTCATTCATTTCTTTATGTACTATATGAATGAAATCATAGTTTTTATCTTTTTTCATCAGATTCCTTGTCCCACAGCCAATGATTTCCCAAAAATCAATACTCTTTTTACTCCTTGGTAATTTTTAAATATTAAATTATTTTTTATTTTCTATGTGTTATTTATGACTCTTGTTAATTGAGACTGAGTAAAACCACATTAAACAGCAGTCCTTTTAATAAGTCAAATGTCTTCTCTTCCAGACATATCTAGTAGAATCTTCTGAACTCTGGAGTAGACAGGATCTACTTACCAGGAACAGAAGAAGCTGTGGTAATAGAGAATATAGAGCAGGAATCTGAGACTAGAAAAGTCAACCCTCACCTGTCTAAAAGTGGGTAGACTTACAAACATTTATAGGCATTCACTGTTTTAGAAGGCGGGAATCAGGAGAGGAATTCAGATATAAGTTCAAAAGGAAATTCTAACCAAAGATACTCTATGAAAGAAGAAAGCAGTGTTTAGATCATTATGTAAGGTTTACACACAGCTATAAAGTGAAGTTGCTTAAGTTTTTCTTTTTCAGTTTTATTGAGACATAACTGACATATATTGTAGCTCTACATAAGCTTAAGGTGCACAGCATAAAGCTTTGACAGATATATATCATTAAATGATTATCACAATTAGTTAATATCCATCAACACACATGGTTACCGAAATCCTGCCCCTCCTTGTTATGGAAACTTTTGGGATCCACTCTCTTAACTTTCAAATATACCATATAATAGTGTTGACTGTGCATGGACTTTGAAGATATCCTGCTAAGTGAATAAATCAAACAGAAAAATTAATACTGTGTGATCTCGTGTGAAATTTAAAGAACAAAAAACAAACTCATAGAAAAAAATCAGACTTGTTATTAGCAGAGCTGGAAGTGGGGTGGGTTGAGGGATTTGGATAAAGGTGGTCACAATGTACAAACTTCCAGTTATAACATAAATAAGTACTGGGAAACTTGCTTACATTTTGTGGTGATTCTCAGTTTGGCCCTTTCTTCATGTCTCGTTTAACTAGACTTTAAATCAGAGACCAACTTGTGAAATGTGTTGGACTCAAATTAGTGCAATGACAACAGCCAAGTCATAGAACTAAACAGGAGAGTAAATAAAAACCAATTCAATAACCTCTGTCCCCAGATATCTGAACCCAAATAGCCCCTGCTCTGCTTAATAGGTTGTGGGTATCCAAAGGAGCTGTTTGTTCTGTCCCACAGGAAGGAAACCAGCATGTCCCTGGTGCTGAGGTTACATGAGGCTGAGCACTGGGGCAGAGGTAGGGGTGTGGGTAACAGGCAGGCAGGTGATAAGAGAACAGGATGAGGAGAAAGGGCTGCAGAGAGAATTACTGATTGGAAAGCATTGTCACTGCATACGATAAAATATCAGTAGTGTGGGTTGACAGGCCTTGCAAAATGTGTAGAGAAGAGAGAAACTTTGAAATGAGTTATTGAACAACTTGACATAAGGAATAGAATACTGTAAAATGTGGAAACTAGTGCTGGGTTAACACAGTGACACTGGTCTGGTCAGAGTAGTGGTGGTTGAGTTCCAGCAGTACAAGTCATAGTTTGGGTGTAGTGTTTATTATAAATAGGTTCCAGAGCTGCAGTTTTTAAGAAATTATTAGACTGACTTTGGATCCAGAGACCTGAAGACCTATGAACTTTGGTTTTCCATGTGACACTATTGGAACATTAAACCCCAGATTTCTTTCTAATTTCTGAACAGTGCCCTGTCAGTTTCTGATATTAGTCCTCAAAGATTGAACAAAACTCCACATTAAATTGCAAAAGAAATTGCAATTTAAAAAATGTAGGAAAAGGTATCAGTACTTCTCTAATTTTATATATTTGAGTCACAGCAGTAGGGTATGGGGGAGTTTGTTTTCAGTCCAATCCAGAGATCATCTTTCAGTAGATCAGGGGTAAGAACCTAAGGATAGCTATCTCTATCTATATAGCTAGCTATATATTCTGGACTGTTCTAATCAGGGCCAGAAGCTAATACAAGGGGCAATGTGATGACAATTAATAAATCACCTTCTCTGGATAAACCATCTTAAAAAGTTCTTTCTCAAATGATCACCCCTTATCCAGTGGTTCTGGTAGAATTTCAATTCCAATTCTTGACTACTTGTCTTGGCAGAGAATAACCTTGTGCTAATTTCTTAGTTAGTCCTGATTCTTTAAACATGGTCCTTGAACCACAATGTAAAAAAACTACTTTACTTCAACGTCTTCCAAACTGCCCTGATAACATTCTGGTAACTTACTAAAATGGGACATCCCTGTGTCCTACTCTCTACTGATTAAATTAGATCCTTCAAAGACACCAAGTGGAATTAGCGTTTTTAATAAGTGCTTCAGTCTTTCTTCTCTTCAGAGAAGTTTGAGGAGCACTGACTTAAGGGATGATAAAACACTGGCACCATGTTTGCTCTTGTTCTTTCACTTCAAATCTCGTGATTCTCAGAATGGAATAAAAAGTCATAATCATATGGATAGAAAACATTCAGGAAGCTCAAGATGTAGAGAACAACTATAACCTGAAACAAGCTACATGTTTTCATGGAGAAATTGGGAATGTTTCCTTAAAGTGTTAGACTTAAACAGCTGTGCTTACGGAGTCTGCACCCACAATTCTTCTTTCTACTTGGTTAAACTAGAACTGGATAAGGTGAATTCCACTTTTTCATATCATCACCCTTCTATATTTTGAGTTCTTTAATTTGTAATAGATGATAATAAATGAAAGCACATGTTAAAGGACTTTATTACCCAGTATTTATTTTATAAAACAATATAAATTATATGTGTAGGAAAGAACAAAAGTTTGCCTGAATGACTGTTAGAAGTGGATCTCTGAGTTAATTAATTCTTATTTCTTAAATACCACAGTAACAGAAATCTGAAGAAAAAAAAAAGTGCTTTAGAAGTTTAGGAGTCTGTTAATTTTCAAATGGTGATCAAATCCTTATAATGTACAACTTTGTGGCATCAAAATACTATAATGTGTGTAGTTTGAATTACAATACTCAGCAAAACTTTATCCATCCAAGTAAACAAAATTATCACTATGAAAATTAAATTCTATTTGTGAAGGTTTTATGACCAAGAACTAGTGGTATGACTAAGAATGGGTAGATGGTTGCAACACGCATCAGGGTAACTTTTGCAATATGGCATATATTTGTGACCAACTAAGGCCCTAGATTATTTGATGGTCTAATGACCACTCATAACCAGGCCTGGGGATTTGGTTGACATCCTCAGGTCTTCCAGCAGAGTAACAAAATTGATTCCTCATGAATTTAGATGTTCGGATCTGTTTCTGAAAGGAGGTACTCATGCTGCAAATATTTACAAAAAATGACCAACATGAAAATCCAACATAAAAAGAGCCTTCTAAGTCAACAGGTGTACTTTCCAAAAAGACAGAATTATTTGTGAGCAGCAAATAGCAACTTTGCCAACTATCTGATTAAAAAGCCCAAGGTTTGAGTGAATAAAATCTGTTTATAGAATACAAGTGCCATAGAGACTGGAGACATTGGAAAAACTTCAACCATGATTCCAAGGGTGTGGTGCTAAGAAACTCTTGGCCATGATGGTCTGACATAGCTGAAAGAGGAAATGGAATGGGGACTTGCTCCTCTCAAAAATCAACAACAGTTTCATTAACATTTAGATCCATTTCTCTGAGGAATAAATTTCAGTCTTTTTTTCTGTCTTATTCTCAGGTCAAAAATAAAAAGTATATTTCCTAGGGTTGATTTTTTTTAAAGATTTTAAAATTTATTTTATGCATACAGGATGGGGTACACCCAGAGTGCAGGAGGCAAGAGGATTCAACAAAGACAGAGCGGGGAGCAGAACAGGCAGATCAACTGCAGTATACTACTGAGGGGAGCAGTGGGTGAGGCAGGAGACGTCTGCAGTGCCATATGGGTCCCCTCCCTGGCCAGGGATCAAACTCAAGCTGC
Organism: Galemys pyrenaicus; assembly: GCA_019455555.1. Classification (NCBI taxonomy): domain Eukaryota; kingdom Metazoa; phylum Chordata; class Mammalia; order Eulipotyphla; family Talpidae; genus Galemys; species Galemys pyrenaicus. The sequence goes on from JAGFMF010011796.1 coordinate 15,211,210, forward strand.
TGTGCTGCAGAAGCCCCAGAGTGGAGCACTCAACCAGCTGTGCCACCAGGGAGACCCCCTAGGGTTGATTTTCTAAGGCATTTTTTTGTTGTTGTTTCTACATCAACTCTAGGAAAAAACCCAAATGTGTATAAGCACATATATAATGATGTGGTCGATACATACAATAGCACATTATTTAGCCTTAAAAATGAAAACAATCCTACCATTTGTGAAACTATTGAAGATATTAAGCTAAGTGAAATAAGTTAATTAGAGAAGGACAAATACTCTATGTTCTACTTCTACAGGGTATCCAAAGCCTTCAAGCTATTTCCCGTGTCTTTTCTTAACCTTGTAATCATTATATTAAGGAGACATTCATATATTTCAAGAATTGCTTACATTTTATATGCATATTTAAGCTTATGAACATATGAATTTTAAACATGCAAATGTTTATAGCTTTAAGCTATTAATCATAATTTGCTCTCCTATCAATAATAAATTGCGGTTACTATGGAACATAAGTTAATCGGATTAAAGTAAGTCTATAACATACCTTAAAAAAACCCTTTCCTATCTTATACACGCAGATTTCTCCTACATGTAAAGATCTCATCACTAACTTCTAAGTTTCACTCTTTAATATCTTAATTATAGTGATGGTATCACAGAGGTTTGCATATATCCAAACTCATTGGGATGTATACATTAAATATTTGCATTTTTTAATTATAAAATGTGTCTCAATAAAGTTAAAAGAGAAAAAAAGAATAGTGTCTTTTCTGGGTAGCAAAATATGATGACTTATTTCTGATCTCTGTTGTCAATAAAATCTTGCCTATAGTCTATCCCTAGTGCAAGCAGACATATCATCTAGTCTTCTGGGTGCAAGTCAGTTAACAATTTGACAGTTTATGATAAATAAACAGAAAATAGCTTAAAAATTTAATAAATAAGCAGTAAGCAATTTAATAACAGTAAATAGCTTAATAAATAAACAGTAATGATGTTAGTCTCTCTTTATATTAATGCTTTAACAAAGATCTACTGCTCTTTTTTTAAGTATCCTCATGTCTGATCATCATAAGCATTGCTCCCTCTCTACTTTGTAAAAATCAAATATGATTTGTTTGTTTGTTTATTTTTAAGATTTATTTAATATATTTGACATCATTTGTAGTCCCCAGGGAGTTCCCACCACCATTTCACCCATGCACCATCACCTCAGTCCCTTGTGCTCTTTGTGCCCTCCTCCCAGTCTCTACCATCCCCCCAATTGATCCCTTTGGTTTGTCTTTGTCCTTTTGTTCTTGTTGAGTTTTTTGTTTGTAAAATCAACTATGATTTGAAAGCATCACATGTGATGCAGCTAGGAGCATGAAACTCATTTTATGAATTATGATACTTGTCTGGAAATGAGCCAATGGGCCAGCAGAAGGGTGTCTTCTGGAAGTAACAGCTCTTACACAATTTCAGTCTTCTTTCACAATATGTTGTAATTCATAAATATATATTAGCATATGTTGTTTAATCTCTCTCTCTTCCACTTGAGTCAAAATCTTAAAAGGACATGATTATATTCTTTTTCTTCCTTCTAGTGTCCAAGTTACTTAACAGATTGCCTAGATGATTGCTGCTACCTGATGAGTATGCTGAAATGATAAATGTGAGGGTAGAGATAGATTCTTCAGCTGTCAGAGTAGAGAGGAAGTAAATTATATAAAACAATAAACTATGTTCTTTTTTTAAAAAAAAATTTAGATTTATTTATTTACGCATACAAGAGCTGGGGTATAGGCCAGAGGCGTGGGAGGTGAGAGGATTCACCAGAGACAGAGCGGGGAGCAGAACAGGCAGATCAACTGTAGTACACTGCTGAGGGGAGCAGTGGGCAAGGCAGGAGAGGTCTGCTGTGCCAAGTGGATCCCCTCCTTGGCCAGGGATCAAACTCACACTACTGTGCTGCTGATGCTTCGCAGTGTGGTGCTCAACCAGCTGCACTACCACAGAGGCCCTAAACTATGTTCTTTTTTTTTTTTTTAAAGATTTATTTATTTATGCATACAAGCACTGGGGGACAGGCCAGAGGTGTTGGGGGTGAGAAGATTCACCACAGAGAGCAGGGAGCAGAACAGGCAGATCAACAGAAGTACACTGCTGAGGGGAGCAGCGGGCACAGTAGGAGAGGTCTGCCACGCCATGTGGGTCCCCTCCCTGGCCAGCAGCAGGGATCGAACTCGTGCTGCAGTGGCTGCGGTTTGCTTCATAGTGCGTTGCTTAACCCACTGCGCCACCAGGGAGGCCCCCTAAACTATGTTCTAAGTAATGTTTTCTTATTTAATCCTTCAGTGCTCAAACTAGTGATAATAATTGCATTTGAGATATCCAACCTGAAATTCAGAGAGGTTGAGCCTTTCACTCAAAGTTACACGGTTCCTTTAAGCACCAAGTCTAGCTAACTTAAAGACTTTTGTTTTTCCTATATTTCACTATGTTAAGCCCAGCTGAGAGGAAAGTATACCATGACCAAAGCTCAGAAGGGAATAGAAAATAATTGTAGGATCATCTGTGGATTAAGCTTAATGAGAAAAGTGACAAAAAGTGACAGAGCTCTCTAGTGCTAGAAACAGTCTGTGAGAGAGAAATTTTTCTAGTGAGGAGTGTTATGATGCCTCAGTAAAGATGTCAGTAGGTCTTTCATTTGGTGAGCTCCTGAACACCATTTTGATTATAATTTAGCAACTTTGAAAGACTGCCTGAAGAATTTTTGATGATATAATGATCTGAGTAGTTAAAATATTATATTTAAATGTTCTATAAAACCTCTATGAAATTGACTCTCTTATTTCTATATTATTCTGAAGCATGTCTACTTAAAATAAGTTGATTGTAAGACCACTTGTATTCTATTGAGGAACAAGGAACAAACGCAGGGTACCAGTTTCCTCAACAAGATCAGTCATATTCATTCCTTCACTTAATAGTCTTTCATGCCAGGTGTTGTGCCAGATGTTGGAATGGGAGGCTGAGAACAGGCAGAGTGTTAGTTTCTTCCTTATGGAGCTAACAGTTTAAGTAATTAAAAACAATAATCAAACTATAACTAAAATTCCCTGCATAAAAGTCCAAACTAAAATTCCCTGAATGAAAGTCATATCACAAACTAGGAATGAGAAATATTTGATGCCATAACTGAGAAGGATTATTTCTTACATGAAGAATTATAGAGAAAAGTAACTGGACATAGTCAGTCCTTTAAGGAGAGGACAGATTTCTATGTGGAGGGCAAAGTCCTCTGGTTCCCTTAAAAAACAATGGAAGCCAAAAAGGCAGTGGGCAGAAGGAATAGTGAGGATTTATTTGGCTAAACATTTTGTACTACTTTGTTATTTCCAAGAGATAGTAAAATAAGATGTATTAAGTCACATGAATTCAGTGAAATTCCTCAGATAGTTTAAAAATAATTATATAATTAAATACAAGCTAGTTTTGTCTTTCTTTGCGTTCTATTTCATAAGGGCAAATTATGGTTTAGAAGCTTCTCAGACTTCAAGAAGCTCCTACAACTACGTTTTGATTAGTTGAGTGTCAGTGAATCAGAAACATATGGATTTCATTTGCTTTGTAATACATATGAGCTTAAAATTCAAGGGAAACAGTGGTTGTCAAAATATGCTCTGGGAAAAGCTTGGTACAGTGTTTCTCTCAACCAATCTAGTGAAATTATTTTCATTTGTATCCTAAAAGAATTCTAGTAAAAACTTGGCACAGTGTTGAATTTTACTTTTCTCTATTTTAATGTCTCATTTGAGAATATCCCTTATCTTGAACTTTAGGCTTTATGGATGACCGTTGCATATGAATTTTTACTGGATACATGAAACTAAAAAAAAAAATCTTGTGTTTAAACTTAATAAGTGGAAGTGAAGTTGACTCTAGCTCTTTTCTTCAGGTGTAAGAGACTGAGTGGGGAATAAAAATTTTACCTCTACAAAATCAACTGTTATTATTGAAAGAAAACTCAAGAATGTGAGTATTCCCGTATTATCCCAAGGTTTTCTGTTAGTTCATCTTTTTTTACACATTGGTTTCATTGATTACTATTTTCAGTTGAAAGTCCTTGCAAGTAGCCTCTTTCAGTTTTACCTGTTGGTGTGGTGTTTTAAAAAGCCCCATATTTCTCTGTGAACTGGATTATGCTCAATACAAGTGCACCAGGAGAATTTTCAAATCATTATAAGGCTTCACACTTTTTGGAAAAGAAAACCTAAAATTCCCAAAACTCATTCTTTTATTTCAAATCTTAATTTTTATTAAATACCATATCAGAACTATATCAACTGTACTTTAGAATTATGTAAAATTTTATTTATACTTGAAAGATAAAAAATGTGTCTATGTATATATATTTAATCAGTTATTTAATTAATATCTATTATTTTTAGAAACATCTGCTCTTCTTAGAGTAGATTTTAGATATTCAGAAATATCTAAAGCCACAATGTTCTTGAAATTATTTTTATAGCTAATTGTGGTCACAGCAGATTAAATATAATTTTTTATAATCAAACTGTTGGTATTATAGCTTTCCCTTTTGCACTTACAAAATCAGGTTTACCATATTAAGATTCAATTTAAGGAAAATTCTTTAGTTCTTTATGTATTTACCTAATGACATTATGTAGTGTTAGCCCAACATTTATCGTCAAGATTACATCAAATTCTGTTTAAAAATATAAAGCAAAGAGCTAATCATTGGTGGATCTGTGAATGAAAAAGTACATGTCACCGTGCAATACCCCATCCTGACCATCTGCTGGGATGAAGTACTTACAGCCCATGGAATGAAACCTACTCAGCCTCAGAGCATCCCAGCAAGTGGTCATGTGAGTCTGTTGTTCACTTAGTTGTTTGCCTAAGGGCAAAGGAATGAACTAAGTTATCACAAGAATTGCCCAACATATCCAGCTTGTCAGATGGTTGTTGACACCTACGTCAACACCAGATAGAAAGCAGTGATTGCAGCTCTCTAGCTACACCCCTCCACACACCCCTTCTACACACCCCCTCCACACACCCCCTCTATACATCCCCTTATATTTCTAATTACAGGGCTGCCAGTTGAGACAATCTAATAATTTGGCCTTTATTTCTCCCCGAGTTTTGTTGAAAGCAACATCCTTTGTATAAAATTCTCTTTTAATCTCACCTAACTATAAAGACATATTTCACCCTCTCCTAACCATTAGCAAGACATCTTTTTAATCCCCTAGGAGAAAAATTAAGCAGTTGAATAAAGCAGTGTTAGAAAAGCTATCCGTTCTAAAAATGGATCCAATGTACCTTATATCTTGTATTTGTACTGATTTGTGACACATTTCATCCAGTTGATAGATGGTTTTAACAAATGACTAATCATTGTCTTGCTGTCTCTTCGCCTACATTTCCTTTCCCATCTCCGTTTGAAATCACCGGGTTAAAGGACAAGTTGTCCTAAGCATTGAAATCCTGTATTTGCCTAACGGCAAAGTATGTTTGAGGCAGGCACTACTCTTTTGCCAACTGCTTCAACCTTGACCCACAGGACCGGCCACCTTCATTACAGAAGCAGTGATGCACCCGTGGTCTTTCCTGACTTTTACATTCTTTCTTGGAGTCAAATCATCCAGGTCACTGGGAAAATTCGAGAATACTTTTCTGTACTTTCATTAAATATAGGCAATGTCATGGGACTTGTTTTGAGAAGCAAAATGATACTTCGAAAAGCAAAATGATAGTGGAGATATTATGACATCTATTTTCTTTTTTTCTCCCTAGCTCTGCCACTAACTAGTCTGATGGCATTTGAGTAAGATGTTTAAATAACTAGGTCTCTATCTCCTTTTGTGCAGAATGAAATAGCTGCATTGGGTCATGCCAGAGACCCACGTAAGCTCAGACTTTCAGTGGTTTTATGACAACAATATGGCTGTTACCCATGAACAGCAATAGAAGTCTGGGGTTCTCTACTGTTCTGCAATGCTGTGCTTGTCACTGGCCTCCTTTCTTGAAGGCAATATAGAACCATTGCCTGATCCTAGGACATTATCTAAATCCAAGTGTGGAAAATACCTGCTCACAGAGGCTTGTATCTGTTACTCCTGTGGGTTTTGACTGGTTACAGATTTAACCTGTTTTATCACCAGTGAAGCTCAGTGGGAGAGTATGAGCCAGAGAAAAATGTATGTAGAGCTTTTCCTTCTTTAATGATTGTTTCTATAAAAACAGATTGACTTCCCAAGAATGACTTATTAAAGAATAAAAATACTTGAACACACTGCATTCCCAATAAAGACATATGTATAAATAAAGAACACAACCCAGCAGTATGAATATAATCTATCAACCAGTATGTGTTACGACAAATGAGCCTGAAAGCTGATTTTATCAAAGCAGCTACAAATGAGAAGTAAATAAGAAGGGTGTTGAAGAGAATCTGAAACTTTTTTTATCAGCAGTCCTGTGCCCCCTACCCCCAGGACTCTGTTTATGAAAAAAACTTGGTCAGAGAGTGTCAGGAAGCCATGGAAGCTCTCATATCATTAAAAGAAAAAGTGCAATGAACTCTATGATGATCCTCTTTTCAGAACAGGCACAGAATAATACCTCCTAGTATAAACTTGATTGATTTTGTTACTAAAGATGGAGAACAAAATACAAAGGTATTCAAAATTGTACCCCTCGGGGGAAAAGTAAACCTCACAGATAAGTTAACAAGTTTGGCAAACCAGCTACAAAGTCGAAGGTAAATATGCTCAGAAAGAAAACAGAATTAGCTCCTCCCAAAATCTGTTTACTAAATGACACTTCTGGGTAGCAAATATCACAGAAGCACTGTATCTTATCAAGGGGTTAGTTTGAATAGGTAGCATGAGAGGCAAGGGAAAGGCATTCCCCGTGAAAATCTCTTACAATGGTAGTATTGGGACAGAAACAGTCACCACATAGGAGACAAACTACTTTTATATTACAACATGGTCACTTTTTGCTCTAACATTGGAAGAGGCCACGATGCATTGTCCAAGAGACCTTCAGAATACACTAGGAGAACTAACAATGAGTAATGAAGTTCATGTCAGGCTAATGAGGCTCTTTGGATTGGCTGAAGCCATTGGTGACTGCAAGTGAATGGCTGATTTTGTGACTGATGTATTGTAAAGTCTTCACTCACTAGAGAGGGGAAGAAAGGATGGATAAATAAAGTAAAGGTGTCATTTGTATAGTGAAGGATAGACACTAGACTTCATGATGAATATATTGCAGTGTATACAGCTGTTGACTTATCATTCTGTACAGTGGAAACCTATATGATGTTAGAAAAGAATGTTACTTCAATAAAAAGATAATGACAATCCATTTCCCCAAACTCACTTTGTCAAGCTATCCCATTTATTCCTGAGGAGTGAGTCCATTTGTGTATCCATTCACCTATTGATGGACTTTTGAACTGTTTGTTTCCAAACAGTTTAGGTTTACTACAAATAGAGCTCCTGTGAACATTTGTGTAAACATTTTTGTATGGACGTGTGCTTTTCTTTTCTTTGAATAAATATCTAGGAGTGAAATGATTGGGTCATAATGTTTTAAGAAACTGCTTGTTTTCCAAAGCGGTTGTACAATCCCATCAAAAGTAAATGAGGGTTCCAGTTCCTCTAAATCCAGACCAACAAGTAATGTAGTCAGTTTTCTAAATCTTGGTCAGTATCATAGGCATGTAGAACTATTCAATTTTGGTTTTAATTTGTACTTTCCTTAATGATAAATGATGTTGAGTATCTACTCATGTCCTTCATTTCATGTCTTGAAAAACATTGTGTCTAATATTTTGACTAGGATATTTTGGAGTGAGATGATAAATCTGATCCCTGTGATTCTATCAGAAATCTGAGTCCAGTTCATTTTAAAACTTTAATTGCATAGCTAGTTCAAAACTAGTCACTTCTCTTCACCCCAACATAGACTAAAGAGCCCATACAGCAGAGAGAGGCATGAGATGAACATCGAACCCTTCACTCTCTGGAGCAACAGCAATACAAGTAAGATGTCTTTGTCTGTACAAAGCAGGGCTGCAGCCTTTTCACTGATGACTTTGACTGCTGCTCAGCTCATTGTCTTGGTGTGAATAAAGAAAGGTCACTCTAGAGCACCTGCTTTGGTCATCACCCCTTTTAAGAACTTCTAACCAGCTGGTAAATTCATAGCACATTGCTCTGATGTGGACACATTCTTTTTTTTTTTTTTTTTGTCTTCAACACACCCATGACCTTTTTTTTTTTTAATATTTATTTCTTTATGTATACAAGANTGCTCTGTTGTGGACACATTCTTTTTTTTTTTTTTTTTGTCTTCAACACACCCATGACCTTTTTTTTTTTTAATATTTATTTCTTTATGTATACAAGAACTGGGATATAGGCCAGAGGTGTGGAGGAGTGAGAGGATTATGACCCAATCATTTCACTCCTCAGGAATAAATGGGATAGCTTGACAAAGTGAGTTTGGGGAAATGGATTGTCATTATCTTTTTATTGAAGTAAAATTCTTTTCTAACATCATGTAGGTTTCCACCAGAGACAGATGGGGGAGCAGAACAGATAGACCTACTGAAATATACTGCTGAGGGGAGCAGCGGGCGAAGCAGGAAAGGTCTGCTGCGCCATGGGGGTCTCCTCCCTGGCTGGGGATCGAATTTGTGCTGCAGTGGCTGCGGGTGCTTAATTGTGCTGTGCCCTATCCCCTTGTGCCACAGGGAGCCCCCACACCCACGGTCTTGGCAGTGCCCTCCAATCAACCTTATAAGGCCAATTCTCTGGTGCGTGGGCACGAGTAGGGTCAAGAACTACAGTCCCTTCAAACTGAAAACACAACAAAGGTGTAGATAGAATTTTGGCTCCTGCAGAACAGGACGACCCCACACCAACATCGTTCTTCTCTTCTTTTATGCTTTGGTCAGGTCCAGCAACTGGTCTAGTCACCAAATCAGTTAACCAGATTTATGTCAAACAGCAAGAGTAACGCTAATCTCTTCTGCCAATCTTTAAATTCTACGGTCACCGCCATCCTTGGAATGACAGAGATAACTTCTTTACAAGAGTATCATATTCTCCCAAAGTCCATACCCTCTCCCATACTTTTCTCTCCGACAGAGAGATGCAGGCCCTAACTACTGGGGTCTCTGAACTTAGGATATAGGATTCTCTGCTCCTTCCTCCTGGGGCTTGAATTCAACTGCAGCTCTGAAACAAGAAAAATCTTATTTAACATCATTCCACTGGCAGAGCTGTAGTCACCGAATTATAGACAAATGGGCACTTTATAATAAGTAAAAAGTATTAGTAAACTCTGACATGCAAACTGAATATAACCGAAGCATCTCTAGTTGAAATTGCAGTTGTAGCTGAGGCAGGTATCAGATGTTTGAGTAAAATGTGGCTTAGTTACAGGGCACATTTTAGATAGTGGAGAATTGAGAAATTCTTGCTCGTTGCAGACAATCTGTGGTATCTGAGGTTTGAGGTTGTATCTTCCCCACAAGTTACTTCTCCTTTTTTTTTCTGCTGTATTTTAGTGGCTTAAAATAACACAAATTTTTATTTAGCTACTATATAGTTTTTCCTCTCCCTTTGAGGGAGATAAATCCTTTTATAATAGGACATGTAAAGAGTCCAGGAATTGTACCATGAACATAATGAATCAATTAAAATGTTTATTCACAAATTTTAAATATGGACATTTTAAATTTGGGTACATAAATAACAAATTTTCTGTCCTTTGAAAATTATAGCTTTGTGGATCAGTTTATTTATTTAGCCCATGAATCCTCAGTGAGGCTGCTGTCAAGGCTATGCATATTTTACTCTGTATAATCCCTGGGTTGCAGGCCTCCCTGGTGGCGCAGCGGGTTAAGCAACACACTATGAAGCAAACCGCAGCCACTGCAGCACGAGTTCGATCCCTGCTGCCGGCCAGAGAGGTGACCCACATGGCACAGCAGACCTCTCCTGCCTCGCCTGCTGCTCCCCTCAGTAGTGTGTTTCAGTCAGTCTGCCTGTTCTGCTCCCCGCTCTGTCTCTGGTGGATCCTCACACCATCCCCACACCTCTGGCCTGTACCCCAGCTCTTGTGTGCATAAATAAATCAATCTTTTTAAAAAATCCCTGGGTTGCCTTTAACAGTGCAGTCTGCATGAACGGCACCTCCTGGGGTTTTGCAGGGCACAGCCAGTCAGACTGTATGGGTCTACAGCACAGTCATAGGGTGAAGGTATATTTCCCAGATATTATTGGCAAATGTTCAATGTTCATGTGGTAAAAGAGCCTATGAAATTCTCTCTCTCTCTCTCTCTCTCTCTCTCTCTCTCTCTCTCTCACACACACACACACACACACACACGCACGCACTCAAAGAGCAATTTTTTTCTGCTTTTTAGAAATTTTTAATTTTATACTTATATTATTTTTCATTTTTGTACAGTGTATATTTCTCATCCCTGTGAAATTCCCATCATCAGTTCACCTTTGCACCATCACCATAGTCCCTTGTGCTTCCCACTCATTTTGTTCCTTCTCTCTCCTCCTCCCCTAGGAAATGTCTCAGATTTATAGTTGTCTGTTGATTTTGAGTTTTTATTTATTGTAATTGATTTTCCCCCCTTAGTCCCTTGTTTGTTTCCTCTACATTCCTCCTATAAGTGACACCATCCAATAGTTGTTTTGTTTTTTTTTTTAACAAAGATCTATTTATTTATGCATACAAGAGCTGGGGTACAGGCCAGAGTCGCGAGAGGTGAGAGGATTCACCAGAGACAGAGTAGGGAGCAGAACAGGCAGATCCACTGAAATACACTGCTGAGGGGAGCAGCGGGCGAGACAGGAGAGGTCTGCTGTGCCATGTGGGTCCCCACCCTGGCTGGGGATCGAACTGGTGCTGCTGTGCCATGGATGCTTCACAGTACAGTGCTCAACCCACCATACCACCGGGGAGGCCCACCATCCAATAGTTTTCCTTTTCTTTCTGGTTTATTTCACTTAACATAAATCCCTTCTAGCTTCATCCATGTTGCTGCGAATTGCATGGGTTTATCTTTTTGATTGCTGCATAATATTCCATGGTGTATGTATACCACATCTTCTTGATCCAATCATCAATTTTGGGGCATTTGGGTTGTTTCCATAGCTTGCCTATTGTGAAAAGTGCTGTGATATACATAGGTTTGCAGGTGTCCTTTTGAATTAGTTTCTGTGTCCTTTGGTAAATTCCTAGGAGTGGGATTGCTGGGTCATATGGGAGCTCCATTTTTAGTAGTTTGAGGAACCTCCACACTGCTTTCCATAGTGGTGGGACCAGCTTCATGCCCACCAGTAGTGTAGTAGAGTTCCTTTTTCTCCACATCCTTGCCAATATTTGTTGTTGCTAGATTTTTGATATGTACTATTCTCATTAGTGTGAGGTGGTATCTCATAGTGGTTTTGATTTGCATTTCTCTGATTACAAGAGATGTTGAGCATTTTTTCATATGCCCGTTGGCCATTTGCATTTCCTCTTTGGAGAAATATCTTTTTAACTCTTCTGCCCATTTTCTGACTGGATTGTTTACTTTGTTTTTGTTTAGTCTGGTCAGCTCTTTGTAGATCTTTGTGTTAAGTCCAATGTTAATGCTACTTTGATTCAGTGCAGTTTTCATTGTCCTCAGATGCTTTTTTCTAATAGTGGAATATACTCATTGAATCATATTTTAAACTAGTATTCTCTGTGATTCTATATGCGCATCAAAGTCTAATCACATTGGAACTAGATAAAGGGGCACTGTCAAGTTCATTTTAGCCAAGATTACCTCCTTAACAATACTTCAAAGATTTTAGTCATGTCATTCATACAGAAGGATTAGAATATGCACTCAGTTCAAAAAGATCACTTTGTTATTCTGATGATCATGCACAATCTTATTGCTAATAAACTCCTTTGTACAGTTTTCCACAATAACAAGTAGAGTTTCTCCTGGGAAATATACTTAGTAACTTTTTGAAAGAAATTTGTACTAAATTTTGCATTTTTAAAAAAGACAACAATGAAAATAGTACCTAAAAGGAAGCATCATACTAAAATATTACAGAAAACTAAATATCCAATAAGCCTGTAGTGAATGAGGTTTAAAAAATTAATTTGAATAAATGATTTTATTTGACTGCATGATTATATGAATAGACTTTAGATGTTGAAAAATTTGCAATCCTGTGACCTAATTCTACTGATGTTTATACATTGCTTATCTGGCTCAACGTTCTTAAATTTTCATCTTTGAGTGTTTTCTCAGTTCCATGGCCAGCCTCCACACCACCTCACTATTGTCTGATGCCAACTAGATTCATATTTTGTTGTTAGCTGCCCAGCCTTGCAGGGAGGCTGACACCTGCAGCATTAGAACAGGCAGCCCAGTAGATATTCTGAGAGCCATTCTAAGATGTCTTTAGTCATAAATGAGAGTAGATTTTTGAACACTTTTATAAGTATCTTATACTTACATATGCTGAGATGTAATTGAGAATTTCAAGTTAAAATGTTGTAATTTCAAGATTCTCTCTCCTATGTTTTCCCTGCTAATTTTTTTTCCACTAAGGCTCTCTAAACTGTAAGAATTCTAGAAAGTATACAGACACAGGGTCAGCAGAAGCAGCATGACCTGCAAAGTGCAGTGCGGTGGTCAATTAACTGGTCACAAGTCACATTTAGGCATAACTTGCTGACAAACATGGAAGGTGGCACTCAAGATGGAAACATCATTGGAGAGCCACTTGCACAGATCAATCTGGATAAAGAAATGCATTTTTAAAAATCTTTGTTCTGGGGCCTCCCTGGTGGCGCAAGGGGTGAGCGCAACACTGTGGGGCCTCCGCAGCCACTGTCGCCACTGCAGCGTGAGTTCGATCCCCGGCCAGGGAGGGGACCCACATGGCACAGCAGACCTCTCCTGCCTCGCCCACTTCTCCCCTCAGCAGTGTGTTTCCATCAAATCTGCCTGTACTGCTCCCCACTCTCTCTGGTGAATCCTCTTACCACCTGCAGCTCTGGCCTGTATCCCAGCTCTTGTGTGATAAATGAAGTCTTTAAAAAAAAGAAAAAAATCTCTGTTCTGTCAATGTTATGTTAAAATAATGCTACACCACGTGGTTTACATCTATACATATGCTAACACTGATTTAAAAAGAGAGTTTCCGTGATTCAAATTTTATTTAACATTTTAGGACACAAGGAGTGTTTGTTCTAAGGATCCTGAGGACACAAGGAGTGTTTGTTCTAAGGATCCTGAGAATTGCTAAATGGCACAGAGGCTGGAGGCTCTTCTAGGAAGACTAAGGAAGGAAGTACAGAACCCAGTATTGGCTTAGCGTCTGGGGACTGGCTAACTGGATAGTCCTTATTTCTAGTCAACTAGAGACAAATGTTATCTAAGTTTTGACTTGCTGACATGGCACCTGAGGCAGGAACAGCTCCATCTTGACCTTGAAATTATTTAAATGCCTAATAATTAAGGGTTTGATTTTTTAATTTAAATGGTGTTTGGGACCAAATTTGAGAAAGATGTAAGAGTGAACCCTTAATGGGATTATGCTTATTGAAATAAGTCAGAAAAAAAGTATCGGATGGTCTCACTTATAGGAGGAATATAGAGGATCAAGGAAAAAAAATGACAAAACCACAACTAAACAAAAAAATAGATAATTACAAATCAGACATTATGAAGAGAAGGGGTTGGGATGAGGGTAGGGACAAGAGAAGCACAGGGGACTGTGGTGATGGTGCATGGGTGAACTGGTGGTGGGGATTCTGAGGGGACTACACCAAGAAAGCAAACATTGTATGAATAAAAAAATAAAATTTAAAAAAGGATATAAAGAAAAACAAAATATAAAAAAAAAAGAGTGAACCCTTAATGACTTAACTTGTTTACAATATTTTTTTCCACTTGTGTCTTTTGTAGATAAAAATGTTATCTTCTGGAGAAATTTGAGTATTATTATCTCCTTTTTATGGGGATCCCCCATGCAAATAAGAACTTTTTGCTCAAAAGCATACATTAATTAAGTTAGCAACCATTGTGATTAATCATTTTGTTGTTGTTGCAAAACCATATTAGTAGAATTGTTGAACAAGGAAAATATTAGACTGAGGAGGTTCCAAATAACTTCGGTTCCTATATAAGCAAACTGAAATCTAAGCCTGCATATACCTCAAGGGCCTGAAATCAGAAAGCTAAGGACAACCAGTCACAATAGCCAACTCGGCTTTAAGTTATAGCTGCTCAAACAATTTCCTTTTTTGTTCCCTTATCTTCTCTATACAGTAAAAGTCTTTCTCTGGCACTTCAGGTCAGGATATTCCTAATCACTTCCAGTTTGACCCATGCTAACAGGTTTTTGTTCAATATCTCTTAAATTTTTAATATGGTTCAGTTTATCTTTTAACAGTATGCAGTCACCTTTTTTACTTTATGCTATTTTCCTCAGAATTAAATTTCAGAAAAGATCAAAATGAAAATTTTGATCTAAGAAAAACTGGTGTCTTCCAGGTCAGTCCAGGATCCTGCTAAGATTTAACCTGGCTGTGAAAGGTATCTCCACTCCCTTGTAAAAGCTTACAAAGGGCAAATTTCCTTTAAAATATCTGGAGAAAACACACAGTTGCTCTGCATGGAATGGTCTATTTTGAAAATCAAGACTAGGAATAAACCACATAAGAGCCAATGATTTCAACTCTTCTATATAAAATTGAGGAAGAACCCAGGGTGTTCTTCCCTGAAAGTATAAACCAGCATTGACTTGTAATGCAAAAGTTCCATGGACAAGAATTTTCATCATTAAAACAGACTCTGCCTTTCAGTGTAGGCTGTAAAGAGGGGTTGAATTGCTTAACTAGCTGAGCAGCAGCAATTCATGCCAATCCAACAGAAAACATGTGGAAACTTTATTTTTAAATTATATTATTTTTTATTGAGTTACACTGGTTTACAACACTCTATGTTAGGGTTGTTATTGTTTTTCCCTTCCAGGTGAGAACTTTTAAAATATGCTCTTTGAAGCACTGTTCATCTAAAGACTTCATAACACCATACCCAATCATAGAGCTCTGTAAGGGGTGAATTTTATGTGCCTAAGCCAGACAGTGAAAGACATGAAATTCATGCTGAGTGAGGAACCAAATGTCTCCCCCAGAGGTGAATTTACTTTTTATTGTTTGATCTCAAAAAACTTAATTTTTTGATGAGGCTACAAACAAGCCCTGGAAGGTGCTTTTCCCCAAGCAAACTCAAGTTTTACAACTTGGAATTCATGGTACTATGCAAGAAGTTATTAAGTGGAACTTGGAATTTCGATTTTTTTAATTAAATTAAATTAAATTTTTAAATTAAATTAAATTAATTTTTTTATTAAAATATTTTAAAATTTACATATACTTGCCATTAATTGTAATCCCCATGTATTCCCCATCACCATCTCACCAATGCACCATCAC
>JAGFMF010011796.1:15227127-15325554 GCA_019455555.1 Galemys pyrenaicus
TGAGTAGTATTCCATCGTGTATATGTACCACAGCTTCCCGATCCACTCATCTGTTTTTGGGCATTTAGGTTGTTTCCAGGTCTTCCCTATTGTAAATAGCGCTGCTATAAACATAGGGGTGCAGGTATTCTTTTGAATCAGTGTAGATTTTTTTTTTCAGACCGGTGCTAGAACTTTGGGGTGAATGAGTCTACTATAGCTAGCTTTATGACCACATGATATTGAGGGTGTGATCTGAATGGTTTCGTTTTAATATCTGAAAGGGTTAACTCTGCCACCTATCCTTTCACTAGTGTGGCTTCGTTCCTTTGGGATTTGGAGGCATCTTGCATGTAACCCTTTGACTGATTTGGAAATAAACCTCATTCTCCAAATTTCTCATCTAGGGATTTTTCACTTCATTTTGATGCTGCTTTTAGCTAACAGCTCTTGAGAACAAGAATGAGATTTATAAAACAAGGATAGAATCAAAGGGGCCAGGAAAGAGATCTCTGGAGGAAGTGAAGAGAAACTGTAATTATGTTGCAAGGAATGTTGTTGCTTTCTCTGGTTAGAGTTAACTTGTCAACATTTGTTTCTTAGTCTTGATTTTGTGATGTCCTAGGAAATGCCAGAGAAACTGTCCGCGATGGTTAACCTCCAATGAGGAGGTAAGTCTACTTGCAAGTGGGACTTCTTTTTGAGAAGTAGATCACCTTGTTTTATTGACTGAGTATAGGATACCATTTCTCCTAACATTCCAACAGCATATTTCTAAAACTGTAGACAAAAGAATTTAATATGAAAAATTATGGCAGCACTTAACCAGAAGCAGACAACGATCTGGCTGGCAACACATGAATGTACCTCTATTTTCTAGCTTCAGGTCCTAGGTGAGTATGGTAAGTCTGGAAGAAAGCAGTGGACAAAGAATGATGAAAAGGAGGCAAGAAGTCTTTCTGGAGGTGATTGGATGTATAAAGGCAGTGGAGATAAGTGAATCCAAGTCCGTATCATGGCACAGCATCCCCCAGACATGGTGCCATACACGCTTCACCCCACAGCTACTCCATGCTCTCCTACCTTGTCTTTCTCAGAATGTCTTTTTCATTCAAGCTGCAGAAAATAGATACTATATATTCTGCAAGGATCTTTGAAATTCCACTTCTTTTGAAATGACATCTCTGACTACCTCTCTCTTTTAGGTTCCCATAGGGCTAGTTTTATTCTTCTGTCATTTGGTGTTTGCCTCCTGGTAGTATCAGTACTTGATTAGCAATGTCTTATCTCCCCAGTTGCATTGTGGTGGGTAGGCTGAAGCTTTCCTAGCTAAAAAACTTCTCTAAGGGCCTCCTTGATGGTGGAAGGGTCTAAGTCACAGCACTATGAAGCCATCTGCAGCCATTCCTTATGAGTTTGATCCCTGCAGGACCAGGGGATTTCTGGTGATCTACATGGCACAGCAGACCTCTCCTGTCTTGCTCACTGCTCCCCTCAGTAGTGTATTTTAGTCAATCCACCTGTTCTGTTCCCCACTCTGTCTCTGGTGAATCCTCTCACCCCCCCCACCTCTGGCATGTACCCCAGTTCTTGTATGAATAAATTTAAAAATAAAAATTTCTCTACTGCACAGTGCCTCCGCTAAAATAGACTTATTAAATATCTAAATGAGCACTATCCAGTAAAAAAAAGATGGCCACATTTGCAACTTAAAAATTTCTAGCAATCTCATTGAAAAATAGGGACAAAGAGACAGATCAAATAATTCTGATGAGGGGCCTTCTCGGTGGCACAATGGGTTAAGCAACGCACTATGAAGCAAACCACAGCCACTGCAGCACGAGTTTGATCCCTGCCACCGGCCAGGGGAGTGACCCACATGGTACAGCAGACCACTCCTGCCATGCCCGCTGCTCCCCTCAGCAGTGTGTTTCAGTCTATCTTCCTGTTCTGCTTCCTACTCTGTCTCTGGTGAATCCTCTCACCTCTGCACCTCTCGCCTGTATCCCAGTTCTTGTATGTATAAATAAATAAATCTTTTAAAAAAGAGAAAAGAATTCTGATGATATAACTCAACTCAATATATCCCAACCATGATTTTAACATGTAATTAAGGTTAAAAAAATCATTAAAACATTACATGATTTTGGTTGTATTAAATCTCCGAAATTCAGTTTGTGGTTACTCTTTGGCACATCTCAGTTCAGATTAGCCACTCAGTTCACATTAGCTGAAGAGCCACTTTATGAACTGCAATCTCAGTTCACATTAGCTGAAGAGCCACTTTGGCTAGTGGCTACCACGTTGGACAGCACAGGTCTAAATGATAAGTTGGAAAAATATGCTGAAGCAGTTCATGGATATTAACTTCAATGGATGGTACTGAAGGAAGATGCTGAAGGGATTTAGTTTGATTCTGTAATCAGATACCATGAGATTTTTAGAAGACCACAATAACTTGTCTTAGCATGAT
The DNA here is from genome assembly GCA_019455555.1 of Galemys pyrenaicus. Lineage (NCBI taxonomy): Eukaryota > Metazoa > Chordata > Mammalia > Eulipotyphla > Talpidae > Galemys > Galemys pyrenaicus. The sequence goes on from JAGFMF010011796.1 coordinate 15,229,580, forward strand.
GAGTATAGAGATTAGGAAGGTGGGGTCATAGGAAATAAGAGAAGTGCTTGTTTCTGTGGTCACGAATAAATGGTGGAATAGTAGCAGAACCATGGGATGATGGGACATAAAAAAGAGGGAAATAAATAAACAGTAACTGAGGTATTAAGCTTAGAGTCCCAGGAAAATAGTAAAAAGGAAGTTGGAGAGAGACAGCAGTTTAAGAAAAAGATGAATATATTTTAAATCATGTAATTTGAGGTGGTGGCAAGTTCATCTCATGAGAGAGAATTTGGAGCAAGAATGAAAAAATGAGGACTAGCAAGGTACCTTTTGGGATCAACTCCACTAAACTGGTTGAGCTTAGGAATGGACAGATATAACTAAGATTGTGATGATGGGGGCCTCTCTGGTGGCGCAGTGGGTTAAGCAACGTATTATGAAGCAAACCACAGCTGCTGCAGCACGAGTTCGATCCCTGCTGCCGGCCAGAGAGGGGACCCACATGGCGTGGCAGACCTCTCCAGCTGTGCCCGCGGCTCCCCTCAGCAGTGTACTTCTGTTGATCTGCCTGTTCTGCTCCCCGCTCTCTGTGGTGAATCCTCTCACCCCCCCACACACCTCTGGCCTGTACCCCAGTGCTTGTATGCATAAATAAATCTTTAAAAAAAAAAAAAGATTGTGATGATGATGAGAGATAAGAAATGATCCCAAAATATAGTCCTGAGTTCCATGAGAATTTGAGATGGATGAGAATGTAGACAGGTCCATTGGATACAGTTAGGTAGAAATCTCCAGAACAAATTACTAATAGAACTTTTGTCAAGACTGAAGGGGAAAAAAGAAGGATATACCTTAGTTGAGCTCTCTTCTAAACCCTTGATTTTTCAGTCCTTAGAGGAACAGGTTAAGTGAAGATGTTTGGGCTAAGAAAACTGACTTTTTCCATCAGATATAGTCCCAGCAGGAATCCTGAGAGAAGGAAACAGAGCCCAGCACAGAGTGGGTGGGGCTCTGGGCAAGTCTTGATTAATGGCCAATGTAAAGAAAACACAGAAACAAGCCAAGTGACAGGATGCAGGGAAATTCATAGGGAGAGCAGTGCAGACCTGAAAACCATTATTTAGTTTTTGCTAAAAGACAAGTAGAAAAACATGGACTAAAAAAAAAAAAAAAAAAAAAAAAAGAAAAGAAAAACATGGACAAAAAAAAAAAAAAAAAAAAAAAAAAGAAAAGAAAAACATGGACTGAAAAGATAATTAGTCATTATTAAGATTTGTGTTTTTACTCCAACCATTTTTCAGTATTTTTATTGCTTACCTTCAGGGATGGGCAAATATGGAACAGGTCCATTGGAGATTTGCCTTAAGTTTTTTACACATTTTTTAAAGAGGAGTGGAGAACAGTGACTTGAAAGCTCTTGGAACTCTAGGGACTTGAACTCTGGTCTAATCCTTTTTCTCTTTCAAGCCTGTTCAGTTATAACACAAGCATCAATATCCAGTCTCCAACCATTTGCAGAAAAATTGCTGGGGATTTTAACTTGTCTTTGCTGAAACCCCTCGTGGATAATGGAGTCACAAATTAGAACTAATAAGAACCAATTCATTCTATCTTGATAAAATAAATCCCTTATTCATGGATATGAGATTCACTTTGGGTTATACTTGGCAAGTGTAGGAGTACAGGGTGTGGAAAATATTCAGCTACAAAAGTCCCTTGAAATTCCCTGCAATTTCATAAAAGCTTAGACATTCAGACCTGTACAAGTTTTGGGAAGATGTCAGCCTAGACTGCTTCTTTTGGTAAAAATGACTAACTTGGGTTTTTCTGTTTCATTCCTGCCAAGGAAGTTTTGACAGTTTAAAGTGAAAACTGAGGTACTCCAGACAGGTGGAGATAGAAGAGGTGGATGAAAGGAATACTCAAATAGGAAGAGGATGTCAATTCCATTCTGAGTAGCAGGAATGGAGTAGTGCAGATGGAAATGGCAAGGAAGGTGAAATCAGATTTGATCCATTTCAAAGATTATATTTCTAAAAATTCTGATTTCTCTTATCATAGAAATGTCATCTTAGAAATTTATAGTGGATCTGTACTCTGCACAGCCTAATCTTTCTACATCTAAAGACATTTTAAAAGTTGAACAGTAGCTAAAGATATGTTGTGGGATTCACAGAAATTTCAGACTGAAAAGAAAACGTAAGTCGAAAACTGGTGTATCAAGATATTCATCAGATACTGTGTTTATTCTAAAGGGCTTGCTCATTTTGCTTAGCTATGAAATAGTTTTCCTTATTCAAGCACATGGATACAATGTGTTCTTGTTTTAGGAAGTACCAGATCAGACAGGCAGATTTATTAGATAAATTCAAAGATCAATATTTTAACTAAATTGGCAGTTTCTAAATGTCAACTAGTTTATCCTAAATTATTGTGCTGCATCCTAATCACAGACAATCCTGGCGTGGTGCCTACATAAAAATATGTGGGGGAAATGATCTCATATATATATGCAATCTCTATTTTTTAAAAATCCAAGTGAAAAAATTTGATTAGGTCCTTCTTCACTCTTTGAAGTTATACAAAGTCTCTAGTCTCAAATCTTCATCTCAGTTGTACAATGCCTCCTAACCTTATGGGATTGCGTAAATTTGGTGTTATAACGCAACATATATAATTTCCCTTAATGTCATTTTAGATTATTTACATGTGGATCTGGCTTATGTTGTAAAAATAAGTTTACATTGACAATCTCTTTTATTTAGGACGTTTATTCAAACAAATGATATTCTTGTATTACAATGTTACTTAAACCTCAAGTTCTTTAATGGGGTCTGTGGATGCTCTCATGAGGTACAGGAACTTCATAAATAGTCATTGAGATTTTGTACATGTACCATTTTCTGTAGTGAAAACCCACACCTTTAATTAGATTCTCTTGGAATCATGTATCTTAAAGAGGAGTGATTCTTAGATCATCACTTTTAAAACATGTAATGAATTAATATGAATCAATGTGGATCTGGTACTTTCTCAGAGTGAATAAAGAGATGTTTACAATATTAAGCAAAATAAGCTAAATCATTTGGTCAAGCCAAAAAAATACACTTTTCAATTCAGTGTCTGTTTTGCCTCATTTTGATTTAAAATGAACAGTTTCACATTGTGACTTGAATCTTATCAAAGACTCAAAGAAAACAATAGCACAGTATGAGAAACTGTGTAACTTTTGCTCTTGCTTTCTGCAAAACAGCCAAGTCTCATAGCCCACCCCAAATAATCATGAAGACTTAGTCACATTACTGGAGTTTTCAAAATGGCAACTGCGCATTTTTGTTCCATATCCATGGTTTTTATTGGCGAAACGATACTATTTGACAAAGCCCAGCCATTTCGGCTTCTACTTATCATTATCATTATGCATTATTTTCTCATTTACAAATTCTCAGAATGAAAAGTAAACGCGAGGCCAAAGCCCACTAGGAAGAGCCCACTTAGAAGAGGCTTCGGAAATGCCCCTCTTTGGGTGTTCAAGCGAAAGCAAGGGAGCGCCCACTGTCTCCCCTTGCAGAATCCAGCTTCGCAGGCACGCCCGCCCGGAGCCGCCCGCACCTCGGCTTCCTCCGGCGCCCACCGGCCGAGCCCCGGCGACGCACGCCCACGTGTGCCCGAGCTCCCCAGCGCAAACCCACCCGCGGCGCGGCGGCCCGACACCGCCCAGCGCAAGCCTGAGCCAGCTCGGCCCCGACCGGCGGGCGGGAGGCGGGCTCGCGTGGGGTCGGCGGGCGCGGGAGGGGAGGAGGCGGCGCCGCCCGGCCCCGCGCCCCGCCCCCGGAGGGCTACACAGAGGGGCGCCCACGTGCCCTGCCCGCCTTCTGCAGCGCGCCGGCCAGAGGCTCCTCTCGGCGCGATCCAGAGACGCAGCGGCCGCTCCTCCAGCCTCCCGAGCCGCGGGACCCGGCACACTCCGGCCGCTCGCCCACCACCGCCGGTTCGGCGCCCTCGCGCAGCCCCAGTAAGTTGCCGAGAGTCCGGCCGCGCGGAGGGGCCGCAGGCGAGGGGCGGCCTGGGCGCCGGACTGCAGGGGAAGGGCTGGGGCCGGGGCGCCGAGGGCCGCATCCCGCTGCCCGCAGCTGCCCCGAGGCTGCGCCGCAGAGACCCTGAGGCGGGCGGTCTCCCGGCCGCAGGAGGAGGCCGCCGCCGCGGGGTCGGGAGCGCGGAGACGGCCAGGCGCGGCCACACCGCGGGCCCCTGCAGCCACTCCTGTCCGAAGCGACCTTGGGGACCCCTCTGCGAACGTAGGCCGCCCGTCCCACACCCCGTTTCTGCCCACTGAAGGGTCCCTGAAGTCGCCTCGCGCTGGCTTGAGGTTTTCAGTTTATGTGTGGAACATGTCTTGGCGCTTGGGAAGCCTTTGGCATCCTAGACCCGCGGGAGAGCTGGCGGGGCAGGTAGGAGGGCCTGTGCGTTTGCGGGTTTTAAAGTAAATGGGTGCAGTTTTAAACAGGTTTGAGGTGGGCTGAACTCTTCTGCCTACTTCATGCCGCCTTTAACCTTGAATTCGGAAACGCCTTCCTGACGCTTGGGGGATCACGAAGTCTGGCACCCCAAATATCCCTCCAGAGAACTTTCCAACTCCCATGTACACGTGTATCCAGTGCGGGAGTTACGTATGCAGAGATTGCATCTTGAAGATACTGAAAAGTGCCTCAACCAAAGTCAGGCTTGTAAATGTCCAAGAGTAGAAACAGATTTCTGCAAGTTTCAAGATGTTTAACTATCCAACTTTCAAATGTGTAAGGAGAACTGTCTCAGAAGGCGTCTAAGTGACTGAGATATTTAAGACTATTACTAATAAGACTTACCTAGTTGTTTGTGCAGAAAGACGTCCTTTTTTTCCCCCCTATGGGAAATCTTCAGATTGTATTCAGATAGCGCTGCGACTTCCTGGGGTGGGTGGCCTGGGATATGAAAAGCGTGACCTCTCACTTGAGACTTTCCTTCTTGCCTGGGGCACTCTTTGGAACTATCTCTCCTCTTTCCCTGTTCAGCGTTAATAGTAATTTTCTCCTTAGGGAATTGCAAACATTTGTGTTTGTAGTCTTGTAGGGATGTAAAATACACTTTCTTATGACTTTTTTTTCTTAGGTAATGTTAAATCCTTTTTCCTTCTAATTGCATAAAATGATTTCTCAGTGCTGAAGAACGTAAACTTTTTTTTTTTTTCCCTCACTTTACTAAGACGTTAGCTGGTTACTCTGGATTGAGGAAGGCCATGCTATTTATGAGGATTTTTCAAGTTTGGCCTCACTTACTTTCCACATTGTACCTTGATTAGGGAATGCCATTTACCTTAAGGCATTTTAATCTTTCAGGGTTTGCCACAGCCTTAGACGCCAGAGTAAAACTGTTGGAACTGCAAAGATTGAGTTTGCAGAATCCTGGGCTCTTTAGTTCTCAGGAAAGGCCTTTCTGAGCCCTAAATCTCTAATCATTATCACTGGACTTAAAGCGCCAGGAATTTGTAAAGGAAATTAGTAACAGGACATGGTATAGCTGGCTGTTGGAGTTTAAAGTCTGAGAGTATTCTGGAATTTTTCTTTTTGATTCCCAAGCAGGGCCATTGCCCATGTGTCTGGAGAATTTTAGAGTTTATGTTTCTTATTTTCTACCACAAACCTGCTCACCTTTGCAGTGGGAGCGCCTAGTCTCCATTTTCAGTGGCTTACCTTTTGTTCTTTTCGTGTTTGTCATCGTTTCTCTACACTGTTTTAGCCAGACCTAGACCCCCTCCTGTTTCCTCTTCTCTTTTCAGACTTAGTTTTTCAGGTGGGTTTTCCCTAACTTTTTCCTTTGGTGACTTCTCTGTGTAGTTTAGTTTCTGCTCTGTGCACTCTGTGCTCCATAGATCCATACTCATGTCTGTATATGTATGTGGGATTTTTTTTTAAGTGTTCAGAGCCACCTGCTGGTTTTAATGTCTGACAAACTTGCAGAAGGAATCTTGAAAACTCCCTGATGTTGCTTTTATTATCCCCTAAGTGGGTTATGAACACCTTGCTTTTAAGGACTGGCTTCTTATAGATTACTTACTAGATGCCAAACATGTTGAACAAAAGAACAATTTTCAATTAAATATATTTTTAAATAATTGCCTATTTTAATAGTGTGCATCAGTTGGAATTTTGTCATCTAGTTGATACTGGAAAACTCAGGTAATCGTAAAGTTTCGATTATGTGCTACCACTTGTCTAAATGGTCTTGAAAATCTAAGTGCTTAACATTTCTAAGCCTTTAATCTGAATATCCACAACTATATAGCTGTAACCTGGATTTTTAAAAAATCTAATGAAGCTGTTCTTTTAAATATCTATTATTTTAGTAACTATTCATTCTACTGCCTAACACAATATCTGGCACATAACCATGCCCAGTATATTTTTATTGTTGCATGAATGCCTCTGATTTCAGTAATTTGAGAAAAAGATGTGTGTCTGTCTGCAAATGCAGATTTCTTCATAGAAAGTTACTGAGTCCCTGTAATGTACCATGCACTGGACAACCAAAAGTAATGTGTAGCTCTAATTTGGGAAGGATTTTCTAATTGATTTTACATTTTGGAAAGCCACTATAAATGGATTTTTAAAATGTGTTTTGTGGTGATTTTGAAAAAAAAATTTGTAAGAAAAATATATATATAAACAGGTAACTTTAGAACTATCTACACCAGAAAGCAGGTGAACACACTCTGTGAAGATGTTGCCACTTATTCCATCATCAGAAGCATGTGTTTGGCATTTTGTTTTACTGGTAATAGCACATTTTCCTGACTCTTGTCATATGTCCTTTTACTTGCCTTTCCTGCTATTGATTTGGTGGTGTTGGTAGCGGTGGAAATGTTGTAGATACAGTTGACAAAACTGAACAAAAAGAACTGGGTATTCATTTCCACCAGGCTCTAAATAGTTGGTCAGGATCTGAGTTAGATAATCGGAGTATGACTGACCTATTAATTTTTCTTGTTCAACTTAGTAAACATAAATGATACATAGTCTGTGGAAGTGTTACAGGGCAGGGAGAGGGGCACCCCAGAACCCCCAAACCTGCCCTCTCTGAATGGGTTCTGCCATCTGCCACATTAAGACAAACATATAAAGACCTTTACTGGAAAGGAACTTTAATACAATTTGGGAACAATACAGAAAGGACAAAGAATATAGTTACTAAGTTAAGCATCCAAAGTGACCCATCTCCTTGAGGGTAAAAGTCCAGCCAAATAGGATTGGCCCAAAGCAAGACCCAAAAGCCTGCCACAAGTCTAAAGGACCTTTCAGTAGAGACCCATAGAAAAGGACCAGGAAGGGTCAGACAAATCTGGGAGGAAAANNNNAAAATCAAAATCAAGATGAAAGCTGCCATTGTTAACCTCCCCACGGGTCTCTCACCCACATCTGTTCTAACCAGTCCAAGGCCAAAATGCAAGCGCAGTTTCTTCGCATGTCCCTCTGCTCCACGTGCCTCCTCCAGGTAGGTCTCCTTGCTGTTCTCCATCCTGCTTCCTTCTTCCTCCCTTCCTTCTGTCCTCTCTCTGCAAAATCTCCTTTCCCTCCTCAGCTCCACCCACTTAGGGTGGAACCGGGATTCTGGAACTTCCCCCTTCCCTGGGGACCACCCTGTTACAGAAGCAGGCAGTATACTATTATTTTTCATGTGCTTGATAGACTTGTAAATTTATGAAAATGGTCTCTGCTGCTGCTAGTTAACCTCATTAGTAAGTATAATTAGCATTGATTTAAGACTTAAGTTAATGTGGTTTTTGTTTGAAAGGCTGGATTGAATATGTGGGTCACAACTCTTCTGCTCTTATTTAGACTTTTACTTTGAATCTCCTCAGAATGTGGCGGTTGTGTTTGAACATGATATGTTGTTGAAAATGTTGAGACTCTTTACATCCAAAGATTGAACCATATGCCCTGTGTGATGACTTAGTGCTGCAAATACCCTGTACTTAAATGTATGCCTTCTTCTTCAAAATGACACATAATAATTACAAAATAAAAAATTTTTATATCTGTGCACCAGTTCAATACTGCATGTTAGTACCTCTCTTCAGAAGAAGTATGGGAATTCAGTAATAGACAGATGATGTAAGAAAATCCCATAGCCATTTTTTATAGGAATTAAATTAAAAAATGCCTTAACTCTGTTGTCTTCATTTTTGGAATATTTTGTGAACAATACAAAAGAAAGAATTTTTATGTTTCTTGTTGATTCTTGCTAGTTTGTTTGTTTTTTTTCCCCAGAGTTATGGGGAAAATTCTTTCCTTAACCCACTCTGGCTACATCAAGTCTCCTGAGCCTTCATAGGTTATACCTAATAACACGTGGCTTACAGGGTCAGCGCTCGCTCCCTTCCAGCAGAGACGTAGTGACCAAGGTGGGTTACACTTGGTGTCATGGGATGCTCAGTGATACTATAATTAACATGCTCTCATTTTGTGCTGCTTTTTTGCCCCTCTTTTTTGGGTCACAGTTGAAAATAAATAGGTCTGTTTCTGTTCCACTTAAAATCCTGACGCTTATTTCTTCACAAAGCCATGATACAAAGTAAACCATAAAGTTCACTTTTTATTCTTTTTGCTTCTGTGTAGGCAGGAAGAGTTAGTACTTTGAGCATAACAAGCAGGTAAAACAGTAATTGACTTTTGGGTCTTTTCTTCCCCTAGTTCTACTGTCTGTCCTCTTGGGAAGTGACGATGATGGTGACTGCAGTCACTAGTGGAATTAATAGTTATTGTCTATTGAACTGTCATAGTAAACAGGTCTCTCCTCAGCCTTGTTTGTTTATTCTCTTAATGTGAAGTCAGGGTAAAATTTTCCAAATGCCATCTAATTTCTACTTTGAACATTTATACAGAATTTCTAGAACTTGAAGTTTATTTGAAAGGTGGCGGCAGGAAATCATCTCTGCTTCACAGTGGAAGTGTTTTCTTCATAATCCTTTAAGTTATATTCCCCCTGCCAGATCTAGAGTCTGTAGAGAATGAGTCACTTGATTCCTGTTCTCTGGGCACTGACCACCTGGTGTGGGAGCTCAGAAGTGTGTACATACAGTGGGAGAATAGTAATAAAGCTCCCATTTGAGTGATACAAAGAGCTGGAGGTATCAGGAAGAAAGATGATGGTTTATTCTAAATTTTTCTTTTTAAAAGTATGCATTATGTTCCTGACATAGACTAAATGCTCAGTCAATTTTAGGTATTGTCATGATTATAGTTACTATTATTATTAAAATGACCTTGCTTCTTCTTCCAATTGCTCCTAATGAAACTTGACTCACTAGGAACTGAGTTCTAGCTGAGCACTAACTTATTCTCCAGAGATTGCATTTTGGAGGGCAATAATACTTAATGATGATTTGACAAAACTGTCCATCATTTATTACTTCAGGCCTCGAGAAAGTTGTGTTTATTAAGTGAAAATTCACACTATTCTGAAAGATCTTAGTGCATAGATAAAATGCATTAGGAGATTATATTTTAGTTATAAAATTAATAACATGGTTATCTTAACCTACTCACAGACAGTTGAATTGTTCCATTAGGCAAGCTTGGTATATTTATGCAAACTTATTTTAAACCCCATTATGGGTTTTGTCAATAATGAAAAGATCACAAGAGGCTATCAGCGTTCCTTCCCATTATTGCTTCTCCCACAGGCCTCTCTGAGGACGGGAAAGCAGTCCTAGCTAGGCTTTCAGCTTGGTATGAACAAAGGATTGATAAAATGTGATAGTTGAAGAGATCCTTCTCTGTTCCATGTTAGAGGGAACAGAATTCTTTTGTTAGCAGGAGACATGTTCAGTTTAGTGTCCTATCAAATGGCCTAGTAGAACAAAAATAATGCTTCAAAACATATCACATAATCAAATATCTATTTCTTGTCAGACCTGATTCTTCTATTATCCAAGGAAGGTTTCCATGCAGACATGATGGTGGATTTTGTTAGCTTGCCGGGCAGTCCCCAGGGATCTACAGAATATTAAGGGGAGCATACCTTAAAGGAATCTGACCATGAGTGCACACAAATGCAAAGGTGGACTCTTAGAGTGATATTTAGTACAATTGGTATGCATAGAGGAAGAAGAGGAAACATTCCTAACAAGAGTGACCCAGTAAGACACCTAAAATTACCTAGCCCTTTTTGAGCAAATGCCCAGCTAAACAAGGTCAGCCTGAAGCAGGGCCACCAAGGCACAAAAACTTGCCACAAGTCTAAGGCACCTTCTAATGGAGAAACACAGAAAAGGAGCAAAAGGGGCCAGGCAAGTCTGGGACAAAAGGAACAAAATAAGAGTGAAAAATCAAGATTTTTACCATTGTTTCTGCTAGGAAGATCTTCCCCACATGTCTCTGTATGTTTCTCCTCTACATGGCTCCTCCAAGTCTTCTTCCCAGCAATACCAGGGTACAAGTCAGGCTACAGAAGCAAGAGGGCTCTTTTTCAGCCTACCCGCCTCCCTGTTATATAGCTTCAGCTGGCTGCTCAGCTCCGCCCAAGGTTCCCAGCAGCTAGTCCAAGGCTGCTCTGTGTAAGTTGTGGTGGGCAACTCGGCACCTGTTGCCAATACCACTGCTTCACCTGGAATTCAGGTTCTTGAGACCACTTTAAAAAAACACTACTGAGGGCCTTCCTGGTGGCGCAAGGTGATAAGTCTCACTGTGAAGCTGTCTGCAGCCACTGTAGCACGAGTTCTATCCCTGGTCAGGGAGGTGACTGACCCACATGGCACAGCAGACTGCTCCTGCTTTGCCCACTACTCCCCTCAGCGGTGTATTTCAGTAGATCTGCCTGTTCTGCTCCCTGCTCTGTCTCTAGTGAATCCTCTCACCCCAACACCTCTGGCCTGTACCCTATTTCTTGTATGCATAAATAAACACACACAACTGAAAATTATTCCTGAGAAGGGTGGGGGAGCTTGGGCAACAGGAAATTAATTTCCATCGTTGGTCTACTAGGCAAATCTTATTTAATGGAGTCCTGGGGTGATTCATTTCTACAAGGTAAACATCACAAGATTTTTGTTTAATGAACCGGAGGAGCACAGAATCCCATCAGTGAAAATTCTTTGCTCCCAATACATTGTCGTCACACCATTATTGGTTGATGTATAACCAGTAGATATTATTTAGTTTTAAGTTTTGGGGTAGACTATGGGTAGATATTCATTTGTATTGTTATTTTAAAGTATGTCCCCTAAATTAATAAATAAAATTTTTACAAAATGTCTCTGTGTTTTTCCTTCAGAGAGAGAACATCTGTATTGAACAATATTTTCCCCTTTCCTCCAGAAGGATGGCTTGTCTTTAGATGGTGATTTTTTTTTTCCTCCCCAAATTCACTCTATATTCACTTTGTTATGTTCCTGGTTTCTTCAAACAAAGCGTTCTTATGTTTGCATGGTGCTCGCAGCCCACAAGAGTTTTGCAACTTGTTTAGGTACTTGCCGTTATAAAAATCCCAATGAAAATGAAAAATCCATATGAAATGATCAATTGTATCAGCCTTTCCTCTGGGAAAATCCTGTATCCTGAAATTCAAAATATTTTATCTGTTTTAATGATCATATCAAACAACACAGTTTTATATTTGTGTCTCAGTCCAACAGCAAGTTTTAAGTGGTTTCTTTGGTTCTACTGTAATGTGAGCAATTGTTTGGGACACATTTTTTGAGACCTAGAAGGAGCCTGGGTGAAATTTGACACACTATCTTGAAGGATAATTAACACGCTGGAATGTTGGGGAATTTGCCTTTGTTACAGGCAACCTGTGCAAAAAAATGAAGTCCAATTCTCTTTGATTAACCAAGCAAAGTGAGATTGTTATTCCAATTGTTGGGCTTGACACTTTCTATTGATCTGTACTTTTGAAAAGGAGTTGACAGAAGAATAACAAACTTCACCCAAGTTCACAACCTACTGAGAGTTCATTTTGTTCATCATCTCCAAGCACCAGGGCTCTGCTGAGTTTTTAAAGTGAGTCTCAGCGTGGGGTAAATTTTGAGCCAACTCTGTGCCTGTGAGGGTGTACCAGTGAGGAAGTGCTCATGGATCATCATTCAGTTTCTATGGAGCGTCATGGTATTCAAAGTTACTTTTCTTCCCAGTCCTCGTCTCCTTGGTTTTTTAGTCTACATATGAATTTTTATTAACATATTTGGAGAAATTAAGGGTCATGTTCTTTTTAGTAGAAGGACGCTAATATTGGGCCTCCTCGGTGGCGCAGTGGGTTCAGCAACACACTGTGAAGCAAACCACAGCCACTGCAGCAAGAGTTTGATCCCTGCTCCCGCCAGGGGAGTGACCCACATGGTACAGCAGACCTCTCCTGCCATGCCATTGCTCCCCTCAGCAGTGAGTCTCAGTCGATCCTGCCTGTTCTGTTCCCCACTCTGTCTCTGGTGAATCCTCTCACCCCTTGCACCTCTGGCCTGTACCCCAGTTCTTGCATGCATAAATAAAAATAAACCTTTTAGAAAAAAGGGACACTAGTATTTACAACTTGGGGTTCATGCTGTTTAAGCAGGCTCTGAAATTCATGCATTTCTTAAAGGATTGAATAAATGAGTCAAGGGGAGAAGAGAAAGGGTTCCAGGTAGTAAAAAAAAAAAAAAAAGATTGCAATCACTTGCTTCTAATGAAATGCTTCATGACAAGTTTGACACCATTCTGATCAGCTGTATTTGAACTAATGATACCAAAACTTCCTTGACATTTAGAGGAGTTCCTTAACTCTAACATTCTCTCCATTCTAATTATGTTTATACTTAGACCATATACTTAGAAGGAACATCTGCATACATGCATATAAAAGATCCATTGACCAATAATATTTTGTAAGATCTGGAATTCAGGACTCCCTGAATTACAACCAGTGGACACCTAGGATTTCAGAAACCCAGGAGGAGAACTTTGCAATTCTTTGAAGAAGTGTCTTCTTCTTCTGGATAGAGTTCTTTGGGCCAGGATGGGGCTTCTTGGTCAACCATTTCCTTTTGCTGATGTAAGACTGCTTTTGACCTCCAAGGAGAAGCTGAGAACTGGTTCAGAGGTAGGTGTGGCCGGGCCATGGGCCATGGTTATGACAACCCAGTGGTGACCATTTTCATCTGTGCTTTGGTGGAATGAGTCCTTGGTCTCAAACACTTTGGACTGTATTTGTCTTCGGCATTGCTATCTTTCCTCCAAGTTCACAGATTCATAGACTTCTTTGTCTACCTATGGACCAGGGGGAGAATTGATTCTAAATTTTACTGAGACCATTTTAATTATTTATAAATTTATCATATATGCATAAATAGACTATAAGACAAGGAAAGAATAAGAATAGTCAGCACCAGCTTAAATTGTAGCATCTTTTCAGTGATATTTGAAATCCCACTTGCCCGGCTTGATTGTTAGTCTGATATAGATCTTCTTGTAGTACTCTATAATATAAGAAACATACAGTTTACTAGGTCCAAAGGGGGGAGGTCATATTAAAACTATAAAAAGCAAGGCAAGCATTTTTCAAGTGTAAAATTATCTAAAGCTTTTCCTTTTCCTTGTCATGTTTGTTTATTGGTGTGCCTAAGGGATAACAGTGACACAAAGTGAGGAATGTTGAAGTTGATTTCTCGGCTGAAATTCTTGTCTTTCACAAAAACTGCTTTTATAGGTGGTTAAAATATGCAATGTTTTGTTGTAAATGCACTGCGGTTATACATCGAGGTTGTGTAGGTGGAGTAGGACTTGTATGTGCGGCTTTCAAGAAAGAAGCACAAAGCACGTTTATGTGTCACGGAGAAACAATGGTGGGTGTTGGCAGAATTTGTAGTACTAGAACTTTGGAAATGTCCTGGACTGTTGCCTGTTTTAAATTCTCCTAAAATTTAGAAACTTGCCTTTGAAACAAAATGACTTTTTCGTGACATGGTAGTAGTCAAATAAGGCTCAGTTTCTCATTACTTGTAAAAATAGTGAGACACTGTTGTAATAATGGGTTTTGCATTCCAAACTCCAAACTTAACAATGCATTGAAAACTGACTGTGAGCAATCTCTGAAGCTTTGGAAGTATTCATTTCTAGCCTCCCTGGCAGTGGATAGTTCTGCGTTCCTGCAATATGTCCATGCCAGGCATAGTGCTAGACAGACTTGGAAGGGAAGTAGGCTTCTGAAAATGACATTTTAGAGTTCTCTTTTTATAGGTTAAGAAGCATCTTATGAGGTATAACTCTTCTGAAATCAGATAACAAAGGACACAGTGAAAAACTCGATTTCAAGCATTTTGACTAAGTAAAAGCCTTCACATGTCAGACCATTTTGCTTTTGTAAAAGCAAATCACATCCATATTACATTATTTATGTAGTTAACTAGCATCTTTTAAGTGAAGATTAAGATATAATTTTTAAAAGTCACTAGGTTTTTAAATTTCATGGTCATTAATAAAAGTTGAATAAGATGTTTTAGCATAGTGACAGTTATATGAACAATTTTTAAGAAAAAACACGTAAAAATTTCAATCTAAAAATACAAAGACTTTAAATATGGAGTTAATTATGGATTCAAAGACAACTAGTAATTGGTGCCGTTAAGTAAGTTCTATTGCTATTTGGATGGCTGTTGTGCTCTGTTTAAAAAAAAAAAACAACAACTGTTCAAATTTTCACATTTTCTGATTATCTTAGGTAACAGATGGTTTGCACTTAGTTCAGTGAACCAAACGAAAAAAGAGCAGACTTTGCATAAAATTTGTTGATAGTGCATTTTAGCTCACTGAAATGGATTATTTGAACTTTCTGAATAATTAATAGCATATTTACATTAGCCTGATCATTTCTGCCACAGAGTACAAAAGAAAGGCAAAGGACAAACATCCTTCTTCCCCTACTTACCTTCCTTTTCCCTCCCTCCTGCCTCACTCCCTTTCTTCCTTTCTCCACCTTTCTTCTCCTTCCCCTTCCTTCCTCTTCTTCCTCCTCCTCGCCCCTTTCATTTTCCTTCGGTTGGAAATGTGAATGGGTAAAGTATCTATCAATATTAAACTTGGGCCTAGTATTTAACAGAGACCCAGCTGTGGAGTCCGAACTCTTACAGACAGTGCTTTGTGTGTCTGCCTTCTGTTGCCCTCGCATATTGCTTGTATTTGAAGCTTTGGGTAGCATCAGCCTTGAAGAACACGGCTACATGCAGCTGTGAACGGCAACACGGAGACCGCTGGTGTGTGTGGAAACCACAGGTCAGCATCCAGCATCTACTGTGGGGCACAAGAACTGCATCCTTGCCAGACTTCCTTTCTCGTCTGTATTCTCTTTTCCCTCAATTCCGACTCCAAATGCTAACTTTAGGATAACTGGCAAACTTCCCAGAGTATAAAAAAAAAAAAATCAAATAGTGAATATAGAGAGTTTAATTCTCTAGCTTTTTTTCCCTGTAGATTTTTTTTTAGAAAAAAAAATGTTTTTTAGAAAAAAATTTGCATCCTTTTCTGTTTATAGCATCACGTTAACTTTTCATGAAAGAACACTTTGTAGTTGCTCTAAAAAAAAGGGCCAATGCTGTATTTTCTTAAGATGGCAACCTATTACTCATCACTTTCAGTCCCTGCTTTTCTGGGTAAGTTTTAAATGGATCTAGAAAGAACTTAGTCCTGATTTGAAATTCAGTAACAGTTACTGCTTTTTGAAATCCCATTATTACCAGCTATTACATTTGTTGTTGTAAAAATTATTCACAGGATAGCAATCAGTGAATTAGGTTTGTATTCAAGTAATTTTGGTCTCTCAAGCATTAATATGTACGTATAATATTACCCTTAAAAATATATTGGCAGAGCAGATTTTTGACTAGCTTTTGTAAGGATAATAACCTTTTTATAGGACTTAGTACTAAATTGTGGCCTTTATAAAACCTGTTAAACAACAGCATTTCCTGTTGAAAACATTTCCCTTTACAACTTAGACTCTCAGAGTTAGCATTGGGAGCTGGAACCCATGCTAGTTTATGTTCTTTCACAGACCACCTCTTGACAGCCTATAACACACAGAATCAATGATTTCACAGCATTTCTGTTTCACTTTTTTTTTTTTTTTCAGCGAATGAAATCTTTTACTTACTAGCCCAGAGATAAATTTTAAACTTCTTTTTCTTTTAAAGCATTCAGCAGTAATGGAATTCCCACCAACTACAAAATTATTTTTGTCTACTTAGATACGGACAGAAATTTATTTACATATTTTTGTATATTTTTTTAAAGATTTATTTATGCATACAAGAACTGGAGTACAGGCCAGAGGTATGGGGGGCGAGAGGATTCAGCAGAGACAGAGTGGGAAACAGAACAGGTGGATCTACTGAAATACACTGATGAGGGGAGCAGTGGGTGAGGCTGGAGAGGTCTGCTGTGCCAAGTGGGTCCACTCCCTGACTGGTGATCAAACTCATGCTGCAGTGGCTGCAGATGCTTCATAGTGAGGTGCTTAACCCTTTCGCCACCAGGGAGGCGCCCAGACACAAATTTTAAAAGGACATGTTCTTTGAGCTTTTGTAGGTGACACTTAACTGGTGGGATGTGCCTGGAGCAGAGTAACAAGACGTGACTTTTTCCTAAGTCCTAGAGACATGAAGTTCAATTATCTATCAAAAAATAACACTTTCTTTTTTGCGTTCTTTAGCATTAAAGTTGTCAGCTGTTTTTGTATAACTTTGGAGTTGCATTTTTACTCCTCCATTTATGCACATGTTTCACTCACCTTCCACCAAACCTGCCCTGCAATTGCCCTTTGCCTTCACCCTCCTCCCCTCTCCTCTTTCCCCTGTTCCCTCTGGTAACTAGTATATCTTCCACTAATTCTAAGATTGGTTTTTGCTGTGATTTCCCAGTTTGTATTTATTGTTTATATTTCCAAGATAAGTGAAACACCCATATCAGTCTTTCATGTTCTGACTTATTTCACTTAACATAATCATCATAGATTCATCCATCTATCACAAAAGACACTGGTTACCTTTAAAAAAAAATAGCTCAGTAGTATTCCCTTCAGGGTACAGTCCACAATTTATTGATCTAATTGTCTTTCAGTGGCCAGTAAGTTTGATTCTGTGACCTGGCAATTGGGGGCTGTGGTGTACACAGAAGTCCATAAGTCTCTTCATATTCTTTGGGTAAATACCCAGCAGAGATACTGGGATTTCCGTTTTTATTATTTAAATAAATCTCCATACTGTTTTCTGTCAAGGTATATTCCCACCAAGAGAGGATAAGTGTTCTTTTTTTCCTACATCCTTGCCAACATTTGGTGTTTCCGTTCTTTTTGATATAAATCAAAAAGTGAGGTGCTATCTTGTGGTTTTGATTTGCATTTCCCTATAATTAGTGATGTTGAGTGGTTTTTCACATGCCTGAGTGTTTTCTTTGGAAAAGTGTCTATTTAGGTCTTTTGTCTTTTTGAATTGGGTTGTCTGTCTGTTGTTGGACTATACAAGTACTTGGTGTATTTTGGAAATTAGCCCCTTGTTTAATGCGTGATTTGCAGATATCTTGGCCAGGCTTACGTTGCCTTTTTATCTTGGTGATGATTTCTCTTGAGGTACAGAAACCTTTTAGTTGATGTGGATCCACAAGTTTATTTTTGCTTGTTTTCCTTATGCATTTGGGGTTGAGTCCCCAAAAACATCTTTGTGATTAATGTTCTGTGGAGTACCCCCTATATATTTTTTAAAATATTTCATGGCTTCAGTTCTTACATCCAATGCTTTAATCCATTTTGAATTAATTTTTGTGTATGGAATTAAGTGTGGATTTAGTTTCTTTTCCTTTTCTTTTTTGCATGAGACTATACATGTTTCCCCACACTGTTTGTTAAAGAGGCTTTCCTTTTTCCATTGTATGGTTGTGGCTCCAGTCAAAGATTAACTGTCCATATTGTGTGGACTTATCTCTGGACTTTCTATTCCAGCCCAGTGGTCTGTTTTTGTTCCAGTACCATTCTCCTTTAATTACTGCTGCTGTGTGGTATAGTTTGAAGTTAGGGAGTGTGTTATACCTCTGTTTTTCTTTATTTCTCTCAGGCTTATTTCTTTATTCCAAACAAGTTTTGTAATTGTTCTATTTCTTTCAAAAAACTCATTGGTATTTTAATAGCTATTGTGTTGCTTGTGTAAATTGCTTTCAGTAATAGACCATTTATAATGATGTTTATTCTTCTAGTTCATGAGCATGGGGAATTTTTTCATTTCTTTGTGTCTTCATTTATCTTTCTTTAACAGAATTTTACAGTTTTCATGGTATAGGTCCTTCACCTCATTCATTAAGTTTACTTCCAGGTATTTCTTTTTTTTTATGTGATTGTAAATGGATTGTTATTTCAGTTTCTCTTTCTTCTCATACATTGTTTGCATGTGGAAATGCAGCTGATTTTTGTAACACAACACTTTTTTTTCCTTCCTATTTCAACATTTTTAATTATGGTAAAATACACACAACCTAAAATTTACCATCTTAAACATTTTAAAGTATACCCTTTAGTGTTACTTTACATTGCTGCAAATATATTGACAAATTCTATTTTTTTTTTACCCTGTAAAACTAAAGCTCTATACCCATTAAACAGCTCCTCATTTCTTTCTCCCTTCAGCCCATTCTATAAATTTGACTGATCTAGATACCTAATATGAGTGAAACCATTTTTTGTAACTATCTTATTTCACTTAACATAATGTCTTCAAGATTCATCCATATTGTAATACATGCTTTCATTTTTCAAGGCTGAAGTATGTTCTACTGTATGTATATACAGTATTGTTGAAAGCAATATTTATTTATCTGTTGAAAGATACTTTGCCTGCCTCTACCTTTTGGCTTTTGTGGATAATCCTGCTGTGAACATGGGCTTGCAAATGAGTCCCTAATTCAATTCCTCTGAATATATACCTAGAAGTAGAATTGCTGGATCACAGGATGATTTTCTTTTAAGATTTTTAGGAACCACCCTACTGGCTTCCATGGGAGCTCTACCATTTTACATTCCCATTAACATTAATTGGAAAGGTTTCCAATTTCTCTCCATCCTCAACAGCATTTATTATATTATGTTTTGTTTTTTCAGCTAATAGCCATCCTCGTAGGTATTAAAGTGTTTTTTTTTTCATTACTAATTCAGAATCAACCTAAGTAAAAAAATAAAGCCTTGGGCTTATTTAATCATTTTGAGTCTTCCCTGTCCACCCTTATCAGATCTCATTCATGAGGCTTCCTAGAACTCAGTGTCTCCCACTGATTTGTTCCCAGTTCTCTGAGAACAGGTATGTAGCATAAATGAATGAAATAGGTTAATGCAAATTAGTAAGAAATGGTGGGGTGAACCAGAGAGCAATCTTAAAATACTGTGTGCCCGAAAACATACACTGGAACTTGGGAAGAGTAGCCAGACAAACATTTTAAAGATGCAGCAAAGTCCTTGATTGTGAAAAGAGATGGGGAAATATGTAGGAGGAGTTGATGACTTTTATCTAGCATTTATCTAGCTCTGGAATAACTTAAAATTTTAAGCTTTCCAGATTTCCCTCTTCTCTTAAAGTTACATTAAGTGGAAACAAAGCCCAGTCTTCATCAGTAGACTGTCCTTTCACTGCTTCTTAGATTCCATGTTTATGTCTTAGGCTAGTTTGCCTACCCTTTCCTTCAATCAACAATGTTGCCTTATAAAAATAATCAATTAAAGTCTCATCTTCAAGAACATTCTCCTTTTTTTCAACTTCATAAGTCACAACTACCTTAAATCTTGGAAGTATATCATAATGAGGACTAAGGCATTGGAGACTGATACATTTTTACCCAAATCAGAAAGATAAAATCTGCCATTCATTAGGATCTGAATATTACCTGTTTCTAGTATTGTCATTTTCTAGGCAAAGTTAGTAAATGATAGAGGTGTTTTTGTTTTTTGTGTGTTTTTTGCTGGTCTTGTAGGAAATTGTTCTATGTGGGTGCTTTGGTGGAACTATTATTAAAGGTATTGTCTGCTGTTCTGAATTAAATATTCCATTATTCCATCTCTGGGAAAAGGGGAGCAAAAGGGAAATTATAGTTAACACTAAAATAAACTTGTTGCATCAGGTGAACCTTTAAACTTAAGGAAGGTTTACCAAATCAATATTTATTTGATCTTAATAGTGGTTATACCATGTTGTAATATCCTTTGACATTTCTCCAAAGTCATCAATGTTGTGAGGACATACCATGTGGGGGTTTTTATCTTCTGGCCACTCTGAACTTAACATGCGGGATTTTTGGAAAGGTCGCGATGGTGGGAAGTTTTTGGCAGCATGAACTTTGGTGAGGACCATCTACTGATGATCTTACTATTGGTTTGTACCTTATGCCAAGAATCACAAAAAAGCTGTTTTTCAGCCATACCAAAAATGAAATTCTATCATTACATCATAGAATCTGAATTGGCAGATACCTTAGCTAATACTCTTCTAACTAAATTGGGTTCCTCAAATTTCTGAATTATTCTGAATCACCTGTCTTGTGTTAATGACAAAAATCTGACACCTTTATTAGTGCGTAGCTTCTTATAGGTAGGACCATTATCAGGGAAGTCGGCATTTAATTGGGCCATTATCTTACTTTTTAATGTTATATCCTTTATTTGGAGTCATGTGATTAGGTAGAACAGTCCCTTTCTTAACACTTTGCCATTTATATATTTGAAGAATGTTTTCTAAGTCTTTCTTTTCCCTAAGGGTGAAAAGAAGCAAAGTGTAGAATTAATACATACCAATGTATATTTCTAAAGCTCTTTGCTCTTTGCCAAACACTTATCTTGTTATTTAATCCTTATAGCATTCTGTGACTTGTTTCAAAGATGAGAAGACAGAAACTCCAGTGACTTTTCCAAACATATGATTGGTCATTATCAGAGATAATGGCTGGACTTAGATTGGAGTACATTCAGGTTAATTCAACAATTTAATATTAATTGATCTTTAAGTGATGACATGGTTTCCATACCCCTTGTCCTATGCTGGTAACTCTTTGCTGGACATAGTTGGTCTGCATTTAAAAAGAAGATAGTGGTCACAGTCAAACATCTATTTATTCAGAAAGTGTTTGAGTCACTGCTTTGTGCCAGGCACTCTAGGTATTTGGGCTACACTAGCGAACAAAGCAATCATATACAATCCCTGCCCTCCTGAAACTTAACATACTGAATATTTACTTTGGGGACTCAGACTCTCCCCCAAAACCAACATCAGGGAAGAGTTTGAAAGAGGGACCTAAGAATTGGAGTAACAGGCTTGATAAGGTAGGGAGTCTATGTGAGAACTAAATGTCTCAAATGTGTGTCTAATGTCTCTGGTCCTTTATCTTCACTTCTTCAAACGGATTCTTTTTGTGGATTTTAACTGAATTATACCAATTTATTTCCAGGCACAAAATGAGACCATAGAAAAGCTTTTGATAATAATAGGGAAAGGTCCTTGATACTATCAGAGGCCACTTGAAATGAAATCTAAGCAAAATTAAGACACACAAAATATTATTTTCAGGACCAAAAGATTTAATTTGTTTTGAAATATGTTTTGAGTTCAGAAATATGAGAACACTAGATTTCTGAGAACCAAAGAGATGGATAAGGAATGAACTAAAATTACAAAGTGAATACAGTTTTAGAAAATATTATGTGTTTCAGTAAAAATCTCCAGCTTTTTATAGAAGGAAGTGTTATATTAAATCATTGTGTGTTCATAGCTAGAAGAAATACAAAATTTCATACCAACATAAGTTATGCTTATCTAGTAGTTTTTGGTCATTGTATTTTTTTCTCCATTGCTTGTATTTTAAAAACTATTAAGCTTTCAGTGCTGATTGAATTGAATGAATTTAAATCGAATGATAAACTATTGGAAGTGAGGTTTTAACATTCCAATTTTCCATATAAATTTTCAGTAACATCTTAATGATGATCTTCAAATTGTCTTTAATCTGCTGTGTGTTAGTGGCTGCAGAGATCCTGAGACAGTCAGAATTCTGCATTTTTCCGTGATTCTAGAAGACGCATGTGCCATAGAGGAAAGGGCATGGACTTTGGAGCTAGACAACCTTAGATTCAAATTAGCTCTGTGCTTGAATTCAAGCTCTGTGATTTTGAGCAAGTTACTTAACATCTCCAAGCATTTAGTGTTATCATCTGAAGATGGGACATTTCTTCTGAGGTGATTGTGTGGATTAAATAATGTCTGCCAAATTTCCAGCACATAATAGAAAAGAAATAAGTGGTCCCAAGTACTACTTTTTATTTTCATATCCCAAAGTATATAGTAAAATGACCTTGCTTAAAAGTGAAATCCTCTTTAAATCACTTTTTTTTCTCCCTAGGTGATGAATTCCCCATTCCATTTGTGTTTCATTTGTATTACTCTAATTTTATTTATTTTTTGCATAATATCCCAAACTCTGGATCCATTGATTTTGAGCTTCACTTCAGTGTGCTATATTGAGCTGGATGATGTAATCATTAGCTAACATTGCCTTTTAACCAAGCTGTGGCAACAAGTTTCTGTCCTTAAGGCATACTCTGGATAGTATTTCATCTCAGTTTAGAATGTGTACTTCATAACTAGACTATTTATTAGCAGAGAACTTTCTGTGCTTCACTTTCTGAGATGTGGTCGTTAACCCTTTGCTCACTGTTCCTTCAATCTGGCATTCATCATGGGAAAAGTGAGCTCTGAAAGAAATGTGAACTTCATGCTTGAGTTTTTAGATCATATAAAACCAATCCAATACTTAAGTAGCTCTAACAGAGTAGAACCACTAATCAGAAAAAATTCCTTTAAGTTGTAAGGCTTCATTGCATTGCCTCTAAAAGATAAATGCACATATTTTATTATGGAGTCATACAAATTTGATAAGTGGTAAGTGTATTTTCAACCTTAAAACAGGTTATATATAACAACATGTTTTAGGAATGGGTCATCAAGGGTAGAAAGTTTCTCATTGTGGCATGTGTGCCATCAACATATTTCAAAGTAGAATCATATCAGGCTTAGGGATTCATAAGAATGTGTTTTTGGCAATAATAAAATGTATATACTGCATATGTAGATGTTCATTAATTCTTTAAAAAGTATACTTTTTAATGGGTGATTATTATTTTACTCATGTTTATATTTAAAATTTTTTCTTCAGTAATCATATAGTGCATATTTTACATATTATTTTCCTAATCAAACAAAATGCTATTTTTCATACATTAGAGATTATAGTGTTCACTAATCAAAACCAAAATTATTTAAAAGTATACATTTTCAGCAGAAGTTGTTATTAAAATAAGTTTTAAATTGTTAAAAATATTATAGGACATTAGTATCTTTTAAAATTCAAGGTATGTGTGGTAAGTTCTGAAGGGGTTACATGAAGACACATAGAATACAGTTACTACCCTCCAGTTTTATGAAATGCATCATCAGAGCTGGTAATAAGCCAATACATCACATATATCGTGGTCTTCCAGTCGACGATATGTGTGATGAATACCACCCAAAGCAGTGTCGATAGGATATTACAGGCTCTTGATAAAGGGATCACTGCCTCTTCAGGGGATGAAGACATTTCATGGAAAATATAGGACTTGAAAAGAACCCAGAGAGAGGAGTAAAAAGGTGTTTATCTCTACATGTGCATGTGGAGATGAAGTTAAGCAGACATTGTTGATGGGGAAACAGCATGAGCAAAGGATTTGGAAAAAATATGGGACCCATTGGCAAATGACACATGATTCTCTTTGACCTAAGTAGGAGAACTGGAGGGGAGGAAAAAAAGAAAGAAGAGGAATAGCGGTGTTCACAGTTATTGAGAACTGTGTGCCAGGAACTGTTTTAAGCACTTGTGTTAACTTATTTAATCCTGAAAAAGCTAAGGCTAAAACTACAGATTGAATCATAGTGGCATGTGGGTAGAATGGGCATAAAAGGACGGGGTAGGAATTTGTATTTTGGTTGAAAATATAATGTTTGAATTGCAACAAGGGATAACTGAACCCCTGTAAAGTGAGGACTATAGAATGAACTGAGTTATAGCAAGGAGGATGGTGTTCACAGAAACTTGAAGTTGAGAGAATTGGGCATAGTAGAATTCCCTGTGAACAGTTGTTTTAGTGTTTTCATATAAACAAATTTCTAAGTCTTCAAAGAGGTTATAGTTTTCAGTAGAGTAGCATTAATTTATCTTATACTCCAGTGTTGGTTTGTGATCACAGAATTGCTGTATAACTTTTTTGAGCATCTTAAAAGTAAATCAGTTTTGTTACCTACTTTAAAAGTTACTTACATTTTTAACCTCAAGCTAAAATGTATGTTATTGACATGACCTTCTCTAAACCTATTGCAAACTTAACATTTTTTAGATGTGATTTGATTTTGGAAGAAGACTTATATTATCATAATATTTACTCTCACAGGTTTGTTGATATTTTTGATTAGACTAATATAAGTAAGATAAGTAAATTTTTTTCCTTTTCTTTTTTTTTTTGTTGTTGTTGGTAGTCCTTAAGCCTTTTTTAAGATACTGGCCTTCTAGGTAAATATATTTAAATTCAACTTGTATATTTTGATAGAGGTTAAAAATATTTATATTTCAGAAAATGGAGTGAAAAATCATGGAATTTTTGTTTGGGTAAATTTCTGTGTTATTCCCATGCTAAGAAGGTTTGTAAGTGGCTGTTTGTTTTGTGTGATTGATGGAAAGGGGAGACTGTAGGAGTGGAAGACTTTATATCAGATTAATTTAGGAGAATTTAGGAGAATTCTGAAAAACAGCACACTGTTTCAGTCTTGTTAGTTGGCATAGACTTCTTGCTTAAGGAATTAGTCAGAGGGATCATGCATTTGTGCGTACAAATAAGCAAGGAGACGATTATATCAGGCACATAAAACTGCTACTAACGAGACCACTTTAGTTCCTCTTGTCTCGCCCTAGCGCGGTCTTGGTTTCAACTTGTTCATTTTGAAGAGGACCTCAGACTTTGTTCTCACATCTCACATAGGCATTTATTCCCTTCACATTAACTTGCCACCCACTGTACTGCTTTCCTATCATGTTTACTTCTCTCTCTGCCTCTTTGCCTTGAGAAATTTCCTTTGTTTTCTGCTGAGCTCTACCATGTCAAATTTTTCATTCATCCAGGGCTTAATAGTTTTGTAGGAAAACTTTCAGAGCACATAGCCCACTGTATTTCTGCAAATGGAAATTGCATGTGTGTGCTAAGAATTGTAGTGTGGGAATAATTTATAGTTTTCAGTAAGAAATTATGATATAGGAAAGGTACCCTTGTACCACCTACAAGATGTGGCAGTTACATATATATATAGGCAAGAGTTAGCCTTTGATTTCTCAGGTGGCCTGACATTTAAAATACCATGTTGAGATTCTTCAAGAGATTCTGACGTCAATATACTGATGTTTGAGCATAAGAAAATTTTATGTTAAAAAAGGGAATTTTTGTTCCTCAAACACGAATCAAGGATTTTTCCCCTCTAAGTGCCTTTGCTTTTACAATTAGAATGAAGAGGGAAAGACTTGTTCATACAAAATCTCTCATGGGAGAAGAATGTGATGGGGGGTGACGAAAGCAGGGGGCCCGTCCCTTTGGTCTCACTGCGCTTCTCCTGAAATGCCTTCAGTATCCAGCTGTAGAACGGCTGGCCATAGGAGCAGCTGGTCACCTAGTTAGCAGTTGGGTCTACTCTCAGAGTGTTCTTGCAAGGACCTGTGCTGATCCTAAGTTCTCACATTTAGTCTACTTTTATTACCTGGAAATGGGATGAATGAGTGTGGCTGATGAGATATAATTACAGTTCGCATTAGAATTTTTAAAAGATGTTTAATTTTGCGTGAGCTTTATGTCTGCTATCTGAAAAGATGAGAATCATTTTTTAGTTGTTGCCGTTATAAAGGAGCAAATGAAAAGCAGTTTTCCTCCCCGACTCCCTTCATCCTCATCTCAGGAATGAGCACAATAATTAGAAGTATTTATGCATTTATCTACATCGTGTGACTTTCACATCTAATTCTGATTATTTTCTTGTTTGTAGAGAAATGCACAATATGCCACCAGAACAGCTCATCACAAGTGTGATTCCTCTGCCTGTGCTTACTGTCTGTGTATAGTGGTAGCACTTTGACTTTGAAGTGGAGAAATTACCAAAAATTGATTGGGGCAAGAGTCAAGGGTGATTCAGAGCTAGACTCTATCCCACATCTAGATAGAATTGTATTTTAACATGGAATCATTTTCTCATGTATTTTTGTTAGTAAGGTTACCCTTCTAGGTCACCAGAGTTTTCATTGACTTTTAAAGTTGAATATTATCTCTCACTCTGTGTCTTAGACTTGCTAACCTCTTAATCTGTCCCATTAGAAAGGATATTTTGGTGAGATGAGTGTTGTTCTACTTAAAGAAAAAAGTATTTAAAGACTTAAACTCAACAAATCACAAGAAAATATTGTAATTATTTGTATTTATTGCACTTCTGTTTGCACTCACAAAAGCTGTCCTAGAAAAAGGATACTACTCAGAAATGGATTTGAATATATGAACTGGAGGAGTCGCAAGCAGTGAGGTGGGCACAAGTGATAATCCAGAAGGATGTGTTTGCTGGAGTTTTAATTTGATAATGAGCTGTTTGCCTTCAGATTATCACAGTAGACTCCTACCTGCTTTCATTAGTGACTGAGTGTGTGAGCTTGCATTCAGAGCACATTAAGCAACTCAATAGGGTTGGAGTTACAGATGATGAAATGTTGTTTTGCTCCTTGCAAACAAGGACGTTCTCGCAAGTGGGTTTGTTGAAACCTTCCTGTGAAAGATTGTTAGACAAACTTGGGTTTTGTTGACATAAGATAAATGAAATCAGAGGACTGAATAGTACGAGTTTTTAGAGGTTCGAAGAATTTCCATAAACTATGATTTTTGGGTACTATTCATATAATGTTTGTCTCTTGGTGACAAGGAAATTATTTGCTTATACTGTAGAACATTTCTTAATGACCAGCTGGCCAACTCAGTCTATGTATCTACCCTAAAAACAGATTTTTAAATACTCAGAGAAATTAAGGTTTTAACCTCATGAGGTTAAATAGATACTGTTTGGAAAGAAGAAAAGACAAATACAATCGAAATCCTAATAGATAATGAAAGCTAGAGTAAGGAATGAGAAGGGCACATTCTAGAAAAGCTGGTGTGGCTGCCATGGGAATTTGCTTGAGGGGCTCAGATTTTTAAATAGAAGAATAAGGTGGATGGTATGAATATATGAAGTGGAGCAGAGGAATGTTTGAGTTAAATCTTCATGGAATATTCAGTCAGGAAGTTGAACAACAAAAAAAAGGAGACCCTGGCATGGTAACAGTAAGTGAACTAGAGAAGGCAGAACTGATAAATCTCTCCCTTTTTTCTTCCAGAAGGGTGGCTCTCTGATTAGAAAGATAGAACATATAACTGAGGGAAAAAAACAAAAAAAAACCCAAAGCCCAAGTTGATGAGAGAAAACTAAACTGAAACCAGTTCACGTTTTTCAGCCTGGGTAAATGACTCCTTGATGGTCTGTAATTCTGAATGTGGAGGGGTCATCTGTAATCTTGAAGGTAACTTGAAGAGAAAGGGAGCAGAAAAAAGAGGCAGTTACCCTTCTTCAAAATGGAGGGCAGTGGAGATCCTGGAAACCACAGCTAAGGGAGTTGAACACTGTTCACAAACAAAATTCTAGAAGGTGTGGTATGTACTTGGAAGAGAAATGATTGATTCCCAAAGGGAATCTTGAGTTCACCAAGCACAAATTATGTCTAACAAACGCCACATCATCTTTTTACATGGTTATTAGATGGGTGGATTTGAGAAGTTTAAACATAATAGACTAGCATTTCAGAAATCATTTAATATCACATGTTGGGATAAGCTGGAAAGAAGTGTGGATTTCTAAGTGGTTGCATGATGTACTGGTTTGGAGGGAATACATTCTTGATGGCATGCCAGTGCCACTCTATCCCTGGCCCGATTAAGTGTCACAGTTCTTCTCATTTACTCAGAGTAAGACAGAAGACTTCACTATAAAATTTACAACATAAAGGTAGATAGAGTACTTAGTATACCGATGGATGAACTTGTATTACAACAGAATCCCAAATACTATGACACTTAAAATTCTGAAATACATTTTAAAATAAGCAGTGAAACAAAATGGAATATATGTCCATTCAAAAATATGAGGGTTCTAGCTGACTACAAACCAAGTATG
This sequence comes from Galemys pyrenaicus, assembly GCA_019455555.1. Lineage (NCBI taxonomy): Eukaryota > Metazoa > Chordata > Mammalia > Eulipotyphla > Talpidae > Galemys > Galemys pyrenaicus. The sequence continues at coordinate 15,257,904 of JAGFMF010011796.1, forward strand.
AATCATTCACTCACTGGACTAATGTTTACTGGATACTTATCTACATTCAGTCACTGCTGCATTTGGTGTTTTTATGCTTGTAACTGATCACTCCAGTTTCTTCTCTGTCATCATACTCTCTCTTTGTGTCTGTCTTCATGTGGCATTTTATTATAAGGACAGTATTGGGTTAGGACTCATTTTGATGACCTCACCTCAATTTGATAACACCTGGAAAGATCCCTTTTCCAAATAAAGTCACTACGTAAAGTAGCAGAGTTTAGGATTTCAACTTATCTTGCGGTAACCTTTGTTAAGGTTCCGTCCTTAACAAAGAATAAAATACATTCATTCAAGTAGTTGTCTGTAGTTATGATAAAAAAAATGCTGTGGGAATAAGTAGTAGGATGACCTACTTTAGCTTGGGGGAGGGTGTCCCGGATGATTGGAAGCTATCCAAGCAAAGAGAAGACAGTAGCTTTTCAGGAAGAAGAAATGACTGTGCAGAAAGCCTAGAGGCAATACGAGGATGAAGTTCTGAGAAAGGGAAAAGAAATCTAGCAAAGTTGGGCTTCCCTGGTGGCACAAGGGGTTGAGCGCTCCACTCTAGGGCTTCTGCAGGTACTGCAGCATGAGTTCGATCCCAGGCCTGGGAAGGGACCCCCACATGTTGCAGCAGACCTCTCCTGCCTCGCCCGCTGCTCCCCTCAGCAGTGTGTTTCAGTTCTGCTCCCCACACTGTCTCTGGTGAATCTTCTCACCCCTCTGCCCCTGCACCTCTGGCCTGTACCCGAGCTCTTGTATGCATAAATAAATAAGATATTAAAAAAAAAAGAAATCTAGCAAAGTCAAGGGTCTGAGGAGGAGACAGACGATGGGCTATGGAGCTAGAATGAAGCCAGTTCCAGCAGAGTTTTGTGCACTTGTGGTAGTTCCAGATGGCATTAAAAACAAAGCAAAAAATTAGAGGTATACAGAATGGTAGAGGATATAAACAAATCAGACTTTTAACTAGCTTGACCACATCTGGAATGCTTTGTCTTGTTGGGACTTAGTATTTTTCAAAGTGTGGTCCTACTTAGGGATTATTGGAATGACAACACTTTACTGTATTTCTTGTTAAGATGAGATTTTGGGTACAAATCTAGGAGGATTCCATGGAGGAAAAAAAAATAGGTCTTGCAGTGGGACTCCATGGAGAAAACAGGATTCCTTGGAATTAGGCTTCTCCTGGCCCATGCTGGGCAGCCACTTATCAGGAGATGAAAGGGATTCTGAGGTGGGAAGTGATTTTTCCTAAGGTCCCATTAGGAGCGTCCACTTGGGTTTCAAATGTGACGTTAAGATTTCTAAAATGCTTTTAAACATACTTTATAATTAAAAATTAAGGGCATTAAAAAGGCTTTAAAATTAAATGTCACTGGGGATTTTCTTAAATAACTGCATTTATTTTTAAATCTTTGTAGTACAGTGTTGTGTGTCAATTACATCTGAATTCTTAAATCCTTGCAGAATTATTTAGATGCATTTGTCTTCCCTGACACTAACACCATGGCAGTAACTATCCTTAACCTTTGGTATAACTCTCCTTTCCCTACTGTTTTCCCAGTTGCCCTTATTACTTCACTTCTCTATCAGATTTTCTAGGGCTCAATTGCCAGTTACTTATGTTAAGCTAAATAAATCCTACTGAGAAGTGATGGAATGTAGAACTGTACATTCTGTTTAACACCAAACAAGCAGTTTCACCTTCCCTGGGAAGGAGGGAGATGGGTGCATAGGATAAGCAAAATATTAATCCTTCCCAGCAGCCTGGGACCAATCTCTTGGGATCAGCCTGCACAGTGTATTTAAAAGGAATTTTGACCTTCACTTGTATCTCTTGAAGGAGATTCAATTCTTATTGCTCAGCCCACTTAAAATTCCCCTTTCTACTTCATCTACCAGGTGACTCTTCTTTAAGCTTCTGGCTTTTCCCATTCCAGCCCTGTATTGTGTAAATCAGCCTGGCTTGTTAGCTTTAATTTTTCAGAATGTTTGGCTGTCATCATTGTTTTAATGAAAAGAGATGCTCAGGAACTGACAGAAAAGCAAAAAAAACCCAAACCTTCTTCAGTCTCTGCCCTGCGGCAGGCTGGGAACCAGAACCCACCACGGGAAGACAAGCGGTGATGAGAAGCACACAGGTCAGTCCATCTTGTCACCTGTGTGTGGGCGTGAAGATGGATGTCCTAGGGCTGACAGTGTTCATGTGGAGAACAGCAAAATGGAAAGCAACAGCAAAATGGAAAGTAGGCTGAGGACACATGAGAGGGGTGTTTGGAAGAGTTAGCAGGAGACAGGTTAGATACAAGTATAAATCAACAGATTGGAAACACTGAAATTAAATTTGTGTATATAGCATCTATCTTTGCTATTTTTGAGTAGCTGATATTATAAACATTTCCAAGCATATTTTAAAATTACAGAAACTAAACCCTGTTTGGCCAGAATAATTCATTTACAGATTTCTGCCTGTTTCTACTCCTAGGCATCATTTGAAGTAAGGGTTGGGAAATAATAATGCTGGTTTCTTGGACATAGCTGGAATTCAGCAGGAAGATAGGATGTCCTCTCTCTTGTGGTTTGGTGCTGTATGCTTTGAAGGTCAGCTGATAACAGTTTTTACAAAGAAGTTTTTACAAAGAAGAGTGAAGGGGGTTGTTTATTTTCCTTCCTGTTGCATTCTTCTTACTTTAATACTGCCTGTGAACTTTTGCCTTCTGGTGATACACAGCCATTATAGAGCTTTCAGAGGACAGAAGGCTCGCTGGTGTTGTTTCGGAGTAACAGAAAGGCTAACATGAGTGTTTATAAAAAGTAGTTTGAGAAATTCTGTGAATAGTAAATAAGTGTATACATATTTTAAAATTTCTGTTTAAATATTAGTTGCTACAGTGCTTTATGTATTTCATTTTTATTAGTCATATTCCTTGTAGAACCCACTCTTCACACATTATTTAAATACTTTATTTATTTACGAAACTCTTATTGAGCAATGAATGATACCAAGTAGAGTTTTTAGAAGATTATGAGATCATTTGAATTTCAAGTTGTATAGTAACTTAAGCTATTGCTGTTCAAAATTGAAAGTCAAGATATATGTATTTCCAGAAGCTTCTGGTTAAGATTATACAGATCAATAGGCTTATTTTAAATATTGGTTGGTATTGATTAGGAAAATAACTTCAGTTGTCATTAAATGTTTTTATTAACTTTTTAAAAAAGTCATCTTTACTTTTTTAAAGATTTACTTTTATTTATGCATCTAAGAACTGGGGTACAGCCCAAAGGAATGGGGCCATGAGAGGATTCACTAGAGACAGAGTGGGGGCAGAACAGGCAGAGAGACTGAAATACACTGCTGAGGGGAGTAGCAGGCGAGGCAGGAGAGGTCTGCTGCACCATGTGGGTCCCCTCCCTGGCCAGGGATCGAACTCATGCAGCAGTGGCTGCAGATAGCTTCATTGTGCTGGGAACATGCCACCAGGAAGGCCCCAGTTGTCATTAAATATTTATACAAAATTCAGGATCTTATTCTATGAAAGGAATTTTTTTCAAATAGAAGAAAATTGAAGTTTTAAATAATTGATGTTAAGAAGTGGCTAATTATACAAAGTATCAAAATTTCAAAATGAGTTTTATATATTATGGATATGGCTCAATTATTAGAAAAATGGATGAGGAGTCAGATCACTGATGACTCCTGAGGAAGACTTTCCCGGTGAGCCCCACTCCAGCCTGAGTCACAAAAGGATTCCCACTCCTGGGTGTCCCATTGTGCTGTGGAAACCTCTTACCCACTAGCATCCGTGTGACAACTGCCGGTTATATTTACCTTACTCCCTCTGCCTCTGTCTCCCTGTTCCCTAGAATGCTATTTAGACCATTTTCTTTTCCCTTTTGAAAATTTCTGAGACTTGATCTTATAGAGAAATTGACAGCTCATACGACAGTTGATAGGTTGAATTTAGTTAATACACTAAAAGTTTGGTGAAAAAATAAATTGGATAAATTATAGCTGTGACATATTTATAAGTAGAATGTAAATATGTACTGGTAAAAATGTAAGACTTCAGTTTTAAGATTTTAACTGATCTTTTCAAGTTATTTTAGTTTTTAAAATTCTTCGTTTGTGTATTCTAAACTTAAATCTTAGAGGCTTTAAGTGCGGTCACTGTTTTGATTTCTTTCTCTGAGGACCACAATCAAAATGTTTTATTCAGATCTATTTGAAGCCAGCATGAATTTCCAAACTTCTCTTAGCCAATAGCAGTGTTTTCACAATCTGCCAAGATGCAAATGACAGAAATCTCTGGTGAAACATTTTTTTCTGTATTTTAAGAAGTACCAAATCAGAACATGCTTTGCAAAGTTGAAAATACAGTTTCAAAATGACCATTTTAAAGAAATGACTTTCCAACAAAACCATAAGCCAGAAATATGCTTGGTATAATATCCATCTAGAATTCTTGAACCTGTACTAAAAATAAATGTGAATTCTGGTTGAATTCCTTTTCTGCCACAGTTTGTTGGAAGGAATTTCTTCTAGCATTGAAACAAAAGTGGTGGAATTCTAACCATCAATTAAATTAGGTAGCTCTTTGGGAAGGGTGCAGGGGAGTAAGTTGAGAGGGCCCTTGGGCTCTGTTTGGAAGGAGAACATTTATAGGAAATCAGAATGTTCTAAAGTACTTCTCAGTTCTTTACCTTTAGACAAAAAGCACTTTCTTGTACTTTAACATTTCTCCTAGTCCATGAATGTACTTTAATCTGAAATTTGTCTACTAATTCATAAAAATAAGTAAAAAGAGCTCCTCGAGCAAGGGTTGTTGGGCAGCCGGAGGACTGGCCTTTGACTCATCCAGGTTGCGTTGGCATTCTTGAGTCAGTTCTACTTTGTGTGGACCGTAGATTTTAAAATGGAAATTAATGTAATAGTATTTATTTTAAAAATAGTCCTGTTTGCTTCTTGAGCAGTAATGCTGGGTGACTCTCCTTAGTAAGATGAGCAGCTGGGGTACCTGTTAGTTATCACAGCAGACAGCCATCATCAAATTCAGGTGCGCTTAGGAGGGTCATTTTTCTAAACAAGATTGGTCAACAATAGTCAAAACTTAGAGATTTAAACTTCAGATAACTAGAATATCAGATTATCTAGAATATTTTGTTCAGTGAAGCATTATGCTGAATATTATTTACTGTCTTCTGATAGTTCAATAAGCTTGACATAGAAATGTTGGCTATATCCTAGAGGACTGTATTTTCAAATATTTAAAGTTACTCTGTTTATTTTCTCATTTTTTAGACTGGAAGTGTAAGTTTTTAATGATAAAAACAAAACATCCTTATACAAAGTTATACTGAAGTCATTCTGACATTATCTCTGTGTTCCCTTTTATTGTTTTCTGTAAACTGTATGCTATATAATTTAGAAGTTTAGGAGCTTTCAAATAGCATAAGAGCTTAATATTCTACCATCCTAGCCTACAAACTTGTCTGCTCCTGTTCCACCCTGTGCTCCTTCTTGACTTTTAGGGTAGAGGTCTCATTTTTCTTTCCACCTAAATCTTAATTCTTCAATCTCATTGTGGATCTTAGTCTTCCACAGCTCCACAGCCTTAATTATCCATTCTCTCTTCTGTGCTTCGAACCTCTATATTTCTTCTGGCACATTCCCATAAGTATCTAAACCCATTGAGATCCCTCTTTATACGAGTCCTTCCCTTGTCCATGGAACTTGAATGTCATTTGCTCAAAAAAGTCCCTGAACTTGTTGCTTTCATTTCCTAACCTCTCTTTTTTCAGCCAGTTGCAGCCTGGCTCACACCCATGCTGACCACTGAAACCTCTGTTCTAACCAAGATCACCCAAGACTCGCATGATCATACTCTCCTCTTTTTGTTAAGTGTGATCTGACTTTAAGGGCCACTCCTTCCCTCTCGAAAAATTCACTCCCAGTCTGGATCCAAACGCCTGTGTTCTTTCATCACTCTTACCATTGCTCCTCAGCTCCTCTATGGGTTCTTCCTTATATGTGTATTTTGGTGTTTTGTTCTCTTCTCTGTATCATCGCTCCCTGGGTGATACTGCTACTGTTTAATTATCATCGCTACATTAATAATTCTCAGAGTTCCTTCTGTCTTTCTTGTTATCCTAAGCTATGTTGAGACCACATGGCTGTGCTACACATAACTTAAAATCAAGATGGTCAAAAAGAAGCTCTTCTCCTGTTCCTTATTTACAGCACACAGTTGCCATTTAGCAGCTGTAGCTCCCAAAATCCTGAGTCACTACCTTCTGTCTCCTTCCCCGCCCCATCAGCTCTATAGCCTCCATTGCTCCTCACCCCTGCCTTTACCGACCCCCCCCCCCCAAGCAGGTCACATAGTCTCCTGCCAAGATTGTCTCAGTAACCTGTTTGACTCTCTTTAACTGTTGTCTCGATTTTTCTCACCCCTTCCCTATAATACAATCAGAAGGATAGATGTTGTATATCTGACTTAAGTTCTTCATAGACTCCCCACTGCCCCAGGATAAAGTTCAAGCTCCTTGCATAGCCTGGGGGCCCCCTCTACTTACCCACCTTCCCTTTAAGCTCTATATTTATCAACCCCGCTTGTTCCTTTGCACTTGCCATTCCCTATCACTCTACTTCCAGTTTCCCCTTTATACATTCAGATGGTCCAACCCAGCTCATCCTTTAGGTCTCAAAAAAGGCATAACTATCCAAAGGGGGGAAAAATATTCTGACTACTCAGTCTGAGTTAGGAGGTTCTTCTGTGGGTCCCCCTTCTTCCCTGTGTCCAAACATTTGCTTTAGCTTATTGTACAGGCTGTTGTGTATGCCTCCCACTCTAATGTGTACCAGGAGGGAGGAATTATTATTTCAGCAGCCAGCCTAGTGTTCTGAAGTGTTTGTGGAGCTAATAAAATAGTGGAAGTAACTCTAAGAAAATTGTATTTTTAACAGAAATAATCCACTAACGTTAACATCTTAAAACAAAGGTTTTGGGAGCCTTCTTTGACTCAGGAAACGTTAAATGCCTTTTTCTGTATGATAAAATATTCCCACTGCTTCTTCTTTAGGTGAGTAATTCTACTATTATTAAAAAGAGTTTTAAACATCTGTAGAAAGTACTGTTGAGCTCTACCTTGCTAATCCTGGACTTTCACTCAGTGTGGGATGCTCCTCATTCATTGGGGAGAAATAATGTTCAGGAACCCAGATGGGTTGCATGTATGTCTAAGAAAAAATTTTTGCTGTCTTAGACTCTTTCACCTAGAGGATAGAGCATATAATCTGTGAACATATGTAAAGGCAAGAATAATGCAGGTAAAGTCTGACTACTAACAGGAAAAATATCTAGAAATTGAAGAAATTCCAGCAGGAAACCTTGGAAAGAAGAGCGGTTTTCAGGAAACCTACTGGTAATGGCAAGAAGTAGATTTAAATGGTTGAGGCTGGGTGTAGAGCTGGCAGAACAGGCCCTCCTGGTACTCTCTTGGCCTTCATGGTGCCTCAGTGAGACCTGCTGAAACCGTGAAGGGGAATGTTGCATGCTCAGCATTAGGAAAGACAAAAGGGCCTCGGGAAGAGAAATGTTGGCCTGTGCTGCTCCCTCCGCCTCTTGCTGCTGGGGCTGCAGGTAATGGCTGCTGTCTGGGTGCCAGCCTTCCGGTTTCCCCAGTGTCCAACTGGCCCGCGTTTATGCAGCTTCAGCCCGAGCACTGAATCATCTGACCAATTCAATCATGTTATTCAGATTTTCAAGAAAATCAGCTGAATCTACCAGCCTTTGCATATTTACCCCTAAGTTGGGGGCCTATCTCTGCTGCAGTTACCTGTGACTTGGGGTGGGACGACCTCACTGTGGACAAAGCAGATCGTCTTCAAGAATGGTCTGTGCAGATGGACAATAACGGCTCTCTGGCAAGGTGGCAGGAAAGCCCAGGGATGTGAGTGAAATCTCTGGAGTCGCACCTGCCAAGCTCATCCCTGATTCCAGATGTTCATTGTGATACCGATGAACCGTTTTGTGCCTCAGTTTCTTCATCTATACTGTGAGAGTCATAGCAGTCCCATGCGTATGGGAACATTGTGAAGACTGATCAAAGAACACCCTAAAGGGAACAGAACCCTGGGCATGGAAACACGCACCAAATGTCAGCCATTTTTATTAGTAACGCTTAACAGAGTCGTCGTGATGGTGTGAAATAACTTGGAAAGGATGTCTCCTGATGTTCGAAATGGCACATAGAGGGTGACTAGTTCTAGCAGAGCACATTTCCTTCATAGCTGCTCAGGGAGAGGGAACAGGTGGTACTCTCTGGGGTTAGAGTGATTTATTAGCCAAGGATTGCTAAATACCTAAAGGGAATGGTGTCTGCCTGTGCCACTAAGATCTTTGACCGTGAAAGTGGGGTGCTGACTGGGCAGAAATTCTTGTTTACTGTGGTGCTGGGGAGTCTGCTTTTCTTTCTTTTCTTTTTTCTTTTTCTTTTTTTACTTCCTATCTTTCCCAGCCCTGAAAACAGGACACTTCATTTTTTTTATTTTATCATTCTGCCGTGTTTGAGATAGCTAGGTATGTGCTGTTCTTATCTTTTGGTTTTTACAACTACTAATAAACTAAATGGATTCACTTGTTTTGAAGCACCAGTGGTCTTACAAACTTTCCAGAATTCTGTTAGCTGTTTGTTGGAATCCCTTAGGAAAGTTGCTTGTCTCCGCCTGGATTCTGCATCAGAAACTTGGAAATACTCCATTTATAGTATAATGTTCTGATAGTCCTGATTTGATGTAAAGGGGGGGGGGAGGAAAAGATAACATTATTGCTGCAATGATTGTGACATTGTAGTTGCCCTCAATTACATCTTTAATTTTTACTTATTTCTACAGTTGCAGTCACCTGTCTGGAGAAGAGCTTTAAGGAAGATACTGTTTAGAAATAGTGATTTGGAAAAATAGGTAAGTTTTGGACCAAATATAAATGAAATGTATATGAAAAAATATTTGTATTTTCCCCAAAATTAAGATTTTAGGTTTGTATGCAGATGTTATTTTTGTTTCATTTTGTTGTTTTTAACTCACCAAGGGTAAATAGTTTCCATTTCTAATTTCTCATTATCCTACACTATACTTTTGGTGTATTTTTTCTGAAATTAATTTTTTAAAATTAAGCAAAAAGAAAAGTCTGAAATTCCATAGTTTTATGTCTGTGTCTTTTTTCCCTCTTACTAAGGTATTTAACCTGTTATATGTTTTGAAGTTGTAAAATGTCATTGATGTTGAGTTTCAAGACTATAAAACCAAAAGACCTAGTTCAGAGGAAAAAATACTCCAGGACAAAGATCCCAGTTCTATATGGCTTAGCTCCTTTTCCCCATCTGTCCAAAAACAGAAATTGTGATATCTCACAATGAAACGAGCAACTCAGCTAAGGAAAGAAAATTTGGTTATAATTTGAAGGAGCTAATTTATTGAAGATGTGTTGGAAAGCTCAACCACTAGCTTACCACAGCTACTTTCTCCTGATAAGATTTATTTTCAGGGCCTTTGATACTGATATATAGTATTAAATTTGCAATTTCAACCTTTACTTGGGGGGTGGAGGGTAAAAGATTCATTTCTAGGTGGCTAGGTGGTACATTGAAATGTTGAACCAAAGTGAAAATCCAGGATGGACTTTTGACTATAATGAGCAGATTTGGAAAGATTTCTGTAGTCAGTTGAAAGGAAGTCTGCTGGATGATGCTGTCATATCATCAGGGCAGGGATTCACTTGACTGTCAAATTTTATACTGTCAAGCATACAACGTGGAGGAAGTTTGAGAAAAGAGGTCCACATTGCTGAGGAAGGGATTTCGCTTCTTAGCAAGAATTAATAGGCACAACAAAGTGACTTGAAATCGTTATACTTAGGGTTTTGGGGGGAGGGGGAGCTGCTATGGAAGGTCTGACTGTATCAACGGCCATATTGGCTCATTCAGAGACTTTTCTGCAGCAGAGCATTTAACAGGTCCCTCTCAGGCCTTCTTTGCCTGACTAAACTAACCTGTTTTTAGTTTTCCTCTTTGATAGAACCACTGTCTTAGCAATTAGTAAAATACTTTTTCCTTGAGAAAAGATACAGATCTATTTCTGGTATCGCCAGAATCATTAGTGATCTCTTTATATTCATTCTGAGGCTGAGGCATGGGTATGAATGTTTCATGGGCCCTTTCCAAAGTCTTGGCCATTGTCTGTTGTTACACGTATGCAGGTTTTGTATGAGATCTCAATCTTTGGTCACAGTAGCAATACTGACAATGGGTATCTTGGTGTGGATCTGTCATCTGCTCCTGGAAAAGCAAAGTCTGCTCTCCAGGCCAGCGAAATCAACTTCAGAATCCCTCCCGGCATATTACCCTGGTCACAGGTATTTGTTGGTGAGACAACACACCAGAGCTAAGGCAAGTAGATGCAGACCTGAGTTAAAGATTAGTGTGAATGGATTGTTTTTCAACAATGAAACAGCCTTGTAGAAATGGTAATATGGTGACCATTTCTTATAAGGAATATATCTTTTAAAAAAATGTCTTTAAAGGAAAAATTTATAAAACTTTAATACTACATAAACATGAAATTATATCACTTACATTAGACACAAATATCCATCTTCTTTCTCCTGTTGCCACTCTATTTTCATGCCAGTTTGTCTCCACAAAAATACATTTCAGAAAAGCATGGGCTTTTTTTCTCTTCATTGACTAAACACTGACTGATACACCTGCTGGGACTTAATCTTTGTCTAAATATCGTTCTTTAAATTGACCCAGTATGTTTTTACTTCTCGCTGATGCCATTCTGTTTCCACAAAATTGGTTTCATATCATAGTTTCTGCAATCAGTGTTTTACCAGGTGTGCGTTGTTGAGACTGTTTGCGAGGACGTTGCGTAACCTGCCAGTTCTGAGAACAGTTTCTGACGTGTGCTTTTCTGTTAAAGGTAAAGGACTGCTGGCAAGTGGCACTTTTGTCTTCTTTCCTTAGAGCAGCAACCTAACATAAACTGTTCCATGTTTAGGAGGACAGAAACAGTAGCATTCGGATCTTCCGCTTCCTAAATAATCTAGAGTAAATTACGTTGACTTTTATAGGGAGAAAAGGGTGGTAACTCTTGCTGTCATTTTGCCATACGACTCGCAAAAAGTTTTGCTATTTTAAACATTTTCAAAAAGGTTTATGTTGGCTGGCTTGTTTATTCCTGTTCATTTTTATACTGTTTCTCTTTTAATTTCATACTGTGTCTGCAATACCAGGAAAAAACAATTAAAAAATAAAAACTCACCCACATCCCTTTCACTTCATAAAATCTCTTCTTAGTTTTCCTTGCTCCTTTATCACCCCTTCTCTTAAAATATGCAGTGGTTATACTTTCTCCTGTGTTTTGCTTACAAAAATTGAGGTTAATTACTTGTTCAAGAGTTTAATTTAAATGACAAATAGGGGTCCTCCCTTGTTCTGGTTCAAGTAGTTGAGCTCTGCAGCTGCAGGCAGACTGCTCTTGCTGTGCCTGCTGCTTCCCCTCAGCACTTCAGTCGATCTGCCTGTTCTGCTCCCTACTCTGCCTCTGGTGAATCCTCTCACCCCCCCTTACCCCCTGCATGCCTCTGGCCTGTACCCCAGATCTTGTGTGCACAAATGCATAAATAAAATCTTTTCAAATAATTTTAATTAAAAAATGACAAATAGTTATGCCTCCTTTTGTATACAAATTGTTTCCTAAAGTGTAACACATCCCATTTCTCTTCTTTTCTCCTTTTTTTGTTTTTGCATAGAAGTGGGGTATAGTCCAGAGGTGCAGAAGGATGAGAGGATTAACCAGAGAATCCCACTTCTACTTGATCTTAGCCATTACTAAAATGGTCTTTATTTCTGAGGATTTTTTTCTTTTTATTTTATATATTACATTTTTGTACAGTGTATACTTTCTTCTCTCAGGTATAGTCCCTGTGAAACTCCCATCACCAATTCACCTGTGTGCCATCACCATAGTCCCTTGCGCTCTTTCCATCCATTTTGTTCTTTCTCCCTCCTCCTCCCCTGGGGAATATCTCAGATTTATAGCATTTCCAAGGATTTTTAATGGGCAATGATCTCTCAGTCTTTCTCTTTGCACACCTCTGCATAAGTGTTACAGAAGTGTTAATTATATTCAATCCCCCTCCTCCCATCTCAACTGGCCTTTATATAACTTCAGCTTTTTACTTGATTCTTTTTAAACAGAATACCGATCTTCTAGAATGTTTATATGATAAAGAGCTAGCTACTGGTTAGTTTGAAATTGATGCACACTTGATTCATTGATGTATTGATGGGTTTTGACTTTGGAAACCAGAATATTGGCAAAATGGGAGATGTCATCCATATTTGCAGGTTTTTCAGCAAGTACTTATGAAATGCCATGCTTGGTGCTCATGTGATATGTAAGATAATGATGTAAATCCTGTCAAGAAACTTTTCACTTATTTCATTTTCTTGGGCATTTCTCTGTGTTCTTTGAATTAGCTGCTTTCAATATTGAGGTCTTGCATTAAGACTGATGTGTGACAGATGTTCAGTGAGTTGGCTTTACCTATTAGATTTGTTACAGGGCAGGGAGAGGAGCACCCCAGAACCCCCCATCTGCCCTCTCTGAATGGTTCTGCCATCCACCACATTAAGACAAACATATAAGACTTTTAATGGAAAGGAACTTTAATACAATTTGGGAACAATACAGAAAGGACAAAGAATATAGTTACTAAGTTAAGCATCCAAAGTGACCCATCTCCTTGAGGGTAAAAGTCCAGCCAAATAGGATTGGCCCAAAGCAAGACCCAAAAGCCTGCCACAAGTCTAAAGGACCTTTCAGTAGAGACCCATAGAAAAGGACCAGGAAGGGTCAGACAAATCTGGGAGGAAAATCAAAATCAAGATGAAAGCTGCCATTGTTAACCTCCCCACGGGTCTCTCACCCACATCTGTTCTAACCAGTCCAAGGCCAAAATGCAAGCGCAGTTTCTTCGCATGTCCCTCTGCTCCACGTGCCTCCTCCAGGTAGGTCTCCTTGCTGTTCTCCATCCTGCTTCCTTCTTCCTCCCTTCCTTCTGTCCTCTCTCTGCAAAATCTCCTTTCCCTCCTCAGCTCCACCCACTTAGGGTGGAACCGGGATTCTGGAACTTCCCCCTTCCCTGGGGACCACCCTGTTACAGATTTAGTATGAAACTGAATTAATCATATCCCAGGAATGTCTTAGATTTAGTATAAAAATGTTACTTCATTTCTTACTTTGAAATAATTTTTAATAGTGGTTTACCTTGATGTAGAGAAATGCTCAAGCGTTTATTTTTTAGAATAGACAGCTCTAAGTTCTTCAAAAATGATGCAAATTATTATCACATTAGTTTAGATTTTTGATAAAGAATGTAGTGAGACAGAAATTGGTAGCACTGAACCTAGGTAGATCCATGGAGGAAAAGAGGCAAAAATGAATTTAAATTTCTACAAGTTAAATACATTTTATTTTATTGACTGCCAACCTTGCATATACGATTTTATGTCCCATTCTTCAATTATTTCCTAGTCTGCTGAATTGCATTATCTCTACACAAGACCATGGTGTAAATTACATTTTTTTTCTTTTGAACATAAATTACACTTGTTCATTGGAGATAAATTAGAAATTTTAAGATCAACTCATCATAATAGGCATTTATTAGTTCATTTAGAAATCTCAAGTAAATATAAATAAGCATGTGTGTCTTACTAGAAATTTATACTGAATACATAGTTAAAAAGCAGTTAGTGAGAAGAATTCAAGCATGTTTTGTAATTATTTTTAAAAAAATTTCAAATGGCTCCTCATTAAAATATAGCAGTGAAATGAAAATAGACATGCATTATGACATGCATTATTTGATAAGCTGTGGAAAACATAATAAGGCTGTTTTTGACCTGCTTTTAGATAGTAACTAGAATTAAGTCTGATAGCTAGAGCGCTCTATGTACCATACTATTTTGGACATATTCTTAGCACAAGCTCAGGAATATAATAAGAACTAAAAAATAGAAGTTGAATGAATGATTAAAAAGAGAGAGAAGGGAAATGATGAAGTAACTCATGCCCCCTTGCTTGTAGCAAGTACAAATGATCCATCTTGTAATATATTTGCATCAGCACATGTTTAAAAACAGTAGCAACCTAAATGGCAAATTTTTTGACTGCCTCAGTGCCCCCCCCAAAAAAACCCATTTGTTCAGACCCTTAGAAAAGGGCATATATGGGTAAACGCTAAGAAATTCAGTTTTGGCTTCAACTCTTCATCTCATTGTTCTGAGTCTAGTAACAAGTAAAACAATACAGGTGCCTGATTCTGGGGAAACAGGGCCGATCTCGAGGGCTAATGGTTCCACCCAGGCTTCTCACCTCATCCCTTCTCTTCCTCAGGTTGCCCTCTTCAAAATGATTCCCTGCAGAGCAGCTCTGTCTTTTGCCCGATGTCTGATCCGAAGAAAAATTGTCACTCTAGACAGTCTAGAAGATACCAAATTATGCCGTTGCCTGTCCACCATGGACCTTATCGCCCTGGGGGTCGGAAGCACTCTTGGAGCTGGGGTGTACGTGCTTGCTGGGGAAGTGGCCAAAGCCGACTCTGGACCCAGTATTGTGGTTTCCTTCCTCATCGCCGCCCTTGCTTCGGTGATGGCAGGCCTCTGCTATGCTGAATTTGGGGCCCGAGTCCCCAAGACTGGCTCTGCATATTTGTACACTTACGTTACTGTTGGAGAGCTGTGGGCCTTCATCACCGGCTGGAATCTCATTTTGTCTTATGTGATAGGTATGTTTTGAAAATCAGTCCAATAGAATAGAATATTAGATCTAGCACCTCTGAGTCAGAGGCCTTAGGAGCCCATTGTAGGTCTGCATTAAGTTAACTGTCACCTGTGTGTCTCATTTGTCTTGTCTCTAAAATATCTCCTTTAATGGCAAACATCCAAGGACTCTGCTTCATCTCTGAATATACCTCTTAATGCATTTAAAAACCTTCTTTTTAAATTTGTAGTTCGATAATGTAGCTGTAGTTACTTAATTCCGCAGTTAGGAATTAGCATTTGTTATTATGTAATTACAAAATTGTCAGTTTTCTAAACTAACCCATGTTTATTTTAGAATAGAGTAGCAAATGCTATGATGAGACTTTTCTGCCAATGACCTTATATTGTCTGATTGTTCTTTGTTTCGGGAAGGTACCTCAAGTGTTGCAAGAGCATGGAGCGGTACCTTTGACGAACTTCTCAACAAACAGATTGGTCAGTTTTTCAGGACATACTTCAAAATGAATTACACTGGTCTTGCAGAGTATCCTGACTTTTTCGCTGTGTGCCTTATATTGCTTCTAGCAGGTAAGATAACCAACTGTAGTTCTTCCTCTGTGATCCAGACTAAACTTGCTAGGGAAATAGGTTACTGTTGAATTGGGGGCTTAAGTTCCCATGACTTGGCACATATTTATGCAGCTAAGTTACTGTTGGAGAGCTGGGGCCTGCCACTGGCTAGAATCCCACTTTATCATATATAATGGGTATGTTTCCAAAGTGAATCTAAATTCATGGAATGGTAGAAGTAATACTTCCGAATCAAAGGCGTCTTTCCTTGGGATGAGGAATATTATTTTATAATACTAACTAGAAGTCTGCAGGAATGACAGTGCAGTTTCACTAAGGAAGAATATATAATTTTGGCCTTCTTTCATCTATTAGTATTTCATCTGTTAGCTTTAGTAAGGATATTTGCAGGCATACTATTTCTCGAAGAGAGTTTATCTTTCTTATTATGCCTTTATATAGTGTAGGCACTTAGTTGAAAAGGAAGCATATCAGACTAAAACAGTGCCCGAAAGAGTGCCAAAGGCAGTACTTAGCAACGCCAAGAGGAGGGCAGGTCACTGTGCATTCTCACCCATGTGGTAACGATTACAAGACCACTTGGGCTCAGGGAACAATATGTGGGTTTATTTTTAACAAATGGGAGATTGGGGACTCAAAAGGTTTCCTTTATATCATTAAGTAGTTGCTTTATTGTATAACATAATTATGGGGATTATACGGATAGAAGAACGAAATTCAAATTCTCACCTCTGTTTGGAAAATTTTGCTTATTTGATCATGGGTGGTTTGGACATGGGGATGAACAAGAAAATATGGCATAATGCTTCATCATAGTGGTTTCTCCAGTAGTAAAAATTAAGCTGTCTTTAGTCTGTAATTCATACCTTATATCACACAGGTTAAAAATAGAAGCATGGTAAATAATGAAAGCACTAAAAGGCTACTATAGTGAGTGTTTTGGTTATAATAATGGGAAAGTATTTCTAAAAGTAGAAACTAAAAAAAAATTTACCTAGTAAAATCTTATATGCAATCAATACTAAGATTGAAAGTAAATGGAAAATTGGAAAAAATGTGCTATGCATAAAAGGCAGAGAGCTTATAACATTACTATCCATTTAAATTGTATAAATTAATGTGAATAAGAATAACCTATAGGAGAAAAGGGTGAATATTTTATCAATCTGTAACAAAAGTCTTGTCTAAAAGTACATATCCTTGACATACAATATTACCATATAGGAAAGTAATGAAAAGAAATAATTAGAATGTGTAAGATATATTTATAAATGGATGACTATGTCAGTGCTGCTTTCACTTGTAAGAAACCAAGAGTGGCCTGATTATAAATAAGATTTTAAAATAGAGTACTTCCATATAGTGTAAGAATGTTTGGCTGCTAGGAATGCGGGTATGTATTTGTTGACATGGAAATGTGTCTGTGTGCACAATTTTGGAGGGGAAGTCACAGCTGATCCTCATATCCTTTATACTTACATCTCCTCAAATTACCTGTATAGGAAATTTAATAATTTTATAATCAGAATGTAAAAGCAAGCTATTAAAATGAGAATCAATTTAACAAAATACCTTTTGGGCCTGGCAGTGGATGAATTAATTTTGTGCATATTCAGTAAACATGAGGCAGACATATGATTGAGCTTTTAATTTCAAATTTTACAGCTACTAACCCTGAAATGGCTTGTTGGAACAGTGTTTCATTAAAATTAAGTTACTTTACTTCTACCTACCCATTGGTTATAATTGCAAGAGTTACTAAATTTATTTCTTGGAAACTGGCATCTGACTGAGCTCAGCCTGCTTCTGAGTTGATAGAAGGCATTTTAGCCACTGAGTTAGAACTCACAATAGAAAAGGAAATGAAAATGAAAATGAAATACTTGATGCTAGTGAAATAATATCGTAAAGCCTATAAACCTCTGTCAGTGCCTTTACCGTTCTTAAAGCTTTGGGTAAAAATTGAAATACCTTTTTGTTTCTATAGGTCTCTTATCTTTTGGAGTAAAAGAGTCTGCTTGGGTGAATAAAGTCTTTACAGCTATCAATATCCTGGTCCTTCTCTTTGTTATGGTTGCTGGATTTGTGAAGGGAAATGTGGCAAACTGGAAGATAAGCGAAGAGTTTCTCAAAAATATTTCAGCAAATGCCAGGTAAAATGCTTGGATTTTTTTCTCCTCTTATTTTGAGATTGCTTGTTTTTACCTTGTGTTACATTTTCTTCTAGAACAATGTTTCTCAGCTGTTTGGCTTCTAAAACATTTCTGCAGGGCTATTCTGTTCCAAAACTTCTTTCTGGGCTCCCCAAGCACAAATGCATAGGCATGGGGGGTTTGTCCCTCAGCTGTAGCCAGCTCAGGAGGGTAGAACTGCTTCCCCCAACTCAAGCCCTGCGCTAGGTTCAGGGAAATTGAAAAGAAGAGCATAACTATTGGCAGAGTGTTTTTTTCCCCAAAACTTTTGCCATCTCTAAATAACAGCGAATCTTTTTGAATATGCATCCTTAATTCTTCCTTTGGAACCATCATTTGGTTTCATTGTATTCTTACAGTGTTGTCCTAGTTTTCAGATCTTGCTCTATAGAGACTGTTACTGGTCTCTTAAGTAGAATTGTCTGTGCATTTCACTTTAAACCTGATTATCTCAAACATTAAATTAATAATAATTGTATGCAAAAGATTTTATCCTAAGATTTCTTTAAGCATCATGTCCCTGTGTGTATATAAATAAAGTTACAAAAATATCTGTCACATGGAGTGAGGTAGGTATATCTATGTTTCCTTTTACATATACTATTTGTAATCATTCTGATGAGGCAAAAAAATTCATATTCTCTGGTTTCATCCATTTTAAATATGTAATGAGATATTAAAGTTCAGTATTATTAATCAGGCCTAGAGAATTTACTTCACTTTTTCAAATGCCATCATAGTAAATATTCAGAAAGTGTCGTCTGCCCAGCTCTGTGAGAAGGGAAGAGTCTCATATTTGTGTCAGATCATGGCCCATCATTAGAGTCTCTGCTGTCAGAATCCTGACTGTGAGTCTAGTCAGAGTGGGCCTTTGCCTTCTTATATACTGATGAGCCTCCAGTTGAGTGTTGGTGCCCAGAGAGGCTGCCATTGTTGGGGACATCATCACAATTTAGGACAAGGTTGAGAGCTGGGTTTACTTTCAGTTTCACATATGTCACCTTCAAAGAGCTGAGGAATACCAGTCTTCTTAGGATGTAGTTTGAGGTAAATCACCAAAAGAAGGAGTTTTTATGAAAGTGATTTTATCATCTGTTTGTTCTCTTCCTTAGGGAGCCGCCTTCTGAAAATGGAACCAGCATCTATGGAGCTGGTGGCTTTATGCCTTATGGTCTGGCGGGAACGTTGGCTGGGGCTGCAACCTGTTTTTATGCCTTTGTGGGATTTGACTGTATTGCGACAACTGGTAAGAGCAGTCTTGGCTCAGTGTAGAAGGAAAAGATATTCCTTGAACCACGTGAGCGCGATGGGTAGCGGCAAAGGATCAAGACAAAGAAAATGGGGTTTGGGATAATAAAGGCTGGTTCCAGACCCAGCCGTGACACTTAATCTATATGACAAAAAGGAAACTTGGTGAAATTCTCAGAGACTTAGTTTCCATATTGGTAAAATTAGAGAATAGTAACCAATCCTCAATTGTTGTGAAGGTTCTATGTGAATATGTGTAGATATAATACATATATGTACATGTCCATACATAAATGTTTATATTAGATATGTATTACTATATGCTGTGGTATAACACAAAAATATTTTTAAGTTGTCAAATATTTTATAAATATTAGTCATAATTACTATCTTTAATCGTCTGTCTGGAAATGCTATCACAATGAGTAACAAATGATGATCATGCTCTTAAATGCAGTGTCTTTCACAGGACAAAATAGACAGTAGTGATTTTTATTTTTTATCCTATAACAACAAACCTGTATCATTTTCTATGTTCTTCTGGATTCACGTTATTCTATGATTTTATAATTGACTATGTTTTGGGTGCTTCAAATGCTCTTATCAGAAGGACCTAAAATATGCTATTTTTATTGAAACTAGAGTTTAATGTAAATATGAGTGGACTGGATCCATCTATAAGTGGAAGTTTATCTGAAGACTTCATATTTAAGGATCTACAGAATGCCATGGTAGTCATTTAATCTTTGTGGTTGAAGCATTTTATAAGTGAATTAAGATTGCTGTTCTGTCCCTAAACATTTAATAGTGTGGCATAGCATGTATTTTTGTTTCTGGTATTGGATTTTTAGGTAAATTAAAGTATCCTTACAAAGAGAGAAAAATTCTTGTAGAATAGATAGGTTACTTTATGGAAACAGAAGGAACAAAAGCAGAGTACAATTACCATGGAGAAGAAAAATTATTCCTGTTTTGCCTATTACTGTTTTATTA
Source organism: Galemys pyrenaicus (assembly GCA_019455555.1). Classification (NCBI taxonomy): domain Eukaryota; kingdom Metazoa; phylum Chordata; class Mammalia; order Eulipotyphla; family Talpidae; genus Galemys; species Galemys pyrenaicus. Next base: position 15,277,787 of record JAGFMF010011796.1, read on the forward strand.
AACATGAAAACTTTTTGTTTATCCTTCCTTAGGTGAAGAAGTTCGGAATCCTCAGAAAGCTATTCCTATTGGAATTGTGACCTCTTTACTTGTTTGTTTTATGGCCTATTTTGGGGTCTCTGCTGCTTTAACACTTATGATGCCATACTACCTCCTGGATGAAAAAAGCCCCCTTCCAGTAGCATTTGAATACGTTGGATGGGGCCCTGCCAAATATGTCGTTGCAGCAGGCTCCCTCTGTGCCTTGTCAACGAGGTACGTTGCATTGCTGCTGGGGCAGATACTTTTGGGGTTATTACCAAGTGGAGTCAGCTTCTGAAGAATTGTTTTTGTATGTTTTTAAAATTATCCTAACTAAGGAAGAAATTATGTAAGTACATAGTCTCTCAAAGTTTTCCCAGAATTGCTACATAAATATCTTAAGTGATAAAATTCTCCCTACCTCCATCATTCAAGCATCAGTTTGTCAAGAGAATGATGGTGTGCTTCCGTAGAAATATATACAGTGTTGGTGCACACATATTAAAGAACTTGAGGATGCTTATACCAATATGTTTCCCTGCTGGCTGTGCTGTGACTTCCGGTGCTGTGAACAGTCTGACCTGTGTGCAGTCTTGACATTTTCTACCACCTTTTAAAGCAATATCAAGTCTGTGTGAGTGGACATTGTTAAATGTAATATGCTTCTTACTGTGAAATACTGTGACTCTTTAGTCACAGGAGAGAGAGAACTTAACCTAAAAATAGAAATTACCACATAGAAATTAATGGTGGAATAACGTATCATCTGTGAAAAAAGAATGATGGTTGAATATCAGTGTTCAGATTTTCATAGTTCCTTGTTTCAATACTTTGGAATTCATTTCTCAGGGTTCTGAGTTACTCATATTTCAATAGTTTTCATCCATAAAGCATTTCACTGTAGTTTTATGCTGAACAATACAGTACAGCATCCTTACAAAGGGAAATTGTTCTCTTTGCCTGATCACTAATTTTTTAAATGAAAGTAGTTTTCCAGAAATTTGAAATTGGAAAAAGAACTTTTAACTAGCTTTCTTTCCCCCCCTTTCTTTTTCTTATTTTTCTACTGAAGACAATATTAAGGAGCAGTTAGAAATTACCCCCACTGGATGTTCAGCCATCTGCTGGTGCTAAAGTTTAAATAGTTTTGAATAGTTTATAAAATGCAAATTGTGAAGATATTGTACCTCTGTGACCTTTAGAAGAGATGGACAAAGATTCACCTGTGAAAAAGCTCAATCCAGTGTCATTAAAAAAATGAAGTTTAATTTTTTAAATAAATATTTTTCTCATTTTATCTTAAATTATTATAGTTCACAACTGAGTCTTATATGGAATGCTGCAGCCAGTAAATACACAAGTAATTCAAAACACCTGAAGTAAAAATTTTTTTCTTAAATTTTCCTGTGCTAACTTTTAATTATGACTCTATCTACTAAATTATCATGAGTTGATTGATTTATTTTCCCTTTCTCTACCTTGATTACCTTATACTGGAAATTATTAATTTGATCAGCAATCAGACTGTATTAGAAAAAAAATAATGGGACATTAAATATAAAAATACATAATTATTGAATAAATTGACTGTAGTATGAAATAATGTAATTAATCTCTAAGTATCTGTGTCAGCATGGGGATTTTATTTTCTGAGTTGTTGCCACTAAAATGATATATTTGATTTGGAATTTTTGGTGATATCTTAATTACTTTTAATTAATTAATAATTGTGCACATTCAGAAATACTCGTAGTACTTTTAGTCTGATAATTTTGTTGGGAAGATATCTGCAACAGGATAATATGTAGCACAATGGTAAATACTGGCAAATATTTTAGTACCCAATTTAAATGAAAAATACAACTTCATAATCATTGCTGTGACTCAGTTTTAAACAGTCATTTCATTTCAATTTGGGAATGTAATTTTGCATGAATGTGTTTGCTATACTGCATGTGTTTGCTTTTTATTCAGTCTTCTTGGATCCATTTTTCCAATGCCTCGTGTAATCTATGCTATGGCGGAGGATGGGTTGCTTTTCAAATGTCTAGCTCAAATCAATCCCAAAACGAAGACACCAATAATTGCTACTTTATCATCGGGTGCAGTGGCAGGTGAGAGAGAACTGACTTCTGTTAAGCAAAAGGGGGATGGTTTTTCATCTAGAATTCTGGGGAAAGAATGACAAGTTTGGTTGCTTTCTGATTTGATTTACATGAAGGTTAGTGACTTATTGTGTTTCTTTTTTTGAAATTTTTTGGCATAGGTTCTGCACAAGATGTTTCCAGTCTTTACCTGTATATACCTGTCTGGATAATACTTGTAATAACTCACTTGTGAACTGTGAATTTCTCTGTTCTAGTCTTCTGGGCTCTATGTTTCCTTTACCCCGAATTCTGTTTGCCATGGCCCGGGATGGCTTACTATTTAGATTTCTTGCCAGAGTGAGTAAGAGGCAGTCACCAGTTGCTGCCACATTGACTGCAGGGGTCATTTCTGGTAAGCTTTACACCACAAGTTTTTTCAACATTGGACTTGAACATTTGTATGCGCATGCATGGACTTACAAAGAGGGTCTGCTTGCTGTGCATGTAAGTTAAAAACAAAATCACTGATAATTTAGGGTATAAGCATTGGGATCACATCTGAAAATTGTGGTGGTGGTGGTTTACTGAAATTCATTCTTAACTGACCTTTTGGGATTTTTTTTTTATTATTTTTAACCTTTTGAGCTTCTAACAAAGGTACAAATGGTTGTAATTGTTCTTCACATATAATAGGTATTTAATGCTTTTCAGATGGATGTGCTAGCTCATAAAATTGCATTAATTATGCATAAAATGTTAAATGAAGAGTAATTAATTTTAAAAATATTAATTTAAAGTAATTTACTATTTTTGTCTAGGATTTAAGTTGGGTAGTGCTAAAACTATAGGACTTTTGAAAAGCCAAAATTTTCTCATACTCAATTAAGTATATGAAATGCCAAAAGTAGTTTCTATTTGGCCATTGTAATCACCAATCTCCCGAGGGTGGATATTCCTATGTCCTAGACACGACGGCTTCCAAGAGCTGCTAACACCAAGTCTTCAGAAACTCCACTTGTGTTATGTTTTCCTTCAAGCAGTTTGGTACCTAAGTTGTGTTCAGAAACTCCAGGTGCCTGCTTTTTGGGCTGCCATGATTTCCATGTAACATGTGTTTAGCCAGATACTTATTCCCTGCAGCAAATGTCAAAGAGATTCTACAGATAGAGAGAATTGTCTCCAGTAAGGTCCTGTTATGGGAAACAAGAGACTCTAGGAAGCTTTAAAGATAAAATAATAAATGATGTTGGTAGCAGAAATTCAAACCAAAATGATAATTTTATTGAGGGCCTGAATCATTGGGAAATAATTGTAGAATGCTAATGTGCTATTATGTATGAAATGAGATATTTTTTAAAGGACGCATTTGTCTAAATGTTATACACTGGATGGTCTATTAAACAGTGTATTAAAGATATTTTATAAATCTTGATAAAGTATAATGTATCTTATTCCATAAAAACATATTTTCTAGTAAAATCTTGCTTGCTAGTATTTTATGTTGCATTCAGAATTTTAAAAAATTTATCCTTTCTTGCCTGGTGATGTGAGCTTAGGTGGAACTCTACTTCTGTCTAGTAGTTACAACCTTGCTAAGTAATACTGTCAGTGAATGAGGCTTATAGTCTTATTAGGTCAAGTCACATGAAATTGCTGGGGTTTTGGTCAAGAAATATTGACTATTTTATGTAGTTGAACCTAAATAAGTCCCTGTCTCATAGGATCATTGAAGTTAAACTAAGCTCAGATAGCTATAAGGTTTGCTGAAATGTCTGGAACACCCATATAAGTGAATGTTGGTAGCACAAATTCAAACCAAAATGATAATTTGTTGAGGCTCAGAATTTCATTTAGGCAATACTATGATAGGTACAACTTTGTCAGAAATTCCAGTTAATGTTATCATTTTTGATATTTTAATAAATTAGGAAATTGCTAAATATACGTTGTCTATTCCACTATAGGAAGTATATTTTGTCACTCAACATTTTTGGGATTTGACTGCAGGATCATAGATTAATCTCAAAACTAATCAATCTCCTAAGAGTGTATTGTTTTAATTAGAATAGAACTTAGCCTCTATCAGAAATTATTTTCTTTATGTATGTCACAATGTTGATGAAAATTAAAATAAATATATAACATCTATAGCAAAAGTTCTTCTATTTGAGTTTTAAAATTCAGAATTTTTAAAATTTTAAAAAGGAGCTAGCCCAGTGCTTCTTAGCAATGTTTTTCCTTAGGGACTATTGAAGGAAAGGGTTTTTTTATGTAATTAAAAAAAGAGAATGAAAACTCTTTTCTGGCAGGCTAGTATTTTATGTAATCAAAGGAGTTGTGTTTTGTACTATGGGTTTTTGAAGATTTATTAGCCATTTGTATAACCTGAAGCACATCTTATTAACTGTCTTTTTAGCTGTGAGAAACATATTTCCTATACTTTATTTGACTTATCATTGGCACTAGTCAGTAAAACAAGCAAAAAAAAAAAAATTGCCAGCCAGTCGTCCTTGACTTGAAATTGCGAGCCATGGGAGTTTCCTCGTAGGCTCTGTTCTTGACATTTTCGCCTCTCCTCTCCAGCTGTGATGGCCTTCCTTTTTGACCTGAAGGCTCTCGTAGACATGATGTCCATTGGCACGCTGCTGGCCTACTCTCTGGTTGCAGCCTGTGTTCTCATCCTCAGGTGAGTTGTCCTTGTTGCCAGATGATTCTGAAGGGTGTGTGTCAGGTGGGGACAAAGAACAGGGCTCACCTTCCTTGCTTTCAGGAGCTCTCTGCCTTACTGAGGCAGGAAGGGCTGGGGAAAGACTGAAGAGCATACTTGGTCCTTAGCAAAAACTCAAGTGAACGTGATGATTAGAGCTAGCTTGGCCTAGTCTTTGTGAATGGCAAGTTCTAATATTGTCAAAGGACACTTAAAAATGTCCTTAGAAAAGAAATAAAAATACTATAGTTTTTAATCCAAATAATTCATTTGTTGATATTTTATACCAATGATTTAATCAGAGAGGCACACACAGCCGTATGTAAAGGATGTTCATGGAAAAGTCACTTAAATTAGTGAAAAACTTGAACTAGCTTGAGTATCAAATAGGAGAATGGCTAAAGTACATGAATGTACATTTATTTGGTAACCTCTTGGACAGCAAATAAAATGATTTTTAATTATATGGCAAAATATACCTACTTCAGCAGGCAAAACCATATATAGCATCTGAATTTATATAAATAACAACAAATTTGAATGAAGAAGAAATCCATTTGCATTTATTTATACACATATGCTTTTATGCCCAGCTGAAATTACACCAAAATGCTACCAGTGATTAATACTGGGTAATAGTATTATGAGTGGTCTTGATTTTCCTTTGTATGCTTTTGTGTATATTTTCTTGAGCATAGTTCTTCTTTATATGGAGGAAAATACTACTTCTAAATATAAATAATGGTGGCTTAGAAGGAAAGAGACCATACTGGGGAGATTGGGCAGCTACTAGGAGGTAATGTCCAGTATCAGGAGATTACTGGAGAGGAAGAGGATAAAATCATAAAGGGAGTGGCATTCATGGACTTAGGAGATGGCAACAGGGCTGGCCCGAGCTAGTCTGGGTTAAACTAGAGAACTCAGATAGGAAAAGTGGGCAGACAAAGTCAAGGAGGAAGATTGTAATGAGGCCTTGAATGCCAACGTAAGAGACTGCGTTATTCTAGAGCTGATATTTAACTGATTTCTATGCTATTTTTGTGCATCATATTTCCAATGGACAGAGTTACTTTCAGAATGATCATCTTATAATCAAAAATACTTCACTTTAAATGTAGCTCTCTTCTGCATCTCACATCTGACTCTCCAATTAAGTGGCTACCAGGATATTCAGAGTTGGTGCAGATACTTTGTTGAGCAGGTCTTTAGACTGGTTTGGCCTGCTCTGGGGCTGGTGTCAGGAGACGTGTTGATTTACTGCATAAGCTGTGGCTGTAAGGTGCCCCTCGGAGGTTAGATGCTTGTTTCATGCACCAACTATCTATATGAGAATAACACAGACATTTCTTTGCACCTAGGTACCAACCTGGCTTATCTTATGAGCAGCCCAAGTTTTCTTCTGAAAAAGAAGCTCTGGGAGCATGTGCTGGTGCAGCTTCAAAAACCGAGCCCCAGGTCACCATGCTGCAAGGACAGGGCTTCAGCCTGCGGGCCCTCTTTAGCCCCTCCACTCTACCTACAAAACAGTCAGCTTCTCTTGTGAGCTTTCTGGTAGGATTCCTCGGTAAGTTCTCCTCACTGTGTACATTGGAAAGAGCCAGCAATCTGTGTGGGTGTGCAGATCTGGTGTGGAAAATGCACTAAAGAGGCCTCTTATGTTAACAACTAGCTTGAACCCTGAAATTCCACTCAATGGTCACTAGTCTTTGGGATCATCTTTATATTAGTAGGATAAATTTGTTGTATCTTGGTAATTGGAGCAGAAAGGAAGACGTTCTCTGAGGTGAGAGGCACAAGCACAGAGCTGGTACATTTCATCAGTTTAGGGTGCTTCCTGCCTGAAGCTTCAGATCAAGTCCACCAGCCATACTGGGACTGAGAGGCAACATAGAAAATCCTTGTTTTTGTTAGGTGATCATTCATATTTTCAAGTTAGTGACCAACAGCTTTGTGCCAGGAATGCTGATGGGCACTTAGAGAACAAGCGAGATGGTTTTACTGCCTGTGGACTCTCCAGAGCAGGATTATTGGTGACAAGGAAAGAGGTCTCCCTGAGAGACAGGATGCCTAATGCAGATTGGACTGTGAGAGACAGGGCAGGTAATGTCACTCTCCAAAGTAGAAATGATGCGGCCGTCTATTATATGTTTACACAAACAATCAGGATTTACAAAATCCCCTCCATTTCGAAAAGGGGAGCTAGCCACCCCGACAAAGTCCCCATCCTCTCTTGTGATCTACTCTGATACGGCAGATGAGGACCTGCGTGGCCCATGGGCAGGAAGTGTGACCATTGTGCCAGGAGGGCTGACTTCTGTGCAGGGGACAGTCCTGTCTGAGCAAACACCGTTACTTCTGTCAAGTGAGAGCTGCCATTTTTCCCAGGGTGAAAATTAATAATCACTGTATTTAGCAAAGTTGATAAATAACTAGATGTCTAAACCGAATAGACATGTTTGAGCCGAGAATTCTCGGGGAGGCATGTGGACTGATTCTCTTTTTTATGCACATCACCTTTGCAGCATTTCTTGTCCTGGGCCTGAGTATTTTGACCACTTACGGGGTGCATGCCATTGCCACTCTGGAAGCCTGGAGCCTCGCTCTTCTCGTGCTGTTACTTGTTCTCTGCATTGGGATTGTTCTCATCATTTGGAGACAACCCCAGAACCAACAAAAAGTAGCTTTTATGGTATGTGTCATAGGGATAAGTCACCCTAAATATTAGGTACATTTTCTCATGGATGTTATTTGTGTGAGTTGTTTCTTCTGGAAAAAAAAAAAAAGCGATGAAAATCCTTGTAATCAAGTTAACCGTGCACAGTGCCACAATCTGAAATGTTCCTTTTTGTATAAGCATTTTCTCTGCATTGGCTGTCTTACTCTCCTTTTCGAAAGCTTGAATTATGCTCCTGTCACAGTATTATCATATATAATAGCAAGTTAATTTATTGTCAAATAATTTATATAATGAGAATATTTTATTTGTAAAAATGCAGTACCCTCTCAGGATGATTATTTCCACCACAAGCTGTTTCAAATGAAATCACCCTGACCCATTCAAACAAAAAACAGGTTTCAGCTTAAAGAGGGTTTCTGGAGGATTCCTGGACCCTGTGTATCCAGAGTTCCAGAGGCATGCCCACAGCTACACCAGCAAACCCTGAGCTAAACTAAGCCCAGGGGTTACTTGTATCTTGCAGATGATGAGATGTTGTGGATGGATAAATAGTATACATTTTGATGCTCCTTTTAGTGTCTTCTAGGGGATTGAGCTAGAGGATTGACTTTAATTTGTCCTTTTTATAGGAATACAAATTTTCTGACACTGTGAATATACCAAATTCATTGCTACCATTTTGAGATAATTTATGGACTATGCTTTCAAAATAGAAATATACTTAAGAAAATTATCCCCCACCTAGGTTCCATTCTTACCATTTCTGCCAGCCTTCAGCATCCTGGTAAACATTTATTTGATGGTCCAGCTGAGTGCAGACACTTGGATCAGATTCAGCATTTGGATGGCACTTGGTAAGTCTTTTAATGTTCTGTTTTTCTGAAATGTGGCTCCTTCCTTCCTATTTTGTGCACTGTGATTAGAGAAATGCATTCTCTCCTCCTTCTTGGAAGTAAAGACTTTTCTAGTAAAGACTTTTTTACCTTTCCCAGTTTTTTGAAAACTTGAGTACTTATTTTCCAGATAACTTCAGGTAGGTTTTCTTGTTTGGTTGTCCCACTAACCCTGTAAAGTCCTGTGGACTCTATTTTCTCCAACTTTTCATGGGTGAGAAAAATGAAATCCCAAGTCAAAAGAATCTAACTTGTATATGGCAGCCTGAAACCATTTTCTGATTTTCTGATTCCAAAGCCAGCTCTCTCCAATGTACCTTGAATTTCTGGAAACAATATCAAAAGCGCTAATAGCAAGGAATTTCTTTCCTGATATCTAAATTTCTTCACATAGTATTGGGGTAGAATTTAATATGAAATAGCATTAAGCAAGCTTACTTTGTCTCTATGCAATGTTGTTTTTAATTATGATGTCTTGCTTCCCCATGTGAAAATTGAGGTAGAAATGAAAAGTTTACATTTGATAAAACTAAAACACTGAGTACCAGCTGTCTTAAAAATGTAACTGTCCAAGATGAAGCAGTGAGAAATGAGTTAAGTCTGCATTGGTTTTGTTGGCCTGAAGAGTTTAAGAATTTATACTTTTTGATAGTCCTTGCATTGACTTAATGAGTCTAATTCACTTTTGTGTAAGTATGTAAGTGTTCACTTTGACTATAAGTTCATTTAATTTCAGTTCCAAACTGACAACCCACTTGAGTTGATGAAAGATTTAACCTCAAGTTTTACCTACCACCATCCACACTGGAATCTTTCCCATATTTCAGGGTCTTACACTCCACCAAGGAATTGAGGTAGGGGGAGGGTTTGCCTTGGGTCAAAGTTACTAGGCTATACAGGTATGTTAGGCTGCTCCCTCTTGCTCTGTCATTGGCTACTTCCTCTCAGTGGCTCTGTTTCTTCAGGGGCAGGGTCCTGATAAAAATCACCTGCTACTCCATTATGCCCTGGCCTCTCTTTTGGGGTCGTACCACCTCCCCAGATACTGTCAGGTTGCTGAGTCAAATCCTTAGGGCACAAGGATACAGCTCACTTCCCTACTCTGAAGTCAAGGAATCTCTTTTCAGTCAGGTGGAGAGATTCTCCACATTTCCTCAAATCCCTGCTTGTTTCCTCATATTAACTCACCATGACTTCATGTTTTTGTTCTTAGTAAAAGACTGACCAGCAAAGCCAGACCCTTTCTGTTTGAATCCTCCCTATCCTATATCAGCCAATTGGCCTAGGCCAAGTTACCTCCCTGTTTTTGTGCCTCAGTTTCTATATAAGATGGCAATGATAGTAGTATCTTGATGTGAGAATAGGAAGAGTGGATCTTCCTTCCTAGGACATGAGAGGAAATAAAATTGTCCCTTAAAATGGAACATGCCAAAATTCTAATTGGTAGACTACTTCGTATTACTTTAAATGGGAAAATTATAATTCCTTTTACATAAGCCGAAATCTTCCAACCAGTGTTCTGAAATACAACTAAAAGAACAAAATGTCTATATATGTTAATAAATTCTTCTTGTGAGGGTACTTAAAATACTTCCTTCTAGAGAAGATAAGTACTAGATGTTATCACTCACCTGTAGACTATAGAGAAACCAAACAAAGGATCAAACAAAACAAACTATAAAATGAATATCTGTAAAGTAACTATAGATCTGAGACTTCCAGGAATGGAAGGAAAGACTGAGGGAGAGGGGGAGGGATAAGAATAGGCAGAGGGATATGGTGAAGGACTATGTGGAGAAATCCTTTGTCATCAGAATAATCATAATGATGTTAAACAATGGTACTTGATCAATAAATAACTCCCCACAAGCAGAATAAAATAAAATACTCCTTATATCCCAAGTGATTGTGTACTGTTAATAAACAGCTCTTCTGTACTAAGTTATTTTGTCTCTCCTGGTGACAGTAACTTGGGTAAATCACACCTCTGTCCCCGTTGTTAACCCAGGGCAGACTTTCCAAATAACTTACCCTGGCTTGGATGATCTACCTCTGTAGTTGGGATGTAATTTGAGACTATCACCCACATATCCTTTTGTCTAAAGGACAAATAGAAGTATTTAAAGTGTAATGTTGTGTTTTGAGAAGGTAAATACATTTTATACATAAACAGTGTCTGAAAAATACTTTGATAGAAACATGCATCCTATAAAGGTTGAGTGTTAAAAAATGAGGATGCTCATTCTGCTGGGGAGACATCCCTCTGGGGGTCCCCTGTATTTGCATGTCCTTCTTCTAAAAGTGCACAGAAAGCGAAGTAGGGGGAGCCCTATTAAGTTCTATTTTAAAATTTCCATATTCTTGGGCCTCCCTGGTGGTTAAGCAGTGGGTTAAGCACCACACTGTGAAGCATCCATGGCACAGCAGCACAAGTTTAATCTCCGTCCAGGGAGGTGACCCACATGGCACAGCAGACCTCTCGTGCCTCACCCGCTGCTCCCCTCAGCAGTGTACTTCAGTCAGTTTGCCTGTTTTGCTCCCCACTCTGGTGAATCCTCTCACCTCCCATGACTCTGGCCCGTACCCCAGCTCTTATATGCATAAATAATCTTTTAAAAAAATTTCCATATCCGGTCATCTTCTGATTCACATAAAACATTGACTTCTTTTTCTCCAAAAGGTTTCCTGATTTACTTTGCTTACGGCATTAGACACAGCCTGGAGGGTAATTCAAGGGATGAAGAAGACGATGAAGATACTTATGCAGACAACATCAATACAGCAACAGAGGAGAAATCTGCCATTGCAGCAGATGACCATCACCCACGAAACCTCAGTTTACCATTCATATTCCATGAAAAGACAAGCGAGTGCTAATGCCCACTAGCGTGGCCCAGGTCTTCACGGGCACATCCTCCATGGAGTGACCATGACAGGGTGTCATCATCACGCTGGCTTGTCGTGGGTCTGCTGCAGACAGAGTTCACCCTAATTTATACTTCTTCACCTGGACAGCACCGCCTCAGATGGTGAATTATGTGCCTGGGGAAACCGCCTGCGCTCCCTCCTCAGTGAGGGTTATCTCCAAAACTGTGGGAGTGAGAGAGTATCGGTGTATGTATGTTTGTATGTGTTGGGGAATGTGATTGTTAGAAATTGTTGGTCGCTAACCCTCATTGCATTACATTTTCCTGGTGTTGTCATTAATTGGGGGCATCTACTGCACAAACTGAAATGGAGGCAATCACTGAAGAGAGAAGTGTTTTGTATGTGCCTGATGCAGCTGGGGATTTAAATAACTGTTGCCCTTCCTTATTAGGCTTCATTAATGTCCATTTAGAGCATGATCAAAATGTCAGGTACCCATCACGGTAAAATTCACTGGTTGGGAGTAAGAGGAGGGGAGAAGAAATGGGCCTTTGTATTATGTTGTAAAATCAGTGTGTTTGTGGCTGTCATGCCATAAGGGCTTGGAAGCCGAGCAGCATTCTGCATCACCAGGTGCCTGTCTCCTGGGAGAGCAGTGATCCGCAGATATGAGGCCTTCACCTGCTGTGGGTGCGTATACCCTCAGCCCAGCCCAGGGCTTGAGAGAGGTGGTGTGGTCTACCCGGGACCCTTTGTGGTCTCCACAGCTGGAAAGCACGTGTGAGTGGCAATGATGAGGATATGTTTGAAGATCAGAGTTAGACACATGCTTAGATCAGTAGATGCCTTGCATCTTGACAGTCACATAAAGCAGTAGATTCTCTCATTACACAATTGGTGGACTGACTCATTTTCCCTTATAATTTAATAACTAATCATAGTTCCTTTTTTTTTAACTTTATCAGGCACAGAATTCATTGTTTTTATTGCTTTGTTTTGTCCTAGCTATGATGGACTATGGTGGCCAATGTTGTCTTTATTATATGCAAAAGAGAATAAATGGATGCAGGATGATAAAATGCCCCTTTTCTGATTTTAAAATGCCCATTAAATATTAAAGAGCATTTGGCCCAACTTGAGGGGTTTGGATCTAATATTCCTTGATGTTTCTTTTGGAAACATTTAGGGGATTTTTAACCCCATTCCATAAATTTAGGGATGTTTTCCCATATCCCATAAAATTTTTAGCACTTTTTATTTAATTATTTTTTAAATAATCACACTAAATCTATTAATACAAGTTCTAGTATTATATCACAACCCATCAGTGGTTGAGGAATAAAAATTTAGCATAAATTTTTAAGTGACTATTTGAAAATTCAAGTTCATATGAACCGAATTGTAATATAAACATAGAAACTTTTACATGAGTAAATTTTTACATATGTGATTCTCTAATTAGTATATTTCACTTTATAGAGTTCCCTAATCATCAGCTATCTGCAGTATGTTTTGCTTCTCATGAATTATTTTTCTGACAAATAATTAAATGGTTCAGTAGATGAAGTTAGTGTCTAAACATTTGTATAGGGGCTGCATTCCCAGGATGTGCCTGACCAAGCACATTAGTTGACTAGCTTAATCTAAAGGCAAAAAAAAAACTTGTTATCTGACAACTCTTCTGAGTGATCAGTTAATTTATTGATGCTATTAAAAACCAAATTGTAATTGTTTGGTCTAGTGAAAAATTGGTTGTAATTAATTATCAAGTGACCAGGTAAAAGCTAGGGCTTCTGACTGCCAGTGTGGTATCCTCCCTGACTTGAAGCCCATGGCTGGCATTCCAGCTCCCAGTGTGCACCTGGTAAAATCTGGATTCAGAATTGCCTTCCAAGCTGCATCTCTTATCAGAGAGGATAAGCAAAGTACTATGGTCATAATCATACGTCCTTGCTGTTGTAGCAGTAGACTGAGAACCTCCTCTGTAATCACTCATCAGTAGGCTCTGCACGCAGGGAACATGAAGAATTTCATCTATGAATATTGGAAGCTTTTACTGTAACAAAAGCAAGAACTTTGTTTAGAATGTGATAGGCAGCTAAAACTTATATCCACTGTGTTCAATTAGGAGCAGAATTTAGTTAAAAATTATTTTTCCACATTGAAACACTTTGCAAACACAATTATCTTTAAAAAGATGCCTTGTTCAGTGCTGTTTATTTTCCTGTGAAAACTCACATTTGAACTCGTATGTAGGTAAGTGTATATATAGCTATAGATATGTTTGTGTTTCAGATGTCAGTGTATAAGCCAGTGGGTTTATGATGAACTTTAGAAATTATACCATTTATGGATTAAAAAGCCCAACAGATGCAGAGAAAAAAATTGATGTTTTTTATTGATAGGTTTTGCTTATACAAAAAATTTGAAGTTTAAACTATTTAGAAATATATAGCAATTTTATATGTATAATATTTTCTATAGCTAGATTCTTTAAGAGAGTTATATTTATAATGTTTCTAATATGAAATCACTAAGCTAGTACATTTGACAGGTGCTTTATAATCTGAAATGGAGTACGCGGTGGGGGATTTTAGGGTATTTCTGTTTATTTGTTTCTGTTGTACCTTTGCTGACATCCTTATTATGTGTTTTTTTAGTAAAAGTCCATCTACCTGCTCTTACCACCATCCTATACCTACATTTTTATTAAAAGTACCAAATCGAGAAACTTCTCATAATAGAAACTTTATTTTATACTCTTTTAAAAAAGATTTGTGAATGACCATATAAATGCCTACCTAACCTATGTTTAAGAAGGTAGCTCTGCAAATTCAAGTTATTTATGAGAAAAATTTAGAAATTTTCATACATATACTGAAATACAGATTACTGCTTAATCCCATCTTCCCCAGAGATAAACATCAAGATAACTAACCATAACCTAATTGGGGACATATAATAAAGAAAAGCTAATGTTAACATATATAAAACTTTACTATTACCAACCATAGTTCAGAGAAAATACTTGTTTCAGAATTATCTTTCTTAGAGGTAAGCATTATTCTTTCTTCCGAGAAAAGATTTCATTTACTTTAAATATTAACCAAATTTTTTTAGGTTCTGGGTGTTTGCAGGTACTTAAGATAGTTTGAATTAGAATCTACACTTGCCAAATTATTTTCACAATTTATTTAAGTGCTAGTGGAGAGGATAAAGAAAAGTAATGGCCCCCCAATAATTACAGTGCCAGTGGAAGCAGATTAGTCTTCTTTCCTTTTAAGTCAGGACATAGTCCATGATTACAAACCATGCAATAAAGTGCCAGGTTTCCAATTCTTCCTTCCTGTGATGTTCTCCTGATGTGCTTCAACCATGGGTAGTTAACACCAAAAATGCAATTTCCACAGGACATCAAGGCACTGGGTTTAGCATATATATCATGTAATATTAACATTCACATGATTAGGGTTAATTTTTTTAGAGGGAGAGAATTAACTGTTCTGTTTGCTAGTGCCAAAATAGTACCTTCTCTGTACATTTCTCACACATGTGCTAGCTAGTTGTTTTGTTACATTAAGGGAAAAGTACCAAAGTTCACATAGTAATTAATGCCAGCACAGGCCATTTTTCAGTCATGTAGATGAGAAAATATGATTGCTCGATTTTGTTGTTTAGCTGAATTCCTCCCCACCTTTGTGTATAATTGTATTTAAACGTTTATAAATGGCTTTTGGTTGCTAGGTTTTGAGAGGCCTCATCTGTTATTGTTGTAGTTGTCAGTTTTTGTAACATTCATTATTGTTTTGATGTACACAATTTAGTTCTAGTGATTTCAAATGCATTTTGTTATGGCTCAGCCCAATTGGCGACCCTGTTTGCTGGAACACTCTAAGCTTTTATTTGCTATGGCTGAAGCCACTGTCACAATCTCTGGCCTTAAAGAGCTGTTACTGACTGCTGACAGCTCTGTGGGGTTATAACCAGGACTCCAGGCTGACTCCAGGGTCAGGCAGCCTGAAAATTGTGAACACTTGTAGCTACCCCTGTTTGATGGCATCCTGGGAAAATGGGGTAGGATGCAAAGTGAAAGACTGCAGTCCTTGATTTCAGCTCTCATATCCCAAGTGTGCATCAAGGAAATCTGTGAGTCGTGGAAGGGCTAGCTGCTGCCTGGAACCCGTGCGCCAGGGCCTGCCCACTCACCTGACAGTTGGGGTGGGAATTCCACGGGCCCAGGCTCAGTTGGTAAAGAGCCTGTATTGCCAACAATGCCCCATGCCCATGCTGGGCTGACAGACCTTCCTATCTGATATCCACTAGGGGTAGCTAGTTGTTTTGTTACTTTATTATATTCTCACTGTACTTAATAGAAAGTGTTGATAGGGCTGAAAACCCAATAGAAAATCTTTGTCAAAACCAACAAATGCTTTGGATTTGTGCGAAAGTAAAGCTATTTTGTTGGTGGGTAATTTTAAATTTAAATGTTTTTGATGATAATCAGTGTTTCTTTTTACTTATAAAGTTGGATTATTTTTTAGAATTTGTAATAAATAAAAACTATTGCTGCTTTACCACTGTAAAATATGCTTTCTAATGTGACCATGTATTTTTTAAATAAATTTTAAATATACCTTGTAATGATGTAGTATGCATATGTATCACACATACCAAAAACATACATTGCACACTTAACTAATTTACGCTGCCTTCTTATTTGAGAACATATCTTCAATACTCATAGCACATTCCAAAAATACAGTGTTTTCAAAAGCATTCCACCCCTCCTGGAGCTTACAACTTTAACTGACATTTAATGGATCATTATCTTTGACCTGGATACATATGCAGGAAACTCCTCAGTGCTCTCCCAATCAACATAATCTTTGGTAATTGGTGAGTATTGTATATAACTTACTGAAATTTGTTAAAGTACAATGAATAAATATTTACCAAGTCCTCTTCTGACAGAGAAGAAAGAATCAAAGAGCTTTCTGATATGGCTGGAAGTTATTTAAAATTACAAATCTCTCAAGTTACCTCATTTAATTTTGAGATATCTTTGTGTATATACTTAACTCTTACTGATGATTATAAATGGGAGAGAACACTGTTGAATTAAAAAAAAGTATCCACTTAGCAAATAAAATCAAGCTAAGACAGCAACGTATTTGCCAAGTATAAGCCTAAAACTTAATTTATGTAATTGTTGACTTGATTCAGATTGTTAATAATTTGTGATTCCCCACCCCTGCTCTGGAATCATAGGAAGAAACTGATCTCCCAGAAACTGGGTCCAGGCAGGAACCCCTATAGCTAGGAATACCATCTTAGTTTTTTTAGGGTAAGCAAACTGATCAGGCTTCTTGCACTGTTAGCCTTTGTGGCGATCACCTGTGGCCTCGATGGTGCTAATGCAGGAGGCACTTAGAGGCGTGGGCACCAGGCACCCGTGCCTAATTGTGGACACCTGGGATATGGGTGCGGGCATGTGCAAGTGTGCACACCTGAGTCTAGAGGCCGGCCATGTAAGGGTGGTGTCAGAAGAAGAGGAGGCTACCGGTGGAATGACTGCAGAAGAGGTGAGTCCTCAAGAAAATGCAAGAGAGCTGAGAAGAAGCAAATATTTTGGGGGGTTTGCTCGCTTGCCTGCCTGCCTCCTAGACCCTGGGCCAGTGTTTTTTAAAGACGGTCACAGATAGGTTGATAGGTTTCCTTTGTAGTCCAAGGGCCAAAAGTCTGGATTTTGAGAGATTATGCTAAATCCCCATCTGTATGGAAAGAGTGGTTTATTTCACCCCATAAAGGATCTCCAAAAATGTCAAAAAGACTTTATATGACATTATTTCAACTTTTAAAGTAGGTTAAAGTATGGGTGAAACTAAGAAGCTAAGCTCATTATTGATACACTTTCCTGAATCTTTCCAGTAACAGATCCATAGTCAACTCATACTTTTTGTATTTGAGGTTTCTGGCGTCATAAAACCTGGGTAAAGAATCCTTACTCTCCACAGGGATAGGCGGTCAACGCGAGGAGGAAGACAAGACAGAGACCATACTGCCCCCAGGTGAGGGGGGCCCAAATCTCCATGGTGGGAAGCAAGCTCACTTCTAGGCTCTGAGTCCACTAATCCATTGTAGCACAGTGTTATCATGACTCAAGTCTTCTGGGGATCCCCAGTGGCTGAGTCCCCAGTGGCCTGAGTCTCCCCTACCTACTCATGATTCCTGATACCTTTTCGAGCAAGAGTCAAGGCTTTCACTGCCCTAGTAGAAACCAAACTTAAAATGCTGATCTTCTTAAAGCTGAAATACTGATGTGGCACTAAGGTGCAAATAATTGATAGCAGATACTGTTTAATAAGCAGCATTTAGAGGAAGTAAGCAAGTAGGCATGGGTTGGTGCCAGCAAGGGCACAGAGCAAGTTCTCAATGATTGTGGCAGACAGGTAAAGGAGGAGTCCTGGAGCCCTTGATGGCTTTTTAGGCTTTTAGTATCAGAGGCAACCAGGTACACAGCAGGCAGGGGGGTGGGGGGATGGGGGCACAAGGCTGGCAGGCTTCCTAGCCCCCTGCGTATCTCACTCCCTTGGCTGCTTTGCTTCTTCTTGTCTTTGCTACTACTGCTGCTCTCCTTCTCCTAATTCTTCTGTTCTGCTGTTCTCATCTTCTATTCTCTCTGCCCCTGTCTCTCCCCTGCTCTGCTACTCTAGTTCTGCTGGCGTCCTCGTGATGCAGCCATTATACGCCCATGTCTAAGCCCAGGTGCACCCACCTGGGCATGCCCACCTAGAACTGCAGGTGTCCATCATCACACCAGTGGCAGGAGGGTGGAAAAGCCTGATAACTTTTCTCTGACCCCATACATGGGGTAGTTGAAATGGGAATGGAACAACATTAAGAAAAAGCAAAGAAAGGAAAGGATACAGCTCGTAAGCCATTTACTCGCTTAGAGGTGAGTTTCCTGTACTCACCCAGGGCTTCTGCCACTAATGAGCTAAGTAGCACAGTCCCACAGCATGCTGCATCCTAAATGTAAAGACCTAAATGTAAAGACCCAAGTTCTTTACCTCATCTATTTTAAGTAGACCAAGATTCTGGGATCCTTGCCTTACCCTGTGGTATCTCGTAATTAGTGGTTCTGGGAGCATAAAAAATGTCTGGTATTTCTATTATAGTAAGATTTTCAGTGTTATATTTAAAACGCCTAAAGTCAGCTTTTGCAAAGAACCTGAAACAATTTTTTTAGAATTCATCTCGATTGTATTTCTAGTTGATGAAAACTAGTGCGTCCTATCCCCCCACTCCTGGGCCACACGTCTCTCCCTTTTCTGTCTCCTGGGTTTTGCTTCTTCTGCTCTCTGTGCTTTGCTCTCCAGTTTTCCATTTGTTCAGCCAGTACTAGGGGCTGTTGTCCTCACTCTTCGGAGAAAAGCGATAATGCATAGTTTGTTGGTTAAAGAGGTGCCCTATTACGTGTGACCTCCCTGGTCAATTTTTTTTTTTAAAGATTATTTATGCATACAAGAGCTGGGGTACAGGCCAGAATCGCAGGAGGTGAGAGGATTCACCAGACAAGAGTGGGGAATAGAACAGGCAGACTGACTGAAACACACTGCTAAGGGGAGCAGCGGGCGAGGCAGGAGAGGTCTGCTACGCCATGTGGGTCCCCTCCGTGGCCGGCAGCAGGGATCGAACTCATGCTGCAGTGGCTGTGGTTTGCTTCATAGTGCGGTTGCTTAACCCACTGCGCCACCAGGAAGGCCCCCTGGTCAATTTTTTAAAGTTGTTTATGTTTTCAGTGTCTTCCCACAGCAGGAAGTAGCTGATGATCCAGGGAAGGCTTGGTGTAGGGTAAATGGAACAGTGACCAGGCTTTTCTGCACTCCCGCCGTTGGTGTCTACTGCGGACACCTGCGGTCCTGCACGCATGCCTAATGGCAGGCCTCTCAAGTAGGGTGTGGGCATGCGCAAGTGGGCGCACCTAAGAAGCCCCAGTTGCCTAATGGATAAGGCATTGGCCTCCCAAGTGGGCGCACCTAGGCTGAGACACATAGGACATATAGGGGCGGCATCATGAGGCTTCCAGGAAAAGAGAGAAAAGAAAGGGGCAGGGAGAGCCCAGAGACTGAAGATGCACCAGGAGCTAGGAGGCCTGCCAGCCTCCTGTCCCCCCGGCCCCATGCCTGCTGTGTACCTGGCTGCCTCTGATATAATGATGCAATAAAAGCCTGAAAAAACTACCGAGGGCTCCAGGACTCCTCCTT
This sequence comes from Galemys pyrenaicus, assembly GCA_019455555.1. Classification (NCBI taxonomy): domain Eukaryota; kingdom Metazoa; phylum Chordata; class Mammalia; order Eulipotyphla; family Talpidae; genus Galemys; species Galemys pyrenaicus. Next base: position 15,297,307 of record JAGFMF010011796.1, read on the forward strand.
TACCCAGCTTCTCAGAATCATTGAGAACGTGCTCCATGCCTTGCTGTCACTTGGTTTCCCTGATTTGTTCTATCCCTGAGGTATTCCATCCTCCATCAAGTTAAGAGGCAGTGGATTATGAACATTTAAGGCTAATGTAAGAGTGGGGTGAAGAAGCAGACAAGCAACACAGTGGATGTTGCAGGTAATATAATCACTTATCTAGTAACCTATGAGATCAATTGAAAACTGCTTGGACAGATATGGGGGTCCATTAAGGTGACTGTACGAACCATACAAAAAGTAATCGTGTAGTAAAAGTAATGGGAATTGCAAGAACACAGGGAGACAGCTTCCAAGCCCCTCCCCAGGTTCTAACAATGGAACCTTCACGCCCATTGTGGTGGGTGCCTGCAGAAATGAGTAATTTCATTCATTTGCTACTGAAGACCTTAGAATTGGCTTTAAATAAGGACGTCTTTGTTGAAAGGCAAATTGGCAGTGTTTATAAAAAGTGTTAAATATCATGGCCTTTGGTCAAATAATTTCACTTCTAAGAACATATATTGTAGAAATACTCACGGGCATAAAGATATTTGGGTAAGGATAGTTTGAGTACTGTTTTTTTTTTTTAATTAATTTTTAAGGGACCTTTAAATAAACGAAAACACAGGTGGAGCAATGGAAAACAACTCTTCATTAGCCCCAAATCTCTCCACCTGTGGGGCCATTGGGGCGGTTGCTGTGAAGAACCCGCAGGCGTGCAGGAAGGAGCTGCGAGGAGTGGCTGGTTCGCTTGGGTCTGAGACGCCAGGATTTGCCCCTTGCCTGCCGGTCTGCATTTGGCTTTTAAGAACTCACGAAAACTTGAAAACAATCACATTTTCTTCTAACGGCTGTTTTTATGGCGGCCACTCTTCCTTTCTATGCTGCAAAAGGTGGAACAGAGGTATTTCCTCTCTCTTTGGATGGGTTTGCGGCTCCCTAGGGCAGCTTGCCTGGCACCCATGAGGTAAGTCTGCAAGTTCCGTCTTCAGTCTGGGCGTTTGGGCCAGTTAAGGTCACGTTTGGGCCCTCTCCAGTTTGTGGGTCAGGTGGGCCCCTCTGCAGAATTCTGCTTTGTAGTGATGTCAACAGTTTGTTTTAACCAGCAGCGTGAGTGAGTGTGATACCCCTGACTTGCCCTAGCTAAAGCCTGGACTATGCCTTAGGCTGAGTGTGACCTCACACCTCCTCATTCATACAGGGATGGTGTTTACAATAGTACAGTTGACCTCTTATGCCTCTTCGTAGGAGCAGGGAGAGAAGCAATTTAGGGGTGTGACACTGCTTGGAACAGTGAGTTCCTGCTGAGTAATTATGTTCCAGAAACTGGTGGCAGCAAGGCGTGTAGTAAGACACACCTCCCCCCCTTGCCTTTCGCAGGCAGCCCACACAGGTCCCCAGTTAGGCTCCGTGGCTTGTAAGTGCTGGGAGAGAAGCGCTCAAGGCCCACAGCGCTTAGCCCAGCCCAGCGGCGTGAGGTCTGCGCCAGCCTCCTAGATGAATTTCAGTGGAGTTGGGGCTGGGCCACAGGCCAGGCAGTGGTAAGACAGAGGGGACTGTTGGGGACTGCAGTAGCAGCTGAGGTGGACCACATGGAGGCTGCAAGTGCAGGCCATGGCCACGTCTGTGGGGGGAGGAACAGGGAGAGGCTGGGAGGGGCCCAGGAGCCTTTCTGGAGAGCTTCAAAGGGTTTAAGTGGAGTGAGTTCATTTGCAATTCCATTTGAAGAGAGATCTAATTGCTGGGAAAGAATAGGTAAGGAGGGCCCGGGAGACAGAGGTGGGAGTGTTGGGGGTGATAGCAAGAAGGTCTGGGCTTCAGGCACAGTTTGCAGGTCCATGGATAGGACCTGGCCACTGAGTGAGGTAAGGAGAGGGTGTAGACAGAACTCTGGCTGCTGAGTGACCAGTGAAGCTGTTAACTCCAGAGTCAGAAAGAGAAGCCATCTCAGCGGGCTAGCAAATGTAGAATCCTTGCCTCCTCCTGCTGCTGCTCAGCTAGTATGTGATAAACTGCAGTACTTTGTCCCTTGCATATTGACAGAGAAGTCCCCTTCCTGTCGCTGCAGATCACTTGAATTGTTGTGTTTCAATGGGACAGACTGGAAGCTGAGGCCCAGCCCTCACTTAGGGAACAGAGTGTATGAGTCTTCAAGCTCATAAACCCAAGGTAGCTTACCTTGGGTTTCTGTCACCTTCTGAAACTCCAGACTACTTGGTTCAGTCTTATTTTCCACTTGACCCCCTTTCCGCACCCCCCCCCCACCCACACACAGTGAATTTTCTCTTGCCACCTGGGCAGTTGGCCAATCTGCCTGAGAGGGTGAGGTCCTCCCCTCCAGCTCTCCAAACCCAAGCCCTATTCCTCTCTATGATTTCCCACCACTCCCTCAGCCTATACTGATCTTTTCCCTCGCTGAGCTTTTTTGATAACAGCAATCATCTCACAATTGTACATTTATCTTTTGGTTTGCAGTGTTTTTTCCTTTTCACCTTAACCACTTCCTCAGCATACTTTATGATAAACACACACAAGAGTTCATGGAGTATCACTTAACCTCTCTGGGTTTTATTAGTCTAAAAGGGGTAGGGAGAATATGTTAGAACTGAAGCACCTCCTGGGAGAAAACAGATACGATATTTAGAAGCAGCCTCCAGTGCTCCAACTTGACTCAGAAGGAAAGGGGTCAGGACAGACTGGGGTGCAGGATGGACTTGGGGGGGGGGGGCGGTGTTGATGCTGTTACTTGGCTGTTTCTGGCACCTGACTTGTGTACAGCAATGGGACTTCTGAAAAAAACAGGATGGAGAAGTTTCTCCAAACCTCCAGATGCTAGAGAAGGAGCTAATTTGCTTGTAGGCCCCTCTAATGGTAGAACAGCCTCCCCACGTGGGACCCCCAGAGCTAAAGTAGATTCACCACTACAGTAGAGATTCCTGTGTCCAGCAAGGCTGAATACCAGACGTGAGAACAGAGGCAAGAACAGCTGAAAATAATGATGCAGCAAATGAGAAACCTGAAAATGAGCAGAAATACTTAGGGGTGCACTTTTGACAGCATCAGTGCTCTACCTGAATTGGTAGAGAGTGTTGGTCACATTTGACAATTAGGGTTAAATGTAAACCCATTGGTATCTGCTGGAGTATTCTGAGCTTTTTTTTTTTTTTAAGATTTATGCATACAAGAATTGGAGTACAGGCAAGAGGTGTGGGGTGTGGTGAGAGGATTCACCAGAGACAGTGGGGAAGAGAACCAGTAGAGAGATTGAAATACACTGCTGAGGGGGGTAGCGGGTGAGGCAGGAGAGGTCTGCTGTGCCCTGTGGGTCACCTCCCTGGCCGGGGATCAAACTCGTGCTTCAGTGGCTGTGGATGCTTCATAGTGCGGTGCTTACCCCCTTGTGCCGCCAGGAAGACTCACTCCCTCTTGAAGTTAATCAATTTGGTAAAATCTCAAGCGTGGAAGGGTTTGAGTGATTTGTAATGGGCATTTCGCCCTTGACGCTCCTGGGAAGGTGCGGCGCTAGACTTCTCCGCCAGGGGGCAGAAGAGGTCGCATTATACCGAGAGATTTAAAAAAATAAACACGCACACACATAACTTTTCCCCCAAAACTGTGTTCCTTCTCATGAAACCGAATCCTCCAGCTGTGGCGTCCCAGGCGCCCGCCCCGACCTGGAGCGGCTCCCGCCCCGAGGCGGCGCCCCTTGCCCGACGCCGCCTCCGCACCCTGCCCTGGCCCTGAGCTGTCGGCTCGCAGCTCCGACCCTGTCCCGGCCCCTGCACCCTCATTCCTGGCCCTGAAGATGAAGATCTGGCTGCTCCTCGGTCTTCTGCTGGTGCACGAAGCGCTAGAGGAAGGTGAGTGGCTCCGGGCGCTACTCGGCTGTGCCCTGACTTTAGCCCCAACCACGTCGTCCCCCGCCTCTTGGCTCCCAATCAGCAGCTCCTCTAATTCTGATCCCCCAGTTGCCACCTTCTGCCCAGTGCACCTGCCCCGTCCGAGCCGGGCCCGAACCTCCCACTTTCAAGCTCCTGTGGGAGTCCCGGACCCGGGCAGCTGCTCTGCTCCAGAAAAACCCTCGTTGAGCAAACCGAGCACCCCCAGGCAGCGCCAGTTCCAGCCCCCACTGTCAACGTGTCTGGGTGGGGAGGAGGGTGGCGCCGGGGCGTTGGATCGCTTCCACCTCGTGCCCGATTCGCCAGGGGGATCTTGGCGACTGAGTGCGGGTGCCACCTCAGCAAGGCAACTGCGGATTCTTTTCCAAATTCGAACACTTCTCCCGTTTGCAGTCCCGCATTTGTTTCCCATACCACGCTGGGCACGAATCCTGCAAGGTCTAAGTCTTAGACCAGATATTTCCACTTACTAATCTCAAAACCCACTGCTGTTACACTTACCCAAGTGGATAGACAAAGATGACGGAAACGGGTTGTTGTGTAGATTGCAGGAGCCTTGGGCCAATGCAGGTTTTGGAATGTGTGCCTGTTCGGGACCCACCCTGTGGGTCACCCACAACCGCAGGGCCGGGCTGCATGTGCTTGCGGGCACATGCACACCTGTGTGGCTGGAGTAGCTGAAGCTCTATGTTACTGTTAGCATCTGTTTTGGTTGGCTGCCTTACTCCCTGGTGTTATTTGTGCGGGACCTTCTGCATCTGAGCCCACCCTCCTATCCTGACACCTCCCTTGAAATTCCTCAGCTACAGCCGCAGTTTGTGCTTAGCTCTGGTTTTTATGTTATGCAACCTCCCGCTGGAGCCAGCTCAGCCTGGCTCACATTTTACTCACTACTCCATCCCAACCAGTTCTTTTCTTTTCTGTGGAACTACAAGCATTTGCCCAAAAATTACCACGTTCTAGTTGACAAAGCCCAAGATGGTTGTGGAACTTGAAGCTGAGGATGAGATGCCTCAGCCAGGGTTTGCAAAATACAGTGGAGCCAGTGCTGCTTCTTCAGGAGCAACAGGTTCTCTGCTGGAGCTCATGTTATAAAGTGTGTTCTTAAAGTGCTCCTGGCAGATGCAGGATTGTAGGGGGCCTCCCTGGTGGTGCAGCAGGTTGAGCACTATGAAGCATCCACAGCCACTGCAGCATGAGTTTAATCCCTGGCCAGGGAGGTGACCCACATGGCTCAGCAGACCTCTCCTGTCTCACCTGCTGCTCCCCTCAGCAGTGTATTTCAATCCATCTGCCTGCTATGCTCCCCACTCTGTCTCTGGTGAATCCTCTCACCCCCCTGCACCTCTGGCCTGTACCCCAGCTCTTGTCTGCATGAATGGATAAATCTTTAAACAACAGCAACAAAAATGCTGTTCAAGTGCTCCTGGCAGATCTAGCTTGTGACCTGCCTAAATGATGGAAATGTCTTATTTAGTATAATTATTTGAATTGGGCAGGAAATGGCCAGACAATTTCAAATGACCCATTCACTTGCCTATATAACTAACCAAGATGCCTGCCTTGGCGGCTTGGGAGGGAATTCAGTCTCTGCCCTCTGGAGCATTCCTGGCCAGGTGGGCATGAGGATGATTACAAACACCTCCCTGAGTTGATGGGTTGCTGTTTAAGTTAAGTGTAATTCACATGACCAGTAAACACGTGAGCTGATGGGAGAAATTTGAATACAGACTATTTTGTAAGAATAATTGATGAATTTGGGGTGTGATAATAGCACTGAGGACATAATGAATCCAAAACCACCCTAATACCTCATTTTAATTTGACATCATTAACAAAGAACCCATTTCCAGAAGATGTCACAATTACAGGTACCAAGGTTAGAGCTTCTATGTATCTTTTGGGGGGAACAATTAAAACCTAATATTGTCTACATGGGTAGCAAAATGGAGAGGGCCAAGGAGGGGAGTGAGGATGTGGTTTGGAAAGGAGGGTCAGAGGCCAGTTTGGCACCTTTGGGTCTGAAGGAGAAGTGACTGAGGCCAAAGAAATGGAGCACATCAGCTTTGGGTGTCTCAGTGGCAAGTGCGGCTGAATATGGAGATGGGACAGAAAATGTCAAAGCCTTGTAAGGTGTGGGGAGACTTAGGGCTTTGTTCTCAATGGGAGAGAGTCACTGGAGGGGTGCTGTAGGTGTGCTGGCATGGACGTAGGAACCTCACAGGAGGCTGTTTTTGTAGATCAGATGAAAAGGGGCTTGGTTCAGGGTGTCACAGAGGGTGTAGGAGAAAACTGGGTTCAGTCCATTTTGACATTACAGCCAAGGAGTTTGCTGCTGGACATGGCTTGGGTGAGAACGAAGACTCAACTGTGACTCTGAGGGTTTTCTAGAACAGCTGGGTGAACTGAGTTTCCTCCTGCTGATAAAGGGGCTGCTTGGGAGGAAGCCAGTGTGACAGGGCACAGGGAGTTCAGTGTGGACATTTGAGACATACTAGCCTTCCCCGGGGCAGTGCTGGGGAGCAACAATGTTTAAAGGCTAAGTCAGGAGCAGGCAACCCTGAGCATATAATGCTGCTCTTATGCCGGGGATGGTGTGAGGCCACGCACCTGCCCTTATCGATTGAGAGGAGTGACAGGGATTAAGTCCTTGGGACTCAGATCAGACAGAAAAAGATGAAGAGCAGCCAGACAGTCAGGAGTTTCACTGGTACGGGAGGAAAACCAAGATGCTGATGTGTCCTGGGAACCAGCCAACAGTGTTTGCAGTGGACAGCGATCAACCATGTGCTATTGGATGTCTTAGAAAATGCTTCACATGAAGGTCTTTATCCTGGAATATAAATACGTGATCATTAGAAAGTGCTATTTTAAGAAAATGATACTTCAAGAAATGGTAGCAGGGTGCTTTGGGGTGAGGTTCCAGAAGGGAGCAGGGCAAGTCGAGGCTCCCTCTTTCCACCTCTGCATCTTCCTAGTCATTGCTTCTCTGCCTTTTCAGCTCATTTGAAAAGTGTAGGTGTTAACTTGTGGGGTGTCTTAGGAAGAATGGAAAAATGAGTGGGGGTCTCGTTTCTGTACTGAGGACCCTGAGCTATTCAAGCTAGTGCAGTTGTGTTGATGCCCCCACGGGGAGAGAAAAACCAACCAGCTACAGTGCTTGGAAGTCAGTGACTGTTTGTACACACACCTCTTCAAAACAGCAGTAATTATTTTTCTCCAAATAATTTTATAGATCCAAAGAGGTTCATAGTCAGGTCACTTTTTAAAAAAAATATTTATGCATACAAGAGCTGGGGTACAAGCCAGAGTCCAGGGAGGTGAGAGGATTCACCAGAGACAGAGCCAGGAACAGACCAGGCAGACTGACTGAAACATGAGGTGAGCAGCAGGCAAGGCTAGAGAGGTCTGCTATGCCATGTGGGTCCCCGCCCTGGCCGGCGGCAGGGATCGAACTCGTGCTGCAGTGGCTGCGGTTTGCTTCATAGTGTGTTGCTTAACCCACTGTGCCACCAGGGAGGCCCTCGGGTCACTTTTTAAAAAAAAAAAATTTATGTACACAAGAGCTTGGGTATAGGCCAGAGGTGCAGGGGGTGAGAGGATTCACCAGAGACAGAGTGGGGAGCAGGACAGGCAGATCTACTGAAATACACTGCTGAGGGGAGCAATGGGGAGACAGGAGAGGTCTGCTGCACCTTGTGGGTCACCTCCCTGGCTGGGGTTCAAACTTGTGCTGCAGTGGCTGCTGATGTTTCACAGTGCTGTGACTTAACTCCTTGCACCACCAGAGAGGCCCCACTTTTATTGTAAGGACTGACTGCAACCCTCACTTGATGCTCGAGAATTAGTCTTTTGAGTGACTCTCTTTGTAACGTTTATCCACTCATTTTTGACCAGCGGCTCCTCATGGGGATTCTAATGTATGTCTTAGAAAAGCACCTCTACCCTTCAGGAAAGTACTGCCTCTCCTCCAGGCATAGAATTTGTTTGACTTGGAACTCCTTGTGCGGAGGGGGGGGGGGGGCCCGGGGGCACAGCAAACAAAGAAACCACTCAGACAGTGGGGCTGTGGGTGAGATTTGTGCAAATAAAGTACAACTGCTACAATATCCTTCTCTCCAAGGGAATCAAAAAGCAACAGCATGAGCCAGAGAAAACTCTAGGCCTGGAGTCAAAGCGACTGGTTTCTTCCTACCTTCTTAGTGGCCCAGAATGAGTTTACTGGTGTCTGTGATCTCAGTTGCTTCATCTGTTAATTGATACAACAGCTGTTTTGCCTCCATCATAAGTTTATCACCCATATCACCATGAAGCAAGATGAGAACCACAGAACAACACGAAGAACTTAACTAGCACTGACTTAGGGTTAGAAGCTTTACTCAGTACCTTAAACATATTAGGTTATTTCATCCCACAACTATCCACGAGAGTCATTGTCACCATTTAACTCTCTACTTACAGATGAGCAAACTGAGACAGAGGGTCGTTCCCCGTGGTCACACAGCTAGTCAGCTAGTTGGGGCAGCCAGGACCTGATGTTAGTAATACTAACGTGAATTTTACCAGCTATTTCTCAATAAAATCTATGTGACAGTCTCAAAAGTGCAATGCTACTAGACTTTCACTTTTATTTATTTACAATATAAATTCTTATGTTAGGCCTCTGATTATTTTAATTTTTAAACTTTTAAAAATATTTTTAATATTTATGCATACAAGAACTGGGGTATAGGCCAGACATGTGGGGGAGTGAGAGGTTTCACCAGAGACAGAGTGGGGAGCATAGCAGGCAGGCTGACCAAAATACACTGCTGAGGGGAGCAGTAGGTGAGACAGGAGAGGTCTGCTGTGCCATGAGGGTCAGCTCCCTGGCTGGGGATGCTTCATAGTGCTGTGGGACCATTATGCTGTATCCTTTAATTTGGCATCACTAGCCTCAAACCACAAGCCATTTCCTTGGTCAGGCAGCTGGACAAAGTGTGTCGTTAGATCTGGGAGGAGGGTATCTGGTCAAAGGTCTAATTATTAGCACACATTTGGATGCATCAGGGCCTTAATTCATCCAATGTTCTGGAGAAGCATAGCCGCACTGCATGTGACGGCTTAGAAATCATGCAAGTTGCTCTGGCTGCTGAAACTCCATGGAATTTCCAGACAGCTGTCGCCATTTCAGGGAGCTTGAATTCCTGGTACATGATAAAGAAAAACGCAGCAGATTAGACACTAATCCATAGGTCCAAGACTCTCATAGGCACAGGGTCTGTGAATCTCATAGGTTGCAGGACACAGGTGACTCGGACATCATAATGGTGGGCTTTTATTTTCTATTTTAAGAAAAATCCCATGACCTTGCTCTTGCAAAGCCGAGGCTTATGCTTCACGGCGCATGTGCTGGATTTGTGCACGCTGCAGGCCTGCTCTCTCCCCACCGGTAACACGGCAGTCCCTTCTGGGAGGCTGAAGTGTGTGTGCGCGCACATGGTGCATGCCCCCTCCCACCCCCATGTCTTACAACCGCCGGAGTGAATAAACCACATGCACAGCTCAGGGGAATGCTCGGCAAACAACAGAATTGTGCCCCCAGCCTGCACAAGGAGTTCCAAGACAGCAGGTGCTGGACATGCTGGGGGACTAGAGTTCAGAACGTGCGTTTGCTCCCAGGAAGGACTGACAAAGCGTTAAGACCCAGGACCCAAAGGACACAGCAGAGGAGGGACGGTGTGGGGCAAAGGTTGATCAGGTATTTCCACCCTCCCACCACTGATGATGGACACCTGCGGTGCTGCGAGCATTCCAGGGTGGGCATGCGCAAGTGGGCGCACCTGTGTTGGACACGGGCATAAATGGGCGGCGTCATGAGGATGCCAGAACTGCAAGGATCGACCAACAGACAGAACTGTGAGGACCAACAGACAGAACTGCAAGGACCGACTGACAGGACCGACAGTATTGACGAGCAGCAGCAGCAGAGAGAGGGTGAGATACTCTGGGGGCTGGGCGGCCTGCCAGCCTCCCGGCCCCCTGGCACCCCTGCCTGCCGTGTACCTGGCCACCTCTACTAAATAAAGCATAAAAGTCACCGAGGGCTCCAAGACTCCCCTCCCTGACCCGTCTGCCCAGAACCATCCCAAACTTGCTCCTGTGCCACCCCTTTCCTGCAGCTACAGAGGGGTAATAAGACCAGACTTAGGAAGTAGGACGCTTAGGAAAAGGGGGGGGTCCCACTGGACCTCAAGTCATAGGAAGGAGAGCAGGGCCCAGGCGGCACGTGCCGGCCCATGACGGCCGCGTGCAGAGGAATGGACGTGGCGCCTAACTGAGCTGGCCTTGGCACCAGAGTCTGGGCCAGGCTGAACTAAGAGCGGCAGTGACAGGGTAATTGAGTCTGTGTGACTGAGTTTTGGGTTATGCCCAGGCTTTCTCCTGGTGGATCACATGTCCTCATTTCAGACAGTTTCATACACATGTCCTGTGACTCCCTTGTGTGTTCCGGGCCTGTGTAGTTATCTTTTCAAAATACATTCAGGGAAATGAGTGCCTGGGTGGGAGTCAGAGACCTCAGATTTACTCATGTTTGCTGCTAACCAGCTGTCTGCAATAATTGAACTTTGGGGATCTCCTTAATTTTTAATCAATGACATGAAAACTTTATCTCAGACCTAGGACCCTATAAGATTAGACATTTTGTTATCAGGCATTTGTAATTCCAGGTGGCCTTTGAGTGTCTGCAGAAATATGAGCAAAGTAACACTGTGTGGTCTCCCTCTCATCCCTGCTGGTGGATGCCTCCAAGCGGCTACCAGAGCTGGTACACAGCTGGGTTTTCTGGAACCCAGAGGCCCACCGAGGGCAGGCAGCAATTGCAACATCTCTGGGTGCAGGCAATAGGGGAACTTTGTCTGTAGAGAAGGGAGAACAGTAATAAAACAGATTTAAAGTAGGTCACCTTTTTATTGTCACCATCTGTCTAATTCTCAGCAATGTTGGTGATACAGTACTCCCCCGAGAGCAAAAGTGTTCTGTTGACTAAGTTCTGAACCATCGCTCCAGTTACCGTTGAGTTATAATGACTGCATGTAAGCTGCTACTCGCTCTTTCCCCAGCCTTCTGGTCTCCCTGGATGTTGTCAGCTGCAGACGCCAAAGACGCCACTATCCATGCTAATTTAGGAGAAAGTTTGCAATGGTTTCAAATCTTCTAAATGTGCTTGCGGTGCAATTTTTCTCTCCACTCACTGGAACTTCATATGCCTGAATTAAAACAGTAGACTCGAACAATGAGCACTGAGGTTGCAAAGATCAGAACCAGGCCTTGAGCGACTCTGGTTCTGCCCTTCTGTATGACCAGCTGGAGATTGTAAAAGGGTGTGACCAACAAGGAATGGTATTTTTGTTAGGCAAATGAGCATTTTAATTCATACACAAAATGTTTTGCTGCATTTAATATCTTTAAGACTGAACTAGTTGCTCTTCAGTTATTTTTAAAATGTATTTTCCCCTCAGATGTTGTCTATGTAGTTCTCCCACCACTGTAGCTCCTGTGATCCATCCCCATAGTCCCTTGTGCTCTTCCCTCCTCTCTTTCGGTCCTTCTCCCTCCCGTTCCCTGCTCTGTGCCTCACATCTGTGGTCAGCTTGCGAGTTTTGTCTTTTCTCTGGCTCTTTGTTCGGTTTCTCTATATTCCACATGTAAGTGAAACCCTCTGATATTTATCTTTTCCTTTCTGACTTATTTTGCATAGCATAACCCCTTCCAGCTCTATCCATGTTGCTGCAAATGGCATGATTTTCTCTTTTTTGATTGCTAAGTTACTTGTTATTTTAAAACTAAAATGTGAACCAAGAAAATCATAAGCTCTTATCTACCCATGCTCAGAAACATGGGCTCTGGTGTCACTCAGTGTCCTGGTATGATTATCAGTAGAGTTGTGTTTGCTTTTGAAATTTTCTCTGTTTTTGGTGCCTCCCTGGTGGCGCAGTGGGTTAAGCAACGCACTATGAAGCAAACCGCAGCCACTGCAGCATGAGTTCGATCCCTGCCACTGGCCGGGAAGGGAACCCACATGGCGCAGGCAGACCTCTCCTGCCTCGCCCACTGCTCCCCTCAGCAGTGTGTTTCAGTCAGTCTGCCTGTTCTGCTCCCCACTCTGTCTCTGGTGAATCCTCTCACCCTCTCCCTCTAGCCTGTACCCCAGTGCTTGTATGATAAAGTACATCTTTAAAAAAATATTTTTCTCTGGTTCTTGTTTAAGGAAAGAGCTGACAGTAACTGCTTATTCTGCCAAGTTGGTGAGGTTATGATAATCATGATTACTACCCAAAATATTTTGATGAAGGGAGAGATAATTAAAAATTTACCAGTTTTAGGCATTACATGTAGGAGTATGTGAATACAACAGCCCACCGCTCTCTCCATCCTCTGCCCTAGTTACTGGCCAACATCCTCCCAAGAACAAGCGTCCAAAGGAGCCAGGAGAAAACAGAATCAAGCCCACTAACAAGAAGGTGAAACCCAAAATTCCTAAAATAAAGGACAGGGACTCAGCTGACTCGCTACCGAAGACACAGTCCATAATGATGCAGATGACGGACAAAGGTCGCTTCCAGAAACCTGCTGCTACCCTGAGTCTCCTGGCAGGGCAAATGCTAGATCTTCGGTGCAAAGGGAACCAGGTTAGATGGAGCTACCCTACCTATCTGGACACCTTCAAGGACTCCCGCCTCAGGTAAGCGATAGATTTCTAACTTCTTTTGGATCAAGGATTTGGCTTTGTTCTCATTAAATATTGCTCCCCTGACATCTATCCATTACTCTAATAACTCAGTGAAAGCTCAATGAACAAAAGTCATAGATTTCATTTCATTTCTTCATCAGCTTAAAAAATCATTACCAATCCTATTAACATTGATTTAAGTGAATTTTAGAGGAAGTCATATGATAAATCTGTGAAACTGTGATGCATCAAGATAGACGTTTAAGAATTCATATGGTAAAAAATAATAAACCCAGTACCTCCTCTAATTTCTAAGTAATCATAAAGTGAAATGACAGGAATTTCCTATGAGTAATTTGACCAGAGACCAACTTAACTTGTTTTTGAGCTATTCATCTGCTTCTCATTATTTTTAGTTTCCCAAGTATATGACTTTTATATTCAGAAGTAACAGTGTGAGTGAAAGTCAAAGATTTCTCATGTTATAATGAGTACCTGCAGGTACTCTTGTTCAGGTGAGGTGGAAAAGATGATGAAAACTGAAATGCAAGAAAACAAAACATACTTCAAAGAGGGGAGCCTTGCGGTTAAGGGACATAGGTTCTATTTTGGGCAAATTCTTCTTAACTCCCCAAGCCTAAGTGTCATCACATGCTGAATGAATGAGGATCAGAGTACATGATTTCTATGACTCTTTCCAGCTTTCTTCATATGATTTAGGATAGAGACAGGAATATTTTATGTTTGAAATGTCTAGAATGAAAGACAGAATATGAATCTTGAACATCTCAAATCCTGCTTATTCATATGTTGGGGCACAAATGAAATCTCCTCAATCCCTCTGTTCTTCTAGTCTGATAAACCATTAGACAGACTGATTAGAAAATAAGCCAAAAGAAGTTTAGTAAAACACATATCCCCCTGTATATATGGAAGAGACCCAGTGTGACTGACTCCATCATGTGGCTTTAGACACCATCTTAAATAGTTTAGCTAAGTCAAGAGATGTCAGGGGCAAGGGAGGAGGATGCTGGAGGAGGTGAAAGGAAAGATCAGTTAGGAAGGTTACTGAGAAAGCACAGTAGACAAAGCTATGCAGATTAAAGTTCTGCCTTCTCTAACAAAAAGAGGTAAAGAGATTAGGCTTTTTGGGAGACTCCTTCACAGAGAGATGTTTACATATGAATACCCAAGCCAACCTCTACCCAGGCTTCAGAGCCCCTGCTATGAAATTAAAGACTTTGTGGTGCAAACTTTTGCTCCCCTACACATAATAGATCCATATCTCCACACAAATGCCACTTCCCTTGAGTTCCATCTCAAGGACCATCAGCCATTTGATTGCTCAGTCAGAAAACCTGGAAGCACCCCTGCCCTCGCCTCTCCCTCTCTCCCACATCCATTCAGTTGCCAAGTAGAGTCAGTTCAGCCGTGAACTTGTCCTCTTTCTGTCTCTGATGTCTCTCCAGTCGCCATTAGTTCTTATCATGAATGTTAACACTGCAGTAAGCAACCAGGTTTGTCCTCCGCCAACTTCCTCACTGCAGCTAGAGCGGTGATGCCAACTGCAGAGCGGGTCATGTCCCTCCCCTGCTTAACACTCAGGGTGCTTCCTCTGGACATAAAGTCCAACATGCCAACGTTGACTGAAATAAAAGTCTCAGTAATAGACAAAATGCTCATTTGATAGTCAGTAATTGAGTCTGACTTTCCACAGGTTGTGCGTTGGGAGAACTGTTCCCCAAGTCAAAAACTATAATTGTCTTCTTGGAGGGGGTGTTTCTGGTTTTTGAATAGACTTAGATTTTTTCAGTTTCCTGAGTTATCTTGACTTGAAGATGTGCTGATGCTGTCTGCGTGGACAGGAAGACAGGAGTGACTCCCTTCCCTGATTGGCAATGTGGGGATATGTGGCTGGTACCCACCTGTGTAAATCTTCTCTCTCTGCCTCCTTGGTCATTTGTGGGGGTTGAAAAACTGGTTTACACACAGGCAGCAGATTTTTAAAAAATATTTTCTCAACTGTTTACATGTCTCTATAACTTTGAGGTTGCATTTTTACTCTTCCATAGGTACATGCTTCACTCACCTTCCACCAAACCTCCCTGCTAATGCCTGTGCCATTCCTTTATCTCCTGTCACTCCCTGCTTCCCTTCTGGTAGCCAGTATCTTTTTCACTAAGTCTAAGATGTGCCTTATTTTTGTTTTAAAGATTTATTTATTAATGCATATAAGCACTGGGGTATAGCCCAGAGGTATGGGGTGGTGAGAGAATCCACCAGACAGAGCAGGGAGTAGAACAGGCAGATGGACTGAAATCCACTGCTGAGGGGAGCAGCGGGCAAGGCAGGAGAGGTCTGCCAGCACCATGTGGGTCCTCTCCCTGGCTGGCAGCAGAGATCAAACTCATGCTGCAGTGGCTGTGGTTTGCTTTATAGTGCGTTGCCTAACCCACTGCACCACCAGGGAGGGCCCTTAAGTTTTTTTAAAGATTTATTTATTATGCATACAAGCACTGGGGTACAGGCCAGCATTGTGGAGAGGGGACAGTGAGAGGATCCACCAGAGACATAGTAGGGAGCAGAACAGGCAGATCTACTGAAATACACTCTGAGGGGAGCAGCGGGTGAGACAGGAGAGGTCTGCTGTGCCATGTGGGTCCCCTCTCTGGCTAGAGGCAGGGATCGAACTCGTGCTGCAGTGGCTGTGGTTTGCTTCATAGTGTGTTGCTGAACCCACTGCGCCACCAGGGAGACCCCAGTGTGCCTTGTTTTTGCTGTGTCTTCCCAGTACACATTTCTTGGTAACTTACTTTCAACAGATAAGTGAAAACATCTATCAATATTTTACTTAGCATAATCACTTTAAGAGTCATTCATTTTGTACCAAAGGGCACTATTTTGTTTTTGAGTAGTCATCAACTGGGTATAAATTTCAATTTCTTTGTCTTGTCAGTGGGCACTGAGGTTGGTTCCAGGACTTGCCAATTGTGGACAGTGCTGCTGTGAGCTGAGGTGCTCTTAGTCTTTGCGTGCTCGTGTTTTCATGTTCTTCGGGTAAATACCTAATAGAGCTATTGCTGGGTCATATGGGGTTTTCATTTCTACTCCGAAAGGTTCCTTCATGCTGTTTTCCATAGAGGCCGTGCCAACTGCCTTCCACCAGCAGAGAAGTGTCTTTTCTCTCCACATCCTCACTGGCATTTCTTGTTTCCATTCCTTTAGGTAGAAATCATTCTCACAGGGGTGAGGTGCTATCTTGTGATTTTGACTTGCGTTTCCGTATAATCAGAGATGTTGAATAATTTTTCACGTGCCTGAGCGTCTTCATTAGAAAAGCGTCCAAGTGTTTTGCCTTTTTGGATTTGGTTGTTGTTGGATGCTGTGTTGTGTAAACACAATATTTTGGAAATTAACCTCTTTTCAGACATATGATGTGCAAATCTCTTCTCCTAGTCTGTAGGTGCCTTTTTTGTTTATGTGACAGTCTCTTTTGAGGCAAAAAGCTTTTAAAGTTTTTGATACAGTCCCTTTTGTTTATTTTTGCTTTTGATTCCCTTGCCATTGGGGTTTGCTTCCCTTGCAATTTCAGGATGCCATGCAAGGGCATCCTAAAATGTATTCGATATCTTTGCAGTTGATAATTCTTTGTAGTTGATATTCTGTTTTAAGTACTTTATGGCTTCAGTTCTTATATCCAATTCTTTATTTGAATTAATTTCTATTTGGAGGTAAGCATGGATTTACTTGCATATTTTTGCATGACACTATCCATGTTTCACAACACTTCTTTTTTAAATCAGGATGTTTTATATTTTTAAATTTTTGTGTAGAAGAACAGGGGTGCAGGCCAGAGGTACAGTGGGTGAGAGAATTCACCCAAGACAGAGTGGGGAGCAGAACAGGTGGCTCTATTGAAATCACTGTTGCAGGGAGCAGCGGGTGAGACAGGAGAGGTCTGCTGTTATGTGCGGGTTAGCTTCCTGGCCGGGGATTGAACTCACATCATAACTGTGATAGAGCTGAGATTTAACCCCCTAGGCCACCAGGGAGGCCCAACCAACACTGATAAAAAGGCTTTCCTTCCTCTATGGCATGATCGTGGCTCCTTTGTCAAAGAGTAACTGTCCATACTTGTAGGCTAAAGTTCTGGGCTTCCTGTTCTTTCCCATTGGTCTGTGTTACGTTTTTATTTCAATACCACACTTCTGGGTCTTTCTTTTTAAAAGTATTTTTCATAAGCATGCATTATTGATTCACCAAAATTTTTGTTTTCTTTATAAAAACACAAGCTCTAACTACTTTTTTTCTTGCTGTTGATATCAACACAATTATATGCACCTCAATTTTTTGTGTGTGCTTAGTCTAAATTACGGCTGCTGCTGCGTCATACCTTGTGTATATCCTGAACTTATGTGACCTATTTAGGAAGCACCTATTAAGCACCTATATAGGTTATGATTTGTGCCAGATCCTCAACCATCTGTTCAGATTCACCTTTGCCCATGACCCTTTATTTTCTTATATCGTTGTTCATTTTTGTACAGCATTTGGTTTCTCCGCTCAAGTGTAGTCCCGGTAGTTCATGCACCACCATAGCCCCATGATCCACACCACAGTTCCCTTTGTTCGTCCCTCCCCTTTTGACCTCACCTTCCTTTGTGTCCTCCTTGCCCCTATTCCTGCACCCGCACCCCCTTAACCTCAGAGCCCTCAGGATGCTTGTTGATCTCTAGCAGTTTTGGAAGGGTTTTGCATTGAATTGTCTGCAGTACTGTTTTGATCATTGCTGCTGTGTACTTTAGTTTGGAGTCAGGGAGTATGATACCTGTTTCCTTTTCTCTCAGGATTGCTTTGGCTATGTAGGGCCTTTTGTAATGCCATCCAGACTTTATAACTTTTTTTCCTATTTTCTCCAAGTCATAAGGATTTTGATGGGGATTGTATTGAATTTGTAAATTTCTTTATGTAATATGGCCATTTTAATGATGTTTAGTCTTCCAATCCATGAGCACAGGACATCTTTCCATTTCTTCATGTCTTTCATTTCTTTTAACAGAATCTTATAATTTTTATCATATTTGTTAAACTTACCCATAGGTTTTCCTTTTGGTATGCTTATAATGATTTCTTCCTAAAAAAAAATTCTCTTCTCATTTCTTGTTTGCATATAGAATGCAACTGATCTCTGTGTATTTGAACATTGTCACTTTTACCATAATTTATTCTAGTCACTTATTTGGTAGCCTTTTAGATTTTCTGTGTAACCACTCATCTTTAAGTAGTGACAGTGTGGGGGACCTCCCTAGTCACCTAGGGGTTAAGTCTCAGTGCTATCAGTACTGTGGCCTTGTTACAGAGTAGGGAGAGGGGCACCCCAGAATTTTTAAACTTGACATCTCTACATGGGTTTTACTATATTAACTATAATTACTATATATAGGTTTTGCTGTAGTAACATAAATATATAAGGTTTTTAATGGAAAGGAACTTTAATATAATTGGGAATAATATAGAAAAGATAATATAGTTACTAAGTTGGGCATTTAAAGTTACCCACTTCCTCGAGGGTAAAAGTTTAGTTAAATAGGATTGGCTTAAAGCAAGGCCTAAAAGCCTGCCACAAGTTTAAAGGACTTTTCAGTGGAGACTTATAGAAAAGGGTTAGAAAGAGTTACACAAATTTGGGAGGGAAAAAGTAAAAATTAAGATGAAAGTTGTTATTGTTAACTTTTTTACTTATATTTGTTTTAACTAGTTTAAGATTAAGAAACAAGTGCAGTTTCTTTACATGTTTATTTGCTTTATGTGCTTCCTCTTGGTCTCCTTGCTGCTTTTTATTTTGCTTTCTTCTTCCTCCCTTTCTTTTATGTTTAATGTCCTCTCCAGCATCTTCTTATTCCTGCTTAGTTTTACCCCACTTAGGGTGGGGCAGGGATTTTGGAACTTCCCCTTTTCCTGCGGACAACCCTGTTACAGTCTGAGTTAAATGCCTGGCCAGGGAGCTAACCCACATGGCACAACAGACTTCTCCTGTCTTGCCCTCAGCAGTGTATTTCAGTCAGTCAACTCGTTCTGCTCCCCACTCTGTCTCTGGTGAATCCTCTCACCTCTGCACTGCTGGGCTACACCCAGTACTTCTATGTGTAAATAGGCAAACTAATCTTTAAAAATACATAGAATTCAAGTTGGATTCCCTTTATGTCTTTCTCCTGCCCTATTGTGGTAGCTAGGACATCTGTCACTGTGTTGGACAGCCTCGTCCTTGTCCTTGATCTTGTGAAAATGCTTTCAGTTTTTCACCATTGAGTATAATGTTGGCTGTGGGTTTGTTGCATGAATCTTTTGTATGCTTAGACAAGTTCTGTTTATTCCTATTTTTACTGAGATTTACAAATGAACATTGGATCTTGTCAAGTACTTTTCTGTGTATTAAAATGATCATGTGATTTTTATTTTCCTTTTATTGATCTGGCGAAAGATATTGATCGATTTGCAGATATTGAACCAAACTTGCATCCTTGGGATGAATTCTATAGACAGTGGTGGATGAGTCTCTTAATATGTTACTGTATTTGGTTTGCTAGGATTTTTGTGGAGGATTTTTGTGTCAATGTTCATCAGGGATATTAGTCTATAGTTTTCTTGTTCTGTGCTGGTCTTCCTTGGTTTGGGGATTAGGATAATGACTTCATAAAATCTGTTAGGAAGGTTTCTACCCTGAGTGAGAAATGGCGAGTGAGAATATGAGACAATTTTTCCATTTCAACTCCACATTGGAAATTGTATGGGTGTGTGTTCCCTGCTTGGGACAAATCTAGAAAGATTTGCTACCATGTACCTTTTAAACTACTTAACTTACCAGAACATAATTTACCAGTAGCTTTTTTACTATACACTTTTTTAAAAACTAGAGTTTATCTTGTTTTTTTATGAACTCTTTGGTTTTGTTAAAAAAACAAACTCCATATAAATAAACCTAGAGATCTACTTGATTTATTAAATGTTTCATGAATTAGGCAGCACTCCATCTCAGCTTGGAGGTGTATAAAATGGAAAGATTGTATAATCAGAAAGGGTGAGGCAAAGTATTTATCCAATGAAAAAAAATGTTCACAGTAGGGGTCTGGAGCAGCGTGTTATCTTACAGATAACCTTGTGAGTGCAGGAAACTGCGCATTAATTTCAAATTTCTGTTTTGAGAGAGGCTGAAATTATGATAGACTTAGCTTAGGTAATAAGTCTAGGTGGGTCTGGCATAAACTACTTCATTTTTGACCCATTGTTTCTTTTAAAAAATAGTTTAGAAAAGCACCCTTAACCTAGGTGGCTTGGCCCTTGGCAATTTAGTATTTCCTAGGTGTATTTTCAAAGCCACAATATGTTTGAAAATATCTTAGAAATTCAAATTGAAGCGAACAGGAATCTGAATTGAAGAGAAATATCCTGGAGCTCAAAAAGCCAATTTTTAATTTTTGGTATTAAATAATATCTTTCAAAGTACAGTGAGGGCTTTATAAGAAAGTAAAGACAGATGTGGACTTCACCAAAAAGATGCCAAAAATGTGAAAAACATCTAGTCATAACTATGTATCAAACATCAGCAAAATCATGCTGTGACACTAAAGACTCAACAAATCGACTCTTGATATTTTTCCCAGACCATGGTTCCTTTGGATAGAGAAGGATTATTCACCCTGTGTTTTCTTCCCCCTGGAATGAATTCTTTCCAGCATTCTGTCAGCTTTGGGGTTAGAAGCTCCTGGGGTGTGCTTTCAACAAAATCTTTCATTTTAAACTAATTTTGGTAGCTTTCTGGACTAAATTCACAATCTAGAACATGGGTCTAAATTTAACCCTCTGACCAGAAGAGGGCGCACTATTCACAGAGCAGACAGGGTAAAAACTACCTGCCTTTACCACTCACCAGCAAAGTGGTCTTCAGCGAGTAATTTCCTTTGAACGCAGTTTCCTCCATGGAATACTGCAATAAGTGCTCCCTAGACCATAGTGAGTGTTTCATAAATGATAATTGTTATTAAGAAACACATACTTCTCAAATGTAATAATCCAAGGGGAAAATTCTGATCCCAACTCTTAAGTCAGGGACTCATGGATAGCCAACTTAACTTCTAAGATAGAGGCTTCAAGAACATTAAAAAAAAACAGAACATATTATTGAAGTATATATATATATATATATAATTTTTTTAAGGGAAGAGTACCTTTTTAAAAAAAAAAAAAAGATTTATTTATTTAATGTACACAAGAGCTGGGGTACAGGCCAGAGTCCAGGGTGGTGAGAGGATTCACCAGAGACAGAGCGGGGAGCAGAACAGGCAGGCAGACTGAAACACACTGCTGAGGGGAGCTGTGGGAGAGGCAGGAGAGGTCTGCTGCGCCATGTGGGTCCCCTCCCTGGCCAGCGGCAGGGGTCGAACTCATGCTGCAGTGGCTGCGATTTGCTTCATAGTGCATTGCTTAACACACTGCACCACCAGGGAGGCCCTGAAGTATATTTTTAAAAGATTTACTTATGCATACAGGAACTGGGGTACAGGCTAGAGGTGTGGGGAGCGAGAAGATTCACCTGAGATAGAGTGGGGAACAGAAAAGGCAGATCAACTGAAATACACCACAGAGGGGCAGAGGGGAGCTGCGGGCGAGGCAGGAGAGGCTCATCAGTTTCCTAGCATCTAGAACCAACCAGTGACGCATACCAGAATTCAGGAAATATTTTTGGTTTCCCTAGGAGTTTCGTGGTCATGCCAGAATTCAGTTCCTAGTCATGTGTTCATTTGACATCTGAAGATCATGTATCAGAAAAAGGGTAATAACAATGCCAGACTTTTCTGTACCTAGGTTGCTATGCCATCTGACTCCATCTCCATTATTTTAGTCTTGTTTAACTGCATGAAGCCGTTGGTGGCCCCATTCTCCCTTTTCATCCACCCTGTTCCGGCCCTTCTCCCTTTCTTATTGTAGATTCTAGATTCTGATATTTGTAAAAAAGTGGGGTAATATCTCCTAAGTGTACCTTCTTTTCCTTCATACTGTCAGGGGGCAGGGGAAATTCTCCCACCCTCCTTGGTTCTTCTTGGAGAACCCAATGGAATACTTCTCAGGTCTAAAAAAACAAAGCTCTTCCCATTTGTGACAACATGGATGAAAGTGGAGAGGATCATGCTAAGTGAAGTGGAACAGTGTTGGTGCATTCCCGAAGGCAAAAGTAACCTATCAAATCATACCAAACAGGAATGCTCTACTTTCAGGTGGTGGGGAGACCTGTGGTGGAGGAAAGTTCTCACCTCTTGACTAAGACCAAGTTCCATTTGTGCCTTGACTCTTTTCCACATATGCTCTCTCAGGAACCTTTAAACAATGGTTATTGCCCTCTGTCCTGAGTCTTCAACCTTCTTTTCTCCACAGGATACTTTCTGTGAGTCCTGTGGAGGAAGAACCCCAACATTGAGAACCCCAGCTTGGCCCTGGGAGTCCTTCCTCTTCCTTCCTCTACTGACCTTCACAGCCAGACCCCTTGGAAGAGTCTATTCCTTGGCCCCATATTTCCTCTCATTCACTCTTCAACTTCTCCACCTGCCTCTTCCCTAAGACCCCACAAGTATTTTATCACCATGGTCAACGATGGTACCAAATCCATAGTTCACTTTTCTGTCCCTCGGTGATTGCCCCACTAGCTCCATTCAGCAAATGGAAATACTTCATCTTCCACAATGCTATAGTCTTCTGTATTCCCTCCCCTCCTCTCCCTCCCTTCTTCCCTCCCTTCCTTCCTTCTCTTTCTTTCTACTTACTATTAATTTCTAACATTATGCAGGTTTCAGGTGTACAGTCTTTTCATTCAACACCAGGACACACTGCATTCTTTGCCACCAGAATTCTGGTTTCTATCCATCACCATACAGTTGATCCCTTTTACCAAACTTATCAGGCCCCTCTGCCCCTAGTGATTCTAGTAACCACCATTCTGTTCTTCAAAAGTTTATTTTTGTTTTATTTATTTCATTTTTTTATATACCACATATGAGAGAAATCATGGTGTTTGTTTTTCTACATCTGACCTATTTCACTATGCATAATTCCCTCCAGTTCCATCCTTATAATTACAAATGGGAGGATTTCACCTCTTCTTGTAGCTGAGTTATATTCCTTTGTGTGTGTAACAGTTGTCTTGCTTATCCACTCATCTGCTGAGGAGCATTTAGTTGTTTCAACTCTAGACTCTTGTGAATAATGCCTCAGTAAATACTGGTGGTGCATACATACCTTCGAATTGGTGTTTTTGGTATTTTTTTTGATAGATGCCTAGAAGTGCAATAGCTGAATCACATATTTCTAGCCTTAATTTTTAGAGGAATCACCATTCTGTTTTCCATAATGATTGGACTAGTTTCCATGTCCAGCAACTGTGTACTGGATTTTCCCTTCCTCCATACCTTCGCCAACACTAGCTTCTGTGTGACTAAGCCATTCCCCTGGGTTTGAGGTGATAGCTCATTATGTTTCAATTTGCATTTCCCTCGCAATAAGATTACTGTTTTGTGCTAGTTAGTTGTCCAGTTTTCTTACTGCCTCACTGTCTGTTTTCCTTCTCCAGGTTTCTTCTCTGGCTACCTGGATACTAAACGTTGGTTCTGTGCCACCTTCTCTTTCCTCTGCATGCTGCCAAATGCCCTCAATTTATCATATGTTAGAATTCAATGTTTCTTCTGAACTCTAGAGGGGACTCTCCAACTGCCTGCTCAGCTGTTCAGATCTTCAAATATAAGCATCTAAAACTGAAATTTCTCCATATTTCCTTCTCTCATCTTCTCACATCTTTTCATCTTTCTGTGTCCTTCAGTTCAGTGAATGCCACAAATGCCATCCAATTGCCCTTGACCTGGAATATGGCTGTCTTTTTTACTTCCATCAACTTTCGTGTCCTAATTGATGCTACCAGAGATTTTTCTCGAATAACCCACTTCTTTCCACCACGACAGCAGTGGCCTTCGCCTCTTACATGGACCACAACAATAGTCCCATCAGTGACCATTCACAGGCAGGCTTACACCTGACTTGCCAACTTAAGATAAATTTGGGTCCTCCCCTCCTGTTTAAAATGGATAGGGTTGGGGCCTCCCTGGTGGCACAGGGGTGAAGCACTGTACTGTGAAGCATGCACAGCCACTGCAGCATGAGTTTGATCCCTGGCCAGAGAGCTGACCCACATGGCACAGCAGACCTCTCTTGTCTTGCCCGCTGCTCCCCTCAGCAGATTTCAGTAGATCTACCTGTTCTGTTTCTGGTAAATTCTCTCCCCCCACCACCTCTGGCTTGAACCCCAGTTCTTGTATGCATAAACAAATCTTTAAAAAAAATAAAATGGGTAGGGTTGTCTTTGTGCCACTGTTGTAAGCCCGCTCTGCTGTTCCTACAACATAAACAGAAATTGCAAATGAGCATCTTGACCCCCCGGGGTTTCACTTAAGCCCGTCTTTTCAACAAATGAGGGAGCAGACTCAGAGGATAGATGACTGGTCCAGAGTGACAAACTGGTGAGTGGCAGTGTGAGTCTTAACACCTGGCCTCCTGGTCCCAGCCCAGTGCTGCAGCCCTGCTCATGTTCCTGGGTGTGGATGGTGAGACGTTCAGATGGAGGAAGACGCTTGGCTTAATGCAGGTTGTAGCTTCAGGGACGGTAGATTTGTTGTCATTTTTTTTTCTTTGTTGTTGGTTTTGCTTTTTGTTTTTTTTTTTTTTTTTTTTTTTCAGTTTCAAGGGTGCTAGATTAATCTTATTTTTTTAAGATTTATTATGCATACAAGAACTGGGGTGCAGGCCAGAGGTGTGGGGGGGTGAGAGGATCCACCAGAGACAGAATGAGGAGCAGAACAGGCAGATCTACAGAAGTACACTGCTGAGGGAGCAGCGGGCACAGCAGGAGAGGTCTGCTGCACCATGTGGGTCCCCTCCCTGGCCGGTAGCAGGGATCGAACTCGTGCTGCAGTGGCTGTGGTTTGCTTCACAGTGTGTTGCTTAACCCACTGCGCCACCAGGGAGGCCCCCAATTAATCTTATTTTTAAAGTTAAGATTCAAGAAATAATGAGAGAGAAGCTTTTTCAGAGTAGTGCATTGGTTTCTTGTCAGGATATTGAATTGAAAGTGGTTGAAACTTCAGTGATTAGGATAACTCGTTGGACATCAGAACATTATAACATTACACTGGGCTATTTAAAAAGGGGAGATCTCTTTGAAGACAAGATCCCTCCTGCTTTTGACCACCCCAGAAATGGGTTCTTGTGAATCTTACCGCCTTCCCACCACTAAGCCCAAGTGATAAGAAGGTCTGTCCACTAGATGGCAGGTTTTAGCTGTGTTACAATGGTTTCCTTTCATGGAAGAAACATTTCAAAAGAGAACTGAAATAATAATCATCCAATGGTTCTTTCATTTGGTGAGGCTACTCAGTTGAATCACATTTTCAAGTTATATTTGAAACAATACCCAACAAATTAAAAAAGGGGTGTGTATTTGTGTACTCACATTATAAATTCTTTGATAGCTTTGAGTCCTGCTGTCTTTTGCGCAGGGCACTTTGAACAGTTTACTTGCTCCTTCAGAGGCTAACAGTAACATCTGAAGATTCCGTATTTTCAGATGCTGAAATGGACCCAGATTTTAATTCAGGAATCAATCAATTCCAGATCACATAAGCCTTGACGGTTTCACAATCAGAAACAGCAATGCTTTTTCTTTTTCTGACAGTAGTTGTTGGCACCTACAGAACGCTCTATTTCTTGACTCAACTTGCCCCATCCTCTTCTGGATTCTCCCCTCCCCCACCTCACCCCTCCTCTCCTCTCTCTTTCCCTTAATGTGCTTCTAACAGTTTTATTTAGCATCTACTACATTTAAATCAAAGAGGATATGATGGAGAACAATATAGACAAACTCTGCATATGTAGGAATTTTTAATCTTATGGAAACTCAGACCATTAAATTAGAAATGTGTAGTATTTGGCTGTGTGAGTGCCTTGTTAACAGAAGGGCAGGATCAGGGAGAAGAAAACTCAGTATGTTAAGACTGACAGTTACCCAGGCAAAGAAAGTGATAGGAGGAGAATATAAGAAAATTCTAGAAGGAGAGAACAGCATGAGGAACTGCCTAAAGCTGAGAAAGAAAACACCTGAAATACTGAGAGTATGTGGGGGAGGGGGTGGTCACTTGAGGCAAGGAAAGAGGAAGACTGGTACTAAGCATAGATAACCCTGGAGGTAAAGGGGAGTCAGACAAGGAGGGGTCTGTTAGCCACAGTGAAAAATTTAGAATGAAACCTAAGGGCAATTTTAGGTTGTTACCTAAAGCCTTTATAAATGGATATTTATAATACATAGAAAGTACACAGAGATAGACACCACAGTGTGAGGGTTATTATTCCTCACTGCCTTCAGGAGCAAAAAGATTTCACTTCCCAGCCTCAGGTACATACATCTCCCTCCATGTCACTTGTCCTCCTTCTCCTCAGAGGGGGTCTGTAGGCATATTCTTGGACCTAAAGCTGCTTTGTGAGACTTTAACGTTTTGTTAACAATACAAACAACATAAGAATATTCTGGACCAACTGATCTACCTTTGCTGGGTGACCAACCTGTTCTATTTCCATCTTTTCATAACGCATTTCCAGAGTTTAGAGCAGGCGAATTGCTGGTATAATGCTGAGCCACAAAGGAAAAGAAATTTAGAATAGATGACCTGGAAATGGTTTAAATAGAAATGTAACAGGGTCGTCCCAGGAAAGGAGGAAGTTCCAAAATCCCAGTTCCACCCTAAGTGAGTAAAGCTAAGCAGGAAAAAAAATATTGTGCAGAGAGGAGAAGGAAGGAAGGAAAAAAAAAAAAAGCAGCAAGGAGACCTAGAAAAAGCACATGGAGCAGAGCGACATGTAAAAAAAAACTGTGCTTGCTTTTTAGTCTTAAAGTAGTTAAAACAAATGTAAGTGAGAGACCCGTGGGGAAGTTAACAATGGCAGCTTTCATCTTAATTTTAATTTTGCTCTTTTCCTCCCAGATTTATCTAACTCTCACCCTTTTCTATAAGTCTCTACTAAAAAGTCCTTCCAACTTATGGCAGGCTTTTGGGCCTTACTTTGGACCAATGCTATTTGGCTAAACTTTTACCCTCAAAAAAATGGGTAACTTTAAATGCTTAACTTAATCACTATGTTCTTTATCCTTTCTGTATTATACCCTAATTGTATTAAAGTTCCTTTCCATTGAAAGTTTTATATGTTTGTCTTAATGCAATAAATAACAAAACCCATTCAAAAAGGGCAGGTTTAGGAGTTCTAAAGTGCTCCTCTCCCTGCCCTGCAGCAGAAATACTGGGTAAGAAGAGGGAGCCATGAAGATTTAAGGGAGGTCATTAGCAGACCTCACACCCTAAAAACAAGCCGGGGTGATGGGATAACAAACCCCCATGCCTTAGAAATTGAGGCTCCAGGCATTGCCTTTCAGGACCTGCCTGTGGTTTCTGGCTAGGGGGATGGATGTTCACTTTTTCCTATCAAGAGCTGTTCTTTGGGACGAGCAGGGGATGCAAAGGCGTCACTTTGATGCTTCCTCTGAAAACAATAACTAGCGTCTGGGGAGGAGGACCGGCATCTGGGTTTTCTTTGGGCTGCAGTTGGCAGCGGCTTCCCCCACCCACACACAACACAAAGGAGGGTGGGCCCAGGAAGCACACTCCTGCTGCTGACCTGCCTCCCAGGTTCCCCCAGGGAGAATAGTCTAGGGGCATTTTGAAAGGAAAAAAAAAGTTAAGCAGCGCTTATCAGCAGAATTCCACGTTGCAGACTCTGGTGAATGTTGTCTTCACTCTTTTTGGTGTTGCGCAGAGAAAGCTGTCTTCTCTTCATTTTATATTGTCAAGTGTACAGACCATAAAATTTACTCTTTAAAAAAAAGATTGATTTATTTATGCATACAAGCACTGGGGTACAGGCCAGAGGTGCAGGGGGTGAGAGGATTATCGGAGAGAGTGGGGAACAGAACAGGCAGACTGGCTGAAATACACTGCTGAGGGGAACAGCGGGCGAGGCAGGAGAGGTCTGCTGTGCCATGTGGGTCCCCTCCCTGGCCAGATTTCAAACTAGTGCTGTAGTGGCTGTGGATAGCTTCATAGTGCTGTGCCTTAACCCCTCGCGCCAAAATTTTACCTTTTCAAGATAAACAGCTCAGTGGCAGTAAGTGCATTCACATTGTTATACAGGATTCTTTTTAATGCAAACTCATTTTCCTTTAAAACTTGTTGAGTTTATTTTCTGATCAGAATAGATGAAGCTAATGAGGTCCCCCAGAATCCTGGCCCTCTCCTTGTGCCAGCCTTCTTACCGGGCAGGGCTACTGGGTCCAATTTGCTGTGGGCAATGGAAAGCAGATGCTAAAGTCAAATGGATGCTTACCTCCAGGGGATTTCTATCCCAGGAAACAATCAAATTAAAAATAAATAAGTGGGCCTCCCCTGGTGGCGCAGTGGGTTAAGCACCGCACTATGAAGCAGACCGCAGCCACTTGCAGCATGAGTTCGATCCCTGCTGCCGGCCAGGGAG
>JAGFMF010011796.1:15325604-15380415 GCA_019455555.1 Galemys pyrenaicus
GATCTGCCTGTTCTGCTCCCTGCTCTCTGTGGTGAATCCTCTCACCCCCCCAACACCTCTGGCCTGTACCCCAGTGCTTGTATGCATAAATAAATAAATAAATCTTTAAAAAAAAATAAATATAAATAAGTATCCAGCTCTAAAGATAGAGCTGGCTCTTACCAGACTCAGTGGCACCAGTGCTAGGGCCTCCAACCTTGCCCCAGGGATGTGTTGGTGGGGGCAGAGGGAGACCAGACTTCTCTGGGCGTACTAGATGTTCTGACAGTGCTCAGGTTGCAGCAAAACAGGGCCCTGTTCTGTTCAGGACATGGGTGGGGAGGGAAATAATAGAACTGGTCTCATTGTGTTGTCAGGACGGAATGAGGTCATGCAAGTGAAGTGCTTGGCACAGCGAGGGCCATCCCGCACAGATGAGCTATTTTTACTCATCTTGCCATACCCAAAGGAGGTAAATCACAAGAAAGCAGCGAGTTTTTCACGAATTTTGTTGTGTAAAAATGTCTTAGACATATCTCGGACAAGCTCAGGGTGTTCAGAATGCTGTGGGGTGCTGATGTTCAGACGAAGGTCTGGGATAGACCAAGTCCCGGTTGCCCCCACCAACTAGTCATGAAGGTGGAAAAATGGGAAAAAAGTGGAAAAAAAGAGCTGGGGTACAGGCCAGAGTCACAGGAGGTGAGAGCATTCACCAGAGACACAGTGGGGAGCAGAACAGGCAGATGGACTGAAACACACTGCTGAGGGCAGCAGTGGGCAAGGCAGGAGAGGTCTGCTGTGCCATGTGGGTTAGCTCCCTGGCCAGGGATCGAACTTGCGTTGCTGTGCTGCAGATGTTTCACAGTGCAGCACTCAACCTGCTGCACCACCAGGGAGGCCACGGGGAAAATGTTTTCTGTTAACTCTTATTCTAAAAGAATGGTGCATTAACAAAACATTTCATTTCTTGAGCTTTCTGGTTAAGTTCAGATTTGATGATCCCAGATGTGTTACACAGCCTTACGCTATAGGAAAAAAATTATCAGCAATTCAAGTTAATGCATCAAACCAGAGATACTGTAGGACTGTCACAAAACTGTTTTTGTTGTGTTTTGTTTATTTTACTGAAGAATCTGTGTTTGTAAGTTTGGGTTTTCGGAGACTTGAAAGAATGGACATAAACCACAATGCACAATTTGGTATTTATGCAATGGACACAAAAGAATAGCTATGTTCCTTTAGAAGGAATTCAAATTGAATCCAGCACCTTCAGTGTGTCAGGGAGATGCCAGCCTCTTCCACAGTGATGGTTCTTTCAGTGACTTGGGTGAGCAGCGCTGGTTGCTTCTCACAAATAGGCCAATCCAGGTTCAGAAGGTGAGTAGAAAGAATGCTTAGCAGGAGGCTCTGAATTTCAGAGCACATGCTTTCTCCACTGTGCAAAGTAAGCCTTTAGATCTAGGAAGATCTGGGCCTCCCTGGTGGCTCAGCGAGTTGAGCACCACACTGAAGCATCCACCTCACAGCAGCGTGAGTTCAATCCCCGGCCAGGGAGGGGACCCACAAGGCGAAGCAAACCTCTCCTGCCTCACCCGCTGCTCCCTCAGCAGTGTGTTTCAGTCAGTCTGCCTGTTCTGCTCCCCTCTCTTTCTCTGGTGAATCCTCTCACCTCTCATGACTCTGGCCTGTACCCGTTCTTGTATGCATAAATAAATAAATCTTTAAAAAAAAAAAAGAAAAAAAAGATCGAAGGAGATCTAATCTGGAGCAGCCCCTGAAGATGGCTCTAGCTTCCTGCCCTATGAAGCTGTAACTGGGGCAGCTCTCATTGCCATGCCCTGCACAGCAGCTCTGCTGAAGAAAATCACCCGGTGTGAGACCATCCCCACCTGTGCTCCATCCACTGAGGCCCCATCAGCTTGTTGACCTTTCCTGCCATTTTCCTGGCCCTCTCCTCAGTGGTTACTCCATCTTTCACAGGGCTTTCCAGCCTCTGCCTCCTAAACAGCCTCCTGCTTCACACCTCCTGAGCTGCTCTCAGTGCCTCCTCCACTGCCACCCGCAGCAGCACGGGACCTACTCGTGCCAGGCTCGGGAATGGCATCACCCTGTACTTTCCCCACAGCGCCTTGGCCTCTGCTGTCCCTTCTGCTTCTGCGGGTCCCCTCTGAGTTCTTTTCCCTTCAGGAGGTCAATTTCTATTTTCTACAAAAGGAAATCTCCCGTGATCTTGAGCGTCTTCCAACTACCTCATCGCATTGTAGCCAAGGTTCTCAAAAGAGCAAGCTGTGTCTCTCCCTCTCTTGCCTCATTCTCTCCCTGGCTTGCCTTCCCTGTGGCCTCTGAATTGCAAGGTCTCT
Organism: Galemys pyrenaicus; assembly: GCA_019455555.1. NCBI lineage: Eukaryota > Metazoa > Chordata > Mammalia > Eulipotyphla > Talpidae > Galemys > Galemys pyrenaicus. The sequence continues at coordinate 15,327,944 of JAGFMF010011796.1, forward strand.
CACTGGGGAAGGATTCTTCGTTTCCAAATTGATTGTGCCTAAACTATCTGCAGAATTCAGCACAAGACTGTTCTCTACTTTCCACTTCTCGGACCTTTTCTCTTCCACTTTTCTTGCCACCCTACGTGCTCACGATCACTCCTCCCTAGCTGGCCCGCTTCTGGCTCCTGGTGGTGCCTCCATCTCTCCTGTCTGCACTTCTGGCCTCTGGAGGTCTTCCTGCCTCTTATTGGACTCTATATTGCACTTTTAACAGAATAATCTGATAAAAAAATTAGTAACTTATCTTCACTGCCTTCCTATTTCGACAGATAAACATCTCTTCAAGTGCATCTCCCAGGACCCCTCCCTATTGTATTTTTTGAAGGCCACTGTTAATGCCTTTGGGTATTTGTTTGCCTCATTCGGCCTGGAATTCCTTCCTTCTCCCCTTGTTGGTCTGGCATGTTTCTCTTCATCCTTCAAGGCCCAGCTTTGACATCTCAAGGGAACCATTTTTCACCTCCATAAGTGGCTAACTGCTTCTCTCTCCGGTCTACTCCTGGACTTTGTGCACACTTCATGTCTTCTTGCATCTGTGAAATTCAACCAGGCACCAATTCTTTGACCTACCATCCCAGGATCTGCTCAGGAAGAATCTATTGTCTCAAATTTGACTTAAATTTGCACAGTCAGTAGTATTAGGAAGGCTACCTGTTATGGGCACTGTTCAATGAATACAGTGTAGTCAACAAAAGGGGAAATAGGTAAGGCCAGCTTTGGGGTAGGGGAGTCACATGTTGACAGGAGATAGGAGCTGGATAGTGCAGACTCCACAGAGAATCTGTGCAGATAGTGTCTGAGTGGGCTTGAACCCCAAGGGAGGGTTTTATACAATCTTGGATGCCCATTACAGTACAGCTAGAGGCAGGGGCAGGGGAATGAGGGATGAGGAAGACACTGGGTACAATTTCATTTTTTGGTGTGTGTGTTTCTCCAGTATTCCCAGCACCATTTATTGAAGAAATGACCCTTTTCCCCCTGGCATTCTTGTCTCCCTTGACATTATAATATATATATACTGTAATATAATTCTGGGCTCTCTATTCTGGTCTATTAGTTAATTGTGTTCATTTAGTTGGATCACCCTATTTTGGCACCAGTACCATACTGTTTTTGATACTATGGCTTTATAATATAGTTTGGCATCCAGAACCTCTGTATTTATTCTTTCAAACAGAATAATCAAGCTATTTTTGATGATCATTTTGGAAACTGTTGCAAAGTGGAACAATTATACAACATGTTAAGTGATTGCATGTATTCTAAATGACCTTGCTTAAAAAAACATGAATATATGTAGGTGAGGTCTGGAAATAGTGGGCAAGAGTGAAAATGGGCATGGTCACACATAACTTTTTACCTGATATTTAAATATACACATGAAAATAAAACCATTTTGAAAGGTATGTCAGAAGGGGAAGCAAGAAAAGGGAATTAATATTATATATAAAATAGGAAAGTTTATGTCCACTTGTATATAACTATATTGCAGTAGCATATTATACAAAAACAATAAAACTAACAAGTCATATCTGGGCTCTGCTCCCTTAAGAGAAAATTCCACCCACACAGCTGGCTGCAGGTGGGCTGGTGAGAGGACACTGCCCCTGGGACTCTGCCCAGAACCTCTGTCACCTCACTTTCTACATCCCCGACCTGTTCACTTTGCCGTAGGCCTCAGGATCCTGCCATCTCCTATTGCTTGGTGCTTTATTGCTTAGACCCTCTGTTCAGATTGCTATTTGGACTTGATCCTAATTTCACTCTTGGACTCTGCATTTCAGATCATATCTTACTGTGTGAAGCTTGCCTCCCACCCTATCTCGTAGCACCCAGGTTTGATCTGGTGACTCATTACCCTGGAGGAAAGGTCATACAGTGTAGGCTCACCCTTCCCTGTAACAACACTTACCTTTATGAATTTGACTTAGAAGCTGGGACAAGGCATGGGACTCTGTATACCAACTAAAACCCATATAGCAGAAGGGCCCTCATGCATTTATTTACGTAGGTAGCTGGCAGAATAGCGAGAGATGTGGCAGCGGCTGTAGACATCCTGGGGACAAGGCAGGGATGGCAACTGTCTGTATGAAAACAAGACAGATGACCTCGGCAATAGTATCATGGCTTAAGATTAATAGATGTTTAACTGAGCAGAATGTATGCCAGATGGCATTTATGTTAAGTTTAAGACATCACTAAGTCAAAAAGTTATATGCAAAAACAGAACAAAACAAAAAAAACCTCACCAAAACCGAAACCCAACCAGAAGTGATTCCAACCACAAGTAGTTTACGAGTTTACAGCTAGTGGAATAATGATACCAGATACAATTAAAGAGCCACAGTGGACAGCTTGAGGTCAAGTGTGAGGTGTAGAAGCTTATGGGAAGGAGAGAAGGCAGCTGTTAGCATGGGCTAGAGAGGTACAGTGACTCATTGAGGAGTTGGTTATCTAGTTGCAGGAAATTGGGCCTGCCTTGAAAATAAGAGATGTGGAAAGAACCAAGGAAAAGAGCATAAACCTCCCTAAGGGATCGCTATAGTCAGGAGTCAGCTTTGGAAACCACTGATCTGGCCTAGCCCCTATGTCTTAAAAATGACCCCATCTTAGTTAAGGGTTTTTATGAGTTTGCACATTTTTTCCATAAAAGTAAACTGCACTTAAACCTAATTCCCTGTACCCTCTGTTGTAGACCAGAGATGTGGGAGGCTCAGAGGATTCACCAGAGACAGAAGGGGGGGCAGCAGGTGAGACAGGAGAGGTCTGCTATTTCATGGGGTCCCCTCCCTGGCTGGGGGTGGAACTCAGGCCACAGCAATGATAGTGCTGAGACTTAACCCCTACACCACCAGGGAGGCCCCAGTTTCTTTCTTTAGGTTTCATAAGATTTACTGTCCAAACAGCATTACTATAAGTGAGTAACTTGAAGTACTGGCAAAATGGAAGATTTGGTACATCTCTTGCTGTGGATTCATTGTGTCAGGTGCAAATAGGTTCTGGCTCCTTGCCCTCTGAATTCATTATTATAGCTTGGTCACAATACACTTGCTGTGGCTGTACAGTAACCCACAGCTTGTTTTCCTAACAAGGGTGGTGGAGGCTTGCTCCATTGTCTTCTGTCTGTCCTCCCGCAGGGCTTGTTCTTCCCTAGAAATATGACTGTGAGCACCCAGCTAAGCAGAATTGGGGGAGCTCTTCATGTTACCACAGAGAAGCGCTGATGGGCTCATGCTACATGGTAGGCTAGAATTGCCAGAATTGACATGAGCTGTTAACATAAATAATCCCTGTCCATCAGTATCGTGGTTGCCAGGTTGGAAAGATGACCTTATTACGCTGATGTGACAACAGTGATTGGGTTATTTCCAATGAGTTTCTTGGTGGTGCGTACATCTCTACTAAGCGGTCTTTAACTGTTGCCCATAAACTTCCTCTCACTCGCTGGCTTGGTGAGGATTCGGTTCTGTCTTCTGACTGTGGATGCTGTCTTCCTTCCCAGTGCTGGTGGGAAGCGTGCCAGGCGCTCTTTCCCAGGGCGCCCCAGGGATTCCAGTCCCAGCTCGGACTCTGGCCATTGACCTTGAGCTCTAAAATGAGGGGTCCAACCAGGTGATTTCCAAGTCCCTGCTAGTTCCAAAGTGACTTGTAGCACTTTTTGTAATTCCCTTTAGATGATACGGGAGCCTTAAATACCTGCTGTGTACGCTGGGAGCTTCTCGTATTTTAAAGCTGGGGATGATAATAAAGTGGGTGTTAGGAAAGTGTATCTGACATTGTTGTAGGACATATTTAGGGAATGGAGGAAACATTTTTTTTCTAGAAGGGTCATTTTTTTCAGCTGTTCGAGTTTAAGGAATGGAAGGGATGGAGGGTCAGTGTTGACAGTGAGATTCAGCCTGGGTGACTGTGGAATTGCAGCTCCCCTGGAAGAGACTGGGAAGTCAGGAGCCAGGGGAGAGGAGGGACTGAATGAGACTCAGGGGGAGCTTGGAAGATCAGGGTTAAGTGCCAGGGAGGTGACATAGCCCAGACAGGCCACTTGGCCAAGGAGAAGAGGGCAGTTTTGAGAACAGAGTCAAGTTGCAATCTTAATTATTTCTTACATGCTAATGATCTTTTTATTAATTAGGGAAAAATAATATGTTTAATTTGTGGGGGGGGCCTGCAAAAATTCCTGCCGGCCCTGCATTTTGAAGCTCACATTCTAATAAGACAAAGTGATACAAAATTTACCTTGAGATTTTTAAAATACCAACGATCTATCTATGAACATACATTTATGGAGCATCTGTTTGGCAGTTTTATAAGTGGCTTAAAATTGCTTTTATTATGGTTTTTCTTATCACAAAATAATGCATGCTCATTTATTTTAGAAAGTGGAAACTTCTAGATAAGAAAAAGGTACTGGAACTGTCCCAAGATATACCATCAACTCTGTAGAAGCTTCCAATCTTATTTTTACATGTAAAAATTGTATCAAACATACAAACTCATTTATAATATTTTCCATGAATATCTTTATGTTACGACTTTGATACCAAGGCATGTTTAACTAAATATCTATTGTTGTAATCTTTGATTATTGCTCTTTTTTACTCTCATAGTCATTGCTGCAGTAACATTTGGTAGCAAGGATTTGCTCCTCTTAGTGGAATCGTTTGGACCATGGACTATACATATTTTAAGGCTGTAGGTAGGTAGGTAGATAGGTAGATGTAGATATTCAAGTTAATTCCTAATTTTGAATTATAGTCAAACGGAAGTTCTTCCGTTTATGTATATGGTTTATGTATATGTATATGGTTCACCACTAGTTCCCATTTATAAATCTTTTCATTGTGTCCTTTTTTAAAAAACCATAATCTGTAGTCTTTGGTACATGTTACCCAGCTGCCTGTTTGCTGGGACTTGCACTCTGTTGAAAGGTTCCATTTCCCTCATAACATGGAGGTTTATTTTCTGACACATTCTTAAAAGGAAATTTAGAGAAAATACAGGTCTTGTAGTTGAACCAGGGATAAAACCCGCAAATCTTTATCTCCCTTGATGCCTGGACACAGCTCCGTGCATTTGGTAGAAGCTACATAGTTAATTTTTGGAACAAATGTTGAATGAGGGGGGCTACTTGCTTGCATCTTTTCCCCTTGTTCCTTACATTTCTGTTTAATGCCAGTGGAAACGACACTATCTGCACAGCAGAGTATCTGGTTAATAGAGTTATGCAGCCGTGAAGGTTACTGAAGCTGAATTTCAAATTCTTCTTTGACTTCAATGCTCTCTTGGGAAAGACCCCATCCTCTCTGGTGTCATACATGGGAACAACTCTAATATCTACCTCGTAGAGATTTAGAGGGATGAAATCAGCCCAAATGTGTAAAGAACATAAAACACTGCTTGGAGCTTATTCAGCACTACTTACTTTGTTTTCACTACTTCTGTCATTACCATTTCATGGGATTGAGAGAAGTAACCTATGCTTTTCAGCTGTATGGTAGATGCTTGTTAACTCCTCTTACTTTCTTCAATTACTTACTGAGAGATTTATTGCCCATTTAAAGTTTAATAATGAGCATTATGAATCATTGAGCTAATTTAATCAGCTTGTCCATGTTTTTGTTTGGGGTGTGGGTATTTGTCCATATTTAATAGGATTTGTGGACTAGTTAAGGCACCATTCCCCAGTCAAAATTCCTTTGCTTCACCTCCTTTTAGCCATACGGCCAGGCCCTTTTCATTTGTAAACATTTGAAGTCTATCGCAGATGACATTAGATTAGAAGCTCTACCACTCATAGTTGGAAGACTTGGGCAAGGTACTTCTCTCAGTTTCAGTGATCTCATTAGTAAAAGTGGGGGAAATTATACTTCCATGCGAGTGTGGTGGTGAGAACAGAACCATCATAGCATCTGAAATGCTCTGAGTGCTTAGTCTGTGCCTGGCGCCGTTCTAGGACTTGAACTTATTTGGAGAAAATAGTGAAATGGCCAGTACTTTTCCAGCACTACTTACTATTGTAACTATAGCAACGTGGCAGGTACAGCCAGACTCTGAAGGTATGACCTTTAGCGTGGGAGTCTGAAGGTCATGGTAGAGGTCAGATTTGAATTCCTTCACCATGGCTCCAAAGCGCATGACCTTACACCTCACATGCCACGGGGTCCTCAGCCCACTTGTGTTCCAGTCAAATGTCTCCTCATGTCCTTCTTTGTGTGTTGAAATCCTCCCCTTCTCCCAAGACTCTCTCAGCCCTGAAGCTTGTGAGCTAGAACCCTTTAGAAACAACCACTGTGTGTGTCTCCTTCACACCCTTGAAACTCCCACTTAATCTGCATTCATTAAATCTTTATGGGGCCTATGACTCATTATCTTGTAGCCCAGTGCTCACGCCCTGCTGTTGCTGGTGGCGTCTGGGGCAGGCCTAGAGCATGGACACCTGGTTACTGCCCCAGGTGAGAGGTGCCGAGGTCCCTAACCTTGGGAGTTGTCAGCCCCCTCCTCTGTGCCATCCCCAAAACGGGCACACTCTTTAAGAGGGAAGACTGGACCTTATGCAGAAAACTTCTGGCTCACATGGATGGGAGGGGACTGTGGTAAAGGAAAAGGGAAAAGGCAGTGTGAACCCCCTGGAAAATACATACCCCTAAATATTTTTCATTTTCATCTTAGCACTTTTAATTTTTTGTTATATTTTATTGAGGTAACATTGATTTATAATACTGTGTTTTAGGGGTATGGGTTCTGTCCACCACCAGAGCCCTCAGAATCGTCATCGTCCACTGAGCCTGCATATCCTTTGTCCCCTCGCCATCCTGCCCACCTCCCCTCCCCTTGGTAACCTCAGTTGTGTTGTCATATTTCAAGGGTTTGGGGTTTTGTCTTTGCCTTTGCTTTGTTTGGTTATATACCACATGAGTGGGATCACCTGGTATTTTTCTTTATCCTTCTGATTTATTTTGCTTGGCATAGTCCTCTCCTATCCCCTCCATGTTATCACAAATGACAAGAGATTACTTTTTTTTTTAGCTGAGTAGTATTCCATTGTGTAGCTATAACACTTCTTCCTAATCCACTCCTCTATCTTTGGGCACTAAGGTCTTTTTTTACAATCTATTGTAAATAGTGCTGCCACGAACATAGAAATGCTGTGTCCCTTCCAATTAGTGTTTTTGCATACTTTGGATAAATACTTAGGAGCAGCATTGCTGATCATGTTTCTTGAGCAACCTCCATACACCTTTCCACAGGGGCTGGGCCAGTCTACATTTGCACAGTGCACAAGGGCCCATTTTTCTCCATGTCCTCACCGATCTTATAAAGGGCTATGCTTATAGGACAGGACAGACATGATTTTGAACACTTTTTGCAGCCTGGACTGTGACTGAGCCCACTGAGGGGCCCAAAAGTGCAGTTTCAGAGGACAAGCACCTGAGGTGAGCTGGTGGCCTCGGATGTTCATAGCTGCCTCCACTTAATGCAAATGCTCTTCATTATTCCTTTTCCTTTTGTATTTTGTGGCTGCAGCTCTTTTTGCCCCACTCACACATCCTCTGCTTCTTCTAGTCCTGGGCATTTTGTCAAGTGGTTACAAGAGAAGGAAAGGGTCCTGGGTGAAGCATCTCCAGCAGGTCACTGCAGGGCTCCTTGAGTTCTTGTCTCCATTTCAAGAAGAACCTGCAGCCCCTTCCTGCACCCCCACACCTGAGGCCCGCGGTCATACTCCACCCGGCTGGGTACACTGCTGCCCTGACCGTGTGAGACCTTTAGTAGAAATGGACATTTTTAATCCAGGCATTTAAACTGTAATCCCGCTAAATCATTAGTTTCCTGTTTTACATTATTTGCTTATGAGAGGGGGTGGGAAAATCCAGAAATGTTTTCCAGTACATTTCCTTCCTTCCACCCCCAACCCTGCTAAAGATACAGTATGCTAATTTCCCGTGGTGGTAGGGTTATTCCCAAGGGCTACATGCCTGTGCCTGACTACTCTGCTACTAGGAACGGAATCTTGCTACAGTGCAAGTAAATGCTGGGTCCAGAGAAGCTTCTCAATGCATTTATCACTTAGATCCCAGGTTCTGAGTTCCACAGGGAGGTGGCTGGATGTTATGGTCACGTGGTAAGATCACCTCCATTTTCTCTCCAATTTTCTGTTTTGTGTACTGAAATCCAATGTCATCACAACTGAAAATTTTCTTTTGATGGTTGTGAAAAACTTACATTCTGCCAAAGGAAGTGTGTGTGTTGTGGTGGTGGGGGTGGGTAGGCGGGTCATGAATCTTATAGGCATCTGGTGCTTTGAGCCACAATGTCTCAAATCTTTCTCCTTTATGCATCCCTTCCCTGCTTCACGCATCTACCTCTTCCTTCTGGGTCTCAAGTTTAGCTCTAGATTTGGTCTTTAACCTTCTCTTCTGTGCTTTTTGCTGTTCATTCCTTTGACTTCTAATTCCCTCAAATACAAGTCTAGTGCTGTTTTACTTCTTCTGCATTAGGTCTGTATGTCCAGCTTCTTCTCATGGGACATCTGTACTTAAATGGCTTACATTTCATCTCAAATAGTGAATTATTTTGCTTACTCCAATCTCTTAATCGACCCATTTCCATTCTTTCTGGCTCACAGAAATACTGATTCTCATTGCTTTTGCTCAGTCTGTCATTAATTTCCCTCAAGAAAACATTCCTTGAATTGGCTTCCACTCCGCTGCCAGCATCAGTGATGCTCGTCCTGAAGTGGCAGCTCAGCCTCTCCCGCTCCAGTGGGCTCATCACTTCCCATCTCTCAAACTCAGGGTGGTCCCTGCTGCTGGTGGCTGCAGTGTGTCTCCCTCTCACTGTTCTCACTGCTTAACTTCCAACCTCTCCCTTTGGGTCCTGTAGTTGATGGGTTAACTTCCTGGGCCACAGAGCTGCCCACTTCCACCCACTGGCCCTAGCACTGATGGAACAGACCGAGTCCCTCCCAGCCTTGTGGGGCTGACACTTCCTGAGGGGAGTGCTCACTGCCTCTCAGCCCAGAGTCCCTGTCCTCCACCCGCACCTTTCCAAGTCCAGCTTTTGTCACCTCCTCCTCAAAGCTGCCTCCAACCTCTTCAACCCAGTGCTGAATCCTTCTTCAGAATTCCTATTGTTATGAGTACTCTTGCTCTCTGATCTTTTCAAGTACATTTAATGCCTTAACCAGATTGTAATGTCCTTGAGGTCCCCTGTAGGTTATTTGTTGTGCTATTCCCAAAGTTGTGCTGTTACCATTCACTGTGACTAATCTTTTATTATGTGTAATTAAGAGATAATTAGGATAATGCAATGCCCCAGGCATGCCATGAAGTTCTCATCTAATGAGTGGCTATTTGGTACCTACTTAATTGTCTTAAGGAAGACTTATTCAGTTGTTCACCAGCTGTGGGTCTCAGGGCTAATCATGCCTGTCTGAGACTGTTTATCTGCAATGCCGGGGGTTGGATGCCTGTCTTTGAGGTTCAACTTGTGGTTCAAAGTACTTTCAGTCCTCATTGGGAGAGACCCCTTACTATGAACTCTGCACAGATTTGTTGTTTAGGGAACTCCTGCCCTCAGTTTTCATTATGTATTGTAAGATAACAGGAAGTTGGGGGAATCTGAGGGATAGAGAATGAGGGAGTCAATTATGTCACTAGGAGAAAGTGGGGAGACTCCTGAGAGTTGATTCTAATTAGAAGCTTCCTGAAGGAGGAGAGATTTCCGTTGTTTAAAGGAGGCAGTTGATAGAGTGGGCGGCCAGAGGCAGCTCTTGGCAGGGCTGCAGGGCCATGCAGCTACCGAGTGGTGTGCCAGACGGGGCTTTGGGGACCGGCCACCCAAACACTTCGCTGTGTGCTGGTTCACAGTGGTGGCCCTGGGTGCTGCTGAGACCCACAACAGCAGAACCTTCAACATCAGAAAAGCGTGCGAGCTCAGAGGGCTGAAACATAGACAATACAATAACTAAGATGCATTCTCAGGTTAAACCCATTTATTTGGGCCTCTGCCCAGGGTGAGCCTCCTTAGCCAAAGGGACGCCTCTGTCCCAAGGATGAGGCATCTAGATTCCGGTTACAGTCTAACACAATTATTACATGGGGCTAACACTAGTGTTTAATAATTTTTTTTTTTTTTTTCAGAAAGGACTAGGAGGGGTTTAGAAATATATGCAACCAGAGGAAAACACATGCTATTAAAAGAAGAAACCCACCACTGAGAAAGTAAGGTAGAAATTACAGGGCGAGGTCAGAAGCGTGAAGGCCCAAGCCTTTTCCTGGGTGTGGGCTGTGTACTTGCGGCTCAGCCTCTTAGCAACCAATGCATTTCCCATCCCCCCCACAGCAAAGTTTTCATTTGATAATTTCAAATCTTAAGTACTCCAAGCTTACATTCAGAGACTTGTCCTTATGGACCAGGGATTTTGCACACTGCATTCACGCTGACCATACGAAGCAGAGGTTTCATTGTACGTAAGAAAACCCTAGTGCTGAGGTTGAAGAGAATCTCCTCTCCCTGGAAAACATAACTGTCATGTATTATTTCCTTTAAGGAAAGGCTTTTCTTCCTGCTCCCCACCCCCACGCACTTTCATTAGTCTGTGCCACCTGAGAGGGTACTTCCGAGTGACCGGGGTTGTGTCTAAGAACGGGGCAGAGAGCAACGCTGCAAGGCCTTTGGCCCAGGACTGACCGACTGCGCTCACTTCTCCCCTGACAGCGTGAAGCAGCACGCACGATACAGCCAGCTCACCCTGGTCAACTCCACAGCGGCCGACACTGGGGAATTCAGCTGCTGGGCACAGCTCTGTGACGGCTACATCTGCAGGAGGGATGAGGCCAAAAAGGGCTCCACCTACATCTTTTTTACAGGTAAAACGCTTAGTGCAGTAGTCGTCATCTTCAGGACGTCTGTGCTTAGCTCAGATTAAAGGCTCCCCCTGAATGCTGGTGTCAAATGATTGTACTCACTGTTTAGCTCGCCCTCTGTCTGGGCTCAGCGCTTTACATCAATTACAGTGCTTGCACATCTCCCGCAGCGCTTCAGGGTAAGTGCAAACGTATTTTTTTCCTCAGTGGAAAAATTGAGGTTTGGAGACATTAAATAAGTTTTTAATTTTTTACTGCAAATAAGAGACTTTACTGGGATTTGAACCTGGACTTGTTTGCTTCTGGAGTCTATACCGCAAAGTCCAGTATGCTAGCCTCTAGACGCGTGAGACTCTTGAGTTTCTTAAATTTTGATTCTAACTTCCTCAGTGGTACTTCCCGTTCTCAAGTGCTGCGCCAGTGTAGATGGAGGCACGGCATCAGGCAGAAAGCGCTGCCGTGGCTTCAACTGTACTCTCAGAACCCATGCTGCTCTCCTTTCTGCAAGCCCCACAGTCACAGGCAGCCTCGCATTTGTAGGAGTCCTGGGAGCTGAAATTTTGGAGTCGGATTCCTAAGGGCAGTGGCCTGGCCTAGGGATGTGCAGGCTGGTGCAGAGGTGCTTCTCCCCTGCAGGGCAGGGCGTGTCTGTCAGGGCAAGGTGTTCTTGGAGAAACAGGCGGTGCAGAGACTTTCCCAGGCTTCTCCTTCCCAGAGGTCTCTACCGTTGGAGGAGAATGTTCTCCTACAAGGTTCAGAGGTCAGGGGCAGCTTTCAGGACTCTTACAGTGCTGCTCCCGGTACTGCGCGCGTTTCAGGTGAAGCCAGAGTGCTCCTTAGTGCCCGGGCAGGGGCGTGCCTGAAACTTATGTAGGTCTTGATCCACTTATCTTTCAGACCTCCAGTGACTTAGGCCTAAGAGCCAAGTGTTCTTATGTCCTGGCCATTAAGGAAGCCTTAGCAAAGTCTCACCCATCTGCCCCTTCCTGCAGGTGCGTCAGCAGAGCACGCCGCAGTTCTGGAAGCGCATGCACCTCATGTCATAAGTATAAACTGCCTCTTAAACCTCTGCACTAGAAGCAATGGTGTTTCTGTGGAGACTGGACAGGGCAGGTGGCCAATTAGTCAAACCGTCCTGGTTTGACTGAGCCAGGCCTCTTACCATCCTGGTCCATTTCTAGGACAAGGTAGTAGACAGGCGGGCAAATACGAGCCACACAGCTGGTTTTGCAGGAGAGCTGACTGTTCACATGCAGCTTGTTCTGCTTCTAGTTTTGGAATGTGCTGCACACTGTCCCCATCAGTGGCCAAGGCAGCATATTGAGACTAGTAGGCGTCTGTCACTATGGACAAGGACTGATGGCAAAGAATCTTCATTCTGCAATTTGCAACAGCAAGATTAGCACTAGTGCATCCGAGTACTTGTTGCCAGACTGCCGCGTTCATGAGGCTGTCCTACCAGGGCCACAGCTCCCTGAGTTTGGAGGCAGGCCTCTCTACCTATGAAAGCCTTCCTGTGACTCAGGCAAACTGAACAAATTCAGCTTCCCAATACACCTGGGTCAAAAAGGAATTCGACCTAATCTGTATCATTTTCTCATCTCTCAGTACCAGAATCCACTTGGATTTTGGCATAGGATTTAGCAGTTTGCTTTTCAGGCACGAGTGGGTTTGGGAAACAAGATGGGCTGTTTCGGAAGCTGAGCGCCCGCTGCTGGCTCAGGCTCTCTGGAACATATATGCTCCTCCCCACCCACGCGGAGAAGGCTGGCGCCCTGATGTTTGGGGGCTTTTAGGGGTTGATTGAAGACACTGTGAAGATTCTTTTTGACTTAATTTGTATAATTTTTGATGTGGCAATTGCCACATATTATCCTTAATATTTATCCAGAAGGCTCTCAGACTAGTTTTTTCTAACTTTTTTGGGAAGCTCTTAACATGGAATTTGCACATTCTTTTTGGCTCTCATAATCAAACATTAGAATCAGGGAAAGGATAGAAATTTCAGCATTAACTGTCATGAAAACTTTTATGGCTTGCTATTTTTGTAATAGAAAATTATTTTGTAATACAAATTAATTATAATTTGCATAACTGTATACAAATGTGAAAGGCAACACTGTTATTGAATGCCATTACATTAATTCTTAGGTATAAATAAAGGAAACAAGTTATCCCAAACACAAGGAAGTACTGAACAGTTCCTACTCACTAATCTTGACCACAGATGGCCTTTCTCTTAAATTTACGTTGGAGTATAACCTACACAAAGGAAAAGAAACAAATCACAGACAAATTACGGTCAAGTGAACATACGCATGCATCCACCATCCAGGTCAAGAGGACGTTCTGAGCAGGAGGCTCCAGTTTCCCTAGGTTGTAAACCACATGAATTAATACTTAGCTAACTACGGAGTTTGTTATACTTTGGATTTTAGTTTAATATTTTGTAAACCTACATTTCCATGTGTTTAGTTTTCTTAAAGTAGTATTTGGCATTCACATGAATAGATAAAAACATTTGCAGGGAGCATATGCAATCTGCAATTTGTACAGTAAACTTCACTTTCTTTTTTAAGTAGATGGAATCTACTGATTACAGATACATTCTTTAAGAAATTGGTGGTCACGTCTTCAAAAGTGTGTGTTATTAGCAGACGTACCACACCTTTATGTTCTAAAATGGAAACTGGTCACTTATTCCACAGGCTTGGCTCACTGGTTCAGATTCCACCAAAGACCTTATGATTCTAAGATTTACAAGGCAGCTTTTGTTACAAGTTCCATAAATGTTTTTGCTAAAACATCACCCCTAGATTCTTTTCTTTACAAGTGGGGCTGTTGATGTACCCACCCTAGGGCCTGTGTGACCTCTGGGGTGTCAGGTGCAACACTAGCAAAGGAGCCCCAGCCTAAGCCTGAAAGTCAATTTATCTTGAAGCGCCATAAATTACCTGGACATAGCCTTGCCGATCTCTGACCTGCTCTTCCTCGACCTCAGAGCCAGAGAGAAACCTCCGCGTTAGTGAACATGGTGCTCGTTGCCAAGAACTGTTGGTTCATGAAGACAGTTGATGTGTCCAGGGGTTTTGTCCCCAACTTAGAACATCATAAGACAGTGGCATAAAAAAGGTTCGTGAAGGAGAAAGTCAAGAACGTATTTGTTTCAGGAATGTTGTGGGAAAAATATTGGAAAGTTTAACAAATGTTGGGGTGTGATTAATTTCTAAGATTTCTCTTAGCAGTTACTGTAAAATCCCTTTGCAGGATGAAAACAAAGCATTTACTGTGCTATGCTAGAACCCAAGCAGAGTCCTTTAACTGTGCTGAGGAAAGTGTGGGCAAACCAGTCCTCATTTCTGTAAGATGGAAATGCCATCATCTTGAGCTTCAAGAAGAGTGACTTCAGAGGAAACGGAAGGAGAATCGGACAGAAGGCCCCCTGTTCAGACCGAGACTGACAGTTCCTCATCTGTCCCTACTTGGGTTCCTTTCCGTTGACCTTGGCGGGAATGTAGCCTTCTGGGCTGAATGAGGAAGGGTGAGGCCACCAGCACCCGCAGTGGGCTGACCTCACAGAAATGCTGTGTTGGTAAATGTCTCCCCATAGAAGTTTCTGAGCACAAACTATGGAGCTAATTACAGACACAGCAGATAATTTACAGGTTTTAAAGGTGCGCTTAAATAGTCTCCTTTCCTGCTTCTTCAAGTAATCCCTGGGCCTGACTTGGGCTAAAGAAATACTTGCTTTGTTTTCTTTAAGGAGATGTGGAGTAAAATCCTTTTTTAAAAAGAGGAAAAACATTTAAAAATAGCCCTATTCTGTTCATGAAGATTCAGTATTGCGAGTATATTGTCGATTCCCTCATCTTTGTGACCTGAGTCCTTAAAGTCCTCTTACCTTGTGTCTTTCCTTTGCAGAGAAAGGAGAACTCTTCGTACCATCCCCTAGTTACTTTGATGTTGTCTACTTGAACCCCGACAGTCAGGCTGTGGTTCCTTGTCGAGTCACTGCCTTGGCAGCCAAAGTCACACTCCACAGGGAGTTCCCAGCTAAGGAAATCCCAGCAAATGGAACAGATATTGTTTATGACATCAAGAGAGGCTTTGTGTACCTGCAACCTCATTCTGACCACCAGGGGGTGGTCTACTGCAAAGCGGAAGCTGAGGGCAAATCTCAGATTTCCATCAAGTACCAACTGCTCTACGTGGACGGTAAGCCTGCTCCCTACCAGGCCTCAGAATTCAGTTGCTTCTGATAAGCCAGTTCAGGTACTGCTTTCCACTATTTAAGATGGAAATTAAGACGTGCAATCTGTGCTTCCTAGAAGACTCGTTTCTAGAATGTTCTACTTCCTTACTTGTGATTTAAACCCAACACTTCTTGACACCCTTCTTTCTAAAACCATCCATCACTGTCTGGGGATATTAGAAAATTGCTCAGTAATAAACATTTAGCAGATTTTAGTTGCAACAAAGAGGACCATCCCTTCCCAACTGCAGATGGGGGTGAGGAAGGCCAACATCTCTGTTCATTCCCACCCTCTGTTCTTCTAAGACTCAAGAACTAAACCAGCTTAGTAGTCTGTCACTCACCTCATTAGCTGTCTTGTCATTCCATTCTCAGGGGGACATCAGATTCACCTTGGAACCCACTTACCATTCCATTCTCAAGGGGACATCAGATTCACCTTGGAACCCACTTACCTGCTTCACTGACTGCCTTATCCATTCTACCTCATACATGCCTTCCCTCAGTCAACTTGTCTCAACCTGTCACAAGTCAGACCTCCAGTTACAGTCTCATACTTGAGAATGAGTGTCTAGAGTCCCTGACGACTTCCACACTGATCCTCACCTCTATTTTCTAGTCTCCATAGAGCCTATGGCCATTTCCTTTTCCCCCAACCTCTCCTCAGCAAGTGTCCATCTGGCTTTCTTCCCCACAGCAAGCAAAACAGCTTATCTAGGGTCTTCAGGGTCTACCACACTATTAAACACAGCACACAGGTTCCTGTCCTCATCCAACTATATTCTGCCTCAATGGTGTGAAACTCTCTCTTCCCTGGCTCCAGTTTTGCTGTTTCTTCCCAAATTGTAGATGTTGGTATTTTCCCCTTCCTTCTCCCTCCTCGCTCTCCCTTGGGGAGGCTCAGCTATATCACACTCTTTTATACCCATTCACCAGTAAGTCCAAGGTGAGTAAATGTGTCTCAGCTTCACCTACCAGCTTGTAACAAATACCTGTGTTTAGATGCTTCACATCTTCCCTGAACTGGGTTCTTTGGCTTTCCTTGCCTCAGTCAGGGCTCTCCAGTTACCTGCTGCAAAGACTCAAGCGTGGAAACCAGCTTGATGTTCCTGTCTCCAACTTTTTGATTTTTGGTTTCATCACTTTCAAATTCTCCTCATCCTCACTGCAAAGAGTTTATGTAATCATTATCTCTTCCCTGGACTGATATGAATGCCTTTCCAATTGGTCTCCCCCTAAGTCCATCTTTTCTTTCTCCATTTCCCATGCTGTAGCACATTATAATTCGAGTTACAATCATTCAGTGATTTTCCTCAAACCAAGGCCGAAACCTTTCATGTGAGCTGCAAAGTCTCACGTGACCAGCCTTTGCTCTGCAGCCTGCCCTGGCCTCCTTCCACCTCACCCTAGGGGCTTTGCTCACTGCTGTTCCTACCCAAGGGATGCCCCTCCTTCCCCCTCAGTGCCTGGTAAGCTAACCCTTCAGATTTTAGTGTAAACACTGCTTCCTCAAAGCAGCCTTTCCTGTCTCTGAACTTCCGGAGCACTCTGGGTTTCTCCTTACAGCTCTAAACACAACTCAAGCCTAAAATTAACCATATAATGACTTTCTTGGTGTCTGCCTCCTCCTCTAGAAGAAGCTGCATGGGCTCAGAGATTGGCCTCTGTCTGGCTTGCTACTATAGTTCCGGTCCCTAGCATAAGTCACCTTGCTCAGCGTTGCCAAAAAAGTTCCTTGTTGAGTGTGCTGACCATCTTGAAACACACTTCTGAAATGCAATGAAGTAAAGGCTCTGCAGACACCTTTCTCATCTGTACTTAGGCTTTCCCCCAAGAAGAGAGTCACACACCTACCTGCTCATCTCCACCTCCCTGGATGCTCTCTGACTGCCCTCTCCGTGTTCTATTGCTCTTTCCCAATGCCACCTCCTCCCTCGGCTTTATTACCTTCACGTAATACTCTGGCACCCTGGCAGAATTTTTATCCTTCTTCCCTCATTCCAAGCCTACTAGCTGACATTCTACCCAATCTAACCCACCAAGGAAGAGAGGGAGGCTTCCAAGAAAACCAAGAAGGGTGAACAGAGTAGGTCTGGTGCTAACTGGGAAGCTGGAACATGGCAGGACTGTTACATAGCTAGCTCTGTAGGTTTGTCGTGATGCCACACTCATGGATTTCACCTCGTTTTTCCTCTGCTCACTTCCAGTTCCCAGTGGCCCTCCATCCACAACCATCTTGGCATCCTCCAACAAAGTGAAAGGTGGGGATGACATCCGTGTCCTCTGCACCGTCCTGGGGGCACCAGACGTAGAGGTGGAGTTCAGGTGGATCTACCCAGGGCAGAAGGTAAGCACTGCCCACCAAACAGCCAGCCCTCTGAAGTCAGCTTCGTGATACAGACCACTTAAGTGCATGAAAGGTGTGGCCTATGGTAGTGACCCAGCCTTGCTGATCTTTTTTAAAGACATCACAGCACACTTACAAATGACTTTCCAAAAGACAGGAAATGTAACGGTTCCATTACCCTCTTCATATGTGCTTTTTCTTAATCATCTAATAAGAAGTAAGAGGGCCAGAAAGAGGAAAGCAGGAGGCCTCCCTCTAGTTTCCGGTGGCCCTCCTCCTGGGGTCCTTCACTTCTCATCCACACAGACACCTGGTGGTTTGGCTCTGTCAAAAAAGGTGCTGTGAGACCAGAGATCATTTTGAAAAGGACTTCCCATAAAAGCAGCTATGGCATATTTAGCTTCTATTCATGTCCTGCTCACCAACATAAACAGCTTTGCTACTAACATGGAATAATCCCTTTGTTGCCAGAAGAGATTTGAGATGTACTTAGTAGTCAATACACTTCTGGCTTAAGGGTTGTGCTTGGTGGAAAATAGCTCTCCCTAGAGAATGGTAATTTCCACTATCCTAGTTCTAGGTACTTGTTTTTTCAAAAGTGTTGTCACACTTAGCAGACAGTGATCCTCATTAAGACTTTTTATGTTGCTAACTTTTTATGAGCAGAGGATATTAATTTTGTAATTCTATAAATATTGCAATAATGCTAAACCAGTCCAGTAAAAGAGAGCGTGATAAGACATCTCAAGTGACCCCCTCACTTTCTATAAATGGGGCAGTACGTCATCTAGAGCATCATATAATTCATCTTTGGTGCAACTTTTCTTTCACTGGAGTCTTGGGGCATGTTTGACGAATCCGCCCCAATCTGAACAAGCTCTTACTCATTTACATAGGGAGCACTTCAGGCTCCTTTT
The DNA here is from genome assembly GCA_019455555.1 of Galemys pyrenaicus. Lineage (NCBI taxonomy): Eukaryota > Metazoa > Chordata > Mammalia > Eulipotyphla > Talpidae > Galemys > Galemys pyrenaicus. Next base: position 15,346,367 of record JAGFMF010011796.1, read on the forward strand.
TGTCATAAATGCTGTTATCAAGAAGCACTTAGTGAGGGTTTGTAAAAATCTACTTATGTCTAATACCAGTTCTACATCTTGGAGTTCCAAAAAGAACAGATTTTACACTAAATAGAAACTTACCAACAAAAGGGCATAGAGAGAGAGCCAACAGCATAATGAAACCTAAAACACTGCTTGGAAAAGCAGCGGCCTAAAATGTCACACAGGGTAAAAGCTCCCATGAGCCGGGCCTTGCCAACAGTCTTCTGAAGCATGCGCTTTGCACTCTGAAAGGAACACTCACCAGTGCTGGGTAAATGGGAGCTGTTTACAGCAGCTTGTCGTCCCCGGTTCAGTCTGTGTGGGTGTCTTTAAACAGGATGAAAGGCCCGTGACTATTCAAGACACTTGGAGGCTGATCCACAGAGGGCTCGGGCACACCACGAGAATCTCGCAGAGTGTCATCACAGCTGAAGACGCTGAGACCATCGACGCAGGATATTACATTTGCACGGCTCAGAATCCCCGAGGACAGACTACAGTAGCTACCACTGTTGACTTTTCCTGACTTGGAAAATGAAGTATGATGAACTCATGGAAAGCCCATTTGTGCAAACATCCAGCTTTGGGGTTCTTTTGACTAGTGCTTTGCCAGAGGCTGATCTGGAGGGCCAACCCCCAACCCCTGCCTTGTGAGTCAGACCCAGACATCCAACTGAAGGAAGTCGTCCAGTCTAATAATAGAAGTGTTAACTCTCTTAACAGAAAGCAACACATGTATTTTTATTGCTTACCTATGCATATGTGCTTCTAGTTTTTAAAATACAAGCATCTATGCCAACTTCAATCATCTATTAAATGTGCAAGTTTTTTTTTTTTTAAAGATTTATTTATTTATGCATACAAGCACTGGGGTACAGGCCAGAGGTGTGGGGGGGTGAGAGGATTCACCACAGAGAGCGGAGAGCAGAACAGGCAGATCAACAGAACACACTGCTGAGGGGAGCAGCGGGCGAGGCAGGAGAGGTCTGCCGTGCCATGTGGGTCCCTCCCTGGCCGGCAGCAGGGATTGAACTCTGCAGTGCTGCAGTGGCTGCCGTTTTGCTTCACAGTGCGTTGCTTAACCCACTGCGCCACCAGGGAGGCCCAAATGTGCAAGTTTTTATAAAATATTAAAATGGACTTAGTTCTCTCTCTCAACTTAGCTGGTTATACATCTGGGACTTCTTGCCAGCAACGTTTGCATCAATACCCAATATCCTATTTGATACACCCACAACTAGATCAGAATCTAAAATAGTAGTAACAGAGCTCAACCACTTATCCATGATCAGCTACTCAAGGCTTGAAAGCTTAGGCCTATCGTTTTCCTCAGTAGCAATCTTTAAACTGCCATTTAAAAGCTAACATGACTTAAAATCTAGTGATACAAAAAAATCACTTGCTTTTTAAGACAAAGTTACTGCACTCAGAAGTACTAATTCTAGAACAGTCCATTCAGTAAGAACCAACGCATATGTCGTTTAACTTGCAATACAAAACAGATTCAAAGATTCAACTTTGCTTAGACTTTTATACCAATGTCAAAAGTTAAGAATAGAATGGCTATGATCTAGAGTATGCAGAAAGTGAAACCTGTCAATTTCTCAAGTACACAATTTTGAATTTAGAAAAGAAAAACCTCTAAGTCTAGCTTTATGAGAGCCAACTTTTAGCCCATGACCAAGTTTATGATTATGTCGAAATTTCTGGAAAGTAACTTACCAGATGTGATGTCAACTCCTGTGCTGTGAGAAGGGCTATAAATTGGACGAAACTTTGGAGAGTGAAGAATGCTAGAGGTTACAATACTTACATCGAATATTCCAGCATTATTTATTTGATCAAAGTAAGTAAAATACACATTTAATCACTACAAACTGAGCACAACTATAGCTGTTTACACATTCATATTTTTATGATGTGCCAACATTTGCATCCTACATGAAACATTTGGTTTGGAAAAAAAAAATCAAAAATCTGTTTCCTATCTTCTCTCTCATTTAAATCTTGTAAGATTGATTTCCCCAGACACCTACATGGCATGGAGGACAGCAGGGAAGAGCACAAGATTTACATGCACAGGGGATGGATGGCTAACCCAACTTAGGCTGAGGACAGTGAAAGTGACTTGGAAGGATGAAGAGGTGGCAGTGGATATACATTTCCATTTATCAGAAACAAACAGGAAGGTTATATCGGAAACAAAGTACTGTTAAGGAATTTGCCAATAAACATGCATCTTGAATATCAATTTGCATTGATTGCACATGTAAAGGATGGCCCAAAAGCCCCTTTTATTAGCTTACTGTAGGGGCTATTTGTAAAGTCATCAAATGCCAGCAACTGAGGTTAGTAAATACTGACATTACAATGTTGACACATGCAGGGAGAGAGATAAAGCCACAGAGTTCTTCCTTCCACCTCCCTTGAAGTATTAGAATTGGGAGAGGTACTCTATTTTGAAAAGAGATTTTAGTGCAACTTAGAAGAGAGCTATACAAGGTACATTTTCTACTTTGTTGCCCAGCCATTCAGCTACCCTCCCAAGGCAGAATTTTTCAAAGGATATGTGGAAACTTAGTTTTATCTCACCAGACTTTTTTTTTCCTATTAAATACTGCATCATTGGTTTAATCAACGTGCTCGTATTTATCAATAAGCACTGAATCTCATCTTAGTTCTGCTAGCCAACAATTTTCTCATTCTTCATCCTCTCCAGGGTTTTTCCAAACTGTATTATCATATCCAGGCATTAGCTGATTTAGAAAGTGGCTTCAGCACCGAGGAAATGGTTCTGGAAAAGCTTAGTCTTTATCCTTGTCCCAGAGAAAAACAGGTATAGGAGGTAGAAGGTTTGCTTTTGTGGCTCTGAAGAGGGAGAAAAGATGGGGGTAATGGCGAGAAGACAGTTCAAGTTCATGAAGACAACTTAGATCAAGGTAAAAATAAGGCGGAAAAAATTCTGCCCTTTTTCTTTATACAGAGTTATAGAAAAATTTGGGTTCTATACTTGCTCATTGCCTGAGAAGATGGATCTTAGTATAATGTTAGGTTTACATGGACAAATTAAAAATGTACAGAAAAAAAATTGAGCTACTTTCAACTGACATGGCTAAACACTGAAACACTGCCAGGAAGTTACTCCAAAGGATACAGAGAATGTCCAGACGTGAACACGTCAAAGCATTTCCGGTCATCTCCTCTCCTCTCAGGTCAGAGGGCTGAGCGGAGTCGGTGGTAGGGAATCCTAATTAAAGCAACTATATATATTGCTCTTCTATGGCTTTTGCTGAACTGCATACATTGACTTATTTGATTAGTACATACCCAGATACAATCAGCTCTCGTCTCACTGTACAGCAAAGGAGGCAGCAACAGACACAGGACACTGTCACATCCATTTCATTCACACAGCCCCAGCCAGACCAAAATAAAAATCACAAGAAGGTGTCTGTGGTCAAGAACATTATAAAGGTTATAAATCTTTATCTTAGTAGGCCCCTGAGAGTTTTTCCCCTTATGCTTAGGTGAAAAAGGCAATGAACAAGATGCTCTCGTTCTGTAAGTGCTTTGTGCAACAGCGTCCATGGAGGTCAAATTCCGAGATCTTTTTGGGGAGGAGTCTCTTGGACCAAGTCAAAAGTCTCCCTCCAGAGTTCCAGTCTTACAAGGAGCCAATTCTGGGGGTGGTGACTTTCCAGTTCTACCGTTGTGACTACACATCAGCTAATATAGCTCTTGCTCCGGTGCGGGTCAGTCCTGCGGACCTGTAAAAATGCTTTCAGTCTCCCAGCTTGGGAAAAGGTCATCTGGGTGAAATGCTGGGGCTGGGGAAGGAGCCAGAATTCCTTGGCGACTGGAAGGGGATGGCAGAGGACGAGGGGGACCTCTTGGGACTGCACAAGTCCCCGTTGTGCAGCTTCCACAGCAGCTCCTCATTCTCCATGGAGAGTCGCTTGTTGACTTTTGACTCCTTCTCCAAGGACTCCTGCAGAACAGCCTGCTCGGTGGAGAGTTGCCTTAAAGAGACAGAGAGTCAGGCACCATGCATATCTTCAGTTAAATAACGTGGAAAAAAATTTCATAATCATTTTAAAGTGTTGAGTGCAACAAACACTATCATTATGGAAGAAAAGGGAGCCCTGCACAGAACTACTGGCATGGTTCTGGCTGGCAGAGAACCTCTGGAAGTGTGAGCTTGAACAAAGGAACAGCTGACATGGTACATATACACGATGGAATACTACTCAGCAATCAAAAATGAAAAGCTAGATGCATTCATAGGAACATGGATGGAACTGGAAGGGATTATGCTCAGCGAAGTAAGTCAGAAGGCAAAAGAAAAATACCAGATGGTTCCTCCCCTAGGAGGAATATAAGGTTCCTCCCCTAGGAGGAACCAAATAAGGAAAAAGTAAAGGAATGAGAACAATAATAATAATAACAATAAAGATACAAAAACCAAAAATGAAAAGACAAGGACTTGGTGGGGAGGGAAGAGGGGAAGGGTTGAGGGCAGACGGGAGCATGGGGGACTGAGGTGATGATGCACTGGTGATATGGTGATGGGGAATACATGAGGATTACAATTGATGTCAAATATATATAAATAAAAAAAACAAAGGAACAGCTGATGTGGGGGCCATTTCATAGCAGGTTGGGTGACACTGCCACACATACTCAGCACGTCGATGACTGTCTTATGTTTGGGGCTCTTTCCTATATTGTCCTGTGATGCTCCTCTGAACGTATTCTAAGTGTCAATAAGTCAGGGGCCCTGGAGGGGTTGGGGGAAGCTTGCCTGCTTAGGCTGAGGTGGTGAACGCATAAAGCACCATAGTTACTTTTTCTGGATAGTAATTAGCAACCTGTAGCCAGTCCCGCCTAATGCATTTCCAGGAGATATATGAGTCAAGTGTGGCAAGAAAGTAATATTTGATGTTGCAGGAAGGGAGGAGCTCCAGGAAGATGACCATTTGGTTTTACCTTGAAATTGCCATGTGCTTGTCCATCCGAGCCTTTAATTCCTCATTCTCTTGTTGGAATCGCTTCAATTTGTCAACCAGTGCTGTGTTGTTGTCCACCTTGGCATAAAGAAGAATGCAAGCACTTATACATTCAGTAAACAAATCCCCTCATTTCTTAAGGAATGTCAAGCACATTCCTGACAAAAGAGGTTTAAGAAAAGTTTAACAGAATGTTGAAATTGCTTGCTACACACTGATATACTGCAAAAATAACTTGGTCAAAAAGTGGAGCACAGATTTCCTTCTCATCATCATTTGGTGTTGAAACATGCGACTGAACTAGGGTGGGTAATATCTTTTCAAATGTGTGCCCTGGGGCTGGGAGCAGTGGAGGGCTGGAAACAGGGAGGGAGAGACTATGGACTGGGCTGTGGTGAAGACTTTGGGTACTCTGTGGTGACCACATGTGAGGGGAGAAATCCTAAACCATAAAAAAAATTCATTGGGGTGTGTAAGATAATGGTACTTCATTAAAAAAAATAAGTAAAAATGGATGCCCTGTCACTTGGAGACTGGCATACCCATGGGGTAACTGCTTTGGTACAAGTCATACCAGCGAAAGAATTCTGCTGAGAATTGGTGCCCTGCTCTGGGCAACTCTGTAGGGCAGTGCTGCCTTCAGCTTCGCGACAGTAAACCAAAACAGCAGTTAAGACCCCCTGTGCTTATCCAGAGCATTACAGCTTCTTAGGGAATATTTTGGAAAAAAAAAAAAATCCTACAGTTGATGAAAACTGCTCAGCCAGCATTTCACAGTTCTTGTCCATGTTTGATGTGGCTCTAGAGGTGGTGTCCTAGTCACTCTGGCCTTCGCCTCTGAGTGACCACAGAAAGCAGCACCTCACAGAGCTCTGAGAGCAGCAGATGAGGGAAGTAGGACTACAGAAACCCTCTCCTTGCTTCAGTTGAAGATACCTCTGTTGTTCTGCTGGCCTGGCCAGGCTAAACTTTCAAGGAAAACAAATTGACCAATTGAGAGATTAAAGACTAAAACCACAGAAGATACCGAACATGAAGAAGAATTGATTATGTCCCAGTTCACTTTCTAAAAGTACAGTTTTATGACTTGCCTAGGAGGCAATATCATAACTGTCAGAATGAATTTTAAGACCTTGTCATTGCAGCCAGTGACTAATCCACTGACTATTAAGAGTTCTATTGTTCTTAACGTATCCTGATAACTGGAAAATGTGCAGGATAAGGTAAGCAAGTGGACTTTCCCTATAATGAGACTAGAATGTAAAAAAAAGGGTGGGGGGAGGTCCTTGGAATTTCCACTGCCTTGGGCAGTGATGGGCCTTAAAACATTTTCTTGTGCAGTTGCTTATTTTGTGGAAGAATAAACTAGCCTGGTGTTGCCACAGAGTTAATTACTGGCAAAGCGTTCATATTAAAGCCTCCTTGCTTTTTAAGTGTCTTATTTTCTGCAAAGGCCTAGAGCTGACCAACCCACTTAATAATTATTTTAATTTTATCTATCTTTTACATCATTCTTCCTTTTGTACAAGGCATGCTTTCTCCTCTCAGGTGTAGTCCCCATAGACTTCCTCCACCAGGTCACCAGCGCAACATCAGAATAGTCCCTTGTGCTCTTTCCTCCCCCATTTCGATGCCTCTCCCTGCTCCGTCCCTGCGGAATGTCTCGGATTTGCAGTGAGATAGCACCTCACACCAGTGAGAATGGCACATACCAGAAAAACAGCCAACAACAAATGCTGGCGGGGTGTGGAGAAAAAGCAACTCTCCTACACTGCTGGTGGGAATGCAAGCTGGTCCAACCACTATGGAAAGCAGTATAGACATTAGGGTGGGCCAATTAACAAACCATGAGTTTCTTCCCTTTCCTCAAACAACAACAACAACAACATGTTTCCTGATAATTTTAAGTGTCCATATATCAACCTGAGGGGTAGGCCCCATTTCCCCCTCAATAGAGGGGTAATAATCACCACCATGACAATGAACCAGACCAAACTGAACACCATAGCTCACACAAACAAATAAGCAAATGGTGACCTCCAGCCCCCTACTGTTTGGATTTGAATGAGGCGCTTACTCAACAAAGAGTCATCACAATTGAAGGGAGAAGGGGCTGCAGTGTCCCGCAGCTGGCACAGTTGAGCAAAGTACAGCACAGGCTGGGTCACTTAGTTGCCTCCCCAAACCCTGCCCTCTTGGTTCGACTCCACAGCTGACAGCCGTGTGGCAGGGCTGGGACAAGATTCACTGAATATATAGCTGAAACACATGGTTCTGGGTAGACAAGTTATACAACACAGGTTCTTGGCTTTAGAGGCTGCAAACTAAATTTTATTCCTATTTTTAATCATGTTTGTTATTATTTGTCCAACTGAACTAAATTTTATTAGGTGTGCTTTTTTTATTCCATTCTCATTCACTACAAGCAAGATGGACAACGAGAAGGAATTGCTCCAATGAGATTTACATATTAAACTGTTGTGAGTGTAAGAAACCTACTGAGTTGGTGGTATTTTAAATACTGATGATGCAATACATTAAGCTTTACAGGGGAGAAGAATAACACATCACTGAAATGAAACTCAATGTGTTTGTTGTAGTTTTCCCAAGGCCCAAATGCTGCTTTCTTTACATGTTTCTTAAAACAAAGAAGGCAGCAATTGATAAGCCTTGAACATAGAAAAGAAAATGTAACTATTTTAAAAATAAAACATTTTGTTTACTTCCAAACACCATCAAGTATCAGTTGTAAACAACTAACTCCACAGTTCTACTTCCTATTTCACAGATATTATCCCACTAGGTAAAGACTTGAAAGAAACATACCACTTTCTCCATTTTCATCAGCTTGATGTCCTGCTGATGCAGTTTTTCATTCTTGATCTCTAGCACAGCTTTTAGACTTTCTAATTCTTGCTCCAGATACATGATCTGAGGATTTTTCTGGAAAAAACACAGCAGGATAGTGCCTTAACTGGTCATTTCACACACTCATAGTTCAAATTCTAAATATAAAGAATCTCTGGTTATACCTAGAAATTAGACAAGTAGCAAGAAATATTTACCTTCTCAAAGCAGTTTCAAAGAAAGGTGAAAAGGAATCATCTCAAAGTGATTATAAGAATGAAATAAAACATTTCACATTTGAAAACACATACGTGACTTATTTATCTGTAACAATATGGAGAAAATATTGGTAGTCTCAACTCTTTTAATGCAAATAAGAGAAAAACCACCACTTAAAATACAAAAAGAACTCTGTAGAGATTAGGCAATTACAGGTGCTTTACCAGTTTGGAGGGAGAAAAGGGAACAACAGTTAATTCTAACCAACATCAGTAATGGATCAGAAGTGGAAAGGCAGTACATTTACAGCATTTTCTGGAAAACAATGGAAATGACAATTATGTCCTGAATTTTTAGATTTCTGTCAGGATGGAACTAAGATCTGGCCACATTTCCAGGGGAGCCATGGCACTCCACCATTTATTTTTTTTTAAAACCTAATTCCTTTAACTTGTAAAATTATTTTTATATTGTTCATTTTTGTACAAGTTTGATTTCTCCTCTCAGGTGCATCACCACCAAGACACCCATGAATTGTCACCATTGTCTCTTGTGATCTTCTCTCCCATTTTGATCCCTCTCCCCCAACTCTACCATTTTATCTGGTGACATTCTGACACCTACATAGAAAATGCACTGCTGAAATTCAATCCAAAATAAAATTCAATCTAAAATAAGCATTGCATAAAAGGAGACATTCTCAGAGCCTCGGACAACACAACTCCTGGATTTATTTATAAAAATTCAATGAAACCCATGTAAAATGTATGATACAGATGAACAGCACAAGGCAGTAGCACAAGATCAGATGTTTGGTGAGGGAATTTCTTAGAAAGAATCAAAGGGGTAGGTTGTCAAAACTATCCTCCTGTGCAATGGTTAGTGTTCTGGACCAATCCATAGGGACAGTCAGGGAAAGTGGCCTGGGGGGTTAATGAATCAAACCCCTCACTTCACGGAAAGAGACAACATATTCCACCGCTCAAGTGACCTGCCCAAGGAATGTTCTAGAACTCCAAAGTACCAGGGTAGGGACCAAAATCCAGATCTTCCAAAAATTTTATTAGTTTCATATATTATTCTTTCACATGTGATTTTTTTTTTTACCTTGAAGATAACATTATCCCAGTTTTGTCAAAAAGAAACAGCATAAGTTACTCTCTTAATTTTAAAAATCAGAATTTATAGCCCTGTTCTCAGTGCACCATTTCCTGTTTCCCTACTGCCTGTCCCTTTCTCTGTCATGTGAGAATGTGCTCATTTCCACACCTTCACCATGCTCACAGGAGGAAGGCATTACACACGCCTGCTTCCCTCAATCTGTCTCCTTTCCCTTTTTGCAAAGCTGCTACAGTACCAGGAAGATGTTTAAAATCTACTCTCCCAAATATTATTAAAGTTTACACCCTTACCAGTGTAAGGGTGATCTGTAAGTCTAAGTTTTCTTTTAAAATCACTATTTTCCTAAGAAGTTTCTAGAACAATTATGAAGTTTATTGATATGAGATCACATCATTTTATCAGAATATCCAGGGGGGTTCCTAATGCCATTATTAGCAAAAGGGATCACTAAGACCACACATGTACTTCAAAAGAGGACAACAGATTTTAAGTGACAAAATGGCTTTCCTTCTTCTGTAGTCTTAGGTCACAGATTTATGGAAGAAACACAGGATACTAAAGACAGAAGCAACAGCAAAAGCATGTGCCCCCCCCCCCCAAACACAGAGCAGAGAAGTAAGGATACAAGTTGCAAGAGCAAATTAAGCTTACAAGAGAAATTTTGAAAAAGTGAATATTTTCTATGTGATGAAATGATTTCAGCCACAAAAAGAAATGAAGGACTTATATGGTACAATATGAGAACATGAGCTAAGTGAAAGTTCGATTCAAAAGGTCACGTGCAGCATGACTCCATTTATAAGTCTCCAGGAGAGGCAAATCCATAGGGACAGAAAATACACTAGTAGTTCCCTGAGCTGAGGAGTTTGGAGGAAAATGGGAAAGGGTGACTGTTATTATGTACAGGGACTTTTAAGGAGGGTAATAAAAGTGTTCTGGAATTAGAAACCAGAAAACTTTATAAATATTCTGAAAACCACTGAATTGTGTACATTTCAAGGTGTGTAAATTGTATTTGATTAGAGCTGGTAATTAAAAAAAAGAGCTGGTAATTAAAAAAAAGAAGTCTTTACATAAAACCCTTACCCTAACCAACAGATTATCTGTCTTCCTGTATGTTTTATCTTAAACCAATATGCAATATGTTGGGATTCATCTGTTTAGATTTTTTTAATTAAAAAAAATGACACCAGTAAATAAAGAGGCCTCTTACACAGTTCTAAAATGATGTGCAAGACATGAAAAGAATTCCAAACACATACTATCTCTCTAGCTGTTAAATGCTTAGCAGAGAGCAAAAGGCAGCTGGGCAGGAAAAACCTTCAGTAGTCACAGGAGGGCACACACAACTTACTAAATTTGCCTTCTCTCTTGATACTCTTTTTTGTTCTTCTGCTTTCAACTTTTCATTTAACGCATCATTTTCACTCTTCAGATCATTGATTTGTTTCTAAAACACAAGCAATGAAATGTGGAACATAAATTAACAAGCAGACACCAGAACGCAGCAAATGTAGAGAGACATACCAAAACCCATACAAATCTCAACAATGGAAGATGGTTTTGTTTTGTTGCTACAGAGATTTACCCACCTCTAGCGACTCCTGCTTCTCGGAAAGTAAATCCTCAAGTGATTTTTTTTCCATTTCATGGCTTTTCTTGATTTCTGGAAAGAAGGAATATTAGGCGATCACAGTCCATGAGATGACTGTCTTCTACAGTTGTCAAATCACACACAGGTAAGAACTGATCATGAAGCAACAGGACTGTTACGTGTGTGATGCTTTTATATACAGTCAGCAATCTGTCATGTGAGCCCTACGGGGGAGCAGACAGCCCATCTAACGTCTGACCCACATTGCAAAGAAGCCCAGGGAACACATACGGGAGTCTTGAGGGAGGGTTCAAACCCTGGATTTTAGACTCCTGCTCCAGAGCTTCTCTGCTTGCTTCCATTTGTTCTTCATGACCCAAACAGAAGTCTAAAATTAAACCCATTTCCAGCAGGAAGGAAAAAAGAATGTCTGCTGTGGGCCAGCTACTGTTACATGTTCTCATCTTTGACTTCACACAACAGCTCTCTTTTTCTGATGAGAAAGGCCAAAGGCCACGCCACTGGTTCTTACCACGTGTCCGCTCGCTTCTCTGTAGGGTGAAATGAGTGTAACGATTTCAGCTACATGGCCAAATATGTTCTGAAAGAAATGCCTTGTTCTTTCCCATCTACTACAACCCTTCCAATGACAATGAAATAATTAAAAAGCCTCTTTATTCAGCAAGCGCAGCTATATTTCACAGCAGTGCTGCTGAGCAAGGGTGCTTCGCATGGATCCCCAGGACTATAAACCGACGCCATCAGCTTCCTAAAACCAAAGGCAGTGAAGCACAACTACTGCTGAAAAGACCATTAAGTTCTTTAAAAGTGCTAGTTCCTAAAATGCTGGCATTTATAACACACTATTATTTGCATCCTTAGGGATGCAAACATCCTAACATTGTCCTTTGCTAGCAGTGAATGTAAAAAAAAAAAAACCACCAAAAACCCAACACAAACACACTCCAAACTGGACACCACAGGTGTTCTCTGGTCTATGAGTCAGTTATGTTTTTAGACATATTATGCTGTTCCATTAGATCTTAAGTGATTTAAATAGAAGAAAGAGCACTCTTGCCTGCAAGGGTGGCTTCATAGGCTGCCTTTAGCAATTCCACTTTCTCCGAGTGGCTAGCTTCAATTTCCAACTTATAGGTTTCGTGAGCAGTATTTAAGTTGTCAAACTGTAAGAAAGAAATCCAAAACAAGAGTTCACCATTAAAATCAAAAGTTGAAAGGCAAGCAACAACATGAGGCAACTTTATGCATCAGCTTGCATTCCAGCTTAAGAGCTGCTTGACACATGCAAAGAGCAGCACGGCTTGGAGTTTAACACTCCCAGCTCCCCACTCAGGAACACAGACACACGAGCTCCCCATGGCTTCTTCAAGGAAATGCTAAAGGCGAAGACACATTTCTCAGCAACAACGTCAGGTAAGCTACTCCCGTCATGCTAGTCTCTACTGCCTTAGTCCCTAGCTTGCCCCTGACACATTCTGGGAACAACAGCTAAGTGAAAAACTGATTTTAAAAGGGAGTGAGGAAATTAAAGGGCAGGCTATGACATACCATTAGATGAAAAATTACCGTTTTAAAAAAGAAGAAATGCAAGACAGGAGAAGGGATTATTTCCAGGTAGTAGGGTTAAGAGTTGTTTTAATTTTTTTTTTCTTCTTTGCTCATTCAACATTAAGTACATGGCTTGGTCATTAGAAGATAATGTAAGTCAAAACCCTTTTCACCAATTTTGATTAAAAAAAGCTGATCACAAAACAAATAGATTTCAAATAAATAGCCATGTCCAAGAATATGCTCAGGTCCAAAGGCACCGACCTGTTCCTGCAGTTGAGTTTTATACTTTTCTGCCTCTTCAATGTAGATGTTCTGACACTTCTCACATTCCCCAGCATAAAATTCTTTCAGCCGCTTCTCTAGTTCTGTTAGATCATTCTGGTGCTGCTGGTTTAGCTTCTGGACAAATCCTTCATAACCTGTTTGCAACTCATTTCTGGCCTTTTCCAATTTCTCGCAGGTGGTTGAAGCGGTGACTGAAAAGAAGTGAAAAAAGAAAGGAACAATGACATTTAACTTGGTCAATGTCCTAAATTTGTTATATCCACACACATTTGGGATGTCTCTGGAAGCATAGATAGTACAGTCTCAGTTCTGTAGGGGTCAGGCTTTCAAATGTAATAGTATGAAGTGAACAATAAAAGGACAAGAGGAAATGATCTTGGCAGAAAAACAACAAAAACAAGCAAGCAGCTATGGAGCAAGAGTGAGGAGGTAGAGCCTGGTTCCCAAGTGAAAATCAGCCTTTTTTTGCGGTGACCCATCAGGAAGGAACAGGAGGCTCTGATTGGCTGAGACATTTCTAAAGATAGCCAATCAGAGCGGGAGAAGTGAAGACCTTTGGATCAGGGAAGATCAGGATGACGAAACCAGTGGATTTAAAGTTATCCTTGACTGGAGATGATTTCATTTTAAAAATACAGCAAGAAAAGGCAAAATATTAGAATACATGGAACATCAGTCACTAGAGCAACAAGAAAAAAAGATAAAACTTTAGGAAAAACTTTTTAAAAAAAATTTTTTATTAAAATATTTTAAAATTTACATATACTTGCCATAAATTGTAATCCCCATGTATTCCCTATCACCATCTCACCAGTGCACCATCACCTCAGTCCCTTGCGCTCCCATCTCCCCTCAACCCTCCCCCTCCCCTCTCCAGTCTGTCCTTGTCTCCTCATTTTTGGTTTCTGTGTCTTTATTGCTGTTATTGTTATTATTATTATTGTTCTTATTCCTTTTCTTGATCCTCCTTTGGTTCCCTTATGTTCCTCCTAAGGGAGGAACCATCTGGTATTTTTCTTTTGCCTTCTGACTTACTTCGCTAAGCAAGGAAAAACATTTTAAAAGCTACAATATGAACATACTGAAAGGTTAACGTGCTTTTAAAATGTAAAAGAATGTGATAAACTCATTTTAAAGTTTAAAATCTAAGCATCCTACCTCTTCACCACCACCACCTAAATAAAAGAGAAATGCTGAAAATACACTGCAGAACTCGCACACAGATGCATACACGCACACACTACAGAGAGTCCTGGAATGTCACGATCATGTCTCAGGAATCTGAACTCTTCCACTCTCTTCCTTCGCTGGCATTAAACACAGGTGAATGGAGACCTACTGCACGCTCAGCAGGGTGCATGTTCTCCAAGCCCCAGAATGTCATGTACTAATACAAAATGGGTATTAAGTGTGTTAAGTTAATCTTTATTTCATTTCAGAATATTAAATTTCAGGAGTTGTGAAAGAAAAGAAAGACTGTTTTAGGGCAGAGAAACTAATTAGGGCACCTAACTAATGTGGAATTGTCTGGGTCTGGGATGAATTCCCGGCGCTAATGTGGACTTGTTTTCTTGGGAATAAGCCATGCGGAAGTCAAAATACCAAATGTCCTTTAATGGTATCCTCTCAGAGGTAAGACGACCCATATGGAAAATGACAAGAATAGTGTCTGCTAAAATGAACCCTGAAAATTCAAAAAACATTTATCAGAGAAGAAAGGAATTAACATTAAAAGCAAAACTGCTACTTGATTACTGGTGCAGAGAAAGGCTCCCTACACATCACCTCACCTAACTCTCCCACAAGTCCCAGAGAACCAGATTCTTCAATAAGGAAACCAGCAGAAGGATGAATACCTGGCCTGTGAGTGCACAGCCAGAAGTGGCAGAAGACTGGATTGTGGTAAGCAGTTTGGATTCTGATTCTGTTTGTGCCCCAAGTGTGTGTGGCTTCCACTCCCACCAGTTGCCTATTATACCAGGAACTGGTGAGAAAAACAACTCAATCATTAATTTAAATATATAAATATGGCGTATCAAACTATAAAATAGGATAATGAACATCCCTCACATTAGCCACCAGACAGGGCTTTTACTCTGTTAAGAAAAAAAAAATCTAAATAGTGTTCAATTGTGTTGGCAACTGTGAGTGAGGTGAAGCGAGGGCAGATGAGAGGGAAAGGGAAAAAGTGGGTCAGGTGGAGGTGTGGGAGGTCTACTGCTGTTCGCCACCACAGGCCGAGCACAGGCCCAACCCCAGACAGTGACATCAGCCTTCAGCTACGCACAGACCTTTGCTCTGTTTACTGCCTCAGGCGCTGTGTGGACAACAGCTGGGCTGAAACCTTCACACAAACAAATGGCTTTAGTTTTAAATAACTGGCCCGGGATCCTGAGGAAACATTTCTTTGGCATAAAGACAAAAGGACTGTGTTTTTACAGGACACATATCATGAGCTCCAGAGTGCTCCTGCAGACTGGGCATACTGTGTGTGGGAGGGCGGGGGACTTCAGCCCAGGGTTTTAGTCATGGACTTGCCTGTACTTTTACAGGGCAGGAGAGGTCTCTAATACACCTGTGCTTGCTCTTACTCTGTTCTCAGTCGTGTCTCTTCTGTGCTTTCCCTTCAGAATTCCACTCAGTTCAGTCCATTACTCAAACACCCACTAAAGTCAAAAGCAAACACAAAATCTAACAGAATCTGAATTACAAGAGCAAGCAGTTTTCCCAGTATTAGGTGAAAATGTTTTCAGGGAATTAGTGCATGGAGCTACTGCATGGAGAGAAAAGACACATGGTACCATCAAAAATAGTTCTTTTGTCCTTGTTTTAGTCATTTCGTTAGGTGATTTTTGAAAGCATACCTGTGACTCAGGACACCAAAAGACCACTGCCCTCGAAGAACTGACGGGTTATTTCTTTTGTGGACATACTGATACACTACAAACTATATCCCTAGCAATCTACTTTACAATGAGAAATAGTGTTCAGAATTAAAAATGAAGGGAAAAAAAAAACTTTTCAAGATTAGCTCCGAAACAAAGTTAGAAGTGGACATTTTCACTGAAATGAACCAGGGCTAAAAAGACTTCTAGGCCCTAACGTAACAGACACTGTCTGGCAGTTTAAAACATGAACAAGTAAGGGAAATGTATTTAGAAGTGGGGAAGCGCTTGAAATTTTTCCTTTTCAAATAATTATTTGGATGACATCTAGAAAAGGCCCAATGTCACAGCCAAATATAATCTCTGAAAAATGGAACTGGATTCATCCCAGGTGCTTCAGCAGGTCCCCCTGAGGGGCAGAAAGGGAGCCATTAATTAGCCCAGGCAGGTGTTCATAAAAGGGGAGGTCAGATTTTGAGCATTTCCATCTTGCAGAGACCAATTCTCCTTTCATAACTGAAGCATGTACTGTCCACAGGGAAAGACATTATAACCATGGCCCTAGATTATCAATATTCCTTTGAAATGTCACAGAGCTTTCTTCATGTTCATATGTGAATGGCATGCTTTACCACGAGGCACCAAAAATATCTCAATTATTAGGAATATAAATAAATGTCTTAAAAGAATGGAGGCAAAAAACTTAGACACACTCAGTTATACCATTTACTGGCTGTGCAACTTGAGCACATCATTTAAGCCTTCTGAGTCTACATTTCCTCATTTTTAAGATGGAGATAACATTAGTGCCTTCCTTATGGGAGAACACCTTCCTTATGTGAAGCACCTAGCCCAGTACCTAAGCAGAAAAAGGAAGCACGATACTCATTGCTGTTGTCAGGATTAGCCTGTAACAATCCATTGACTCAAAATGTTCTTGAAGAGGAATTGGGCAATTATAACCAAAAGCAAACAAAAAAAACTCAGCAAGACCAAAAAGCCAGGATAAACCAAAGGGACCATAGAGGAGGAGGGGAAAGGGGGAGGTCAAAGACAGGGATGAGGGCAGAGGGTGCACAAGGGACTGAGGTGATGGTGCACCGGTGAAATGGTGGTGGATACTCCCTGAGGATTACAAATGATGTCAAATATAATAAAAAAAAGATGTTCTTGAAGACCACTCAAAATCGTCCTTGGGTTCTATGACAGAGTGTAATAATGAAAAATAAGCATTGTGTGTCCAGTATTCAGACAATAAACACACATGGCAGGGTGTTATAGCGGAGGAGACATCAACCTCAAATTTTTACCTTTTTGCCTCTCGACAATTTCCTGATTTAGGTGACCATCAAGAAGTGACTAATTTAATTATGTTAAATTTATATATGGAATACTTTCCGAATAAAGTAAAATACTTTAGAGCTGGTAGAAAAGACTGGAGATGTTCTTTAAGTACATTTAAGAAATGTTAAGTGGAAAAGCCAGGTACAGAAGTGCATAAATAATATGCTACCAACTGTATATAAAACGAAGACAAATATGCTGTATATCTTCTTTCTCCTGTTCCCCTGCCCCAGAACCATGAATGAGACATGACAGTGCAGAAGCATGATCATTTCATAATAATATTCCATGAAGAGAAGCCCTTCGTCACACACTACCAGGCATATGACTAATGGGGGAGCAAAATAAGCTGTCCCAAAATACACAACACTTTGGCACATGGACTGTTTCTAGCCGAAAAGAATCAAGGTCTAAAAGCCCTTGGACTAACCCTTGCCTGAAAGAATTTAGAAAGAATACCTGTTCCATGAAGGGAGCTGTTATCATGGAGAACTAGCATGAGTTAGCCGTGGAGGCAGTAGGATCCTAGCGATGTTTGACTTAAAATTCCTGTGTCCTGTGGCTCCTGCAGGGGCCCAGCAAACATTTGTTTACCAAACACTTGCTCATCTCATGTTCCTGTGCCTTTTCTCCCTCCCCTCTGAAGTCCCAGACCCCTAACCCCTTTCTCATTAGCTCATAATGGCACATAAACCCCAATTGCCTGTTGGGAAGACCCCCTAATGAATAAAGTTTTTCTTTTGTTAATCTGTCTTATGGCATTTTATTAGACCAGTCAAAGAAATTAGAAGGGTGGCAGGAACCTTTTACTTCCCCAGCAGTTTCCCTCTTAAAGTGGAGTCTGATCTACTTAAAAGAGATAATAACATAACAAATACACATTTTTAAAAAAGTGGTGAGGGAGTAGCTTATAGAAGAACAACAAAGGCACAGGGACCGGTTTATCAGACAATAGCTATCTCCAACTTTTTGCCTGTCAGTTTCCTGATAAGCAAGGTAGGAATAAATCTCACCTGAGCCGTTCCCCTCATAGTTAAAGAGAATGTGAAACAGCAAGAGTATTACACTTCACAGAGCAAATCTTCACAGACTATGGAATGATGAGCTATACATATGCACCTCTGACTTGCTTCTCAAAAGTACTACCCTTTTTCACATAACCCAGAAATTGGGCAAACAGGTGTAGACAAAGGTTTTTCCTACAAATGGATTTCTGATTGTTCTTGAGAATTAGAATCAACATGAACAGGTTTCAAAGTCTTCCATTAATCATAACATATTAGGAACTAACTTTTACAGAATGCCAATGTTATCAAATCAATTATCCCATAAATATTATCTTCTCAAACTCAGGTCACACTTTCCAAAGTGCTATCACATTTATTATTCCATCTACTGAGTCTTATTTTACAGACTATTGATACATGGGGACTAGGTGGCAGAGCTGGATCTACAACACCCTCTCAGCCTCTTCCTACAGCACAGAACATAGAACCTGATCTGAATGCTATTTCCTTAACGTAAGATATGAAAGATAAAAGCTAATTCATATATAGAAGAAATGCCTTAATTGTCTTGGGGTAACTCAGCTGAGAAAGACTGAAATAAGGCATCTTTCCCCTCTACACTGATTAGTTCTTGACAAAATCTTTACAAATGGTCTTTGTCTGGAGGTGCTAGCTGGGCCTGCACGGAGCCTCAGGTTCTCCCTGCCAAGACTTGTCTGAGAAAACTTTACTGGTTTTCCACTTACTCACCAGCCAACAACATGCTGCAAAACAGATGGTCTCCTAATCACAACAGCAAACATTCCATGTACCAGTGGAAACATTTGGGAATGAAAGTATAGATCAGGAATGCAAGCCTGACAGAACAACACAGTGCTCTAAGTTTCAGGCTTTCATGTCTCAATGAAAGAATAAATGCAATGTTAATGAAATGGTGAATGAGAGTCAGGTACTGACTGCTTTTCCTCCTTGATGAATCATTGTTAGGGCACAAGAATCAGAAGGACAGGTAAAGGTTGATGGCATGCGTAAAATTTGGAAGGCTGTGTACAAGAATGAATTCAATTCAGTTAGAGCTCTTTGGTATTTACTTACTCTCCTATTGTGCTTACTGATTCGTATATATGTTATTTTTACAGAAAAGAAACAATTAGGACTTCTAGGTTGGGGTCAAATTGTAGCCTAGGGAGACATCTGAACAGAATTACCTGGAGCATCATTAAGAGGATTTCTAGATTCCAACCCATGTCACCCAAGTCAGAATGAATGGGCATGAAAATGAGGAACCTACAATTCAATCAGGTCTATTTCTTTTTTTACACAAGGGAGTTTGCAAACCACTAATGTCACTTGTCTAGTGACAAGCAACATTTGATAAACTCAGTTTATCAAAATTGGAGTTAGAACAAAGACACCAACTCAATATACTTCAAAACATACTCTGTAAAACTGCGCATCTGTACAGATGAAAAAACTTTTACTTGTACAGTCTGCCAAAGTCTAAATTTAGGATAACTGGACATTGACAGGAAAATACCAACTCCACCTTTAACCAACTCAAGTAAAGAGCTCTGTTTTGGTGTTTTTCTTTCATTAAAAACCACTTCAAAAACCACTTCTGGAATTCTGCAATGCCAAAGTGACTTAACTGCAAAGTTTTAAAAATACTTTACATACAGCCTGTTAAACCACAACTGTAGACAAAACTGGAACAGGAAAAGAATTAACACATTCCACAAGGTGTGAGGTAGCCTGAAGTGCATAGACACCAGTTAAGTGTTGATTAGACAATTTGTATACTGCCCTTGGCAGAGACAAGTCATCATTCCCTAGGAAATAACAAGCTATCTACAAATATAACAATACCCCTTAAACTCTTGAGTTAAATAAAGATTCTAAAAGTAGTTACCAATGGAAGCTAGTGTTTTAAATTATTTTCCAACCTTCCAAAGATTTTCATAAAACTTTCCCTTTTGGGGTTAAGAGAAGTTCGATAGTTTGGCCAGTTTAGATTCTTTCCAAGAGCTCTGCTTTCTAAGTGTTTAACCTTAAGGAAGTTCCTTAAATTTTACAAAATGCAAAAACAGTAGATTTAGAGCTGATTGTTATGTAAAAGAAAATGTACTCAATATATGCTAACTGCCACACCCACCTCACAATTCTTACACAGGACAAAATCAACTAGCTTTTTATATAATTATTAGTGGGAATTCCAGGAATTACAGTACAGTTAAGGTTAAAATCCCACATATCTGTACCATGAAATACCAAAAATCAGGACAAAAATTATGAAAAGATGTGGGTTAGCTCTTAATTCTGATGGCTAAGAAATATATAATTTTGAAATAAAAAATATCTTTTTCTTCATAAACCTAGGTAAAAAGGTAGTTTCAATGATTGCTATTAATTAAAAAAAAATAGGGACTTTGGAAGATAAGCCCTCTATTACACCAGTGTTGGTCCACCACAACTCCAAAATAAATAAATAAATAAATAAATAAAAAATTCAAGACATTTCTTCCCTACCTCAAAGACCTAACATTGATATAAATATAAACCATTAAAATTGAACTGTAATCTATTTCAAAGGTTGACACTTCCAAAATTGATCTACTGAAAAACTACATACAGGCAACAGAAAATGTTTCTAAGAGAATTAGTTCACCTTACATTACTATTATTCATTAAAAAACTATTTTAAGAGTTTTTAGAAAAACATTTGTGCACAATAGCTGAGTATTAATATAGAGATAAAACTAATCCTCCTTAGTTTGTGTCCCTCATTCACTCACTGAAGTACCAAATGTTGGGCACAAGAGATTAGCTGTTGGACTACAAAGATGAAGACGATATTGGCACTGTGAGCAGAGGTATGTAAACAAGTAATTATAATGAAGTACCTTGGTATAGTAAAGGTGCAACTAACTTGCTTGAAAGATTTGGGTGAAAAAAATCAAAATATTTCAGCCATTTCTTTAAAAATGAGTAACTGAGAACAAGTTTGAGAGGCAAAAAAAATAGAAATGATGGTAAGAGCCATAAAATTAGAGGAGGAACGTATCAGGAAGAAAGGGTAACGTGTACAACAGGTATAATCGAGATATGAATGAGCTAGTGGTTGGGACCTGGGGAGGGGACGTAGATGTGAAGACAAGTAATAAGCACCCAGGATGTTCAACTGGAATGTTATGGTCAAATCATACATGATGACATATCTTATGTTTGGGCATTTCCCCCAAAGCCAAAATGGAATCATGTTTGTATACAAAAGTCTAACGAAGGATACGTATGCGACTTGGTATAAGTATCATTTGCTAGCATGTGGAGAGAAGAGAAGCAGCCCCGAGGCAAGGTGACTTGGTGGGCAAACACTGGATTAGGCTTAAATGAGAATAGCTGCAGCTAACATGCTGGGAAGGGACAGATCTGGTGATATTTAGAAGGCAGACTGGTTAGCATGTGGAGGGTGGAAGAACAGCACATGACTCCAGGTGTTAGTTTGGGTGGTGAGTGAATAATAATGCCACTACAGGAGCTGATGGATAGGCTTTGAGAACAGATTTGAAGGAGGAGACTGCAGTCTTCAGGAAGCCAGGGGCTGGAGGGTCAGGAAGCCCATAGCCTTGTTCTTAGTAGACTGAGCAGAGGTTTCCAAGGTGAGTTCAGAAAAGCACATGACAAGTCATTCCACAAAGGGGGTGTCCTCAGACGGCAGAAACTTGCACTGGAGGAAAGCTGGGCTGACTTTACAGCAGATGACACTTGTCAGGGTATGAATGGAAAAGAGCTGTCCTTTATTCTTTGCTATTCTTAGTCATCTGGAAGCTTTGCCTCAATTTTCACAGAGGTGGTAAGGAAACATTACCCACTGGAAAAATGACTACAACAATCCCCATTATCTTGGGCAATGTGTGGGCCCTTTGATGGTGGTGATGTGGCAATTCTCTTGAGTTGCCAGTGATGAAAAAGGCGTGGACCAGTTGCTTCATATATAACAGCAAATCACCATTTTGTTCAAGCTCCACAGTCATCCTGCAGAACACAAATTAACTTCCCTCCGACAGTGGGAAAACTGCACTCAGGGTAGTCAGAACTTACCTAGGAGGGGATGGCTAAACACCTAGACTGTGGACACCACACCCCAAGACTTCTATGTGTTAGGAAGGGAAGGATCAGTCTTACATTTGAGTCTGACGGGACAAAACAGCCTGTCCGAAGGGAGTTCTAATACAGTTGAATCTAATTATTATTCCTTTTTCAGTTCAGTCTATACCCTCACAAAAGAGCAAATGCTGTTGATTACTACATAACTTAAACAGCATACATCTTAATAGCTATTATTTAGTAACAGTTGACAGTTCTACATGCTTTAAGATGCGTTACTGCCTAAGATCCTCACAACCACCCTTGAAGCAGTTACAACTGCCATTTTACAGAGAATGAAACTGGGACAAAAGTCCTATGACTTGCCTCTGGTCACTCAGGCACCACAAACTTGAACTTGGATAGTGTGACAACACAGTCTAACTATTTGTACTGCTGCCTCAAATTATACAACTGAATTTTGAACTTTGTTGTACACAAAATAACTCCCACCCCCCCATACTACAAATTGGTAGCTCTGAAAACAATACTACAAATTGGTAGCTCTGAAATAGTCTTTCTGGACTATTTCATCAGAGTAACAGAATAACTACTTTCCTTCTCACAAAGCAAAAACCTTCCCCAAGTGCTTTTTGTCGCTACTCAAGCATTCTGCCTAATCAAAAGCAGCACATTCCCTACAAGTCCAGCCCTGGGTGACCAATCGATATGAATGAGTCAACCCCTGCCTCTGGCACTGCGATAGTGGCAGTAAAAGCACACTCCTGATCACAGACGGAAAGCTGAGAGTGGGTTCGAACTGTTGCAGCTATTTCCTGTCAGGCCATGTGACTAGCAGGAGGTGCTGCATACCTGGGTTCCAATTTAAATTGCTTACTTGTGCTATCAACTAACAGTAACAAGAGGATCCCCCATTCAAGGAGCGTGAATGAGAGCAGTGTTTGGTTGGAGTTTCTGCCTTGTTTTGGGGTGAGGCTGAAATGTGAACCACCAACTAGGCTCATCTCTACCTCCACGGAGCTATAATAACTCTAAAACACACAAAAAGTTCTCTTTCCTAGCTGCTAACTCTAGACTCATTACCTTATTTAAGGCACAGACAAAAGCAAATTAAGTTGGTCATTTGGGTGATCAAAAGTAAAGCAATCTAGTTAGGTAACCAGCCAGGGTCTTAAAAGTCTCTAAGAGCTGGGCTGCTGATTTTAATTTGGATTAAAGATCTGAGTTTAAGCACTGTTGATAAAGTCAGCTTTATGTGAATTCACTAGGTTTCCCCACTCAGGACAAAGATCTCCGTACGCTTCCTTGAAACTCTTTCCTTAGATTCACAAGTCTTTCAGTGCTTCCATGTCTTAAAATTACAGTTCCAGAAAGAGTCCTTCATTTCCACATCCTAAAATAAGGTCAAGAGAAAATGATGCTCCTGCTAGATATTGAGAATCTGGATGGCTAACGAGGAGTTCACCCACCAGGAGGTGAACAGAGAAGATGGAAGCAGAGAGAAAGTCTTGGCCCCACTGTCACTGCGCTGTTCTGGGGGGAAAAGCTCAAGAACACTCACGTCCGGCAAACAGTATTAATGTTTAAACTCTGGTCCTGTCCAAAGAAAAATGGGCAGTTTCTCCTAGAACTAGATGAACACATCTTTCATTGCGGCTGATGCTTGGGCATAATTTGCACACCCACCGCCCCACACTTTCGGTGGAGACTGTCGCGCACGCTGAGAACTACAAATGGCAAGGAATTCAGCCTTCAATGAACCATCCAAGAGGTGGCTGAAGCTAAAGCAGGACCCTGGTTTTCCAGGGCTGAGGTGCAGAAAGGGGAATGCCCACGGCAGTCAATTCAACCCAACACGGTAGCTGAAGACAGTAAAGGCAGCACTGCCTTCTCTTTCACAGACTCTGGGGGCTCCTTCCAGGAGAGGCAAGTACTAAAACAAGAGTCCTCCTGGCCTCGGCTACACTGTGTGGTAACCGCCTCAGAGGACTACGGTTATCAGAGGTGCTTCCACGGTGGCTGGGTCCTAATCCACCAATAGCCCCACCCAAATTCCAAGGTTGGCATAGAACATGCCTTCTTAAGAAAGGCCACTCCTACACGCAGCGTCCTTTTAACTACACTCACCATTCATTAACCACCCCAAGGAAGTATCATGTAACTACTGTTATCGGAGAGGAAATTTTCCAACCATTCTTTAACATGAAAAGTAGTACAAAAAAATATTTAACAGGAATTCACATAATTATGACAGGGGAATCTAGAAGGGTAATGTTTTGGTCATCAGACGCTCTGCTAGGCTTACTCAGCTCAATGCCAGGAATTCTGTGAACTTGGGGTCAAGCTGCCAAGATTCAAAAGAAATGCTGATAGTTAAGTGTTTTCACAGACACCAGAGTCGGACAGCTAACAGATGCCAGCATGAAACTTCAGTCACAACGCAGATAGGAAAACCAAATTTTCCAGTTTTCTCCTTGTCCCATAAAATCCAAGAACAACAGAAAATATAAAAAATAAAACCAAACAAGAACAAAATTCTTACCTAGTTCTCCACGGAGGTTAACAAGTTCTTGAGATAGGGTTTTGTGTTGTTTCAGTGCTTCCTCCCGCTGCGGAAAACACACATCAAGTTACTAAATGTTTTCAAGAGGGTCCCATTCACTAAGGTTAACATTTGTTATCACTAGGAAAATGAGCCTAGAATCGAGAAGCCAAGAGATGAATCATTTAGGCTAACAGTTTGTTTCATTAAAAAACACAGATGTCCCTCAGTTGTTAAGGAAATTCATGTTTCAAAATCGGTATTTTCTCAGGTCCTCGTGAAGCTTTCATTTGAGGCACTGAATGGCCTATTTAAAAACATTTACTTTGAGCCATGCTTCACTGCTGATCCGTAGGACCTTCCAGCCAACGCATACTGTACTTAAGACGTAATGCACTCTCCTCCAAGGGCAATAAAGGCTTAATCAGTTGAAGATAAATATTTAATGTTCTAAACACAAGCACTTATATGCACTTTGTCCTATATTTGCAAATAAAAAAGTTTTGTTTCAAGGCCAATACTTCTCAAAGGAAGACAAAAAGTTGGTCGTAAAATGACGGCAAAAATTTAATCCTTTAAAGACAAAATTAAACTTAATGTTACTCAACTACGCATTATTTTCTATGGATTATTACAGTTTGGATCAGCTATAATTCTAAGTAGATTTTAAAGAAATAAATCAAAGGAAATCAGGCAGCTGTTTCACTATAAAAAAAAGCAGTTCTCAATCTTGCAATAAAGTACAATTTCCAAGTTACCAGCAACTCATTAGCAACCACACAGACACACATACTTATGCAAATACAGTAATTAGATATATGGTTTGTAAGGGGTAGATTCCCCACCACAGGGGTGTAACCACGGAAAGGCAGAACCCAGGCTCTCTGAGTATACCCTGCCTGGGCTCACCCAAGAAGGCGCTCCCGCCGCATCCTGATCACAGTATTGCAGAGATCATGAGACCTGGCCTTTGCAGGCAAAAGTTGCTTGTCATTCAGAACATTTTCCCCTAATTCCAGACAGCCTCTGCCTTAGTCCCTGCATTCTCCCAGAAAAGCACTATAAACAAATACTAATTACCCTCGTTGCTGCACATGGAGAATAGAGGCACATTTTGCTGCCAGAGCAGCCCATTTTCCAGCTTCTGTCTCCAACACCCTCCACCCACCACGCTGCCCAAGAAGTGTACAGGTGGCCACGCCACCCACCAGTCGGGTCTGTCTGCATTCAAAGCTCGACCAGGAGGAGCGCCATTGGTCCTTGGTTAGCCTTACTTCACGTCCTGCAGGTTACCGTATGCCTCAGACGCCTCTCTCCTCACACAAGCTGATGCTGCAGCTTCTGCCTTTGGCACAAGCAGCCTGTGATTACTTAAAGCCACAGCCCTTCATTTATGAAAAACGAGAGCCAGACATTAGGCTGATCGATTGCCACTTACTTAAATATCAGCTGGTACAGTGGAAAGAAAAACTGACCTTCCCTACGTGGATAATGGAGTTATTTTTAGATTTGTGAGCCTTTTTAGTCCCCGTTCTAATTGAGGTCATTAGATTATTACACTTACTAACAGAAAAAGGAAACTGTTCTCCAAAACCTGGATACTAAGGGAGTTTATGAACCAGCAGAAGAACAAAGAAAGTGCCTGTTGTGACTTAGTGACTTAAAATTGAAAATGACTTAAAATGAATGCTGTTTCCCGCAAAATTAAATTTGAATGCTTAGAACATGGTCCACTGACGTTTTGGGAAAAGTCTGAAATGCTGACGTGAGAGCTGGAGGTTGGCTACACTCTGTAACTTACGTGTTACTCTGTAGTTGTCTGTCTCTGAAGAGCTAAGGAAGTTAACAGTCTACCAGTGCTGTCTTAAAGATAGATAACAGCGACTAGAATTTAAAAAGCATTTTCTCATTGTGTATATTTTGACCTTAATGCTTGATTTTTAAAAGACAGTAGTAAGTTGTTCAGAAGCCAGGGGGCTCAGGCTTTAACAGTGAACAAGTAAATTGGTTTTCTTATGTAAAAAATAAAGTTTGGAGAAAATCAATCTGGATAAAAATAGAAATCAAATAAAAACATACAATATATACTTTTTTAATACTGTAACTTTAAGCCTTAATTTAATTTGCTTAGTAATCTAGTTTAAGTAATGATCAGCAGATATTTTAATTGTATGGCAGAAAAACTAGGAGACAACTACTCTTTAGCAACACTATAATATGTGTAGTGCACTTGCTTAAAATTTTTTCCTGCTAACAAGTACTTAAATGGCTAATAAAAGGAAAAAAAAAAAACCCAGCAAGAAAGTTTACGTTCCTTCAAGTTTATGGAAGCTAAAAGGACAACTGAACAATTAGCCTGCTATACAATTTTGAGAAAACTGTTATGTTCTATCATATATATTTCTCACATCTGATTTTTGCTACTTGAAAATATTTGGAGACAAAAAATTTTGGTATCTATATGAACTCAACTATATGAACTAATCTATATGAACCCTCAACTGCACTTAACTTTCCTACCCTTAATTCCAGAAATCATCTGTTTTCCAACATCTGCCACTAAGTACCAGGAATAGAGGGAAATCCTGAAGTCATCTTTGACTCTTCACCTAAATAGGCTGTGCCAAGTCGGTTCTTCCTTCCTAATCTATCTTGCATTTGACATCCTTTTTCTTAGTGCGAGCTCCAGCCTAGTCCTAATCCTCACCAGACCATTCCTGTACTATCAAAGCATCTTCCACACTCCCTTGAAGAAGGTTGCTAGATTAATATCCCATAATCTCTTTACCTAATGTATGCCCTTGCTCAAAAAGAACCTCCCATTATGTGCACACAAAAATGAACTTCACCCTAGCTCCTGACAGTTACCATTTAGACTTCCAACTCCTCTTCTGTCCTAGTCACTCTCTTGCAATGCCTATCTCACCCTCCACAGTCTGGAAATACCCTGTCTTTACCTGAACCATTTTATAATACCCTTCGGGGAATGCTGAATGATAGTCATAGACACCGTCCCTCTTCCACCAAAGCCTAGACAGGACTCGATCCTTTTGATTCAGTGTACAAGTTATTGCTCAGGACCAATTACCCAAGTACCATTCCAGATACTGCAAAAAATATGAAAGGAACGTAAGACATGGTCCCGCCTTAAAGAAGGATGGAACCAAGCAGAACTAAAATGCCCTTGCCCAATTCTCTGGTCATCTCCTAAGGAAGATACCTCACCTGAGGAAGAAGCATACAGGATTAAAAAAAGACCAAGGGTTTTCGATTATAAATCGAAATGTGCAATGCTGACCAGAATTCCCCCGTATCATAATAGACACATACAAAGTGGCCGACTCTCCCAGGTTGCCTGCTCTTAAGATACTCACCCTTTATTTACAAATGATGAAACGCATTTTGTCACTTAGATACTGATTGCCTGCTTTTTATTCAGTTAATCTTATGTCAGTGTTTTCATCTTAGATGACAAACCCTTATCGTCCAGATAATGATCTTACATGACTGTATTTGTAACATGCAGAAATCCACACAAAGTAAAAAAAGTAGTGAAAAATCTGGATAGAAAGGTGCCTATATACTCATGCAATAGATATATGAAGTACTCCAAGAAAAAAAAATGGATTCACCATAATTTAATTAGGAGTCCCTGAGACACAGGCACTTAGTCTCTGGCAATCATCCCATCACTGAGTATGAATTAGCTAATAGTGAAGAGCATCAATAACACAAGGGCTTCTGCAGAAGAAGAGCCCTATCAGCAGGCTCACTGTATATGATGTCTGACCTCCTCCCCATGCACACAGTGAACAGTGTCCACTCTTCTGTCTTGAGACATTTCTACTTACAGTAAACTGCTGATATCATTCAAAATTTGCCTCTGTTCTGGTGTTACTTTAGATTAGATCCCACTTTCAAAAACAGATTTGGAGAGATGCTGAATAATTAATCAGGAATTTGAATGGGGAGTGACCTTGATCCTATCTTACAAGGAAAAACATTATAGAACCTTTTATAAAGTAATCGACACCTTCCATTACTTAGGTGTCTGTATAGGGTACTATATAACTATGCAGGGGTCAGTAAAAAAATAAAATTAAAATAGTGTGTCCCAGGAAAAAGAGAAATTACAGTACTGCTTTCCATATTCATGAGACATTGATTAGAACTTCTATACAATGATTTATGTCCGCCAATAAAGTGGGAAAGTTGTAGTTATGAAACTGATTTAGGAAAAGAACAAGTGACAGTTCAAGGGTTTTCTATAATCATCTATCTTTATCTATAATGTAGTGCTCCAAAACTGTTTAGGAAAACTTAGCAGTAACAAGATATCTGCCTATACACAGCTCAAACTATATCCACATAACACTTCTGCAATGGGTAAGAGAGAGGCAAAGGTCAAGAAAACTTAGCTCTGAAGAAATAAACTTAACTTTTCCCCAGTTATGTCTCTTTTCCAACTGTTTTATAATAGCATCATGTACACATTAAGCAATCAGTATTTGCTAATGATCAAAAATTGCTAGAAGAGAACAAAAGATATTGATGTAAAGACTTTAGATTTTTAGCTCACATCTGAGGTTCCTTCTCTCTTCATTCATTTGTTCCTGTATGTCTACTATGTGTAAGGCACTTCCAGAGCTGCTACAGTGTTCTCTTAACAAAGACTAGCTATAGATTTTGTGCTCAGTGATAATACAAGGTGGAGAATGACAGAAAATTTTAGCATGCAGAGAGAACACAGAGTTAGAGGAATCAGAAAAGCTTTCCAAAAGGGGGGCGGGTTAGCTCTGTCCTAAGAAATTAAGACATACTTGCACAGGAACTCGCATCTAGATTAGGCATTTGAACTCACAATACAGCAAAAGTATCTATAAAACTTACTATAAGTTTGTCCTGTTGGGAAAAGTCGTATCTTTCAGTATGTCCAATCCAGTGATACTTTTTCTTTCTCCAACTGAACACTTGATAAAATATCTGGACAGTATTTAAGGGTCAGGGCATATGGAAAGTATCTTTAAATATGAGGATTACATAATGCATGGAAGGGGCCAGGCATCAGAGGTATTTAGGAACTGAGGATGTACCTAACAGAAGAGCACACTCACTCCTGGGCCTTTGTTCACTGGTGCTTAGAAGGGCAAGGCCACCTGATCGACTTAATTTGCATTTTTAAAACTTTAATAATGTGTATAATGAATCCATGGAAATTAAATGCAGTTAGTGAAGTGACGCTACCTTAAGGAAGGTGCAGGAGGGAGAAATGGTAGTCTAGCCACGGTACTTCTAAAAGGATGAAAAAGTACTGGCAGGAAATAGGGGATTGAATTCTAGAGTCTGAGATCTGGGTTCAAGCGCTAGGCAGTCTTCTATTACCAGCTCTCTGATGATAAATAGGCTTGTTACTCAGGAGCTCTTTGTCTCAATACTTATTTGTAAATTCCAACTTATATTTTTAAATAAAATATCAGTAAATGTCAAATAGTAATATTATTTTTTAATCCAAAATAACAAAAAATTATCATTTCAAAATATAGTCAATACAAAATTGAGATATTTTACAATTCTTTTTTTCATACTAGGCCTTTGAAATCCATGTATATGACAATTAAAATTAATTGCATATCTTGATTCAGACTGACTACATCTCAAGTACTTAATAACTTCCTGAAGCTTAGTGATTACCACACTGGACAGATCTGATCAGCTGCAGACACAGGACAATCGTGGAAGGTTTTAATCATTAAAATGGGAAGATGAGTCTGTTAGCAGTGCTTTGGGGTAGATTACAAGGGGGAAAGGGTGCAAGCTTGAAGACTACTTAAGAAGTTATAATGTAGTGGACAGCTCTCCAGACTATGAGTAAAGATGACATCAGTAAGAACGAGTAAGAGGGATAAAGGACAGAGACACTGTGGAATAAGAGTTCACAGGACATGATGACTAATTTTATGTGGGAGATAATAAAGAGTTGAATGTGGGATTTTTCTTAACCTACTTGTTCCCTACATTTGATAGGATGTGGTTTTCAATTTAGCTTGATTATATAAATTAAATCTTGAATTCCTTCTTTCCATATAAAAAGGGAGGGAATACTGTGCACTACTGTAATTAAAAAAACTAGATAAACATCATTATCTCCTTCTTAAAGACATATTAGTATACACACATATACAAACACGTATACATATATTACATATATACATTTGGACAAAGCTGTAAAATGTCCAAATATTGATCTATACTGTCTACCAGTTTGGCAGCCCGTGAAAGGCACAGGCCAAGTGACATTCACCTGTCTCACTGTCCTGCACGGGAGCATCCTAGGAAATGAATATAGGCTTGTCGAATTGACCTAAGCTACAAACAAGCAAACTAAACAGGTTTCTTCTTGAGGTGCCTTGTATGCTCATTTTAAAAACTGTGGTTAAAAATTATTTAAAGAGCTCAAGTTACAGTCTCATCCCAGTTTCCTCTTAGAGAATGTTTGTGTTGCTATGCAAGTAGCATATGTTGATAGAAACTTGGTTTTCTCAATGAATTTTAACTAGTTCCTGAGTTGACATCCTTGGAGAATATCAGGGGTGGCTTAGAAAGCAAAGAAAATCTGTTTTGTTCTTGTCGTACCACAAAGTATTTTAGGAATGAATGGAAATCCTGAAGAGTCCTCAGATCTAGACTAAATTACTTCAATTGTTGTCAGACCCTTAAATATGATCAACCCCATCTCTCAGAGCATTAAACTAAGTGTGCTACGGAAAGCTGCATATAGTTTGGCAAAAAATTAAGTGGAAAAGTTAATGCTAACATAGTCTGGAGCTATACAAAAGGAATCTCCTAGGAAATTATCCTCTGTTGGCCTCAGAGACTCTAGAGGGGAAACTGAGGTACTAAGAAGTGTTTCCACCCTGTCAGAAGGGGAAAAAAAATCAGATGGTCTCACTTACATGTGGCATATAGAGAAACCAAACAGAAGGTCAAGAAAAAAATCTAAACTAGCAAGCTGACCACAGACCTGGGGCATACAACAAAGGAGGGGGAAGGCGGAGTCAAAATAGGGGAGGGAAGAGCACAAGGGACTGTGGTGATGAATCACAGGTGATATGGTAGTAGAAGAAGGATGGGGACTACAATGATATAAGAAAAAAAAGTTTCCATCCCATATTTCTAGAGACTGATTCAGATACCACAGGAGCTGACAGAAGCACACTTAGCTGAACTGGATCTGATCGTACTAACTTACAAATATTCCCCAGAAAAGAGCATAAGCACTGTCCCCACCTGCCCTCTGCCCCCTCCACCACAGCCTTACCTCACACAGTAGGTGCTGGATCACAACGGTTAATGCTTCAAACTTGGTATTACCACAGGAGAGAAGCTGCTTGAGCTGCAGGATAAATCCACTCTGGTTTTCACATTTTGTTTTGTACTGGGCCAATTCGAGTGTTTTTTCAGAGGACAGAGCACCTGGAGACGTCTGTGTCTGGATACATAAACTTCTGGGAGTCTTTTGCCTGCCCTTTTCAACTGTAAAAGATAAGAGAGGTACTTAAATATGCGACTTTAGTTTTATGACCACCACTAGGTGAGTTCAAATACAACTAGGTAAGCCACAGAAACACATTCAGCTTATGTTTACATAAAGAAAGCGTATGAATGAGTCAGTCAAATAATGGGTTTTTGGAAAAGTCATGACGCATTTATACATAGAAAACAGAAAAAATACATCATGACTTTTCTGACAACCCAATACCTAGATGTTTGGTATTCAAAAACCACCAGCAGGGCCTCCCTGGTGGCGCAGAGGGTTAAGCAACGCACTATGAAGTAAACTGCAGCCACTGCAGCATGAGTTTGATCCCTGCTGCAGGGGACACACATGGCACAGCAGACCTCTCCTGCCTGGCCCGCTGCTCCCCACAGCAGTGTGTTTCAGTCAGTCTGCCTGTTCTGCTCCCCACTCTGCCTGGTGAATCCTCTCACCTTCCAGGACTCTGGCCTGTACCCCAGCTCTTGTATGCATAAAAAATAAACCTTCAAAACAAAACAAAACAAAAAAAACCACCAGCAAGCACTTTATTTTTTTTTTAAAGAATTATTTATTTATGCATACAAGAGCTAGGCCAGAGGTGTGGGTGGTGAGAGAATCCACCAGAGACAGAGTGGGGAGCAGAACAGGCAGACTGACTGAAACACACTGTTGAGGGGAGCAGTGGGCGAGTCAAGAGAGGTCTGCTTCGTCATGTGGGTCCCCTCCCTGGCCGGCAGCAGGGATCTAACTCATGCTGCAGTGGCTGTGGTTTGTTTCATAGTGCGTTGCTTAACCCACTGCGCCACCAGGGAGGCCCCAGCAAGCACTTTAATTCTGGCTTTAAAACATTTATGTGGAGCAGAGATTCATGCACATAAGATAAATTTAGCGATCTAAAAACATTAAAACTGTGTGCAAAATAATACTGACTTTATAGTTCTAATCTTCTAGGTGAACTGGCGCAGAAACCAGTGACAAGTCTCCCAACTCTATATTCTGATGTTTAGTGCAAAGAAAATACAAATAATTGGACCTTAAATGACTTTCCCTCCTCTTACACATATTCTACAAACTTCCTGTCCTTCCCCTGCTAATGCTAACAAAATCAAAGATTTCGACTACAAATTACTTCTTACCCTCTACTAAATTATCACATACACTGAAAATCTATGTCCGTTTCTGCCTTTTAAATTCACTACTAAGAGTATTCTGCTCCTGACTATACTATTATTACATTTTGTATCAAGCACTGGCTTCTTTATTTTCCCCTTCCAAGTAGCAACAATGGCTTAATTTTTTTTTCTTAAAGCATACGCTAATACTTCACCAAATTGATCTAAGAATCCATGCTAAGTCATTATTCACTTTCTATGCCATGTTGCACTGGGAATTACTCGGTTTAAAATGAAATATTGGTCCATTTTGGAACCATTCCAAGTATCTTAGTGAGTTTAAATACCAAACTGAATTGGAAAAACAGGAAACAAGCTGCTTAGCTTCTTAAAATAAGCAGGCCAAATAATCAAAACAGATTTAAATCTGAAAAGACACAAGAAACAAAACAATAAATGTTTCCTTACTCTCTTAGGCATTCCTTATGGCACTCACATACTGTGGTAATAAACAAATCTGAGATGATTTTTGTAAACACTAATTATTTTCTCTAATTTTTCAGAGGGAGGAAAACTACAGTGATTTCTTGAAGGAAAATAAAGAAGCCTCAGTACTCATGTTTCAAGAACCAATGGCAAAATTACACTCAATATACTTAAGTTAACAGCAAGAGAGAGGCCCTTGTTCTCTATGGTTGATCCCCAGATTAAACAACTCCCCTTTCACTTCTAAAATACCTACTGTGTTTCATTCTTTTTTTTTTTTTAAGATTTATTTATTTATGCATACAAGCACTGGGGTACAGGCCAGAGGTGTGGGGGGGGTGAGAGGATTCACCACAGACAGAG
>JAGFMF010011796.1:15380465-15404680 GCA_019455555.1 Galemys pyrenaicus
GGCACAGCAGGAGAGGTCTGCTGCGCCATGTGGGTCCCCTCCCTGGCCGGCAGCAGGGATCAAACTCGTGCTGCAGTGGCTGCGGTTTACTTCATAGTGCGTTGCTTAACCCACTGCGCCACCAGGGAGGCCCCTGTGTTTCATTCTTAAAAAGGATTTAAGTATGCAATATTTTTATTAGTATTCATTAAAATAGCTATTTGTCAGTAACTGCCACTTTCACAGCAGATGGAGAAAATAATTGAGTCATATTAACATCTGAAAGAACTCCAGTCTTAACATTAATAAAAGGAATCTAAATATTTTATAATTTACCAAAATGAGATTAATATTCCTTTAGTTTGTCATGTCCTAAAATGGTCCTATAATAATTATTGTGTTTTACTGTTCACAGAATATTCTCACATTCCCTCTCTTTTGATTCTCTCAGGAACCCTCAGTAGGGAAGGTTAGGCTCAAGGATATGATATCCAAGTGTACACAGCTTGGGGGACAGATTCAGTGGCAGAGGTCAGGCTGACATCAAGGCTCCACTGTTCCTACCCCTTCTGCAAAGTGGGGATGTATCACATAACCAAGAAAATTTTACGCGATACACTTCAAAAATGTTATTTTAATACAATTCAAGCCCATATTTGACAACTCTTCATTTCAATAAGCTACCTATAAACATCTACATTTTATACAGAATTTTATGTAATTTTATACAGAGCCAAAAAAAATTAAGCTTTGACCAACTACAGTAATATGCTGACATTAACTCATCTGCCTAGTGTACCATTGCTGTATTTTCCATCAGTACTCACTGAAATACTTGTTAATTGATACACAGCTTTGAATCTATCACTTATTGACTCCTTAACAATGTTTAATTCCCTTTGTAGAATTTCTGTGCTAATTAACTTCATTATTTAACACAGTATTGGAATTTTGAAATGGTCGTGTTATAATTATTCAAAATTTGAGAGGCGATTTCCACACTAACATTTTTGGGGAACACATTTCTTAGGATTTCTAGTTTTTTTCAGATAAATTTCAGTATTAGCTGGTCTAACAAGTTATTTCATAAGGAACTGAATTAGCTATAAATCAAACTATTAAGAGTTGTTTTACACATTATAGCAATAAATTTCATATTTTCTTTCAAAAGTCAGGCAATGGGTATACATTTATGTTTGGCTCCTTTGTAAACTAAATTCTTTTATTGTATTATCAGGGTTTTCCGATTTTACTTTACAACCCAATTGAAAGTATTTGCTAATTATATTGTTTGGTTACATTCATAAATATGTAATATACTTTCCTTTATCTGTTTTTCTTATTAAATGCTTAACTCCATTGCTAACATTATTCTGAAGATAGAGAAACATAACCTTGCCATTTTAGTTTAAGGGTAAGCCTTAAACCAAAAGTTTCTCAATGGATATAAAAGTAGATTTTTAGAATAGCATATTTAAGTGTGTAAAATTTAAGAGTTGGACACGATGACTTCTAATTAGGTCTATGAAACCATTAAGACTTTTTTACTGGTTTTAATTTAAATTTGAAAACTTTTGTTAAAGGTACTTATGCCATATCAGCTTCAGCTTCCTGAGAAAGCTCCTAATTTGTTTCCGGTATGCCAGTGCAGCAGTGTGAACTGTTCCCTAGTTTGTTGCTGAGCATTCCGATGGCGCAGGGCCACAAGTGAGATTGGCATCTATACACGTTCTTTATTAATTTTGGTTGCTTTACTTTGGGTAACAAAATGGCGTTCTTGTGCATATAAAAATACATTTTTTCCACATTCTAGAACTGTCAAATGCTTTACTGTATATGTTCACTGGAAGTTTAGAAAATTCTCTATGTCCTAACATGATAAAAAGAATGTTGCTGAGATCATTCTAGACTATAAACTACTTTTTGCTAAGGAATACTACAGAAAACATCAGCTGTTCACGTTTGGTTGCATTTCAATCACACAAGTCTCTTAGCTGCTTTTCACTTATGTTGTCTGCTGTTTATCCTCAGTGGCTGTTGAGTGTGTTAGGGTGTTACTGTGGTAGGGCACAGTGACCTTAGTAAAACCCAAGCAGTCCCTGGGTCTGCTTCTTTTCCTCCTAGGTTTCTTTAATAGTTGGTAAAACAATATCTCTAAGTGGGGGAACACACATGTCAGTATCGGCTCCCAAGTGTCCAGTTATTAAAGCCTGAACAGTACACCCAGAAGACAATCACAGCTCTTGTCAGTCACTGCAGCAGGAGTTCCATCCCAGCAGGCTAGGGAATTAACCCACATGGCACAGCACACCTCTCCTGTCTCACCTGCTGCTTCCTTCAGCAGTGTACTTCAGCAGATCCGCCGTTCTACTCCCCCCTCTGTCACTGGTGAATCCTCCCAACCCCCACACCTCTTGCCTACGCCCCAGTTCTTGTATAAATAAATAAATCTTAAAAAAAAAAAGGCAGCAAGCAGACTGCCTTCTTCAACAAAGAGCTGGAAAAGCAAATTATGACCTCAATCTTCTACTCCACATACTTTACCCCCTTAAAGGACAAAATAGTAGCACATAGTAACTGATGCCCCAGTTTGAGCATAAACATCCCCCCAAAACACCCCAACTCAAGGTACAACTGAAGATCAAAGATGATGCAAAATCTCCAATGATGCCCAAAGTCCTAATGCTCCTCAAGAGGGTGTTTCATAATAGTAAAGTGCCACAGTTTCCCTTAAACCCTACAGGAGTCATTATTTATAGGACATTAACATCATATGAACCAAAATCTGCCCCTATATTCTGTTTAACATGATACCATTCGAC
This sequence comes from Galemys pyrenaicus, assembly GCA_019455555.1. NCBI lineage: Eukaryota > Metazoa > Chordata > Mammalia > Eulipotyphla > Talpidae > Galemys > Galemys pyrenaicus. The sequence goes on from JAGFMF010011796.1 coordinate 15,383,267, forward strand.
AACGCAGCTGTATTTAAAAATACATTAATTATACCTATAAACAAGACATGTTCTGATTTCAAAGAACCAATTTAATCAGAAACCTTAAAAATTAAGTGTTAACATCTACACAGATTCAGGAGTCGCTCAACAAGGTAATTACTACTAATCTCATGGTTGATTCAATGTTACTTGGATTCATTCTAATGAAACTGAAACTTCCACCAGAATTAAAAAAAAAAAAAGTAGTCCTAAAGCAAAGACGTGTTTATTTGAAAAACAGTTCAATCAGGATGTTTGCTCATCTTAGTTCATTCTACTGAGAAATATGTATTTTTATAAGAGTGAAAACTAGCCTAGTCAAATACAAAAGAAAATAACTGGTCAAAGAGGAAGGCCGGTCAGGCTCAAATCACTCAGGCATTCAGAATCTCAACACAAGGCTAAAAACAATTTTTGAGAGAAAGACCTGAAGCAAAGATCATCACATATTAGCTGCTGAGGACACATCTATCCTCAGGTCAAACAAGCCACTTACTAAATCTGTTAACTTTCCAAACATTAAAATCAAGTTAGAAATAAGACTATCAGCAGAGTGTGCCATTTATGGCATCCATGAAAAACAAAACTAAACACATAATTCAGTGATATTGCCCAGATTTTTGTACACTCAATGTACATACACACTCACCAAGTATTTATCAAAATCTACCATGATGGCTTTGCTGAAGAGAGAAGGGACAGGTCCTGGTGCCTTGGGGAGTGTGGGGGAGGCAACACATAGAAAAGGTGGGTGCACAGAGATGCGTGAGACACCAAGGATTCGTGGCAAGTCATGTCTTCCCAGTATTAATCTCTTGTTCTCAACATAGCCACCTATTTGTACAGTATATGCTTTGGACTAGATAATGCATTAACTAGTGTCTGTGTATTAGCAAAAGGTAGGTAATAAATTTGGGGCTGGTAAGGGTTCTTAATCTACCACCGACCTGGGCAGACAACTGATCCCTTCTTTCTGCTTTATTCTGAACCTACACATTTAAAAACCTTACTAGGGACAAGCTCTTTCAGTCAGCATTCTCTCAACATTTGATGGGTGTTTATCTTACCATGTTCCACAAAAACAAGCCAGTAAAATGCAGTGGAAACATGTTTTAGTAAGAGGGAGCATTTGGTTATGATGGTCTCACAAATGACCAATGTTGATTCAGTGTCTACTGATGCCTCCCTCACAACTGGCCGTTGAGCTCAAGGCAACTTTAATGCAACAGAGACATCCACAGTGGCCAAAAGGATTTGATGACCAAAAAATGGAATTAGATGTATAGTGGGGTGGAGATACAGGTGGAGAAACCCCAGATCTGGGGCAGTCAAGAAAGGGGCAACAGAGGCTGGATTTGGATGGACATCTGCACATTTGGCAGATAGCTGAGTAGAAGTGAGCAAATGCAAAGGCAGAAAGGTCAAGGAGCCCCTGGATGTCCAGTGCTGACAAATCAGAACTCCGGGAAGAATAAACAGGAGCCAGAACGTGTATGTCATATGAGGTTTAGCTCATACGGGGCCGAGCCCACAGAATAAGGCTGAGCAGAGGGACTGTGGAAGAACGTATGACCAGGTAACAGGGAGGTCAACAGGGAGGCTTAATGACAGTGAGAACAGGCAGGAGAGATGAATGTGTTCATGAGGCAGAACAGGAAGACATAATGATTAGTTGGATCAAGGGGGTCCAGGATGAGTCACAGGTTTCCAGCTAGGCAACAATGCAAAGAGCAGTAGGTTAGCATGTGAGGGTGAGATCAAGAGGTTGGTGTGGGACCTGGTAGGGAAGGTGTGATGACACCTTCTGACACTTTGCTCACCATTCTTCAGAGTCTATTCTAATACTCAACTGCTCCATTAACACTTTCTAAATTTAATCATCTGCTATGTCATTTTCCTGAGGAGCAATCAGCTCTTTATCTCCCAGTGTTCTGAACACTGTCCCTAACACACAGTTTAACATTTCTAGCTGTATCAACTGAAAAATGAATCCATGGTAATCTGCACAATTAACATAGTTTCAAAATTTTCATGTCATCAATTATTAGTTTTAATTTGTGTACAGATTTTTGGTGTTCTTTCACTATTTGTTTACTCTAAAAGACTTACTAGCAATAATTTAAGTGCTACAGAACATATCTTTCTATTACCAGGGAGGTATGGCATTTTCTTAATATGGAACATTTCAAGCTCACAAAGCAGAATGTTTAGATGTTTAAAATTACCTTGGCCAATTCTTTGGGACTGGGGAATTTTAAGATATCTAAGCATTTTAATTTTTACATTATTCTATTGTTAGAATTTTTTGCAATGGTGGGCCCTCCCTAGTGGCACGGTGGGTTAAGCAACACCCTATGAAACAAACCACAGTCACTGCAGCACGAGTTCGATGCCTGCTGCTGGCCAGGGAGGGGACCCACATGGAGGAGCAGACCTCTCCTGCCTGGCCTGCTACTCCCCTCAGCAGTGTATTTCAGTGGATCTGCCTGTGCCTTTCCCCGCTCTGCCTCTGGTGAATCCTCTCACCTCCAGCGACTCTGGCCTGTACCCCAGTTCTTGGATGAATAAATTTATTTTAAAAACAAAATTACTTATTTTGTTGCTTAAAAACAACAAAAAAGCTTTTTTTGCAATTATTTTTACTGTATGCGAAAGTGTTTTAAGTTTTTGTAATGTAAAATTAAGGATAGGAAGCATATACATATTTAAACACTACTTCAGGATGATATGCTTACAAAATTACTTTGGAAATATCGATATCTCCCAAGTTATTCCATGCAACTGACCAGAAAAAAAAAATCAGATTTCTAAAGTTTCTAAAATCAACTACGTAAAGAATAGTAGGAAATTCACTACACTCAGCTCCTTCTTTAAAGGAGCTACTAAATGCATCCCTTGATTAGTTTTCTAAATAATCAGAAAATCCAAAGGTTACAAATTTGTTTCAAGACTGGAAGACTATACCATAAAAATGGAACACATCAAAAAGATTCACAAGTATTACAATTTTAGGCCTTGACATTAAAAATTCTGAAGACTCTAAATGGAATATTTTTTATTCCAATTACTTAAAAGTTTCACTAAAACTATAAATTTCCATACAGGAAAAATGTGCATTCTTAGTTTAATTTATTAATTGAATTTTACTTTTTTATTAAATTAGCAAACAAGAATCTATTGTCAGCCTTATTCACACTGCATGTACACAAATTTAACAGGTCTTTTCTCAGAGCACAGCAAAGCAGTAACATATTCGCCAAGTTCCCACTGAGATCTGCAAGATGCCATCTCACCAGCCAGCAGTCACTAGTACCGGTTTACCCCCTTATTCTTAAATACTGGCCTTCAAGTGACCTTGCTTTTAGTATTTGTCTTGACCATTTGGACTTACCAATTTTACTAGTTCAGCATCACAAAGCCTGTTTCTAATAATCAGTGTGTTTGAGTTCAGTGACGATGACATGTATCAACAAGGTCTCCTTCTTAATTCAACACATGGGAGAACACAGCAACAGGAAGAGGATGTGATTCAAAACATGCACAAAGGCTGCAACGCCCTTCTCCTTCCAGCTCTACCTCCAGTACTTTTATATTTGAGAATTTGAAATGTGTCTCTTCTGTCTCTGTATGTCTTTTGCTAGCCAGTTGAGGGGCTATCACCACTGCTGTGTGACTGAGGCCAGGCCCTGGGGGTCACTGCTCCACAGCCACAAGCAGTGTCCCTAATCATCACAAGCATGCTGCTCTCACACAAACAGGTCCCACTCCTCTCTGTTGCCAAGCAGTATGGTTGAATCAAGGCACAAGCTGACACGAGACCTGAGTGGGGAAACTATCTTCCAAATACACCAACGGGTCAAAAATCTCCTTACTGTATGTATACTCCAGACAATAAACACTCCTACAGTAGAAGCAAAGTTAAAATAGCCACTGAAAACATTAAGAATTTCTATGACACCAGTAATAATAATAAAGAGAATGTCATTTTCAAAATGCTGACCAGTGAAGGCAAAGCAACTTAGGAAGGCAGTCTCTAGAACCAGAGAACCTCACCCAAAATAAAGCTCTATTCGTTATATTTTTCCCCAAAGCTGAATAATTTCTGATGTTTATAAAAAGGATGTTCAGGTGCTAAAATAACCCAAAGATCACCTGTTACAAATACAGAAAAGTGTTTAATATTGATACATTTAAAATCACACTTGACTCTTTACCCAAGAAAATAAGCAGTGTAAACTATAGATCTGAGGCATACAGCAGGGGAAGGGGAGGGGGAGAGAGAGGGATCAAAGCCCATGGGAAGAACACAGGGACCATGGTAATGGCTCACAGGTGATGTAGTGGTGGGATATTTACTGGGACAATACCAGAGGTAAGAAATCAAATACAGTACAAAAATGAGCAATGTAAGAAAATTTAAAAATTTATGAGACAAAAATTAAAAGAAGCAATGTACACATACTATTCATATTGTTTTAGCTCTAAAACATGCCCTAGAGCTACAAAAAAGTACCATAATCTATATTATTTCATTTATAGCGATTCTCTACTAACCAAACATATTCACAGTATTTCCACGTATCTGTATGCTTTTAATGGACGTTTCCCTAAATGGCTACATTGACTTCTACATTTTGTGCTATGAGAAATGTAAGAGAAATGGAAGTCTACCTAACAAATGCATAGATTCTTTACTAATTTTTAATCTTTTGTTAATACATTATACATAAAAACCACACTTTAAATTGAACTTTTCTCTCAATGTATTTTATACAACTGAAAAGCAACTTTAGGGATCAAAATCAAATATTAACCTATATATCCAAACAAAAGATTGGATATAAAAATATAATGGTTCTCTTATTGCTGGTTTAAGTAAATGAAAATATTTTTCTATTAATACTTCTACTGTCCTCCCACCCTACCCCCAGCAATTTGCCAGAGTAATTACTTTTAATCTAACTTAGCAAAAAAAATAAATATATATATTTCTTAGTGTAATGAATTGCCTTCACTTGAATCCAATCCCCCTGAAAATGCTTAATTGAAATAATTGCAAAGTAGTTCATTATCTAAAACATTCATATCATAACAGTAAAAACAAGGTTTGTTGCAAGATTCAACTTGTTAAGTGATATACTACTCTTATTTGCAAACAGCCACTGTCATCTTTTGAAAAATAATTCTTTTGCCTTCTCTGTGGCAGATACTGAAATAAGGCAGCTCTACCCCCTCTTATACCTGAATGCAGCAGAGAGACTGAAGTCAAACACTCAATTTCCCATCCTCCTTTGCAGGCAGAGAGAGCCATGTGACTGATATTTAGCTAAAGAGATGTAAACTTCAGTGATTTGGCACCACCTCTTCCCTATTATTTTTTTCTCCTGCCTGCAGTAGCCATTGTGAGATCATGAAGCAACAGTCAAGAGCAAAGGGCTGAGAAATTAGCAGATGTTGATCTGACACACTTGCTAAGCAGCCACTGAACAACATCAGAACTTCTCAGGTGAGACAGATAAGCTACTTTAATTTAACCTGTCTGTTATTTGCAGCTAAAGGCGCACTACTTTGCAGCTCAAAAATGAATACCAAGCACAACACAATTTGACGACATTCATTCTAATTAAACAAATGTATTCACATTCTGCCTTGTTCTCATTAAATACCTAGTCAAATGGTTCTCTTATTGCTGGTTTAAGTAAATGAAAATATTTTTCTATTAATACTTCTACTGCCCTCCCACCCAACCCCCAGCAATTTGCCAGAGTAATTACTTTTAATCTAACTTAGCAAAAAATATATACATATTTCTTAGTGTAATGAATTGCCTTCACTTGACTCCAATTAACTCTGTGGTTCAAATTGATACTTTTTATAATTAATATAATAAAAAGTCTTCCCCCCAAATAAAAGCCCAGAGCCAGCTTCACTAATGAGTTCTATCAAACCTTCAAAAGTGAACTATAACTTATCCTTTTCAAAATCTTCCAAAAGTTTTAGAAAGAGAAAATGCTTCCTAACACATTTCATAAGGTCAACATTACTGATACCAAAAGGAGATAAACACACACAAAAAAAACTACAAATATCCCTGATGAAAACAGATGCAAAAATCAACAAAATCTTAGCAAAGAAAATTCAACAATGCATTAAAAGGGTGATACTTATGACTAAGTGGTATTTACTCCAGATACAAGGATGATTCAACATCCAAATATGAACTGGTAACATTTACCACATCAATAAAAGGAAAGATTATATCAACAGATACAGAGGAAGCATTTTTGATAAGATTCAACATTCATTTATGATAAAAACCCTAAAAAAATGGGGATGGAATTTACTCCAACATTGTAACAATCACACATTATAAACCCATAGCTAACAGCATATTCAGTCATGAAAAATTGAAAGTTTCCCTCTAAGATCAGGTAAATGATAGGGAAGTAAACTTTTACCACTATTAGCCAATATAACTTGAAGTCATAGCTACAGGTTAGGCGGAAAAACAGACAAAAGGATCCAAATTGGGAGAGAAGACGTAAAACTATCACCATTTGCAGAAAATATGATAATATACACACAAAACCCTAAAAAACAAAATCAGCGAATCAGTAAAGCAGAATACAAAATCAGTTTAGAAAAATCAGTTGTGGTTCTATGCAATGACCTAGAAGAAAAAGAAATCAAGAAAAAATCCGTCTACAACTGCATCAAAAAACAACAACAACAACAAACCTAGGAGTACACTTAAGAAAGGTAGTTAAGGACCTACACAATGAAATTTATAACACATTTTTTTAAAGAAATAGGATACAACACAAAGAAATGGAAAGATGATCCCTTCTCATTGACTGGAAGAAATGAACACTGTTAAAATGGCCTCTATACCCAAAGCGATATGCAGTTTCACTGTAATTCCTATCAAAGCCAATGGCATTCTTTCAAGTAACAGAACAAACATTACTGAAATCTGTATGCAATCACAAAAGATTCTGCATAGCCAAAGCAATCCTGATTAAGAAAAAGGAAAAATGGTGATATCACAGACCCAGATTTCAAACTATACTACAAAGCTACAGTAATCAAAACAGTATGGTACTAGAATTTTAAAAAGACACACAGACCAATGAAATGTAATTGAGACCTCAGAAATATGCACACACACTTAGTGGACGATAAGTATATGACAGAGGAACCCAAAGCATACACTGGCTAAAGGGAAATCTCACTAATAAATGGTGCTGGAAAAACTGGACTGCTACAAAAAAAATGAAACCATATCACTATCTCACACCATACACAAAAAGTAACTCAAATGGATTAAAGACTTGGATGAAAGACCTAAAACCAAAAGGCACACAGAAGAAAACATAAGCAAAACACTCACAATATTGGCTTCCCTAATGTCCTTGAAGATAGCAAGGGAAACAAAATGAAAAACAAATGGAACTACACTAAACTAACAAGCTTCTGCACAGTGAATGAGCCCATCGGTAAAATGAACACACCCTACTGAATGGGAGAAAATGTGTATCTCATACATCTGACAAGGGGCTAATACCCAAGATCTACAAAGAATCACACAACTCAACAAGAAATCAACCCAATTGAAAAAGAGGGCAGCAGAGCTAATAGGCACTTCCAAAGAAGATAAACAGATGAACAAGAAGCACATCAAAGTAAGCTCATCATTATTTACCAGAAAAAAATGCAAATCAAAACCACAAAGAGATACTACTTCACACCTGTGGAAAGACCTGTATCAAAAAAGCCCAGTGTTTGGCAAGGATGTAGAGAAAAAGGAACCTTCATACGCTGCTGGTAGGAATGCAAACTGGTATGATGAGATTTCTCAAAATATTTAAAAAAAGATCTATCATAAGATCCAGCAATTTCTCTCCTAGGTATGCAAAAACACTAATTCAAAATGACATATGCATTCCTAAAGCACTATTTACAACAGCCAAGTTATGGAAACAATCTAAGTGCCCAAGGACAGATGAGTGGATTACAAAGCTATGGTATACATACACAATGGAATACTAAGTGAAGTAAATCAGACAGAAAAAGACAAATGTTAGATGTATTTGAGAAACTTACAGAAAAACAAAATAGAAGGTCACACAAAACCAAGGAATAATAAAACCAAGAATTCCAATTGTAGCCTAGTGTAGGCAGAAAAAGGTATGCAGGGAGCCCAGTGGACTATGGGGGAGGAAAATGGGTGCTTTGGAGATGGGTGTGGTGACAGATCTGAAGGGGTGTGATCCTATATCTCTGAGCCATATACAGTGTCGTAAACCAATATTACCTCAATTTAAAAGAATATAGGTAGCCCCAGCTTCATAGAAAAATAGTTATACTGAAATGGGCAAAAAGGAATATTTCTACTTATAAGATTCTTTTTTCCTTCCATTGACTCATAATGTTGGAACGAAGATGTTGAGGCAAAATTCTGAAATAGTCTGAGCTGAATACTTTGGCAAGAAGCATTACTGCCAGCACTTTGGCAAGAAGTCACTTCTTAGAAGATGTGAGCACTTCCCTGATCTTCATCCATGTCTAACATCCTGCAACATCATTCAAAACTCTGGCAAATTTGCTCATTTTCTCCTCACTGTTATTTACAGAGGAAACTACATCCTGGGTTGACAACATGCTGTGCCAGTGCCATGTGTCAGGACGCAAGTTCCTGGGCCCCTGTCCTTGGCAGTCATGTTGCTCCATCCTAAAATATGTCAAAAATACTTTCATTCCCTTGAAGGAATCATCCTCTCTCCCCACCAGGTTTCTGCATCCTATTTTCTCTTCTAGGAACACTTTTTGCTTTTTGGCTAGTTTCATGTCTTGATGTCCCAGCTTGGGGGCACTTCTGAAAGACGCAGATAAAGTTAGCCCACTTGCTAAGAGCTGCCTGTGAGCCTAGTCCATGCCTACCTGTGATTACACGATATCCTAGGTGTGCTTCCCGTTGCTGTTATACTATGGGCTATGTCAAGGCAAGGGCCATGAGTGCTTTAGTCCTGGCTATATTTTCAGCACCTAGCATTGTGTTGGGCATATGGCACATGCTTAATAAGTATTTATTTATGAGATGTATGAATTAATCCTGCAATGTGAAAGACAGTTTGGAAGCAGGGGAAAAGCTGGTGGTAGAGACCACCTTCAAATTACCCATGTATGACAGAAATAAAACTCTCAATACTTGATTATATTTAGCTTAAAAGAGAGCAATTTTAAAAACTTCAACCTAATAATAAAGCCTTAACTAGAGTAGCAGCAGAGTGTAAAAAAAAATACACTTCAGTGGATAGCATCTCAGTCTCACAACAAAGTAGTTGTAGATAAATGAGGAAAGAACAATGATGCCAAGGTGACTAAGGTTTGATGATAGGATAAGGGAAAAAACATGAGCGATATATTTATATATGCATATATATATAAAAAACAGGAGTATTAACTGAGTTTGCATTGCAAGGAGAGAGTTAGAATGGATGCATTTTTAGATATCAGTAATACATGCAGGTAGTAATACATACATACATTGAAATCTATAGCCATAAAATCCAGATTGAGGTTCAATTATCTTGATTCCTTTACTTTGAAGCCCTGTATGGTTAAGCGAACTAGGGCTTCCTCTCGGTGAGCAGCAGAATCAATGCTACCACCCCAGACTCCCAGACTCCAGGGCAACACCACTGCCACCGAGGCAACTGACACCAACAACACAAGCTACTGCTCATAGTCCACATGGAAAAGAATCAACGCAACAACTCCGATAGCCATCTTATTCGAACATATCTCAGACCTTAAAGTTATGCAATATGGATAAGCTCACAGGAAACTACTACTGGGGTAAGTAGAATTATATCCTTTGGATAATTCCTTGTACACAAGACTCAATAGATTTAACAGAATCATAACCAATTTACAGTCTGGAAAATCTGCAAATCACATATTTGTACACAGAGGTTTCAGATTAAGTCCCATCTCTGCCACTGACTGTGTGTCCTTGGGAAAAACAATTCTCTTCTCTGGACCTACAACTTACTAGTATAAAATAAGGTAGACAAGATCATCTTTAAGCATACTCTAGCTCAAAAATAACTGATCAAACATTTCATAAAATATATATAAATTCAGAAAATAAAATGTACCTAAAGTACAGTCAAACTCTGGTAACAAAAGCCTTGTCTTTTGTTTAAGCTGCCCTAGAAAACTGTTTTTTAAACATTACCATCAAAAAAGTTCACTAGTAGTAGAGTGGTTAAATAAATTATAATTTTCCAAACAAGGGGATATTATATGACTGTCAAAAATGACTGAGCTAGACATGAGTTAACATGGAAAATCTAAGCCATATTAACTTTAAAAAGCAGGGTATAAAAGAATTTATGTAGTATACTTCTACTTATGTATAACAAAAGAGGGTACAGAAGATCTCCACAGCCTCACAATTTGATAAGAAAATTACTGCCAGCATATTCATGCCTCATTGAAGAGGGCAGGGGCTGGGGAAGAAGGGACTTGCTGAGAATTGTAAAACTTTCTACACTGATTGCTTTTTCTTTTTAACTTGGAGCATGGAGCACTATTTTTAAAAAGTTAAAATTAAAAAAGCTATTTAGAGCTATTTTAAATCATACAAATTGTGGCTAATACAGGGCACTTTTTTTCCCCCATTTTATTTTTTAATGTTGAAAAAATGACAGTGGTATAAATAAAGAGCCACTGTGTACCTCCTAACTTACCTCGTTTACTTTCAGTTGTCAGCCTAGAGCGAGATGGAAAGGCTGGCAGACTAGAGTGACAGGTCAAGGGGAGTTATGAAACATGAGGAAGAGGTACTGGAGAAAAATGAGAATTAACCCAGGGAGAAGGGAGAGGCCTGGGGGGGGGGGGGGGGGGACTACAAACAATCCTTTGAAAACACTAGGGAGAGAAATGAGCCAAGTGAAAAACAAAGACACATCAGGGCTGACATGCATATGAAACTGGAAAAAAACCTGCTACTTCCATAATCAGACAATTCTACCACAGTTAACATAAGCCAGCCAAACCCAAATATCACAGCAACCTAGTGTTTCTAGAAAAAAAATTGGCTTAATTTACCATAGTTGCAATTATCACAGAGAACAAGTAGCAGTAATGTGAGGCAACCAGATCCCCTGAAAGTAAACACACGGCTTACATATGCCTGAAATACACAACTTATTCCCATCTTAGGCACAGAAAATAAAAAGCAGATATAAGAATAAACAGCAAACACAGTCATTTGTGATTGCAAGCATGTTCAATATGCATCTTGGAAAACTTAATTTGTGGTGCACTTATTACTTTGCCGCAATGATTTCAGAAATGCTTAGAATAAGGAAATTTTTGAATATATTAAGTTAATCTACTATCATCTCAGTGAGAAACTACATAATGAAAAACAAACCCTCATATTTCACCTTCTTAAAGGCAAAGAAAAATTCTTCTTAATCTGCCTATATATCCTCTATCCAAAATCATTTAATTAAATGCAGTTTAAGGGTATGGACTTTCATGGATTTGGCTGGTGTTAGAGAGAAGAGCTAGGGAGCGCCCAGGCAACAATACTGGATTCTATGAACAAACCGAGCACACATCTGCTTGCAGACCATGACTGTACCACACAACCCCGTTGAAACAGGAGAAACTGATCTTCCTAAATGTAGCCAATTCTCTCATTAGAAAGTCCCCCCCCCCCATTATCTATCTCCTTAGACATCTTCTGATAAACATCTGCCAGTTAATCAAGATGTCCCCCGCAACACTAAACAGATCTATGCAAGACAAACCTGTATGGAAGATAACAGCGCTCTTCCTAAACCCTGACGGAAGCCGGAGGTTCCGAAGCAATCCTTTGGCAGTCAGTCGTACGTGAATGGTAGATAAGGAAAATTTGGGAGACAACAACATGTCTTCAGAGCAGGTGGAAAGCTCTCACACAGAAGAAACAGCTTCCATGGACTATCTATCACATACTGTCTTTTTAAACTCGGCACTCCTGGAGGCCAAGAAACACAGTGAGGGAAACACGCCTACAGAGCAGTGCCATTCCACCACACACGCACAAAAGAAAAGCCCAGAGCTCTGGAGGGCTTCTGGCTTCCGTTTTCACTCCAGATGTTGCCAAAACAATGCTCTTCCTCCGAATAAAATCTCCGCTTAGCAGCTCCAGCAGTAAGCAGTCTCTGAATTACATCACACTGTGCATGCTTATGGGTTGTTATGGTTTTCATCAGAGATGGCAAAGGGGAGGAGAATGTGGGTGGTCTTAGGGGCTTTGCAGAACCACCAATAATGTTATACATTCTGTAACTACTTGGGTAATCATTATGGAAAAAATTAATTACTTTAAGTGTCTAATGTTTATTTGGTAATTAGAAAAAATTAGAGTTCATTAAAATAATCTGTGACCTGATTTTTACATGTTTACTTACATTTGCATGGATAACACTGAGCGTTTTTTTCCCTAGATAACTGATGTGTAAACCTGCTATCTTGGGTAAACTTAAAAAAATACTATAAAATATAAAAGGAATAAAAATGAGTCAGGCAGTATTCAAAGGATGATGACACTTACTGCTTGACCAATTACATTTATACAAAACCAGACAGTCTCTTAAGTGACGCTTTAAAATTAGGAACATGGAGATGGGTGTGATTATGTGTATCTTTTATTGGTATCTATTAAGTTTCATTTTAGTAAAGTTATTTGTAAAAGCACTTTAAAATACGATTGCAAAACCCCCGAAAAGTTTAAAGGTAAAAACATGGATGAGAAAATCACTGTGACAATATGCTCATTTAATAAGCCAAACTAATATTAAACCAGAAAGAGCATTAACTTTTCACATTTTTAATCTTAAAAAGTCTACGAAGCAATATGCAAAATATGGCTGTTTCTAAGACTTTCTAAAAGAAAATGACTCAGTAACAAAAATAAACATAGAAATTTTTAACCATAAATAATCTTGTTAAATGCTATTAAAATGTGCAGGAAACAGTTACTCGTTTGGAAATAGAGTACTTAGGGCATGAAGAGGGAAGGACATAGGCAGGAAAGGAAATGCTGAATAAGTCCTTCTTCCTCTTCACTCAGTCTCTAGTCTGGCATTTCAGAAACTGTCAACAAGAGAGACAAATCCAATAACCTGTCAAGAGTTAACTCTGGGAAAGACACACCTAGTTCATTCACAGACAATGGTGTTAGTAAACACTGTACCCATGGCAACTGAAACACAAATAACCAAGGAAATAAAGATTGAAGAAAAATTACATTTAGGTATTTCCTTTATCACAAGTGTTATTTAAAAACACCTTTCTAAATTCTGCACATTAATAAGCCATAACTACCTCTCCTTTCTACCCCTTCAAAAATTCTTAAAAGCAAGGTAACAATCAACATTAAGATCATACAAAACAAAGTTAAATATCCATATTGAAAACAGACATAACAACATCCCATACAGGAGCTTGTTTTGTTTCAGTTGTTGCTTAAGTAATAACCAAACTCCAAATTATCCTGGTTCAAAGGGAAATCCTCTAGTGTACACTACCTAGAAGAAATCAGCAATATGCTACTAATTCATCACAGTCAACAAAAATTTTACGGCCACTACACTAAACTATATCACATACATAAGAAGTAAATGTTGCTAATGATCTTTCTTTAACAGAAGAACAAGAGAACTGCAAGAATGAAGCCAGTCAGACGGAAAGTCCAAAGTCAGAAGGAGCAGTTCTTGTTTGTACACAGGTACACAGAAAAGTAAGGTGTGCCAGATAAGACTAAGAGCTCAAGCTGGGTTGCTATTCTTTCCCAAACATTGCCTGCCCCCTGGTGGCACCTAGAACAACTTTGGTGCTTTGGTATTCCCAGCAGCTTTAATATGTGGCAGAACCAAGGTAATAATAGTATGTGCTATGCATGACATCTTTAGACACAGTAAGCCAAGTTTTATTTAGAGCCAATAGACTCTAAATAGATTCTGGGTAGAATCTCATTGCATCATAATCCTTAAATATATTATGCCAGTTAAGTCCCGTAAGGATTGTTCTTGACCATCAGTGCTTTTCTCCTGCTTGCTCTAAGGATTTAAAATAACTCAACTTCCTGGAAAAGAATTCTAAATGTCACTGGCAGACTGTCAACACCACCACCTTAGCAGAAGAAGCAAGTATCTTTCAAGAGCTTCTGATAGAACAATTCTGTTACAATTCAAAATTATTCCTATACTGGGAATTATTCCCCAAAAATCCCCATAGTCCCAAACGACAAATTTGAGACTTGGAGAAGCTTACCAGCTAGCCCAAGGTCCAGATATAAGTAGAATGTGGCAAGACCAAGACTTAAACCAATATTCAAAAGTTCATTCTCTTTCTGCTACTCTTTTGAGATAATGGAACTGTTTTTTAAAACAACGGGCCAGAGGTTAAACCATTTAAATTTTCAACTATTATATTAACATCAGTCAACAATTTAAAAAATAGGGATGGGAAGAGCACAAGGGACTATGGTGGTCGTACATGGGTGAATTGGTGGTGGGAATTTCATGGGAGAAATCATACACTGTGCAAATATGAAAGATGATGTAAATATATATTTAAAAAATAAAATAAAAAAATAGCACCCAATGTTGATCACAGTATGTGATGCCAACACTCTTTTATGCTAACAGTCATGGTATAAACTGAAGCTTTTGGAGAAAAATTTGTTGAGTGAAAGATACATACATGAATGTTTTGAATAACTTACGCTACTGTTAAGAATCTGGCACGAGAAATTTTCCCAAACTCTTAAAATGTAGTTACAAAGATGCTTGTCATTGACTAATTTGTGAATGTGACACAAAAGCAACCCAAATATTCAAAAGGAGGCGCTAAATGTTGCTGCAGTCATCAGCAACAGCTAAGTGAAGCAGTCATCAAATTATATGTTAATTGGCAAACAGTTATCTAAATTTTATTTACAATACAGTACTATAAGGGGTTATTTCAAAACCTCTACAGACTAAATATTTTAGAATTTAGCAGACTATAATAATGAAGTATTTTACTAAAACAAAAAGAGACATTAGTCAACCTAATCTTCTTCACTGTTGCTTAAGAAAAACAATCTCAAAGCTATAGTATGGGTATTTAAAATTTAGTGCTCAGAGGAAATGTTTGTATATGGAGGCAAGGTATTCTTGGATCATCTCTAAGATGATTATTTGCAAGCAAAATATGAGCAAATTAAGATTATTTTCAACCATAGACTATTCTAGCCAGCAGAAACCTTAAAGATCATTTCAACTGCACAGAAAATGAAAATTAACCTCATCTATATTACACCAAATCATTGGGTGTTTGGATACCACTTCTTAGCATCAAAACTGTTCCTCCAAAAGCCAATCCAATGTGACTTTTCCTCAGCCAGCTCACCTTAACCGGGTCATGCTAATAATTTACCATCAACTAGAAATCTTTCAAAATCATGTTTATGATTTTTGGGAAATATCACATGGCTAGGCTAAATTGCAATTGACATGCATCTTTTTCCCCACTGCAATTCCTAGAGCACTGATTATGAAGGGTTACTCAGAAACAGGCATTCTTGAATCCTGTCAACTGCCCCATTTTCTACACCATGATTAAAGCCTTTGTTAACAAAACCACAACATGATTAATATTTTCCATTTCTCTTGCCACTTAACCAAAAAATGGTATCATTCCAAAAACCTTTTGTTGCAAAAGGAACTTCTGAGGAACACGACAGTTATGGAGCAGGTTTGCATCGCAAGACTCTGCTATATGAGCAGAAGTTTTTGTGCCATTCAGTGAAAGCACACAGGCTAGAAAAGCTGATCATGCAACAATGGTATGAGGGATAAGGTCTGAAAGAGTGGGATAGGACTGGGAGACAAAGCTTTACAGGAGACAGGGAATCCAAAGATATTTGCATCAGCAAAGTACCATGTTATCACAGGCAGAATTATCCTGGAGATAGTCACATGGTCAGGTCAACCTGCCTCATGATATGGGCTATACTCTGTAGTCAAAGAATGTTCTGCTGTGATTTGCAGATAGCAACTAGGTTACAGTTCCTCATGAGTGGCCAGCTCATAGCAACCCATATGTCCCACCTTTCTGTTATGTGGGTGAGAGGGAGAGAGGTGAAACTGAAGAATGGTCTGGTTAATCGGCATGGCTTATTGGCAGCGACATGACTGGATGTAGAGGCAAGCACCACTGGCCTAGGCAGACAAGAAAAAAATAAAACAAGTAGGAGGCATAAAAATATGTGAACTAGGGCCTCCCTGGTAGCACAGTGGGTTGAGTGCTGCAGTGTGAAACATCCATGGCACAGCAGTAAATTTGATCCCTGGCCAGGGAGGGGACCTACATAGAGCAGCAAACCTCTTCTGCCTCGCCTGCTGCTCCCCTCAGCAGTGTATTTCAGTCGATCTGCCTCTTCTGCTCCCCACTCTGTCTCTGGTGAATCCTCTCGCCCCGCCCCCACAACTCTGGCCTGTACCCCAGCTCTTGTGTGCATAAATAAAAAATCTTAAAAAAAAAAGTGAACTAAGTTTGTAAAGAGAAGCCTGTCCACCACGTATAGGGTTAGCAAGTTTGGCAAATGAAAGATCATCAATGGATTGTTGGGAAACTTGCTGAATTTAATGGAGCTGATTTAGCAACTTGGCTTAAAGGTCATGGACAGAGCCCTCCAAAGGAGAATCAATGGCTTGTAACAAATCATGTTGTCAGAGGGCCCAAGAATAGGAGGTAAGACTATTGGCAGTAATATTAGTTACCCATAAGCGCTCAAAACCCATGTCACAGTGAAGGACAGAGTGAGTCCACAAGGCTTGTTGCCTCATCATGTTCCCGCAGCAAAGTGGCAACAGAGTTCCTTTCGCAACAAGATTTAAGATCAAAACAGTTATATTAGACTCATTTAATCAGTCCTTTTTCTGTGACCATTGTGTATGGCAGTCTCCAAAACATTAAAAAAAAAAAAATCACAAACCAATACTTGCCAAGAGAACTGAAAAATTTATATTTTTTGAAACCTACAAAACATTGTTTAAAAAAATGAAGACATAGCTAAAAGGAAAGCTATCTCACATTCATGGATCAGAGTACCTAATATCATAAAGATGGCAATACGCTACATTTCGTACATACAGGTTCTAAGCAATCGCCATCAAAATCCCAGCTGACTTTTTTAGAAATTAGCAAGCTGACCTGAAACCTCTTATGCCACCCAGGATAGCCAAAACTGTCCTGAAAAAGAAGTACAAATCAAAGGGATCACACTTCCCTATTTTAAAACTTACAACACTAATCAAGACGTTGCAATACTGGCAAAGTAGACATGCAGATACACGGAATAGATTTGAGAGTCCATAAAGGAATCTTCACATTTATAGGCAACTATAGTTAACTAAGGTACCATGATATTTCACTGAAGGAAAAAACAGTGTTTTCAATAACTGGTGCTCGGACAACTGGATATCTAACATGCAAAATATGAAGCTGGACTTCCTACATTAAATACAAAAATTAACTCAAAACATCAAGAAAGTATGAAATTCTTCAGAGAAAACATAGGCATCGTTAAGATTTTGTATCCAGCAATGGTTTCTTAGATATAGTGACAAAATCATAAACAATAGAAGAAAAAATGCATTTCATCAAAATTAAAAATGTGTTTCAAAAGGCATTCTCAAGGAAGTAAAAAGGTAACTCACAGAATGGGAAATATATTTGCAAATAATATACTTTATAATATAGAATAATACAGTAGTATTCAGAATATAGAAAGAATTTCTACAATTCAACAACAATACAGATAGCTCAAAAAATGGGCAAAGAATTTGAATAGACATTTCCCCAAAGAAGAAATACAAATGCAAATCAAAACCACAAAATTAGAATTTACTCTATTAGGTCAAGTCTTCTCTAGCTTTAAGAACCTACAGAAGATTAACAATTGTGATAAAATTCCCTTATGCTCACCTGTCTTTTTAAGCTTAGGAAAGTGAACGTATCTTAGGAAAGGAACATACCTTAGTGACTATATGTTAGCCACTATCCACCCTGTTTTCTCTAATTATTAGCTATAAGGAGGGTTCTCACACATTTATACCTCCTGCTGAGGTTTTCCACACTAAACTATATCCTTTCACTGGGGCTCATATAGAACAGAAAGCTTTCCTTCCTAAAATACTGTGATTTCATGACTTTTTGGTTGGAAAGGGAGGGTGCATCTCTTTGTTCTGTAAGCTTCCTGAAGATACTTGCTCGTTTTGGCTCACCACTGTGTCTGTCACCAGCACACAACATGGTCACAAAGCAAGACAAACTGTAGTGGGTGAGATAACAGTGCCTTTCTCTCTTTTGGTTTGCTGCTCCTGTCAGTTGTGCACTTGGAAGCCATATAACTGTCTTTAACTCTATATAGGTAGTGTATGAGCCCTGATAACTTACAGATAAAATACAGAAATAGCAGTGATTGCATTTTGTGATATCATCTACAGTTTCATGAGACAAAGGTTTTTGATTCCCAGTTGTGGTTCAAATGGGTGAGGCTGCAAATGCAGAGACAGATAGCAGTAGATCCAATGGAAGTGTGAATATGAACAGAAAAATGCATGCTTTCCTTTATTAAAGTTGTTAAGACCTGGTTTTGATAAGACTATGCAATTAAAGATTATCCAATTGTATAAGTATTTAATCTTACATTAAATACTTATTTAAGATTTTGTATCAAGCAATGGTAGAATCTCTTCTACCATTTTGTATCAACCAAGTAGAATCTCTTCTTCATTTAAACCACATTTTAAAAAATGTCATCCCTTATCTATTATTAATAAAATGTCACTTTGTGTGTCAATCACGCTCACCAAGTTTTAATGCTATGCTAGGCCAGGTTATGTTATGCCACAAAACTTAAACAACGTGAGAAGACACAAAATACTTTTCTCCATCCATATTTAACATGGTCCTCTCTTACCTGAATTAAAAGCTGTAAATAGATTTTTCCTTGAAGGACCTGAAATATAAAAGAAGTACTTGTAAAATATATGTTTGCCTTATTTGAAATATCACACAAAAACAATTCACTTAAAAAGAGTTGCTTTGTTTTCAAAATCCATCTATTAATACCTAAATCTTAGGTTCTGGATGAGAAATACTGAGAACCAATTACCTTTACTAAGTATATTTTGATAAAATTATATTCTTTTAAATAACAAAAATAATGGTTTAAGAGTGAGATGACTTAATCTTCACAAGTTAAATGTTAACAGGGCAAGCTACAACATGTTTTCAGACAAGAACTGCTGAAATAAAAGTTTTAATAATATTGAATGCACACATGATACTATGCTAGTGCTCACTTGATAAAAGACAGTCACGTGTGTAATTCCTCAAACTGCCAAGAATTAAACCTAGGTCACCTGCTGTTCAGCTAGGAAGGAAAATAAAGTTTTTGCTCTAAACTGTGCTATTTAATATACAACATGGATGAATCCTCTCACAAATACATAGATGCCATATCGTCAAAGATAGTACAATTTTGTCAATTATATATCAATAAAACTGAGAAAAAATGAAACAACACAAAAAACAACCCACAGGGCCTCCCTGGTGGTGCAGTGGGTTAAGCAACGCACTATGAAACAAACAGCTGCCACTGCAGCACGAGTTCGATCCCTGCCTCTGGCCAGGGAGGGGACCCACATGGCGTGGCAGACCTCTCCAGCCTCGCCCACTGCAGTGTGTTTCAGGCCATCTGCCTGTTCTGCTCCCCACTCTGTCTCTGGTGAGTCCTCTCACCGCCCTGGACTCTGGTCTGTATTCCAGCTCCTGTATGTATAAATAATAAATAAATCTTTTAAAAAAAAAAAAAACAACAACAACCCACAAACAGGAGGGTGAGCGGTACAGAGCTACAAAGTTAAGTTACAGAAGAAAACTACAAATGTTTCTACTTGACATGAGACAGTCATTTCTAGGGCACAATCATCAGCAAAGTATTAGTTGTAACAGCTGCCACACTCTCTGTGGAATTTGGCAGATCACCTCCTAAAACATGCGGCTGTTCTAAATGGAAAGCCTTGATTCCCATTCAAGTAAAACGTTCATGATCCAAAAGCTTACAAAGTCAGTAGTGAGTGGTTTTAGCACACCAGTTTCCTGCTCTATAAAGTTATCAGTGAAATCATTAAGTTCTAATTCCCCAGTTACCTTAGTATCAAACTCTGACAGTGTTTCTTTTCAGTTACTGGTGTGTATGTACATTATGCAGTTTTATCACTATCAACAAAAAAGCACACATTCACACACTGATGTCATCTCCGCAAAAGAGTATTTGATGTTTCAGAAATTGAAGACATTGGACAGATGTGAAGCTACTGGCACAATGAAAAATCTTTATGCTGATATTTATCACAATTTTCTCTAATTCAATGGATAAACACTTTTTTCCTTTGGGTAATTTGGTAAACCTCAAATTACCACACAGTCTTACACACACACACACACACACACACACACACACACACAAAAGGCTGCAGAGCAATAGAGACAGTCTGCTGAGACAGACTGACACCTTTCTGGAAAGTTATTTAATGATATGCTAGCAATTTAAAGAGTCATACATTTGAAACCAGTAATTCCTCTTTCAGGATATCCATGGAATTAAAATCTGAGCCAATGAACAAAGTTCACATTCAAAGACATTCATCTGAGGATAATGTACCACAGTAAAAGTCAGAAAGTATCCAGGGACCAGGGCACTGGAAAGCAGTGGATGACTTAAACAGCCATTTATTTATTTATGTATTTATGTGTTTATTTATTTAGATTTGACATCATTGTAATCCCCATGTATTTCCCATCACCATCTAACCAGTGCACCAATCACCTCAGTCCCTTGTGCTCTTATCTACCCTCAACCCTCTCCCTTCCCCCTCCCCACCAAGTGTCCCCAATTTGTCCTTGTCTTTTTGTTTTTGTTGTGTTTTATTATTATTATTATTGTTGTCGTTGTTATTATTCTTTTCCTTGATCCTTACTTGGGTCCCTTATATTCCTCCTAGGGGGGAAACCATCCAGTATTTTTCTTTTGCCTTCTGACTTATTTCGCTGAGCATAATCCCTTCCAGCTCCATACATGTTCCTATGAATGAGTCTAGTTTATCTTTTTTGATTGCTGAGTAGTATTCCATCGTGTATATGTACCACAGCTTCCTGATCCAATCATTTGTTTTGGGGCATTTAGATTGTTTCCAGGTCTTACCTATTGTAAAGAGTGCTGCTATAAACATAGGGGTGCAGGTATTCTTTTGAATCAGTGTATTTGTGTCTTTT
>JAGFMF010011796.1:15414832-15550080 GCA_019455555.1 Galemys pyrenaicus
CTGCTCCCTGCTCTCTGTGGTGAATCCTCTCACCCCCCCCCCACACCTCTGGCCTGTACCCCAGTGCTTGTATGCATAAATAAATAAATCTTTAAAAAATAAAAAAGAGAGAGACACATCTTTACCACATCTTTCTCAGTGTTTTCAGAACACACTCCTCAAATGAGAACGTTACTGAAAGTGTTTTTCCTGCCCAACTTTCAGAACAACTCCAAGGAGAAGCAGGATTCTTATTATCCCTTAAATCTCGGATTCAAAAATTCTGCTGCACTTGTTGAGCAGTAGTTTCGTCTTGTAAGTAAGGTTCCAACAAAGTCCGAATGAGACTGACTTACAGTTATTGCTGTGAATGCTCAGATCGCTGTGGGTGCTGGTGAGGGAGGAGGTGCTTCCAGTGCTCCGCAATGCAGAGCTTTTCAAAGCCGCTTTGGACTTGGGAAGTGGTCTAGGCAAGTTCACCCAAGACGGCTGTGCAGTTTTCGAGGATGAGGGTTTTCCTTGGGATTTAAAAAAAGAAATTTCCACTGCTATTCATTTCAAAAGCCTTAGGGTTGTAAACAAACTCCTGCACCAACTACCACATCAAAGTGCAAAATGAGTATCACATCGTAATTTCGGATGGAACATGAAATCTTCATATGAATGTTTTTATTTATAGGCATAAGCACTGAGCTGATGATGAAGCAATCAAACTACAGAAGCGTAGCTATAACTCTATAACCTAAAGTTCTAACCCTACAACTCATATCTTCCATAACACAGAGACAGGTCAGCAGAACTAGTAGAACAGCAGCTTTTGGCAAAGTTGAAATCAAAGAATAAACAAACTGATGTGACTTCCTCCCACACTACTGAAAGTAAATTAGTCCTTTTACACCTCAGGCTACCACATACAATAGTGAATATTTATAAAAAACTAAAACAGGAAGAAAAAAAATCAAATCGATGAGAAAAAGTTCATTTAAAAAATGCCTGGTGCCGAACACCAGGTGGAGCTATGTTACTAGCATTCTGCTTTCATCTTGCTGCTGCTTGCAAACGTCTATGGTCTTCACTTAAACTTCACTTTCTTGTAGCAAAATATTTCCACTTATTGAATTCTCTGGCATCTTTGAAACCACACAATACTGATACCCATACCTACTACGTGGATATGGGTATTTCTCAAATGCAATCCTTTACTCACAAATCCCTTCACAACCACCTTTCTTGCAGAATCTTTTACTTTAGCCAATGCTCTTATATGGATGAATCCCAAATTCTCACCTACAGCCCTATCCTCCTACTGAATCTAAATGCCACTAACATTTGAATCCCTATAGTTTATATTCTTTGTTGATAAATTCTTTGTTGGACTTTATAATGAGACTCAACCGCAGGCACACACACAAAAAAGTTAATGAAGGGTTTAGTTGCAAAAAGGGGAAATGAAAAAATGAATAACTAAGGGAGAAAGATAAATTGGTGAATGTACCCTACCACTTCCACTGAGCTGGAACCCCAATAGCATGCTGAAAGTTGGTGAAAAACCAAGGACCCCAAAGGTCCACATGTCTGGTTATATACCAAACCCAGCTGCTTAACTCCATCTTTAGTTCTCAGCAATCTTCCCTTTGATAGTGATGACATAATAGGATTTACAGTCCTTGGTGTCTTCAATCTCTTTGGTCTGAGGTGGGAGTGGGGTCTATAAGACCTATTAGTGGAGTTTGTTTAGGACAATATTCGTGTTGTCCTAAACCAGGGTTTTCACTTATAAAAATCTTAACTAGAGAAAAAAGAGTTTAAGCTCTTTAGGTCTGCATTTAATACCCCAAACATTAAAGTTCTATCCCCAGCCTTATGCCTTGTACTGTTATATCAGTTTGCACTTTGCTCTAATCAGTTTTCTCTATGACACCACATGTTCTATTCCAATTCACTAGACACATTTTTTTAATCTCCAAAGAGATCGTCTTTCTTCTTCTTCAAATGCTACAAATCCTTATTCACCCCTTATATTTTGTCTAAATAACTGTATCAGGCTGCTAAAAATCTTCTCCTTCCATCATTTCCAACTTCATGTAGATCTTGAATATGAAAACTAAGGTCACGACCCAACCTAAAAAGATATCTCATGATCTAGAGTGCTATTTTTAATCATCTTAATGTTTCATTTTGAAGGCAACTATTGATTTCCCTCTTATACTATATCAAACCTATACTCTTCAACACACACACACACACAAACCCTTATTTCTATTTTTCCAGACCATGTTACTCTATTCTTCTGCTAATGCCTGTCTTTATGAATGAAATGGCCCCTATCTCACCCACAGAATGGAAAGTCAGTTGTTAATTCTCTTTTAAATCCTTGCCACTCATTTGCATCCCCACCCCAGATCGACTGAATCACATTCTACATTTTAACAAGATCCCTGGGTGATTCACATGCACACACCCTCATACCACATAGTTCTACCACAGCATGTTTCAATATGTCTCTTGGACTAGTCTCTAAGGTCCCTGAAAAGAGGAAGAGGACCTGACTTAATTCTCCCATAGAACTTAGCAATCTATCTAGTGTGGAGGTTTAGTAAATGTTTGCTGGATGAGCTCATTTTTCTTTTATTTTTTTCTTACAGTGTTGGCTTTCTTTTCTAGGTGTAGTCCCCATAGAATTCACACCTCCAATTCACCCGTGCAAGAGGGATGGAGGAAGAGCTCATTTTTCTGTTAAGGAGAAGGGGTGGGTAGAGAGTATAGGGAGAGAGTGGCGAAAGAAAGGGTGCCAGCTTTCAGCTAGAAGATAAATACGGTCTGAAAAACTAAAGTATAACATAGTAACTAGGGCTGACAGTACTTTTATATCATTGCTAAAAGAGTAGAATGTAAATGTTTTCACCATAAAAAAAAAAAAAGCGTGGTAGAGGTGAGGTGACACATGAGAATTTTTTCACCATGTATATATCACATCACATACCACAATGTACTGTCTTACAATTTTACTCATCAATTATATCTCAGTAAATCTGGAAATATAAACCTAATGATCACATCGATAAAGCTATTAAAACTTTAAGAGCCCAAAGTAAATAATGTATTTTGTTTACTTATCATCCACAATGAACACTTAAGCACTATTCACAAGCTTATTTGTCCTTTGTTAACTGACTCTAAACTAGATAAAGGAGATATTTTTCTTTACATGCCTTAAAATAAATAGCAAGTAATAGATATTCAGACACTTCATTTTCTAATTTACATTTAACCACCAGTTTTATTTGCTTTTGGAGGCTAGAAAAACAGAGTTTTAGGATGTAAATTTACCAAAGCGCTGCCCCTTCGTCAGCAGCCGCAACACCATGATGCATCATCACAAATTTCACTGTCATTCCCATCCAGCCCCACCCCACTATCTAATGGTAACTTACATTTAAAGCCAAAATCTGTCCCATTGCACCATAACTCTTGATCAGATGAGCAATGAGAAAACATACCTAATTCTAAAGATTAGCTAGCTCCTTTGACGCTGAGAATAATCCTAAAAGGATTATTTGCTGATTTCCACTATATTTCCAAAATATCATTTATAGATGAGAAAACCACTGAGGCAGTTAAATAGCTTCAGCTCATGCAGCCATCACCAGTGACAATGAGGCCTAGAATCCAGGCAGCTCACCAACAGCCAAAGTTTCCTGTACTGCCCTATGGAGCAGAAGCGTCCAGGTCAAGGAAGAAGGGGAAGCTCAAGGGCAATTGCTCTCCTCCTTCTGTTAGAAGGGTGCTCCTCTATGCAATGCTTGCAATCTTCAGACACCTCACAGGCGTTCAACTGTTTCACTGCAAGTCTCAAAGTTTAACCTCACAGCGACTGGAATTCATATAGAGAAGCAGTAAAACCTGCACATCATAAGCAATATTAAATGACAAGGCAATATGGGGCTAAGCAAATTGAATACTAAATTCTTAAAAATGAAATCAATATAGATCTTCTCTGACTTACAGTTTTGAAAAGGTAGCACTTACCAGTTCATTTCACATGGTATAACTTACCCTAGGATCAGTCACTCTATTACTGCAAATTTTTCATGCTATTATTATAGTACATTTCCCTAGGACTGTGTATTAAAACCAAAGAATGAACACCTGACTAGTATGACTTTGTTCTGACACCTTTATTAAATGAGTCATTCTCCATGAGAAAGCTCCAGGGCTCTTCAGCTATGTATCATGATCTCTCAGCTCCAATTTGGATTTCTCCATTCTTCAAGGTAAGGCCTGGGAAAGAAGGTTGGTCCCACACTCCTCTTAAAACACCTTCAAAGTAATGAGAGTGGTTTTACAAACCACAGAAACAGCTACCAGTACATGCAGTTTCTCTTCCCTGAACTCTCAACAATGAATTCAGCTTTTATATATTTTCTGCAAGATTGCTCAGCATCGACAAATTGACTTGCTGTTCTTTATAATAAAATGTATGTGTTGAGGTAAGATTATATTAGCTGACCCTATTTTGGGCAATGGATTCATACGAGGGGCTGTGTTACATGAGGATTTACTTACACAGAAAGTTTCGCTATCGGTCCTCATGAAGCGCAAGTGCATAAGGTAGAAGAAACAGTTGACATCTTGCTACAAATGTTTTCAACAAAAATTATAAACTGTTAGAGAATATGCTGTATATCTCATAATAAAATATTTTGTTCTTTGATTTTTATAACTTAGCAGCACAGGTATAATAGGAAAAAAGAAAATGAGGGTGAAGGGGTGGGAAATTAATAGCTGGCATTAGTGTACTGTTAAGGATGGTATTAAATGTCAGGATAAAAATTTCAGACCTCAACTGTTGGGGGGTGAGACAATGGAAGGTGGGAAGATGCAGAGAGAGGAGGGTACATTTGTAGCAAAACTTGATGGTGTGATGCAGAGTTCAATGAAGGAAGACCTTGAAATCAGGGAAAAAGATAGAAGGAGAGTGTGCCTGCCTGAGCTAAAACCAGAGGGAATTTTAGCTAGATGATGAAAAGATTACTGAGGTCAGTTTGTAATGTAAAAATTATGTATATACATATATTTGAAAAATAAATTATAAAACTAATAAGGCATATAAGTGGCAGAGCCACTAACTACTGGAGTTGGGAAAAGAATGTCAAATAGACACAGGTAAATTACCTGTTGGGTTGTTGGAAAAGTCATGACACCTTTTGCTTGAAAAACATAGAAAAAAAATCTGTCATAACTTTTCTGATAACTCAATAAAAAAGAGATGCTGATAGTTATAGCTTGGGTTCTTTAAACACAACTATATAGAGGAGGTGACTTTTGAAGTGAGTATTTACAGTAATTAGGAATTATTATAAAATCATATCTACCCAAAAGAACAAAAAAACAATAAGATATAGGGAAATAAATTATGCAACTCGAAAATGTGACTGAAGTTCACTCTCAACCCTACAGGAACAAATTCTCTCAACAGTTTAGCAACTGAAAAATTCACTTCAAAGGCTGTTATGGACTAAAAACTATTTAAATAAACCTGGGTAATCTACTTACAAAATAAGTATTCAACAATCAACAGAAAAAATATTTAAGAGAGTCTGTATTTTAGCAACAAAGAGCAGCTGCACACGTATTCCATTTCTATGAATAAATTTATGGAAAAGGTATTAACATTATGGAGAAAGTTACAGAAATGAGGGGCATAAAATATCTGAGTATGTGAACATATATGTTGTTCTTCCCTGAATATATCAACTGAATACTATTCCAATCTAAACCCATATGTGACTTTCTTAAAGGGGGCATTAGGAGAATTTAAAATTCAGTGAAAAAGATAATCCTCTTAGATAATCTAAGAATCATGTATCTTAGAGGATTTGCTTTCTCTCTCTGGACTTTGTTTTCTCCTCTGAAGTGAATGAATGGGCCATCTCTGATCTCATATGCACATTTCAGTTTAAGTATATAGGCTGTGTAGGAGTAAGTGCCCATTTTTTCCAGTTTGAACTCCTGTTGCATATCCACCATTTTATAAATATTTCCAGTATTTGGTTAAAAAAACATCAAGTCAATGTAGAACAGTTAAAAATAGCTCAACATTCTGGGCTATATAGAAGGATTACAACTCAACAACAAAAACCATCAATCTAGTTGAAAATGACATGTCTAGCAGAACAGACATGTCTCCAAAGATATACAGGGGGCCAACAAGAACCTGAAGGGATGCTTGGCATCACTAGGTATTAGGGAAATACAAATCAAAACCACACTAAGATAGCACTTATACCTAAGGGATGGCTATTATAAATACATACCTACATACATAGAGACATAAGTGTTAGAGTAGTGTGGGGGGGGCAGTAGATAATGAAAATCAAAACTCAAAAATCAAAATGAACAAGTGCTAGCAAGGAACCCTGTGAATTACTGATGGAAAAGGACAGTGATGAGTACCTGTGGAAAATGGTACGGTAATTTCTCAAAAAATTAAAAAGACAACTACCATGTGATCCAGGAATTCCTCTTTGATAATCAAAAGAAAGGAGAACAGAATCTTCAAGAGATACATATACATCCATGTTCATCACAACCCAAGTGGTTAAATAAAGTGAGGCATATATTTGGTTGTCGCAAAATCACAACACATTTTCATGACTTTTCTGAAAACCCAATACAGTCAGTGAGATATTATCTTGATTTATAAATCCAGATGTTATAAATCCGCATGTTATCACGTGGATAAACCTTGAAGACAACACGCTAGTGGAACGAGCCAGTCACAAAACGACACATGCTGTGTGATTCCTCTTCTCTTGAGGCCTCATTGGGAGTAGTCAAGTTCATAGAGACAGAAGGTGGAATTGTGGCTGTGGTGGCCCAAGGAAAGGAGAATGGGGAATTAAGTGTTCAGTGGGTACAGAGTTTCATTTAGAAAAGCTTAAAAAGTTGTAGCAATGGACAATTACTGTGGTGGTACAACAATGTAGATGTACTTAATGCCACCTAAAAAAGAGTTAAAATGGTAAATTTTATGTAACACATGGCTTACCACAAACATGTTTTGAAATTCAATGAAAAAAAGGCAATGTGCTAATGATTATAGTGGATTATAAAATAATGAAACAGTTATGGGCACAATACTATATATCAACTGTTGTATACAATCTCAAAAGTATAAAAATTCAGACAGGATAAAAGAGATATTTCAAATCAGTGAAGTCACATTTATGTGTGATATTAAGATATCAGAATTTTAAAAAATTAAAGTGGTTAGGTAGTAATTAAAAGTTAAAACCTAGAGCCAGAATGCCTAGGTTTAAAGTCAGTCCCATCGAGCACTGGCTAGAAGCAGGTTAGTTATGCTTAATTTCCCTGTTAAGAATGGGGGCGGTAATAGTGGTACTTACCTCATAGATTCTTGTTAAGAGTTAAATAAGCTTATGTCATTTTATGCTTATAATGACATCTGGCACATAATAAGTGCCATCTGAATTTAGTTACAAGTTCTCATAGCATACATGAAAAAACAAAACAATTAAAGCTGGATTAAAAAGTAAAGGATTTAAAACAAACCCACAAAATATAGATAATAAAAACTGACTTCTTTTAGTAAGGAAGTTCTTATTAAGCTCAAAAACACAATGAAAATTAAAGGAAAAAAGACACTTGACAATATAGAAATGGAAAAAAATTTAAATCACCCTACACAAAACAAAAAGGCATTAAACAGTAAAACACAGGGCCATGGACAATATAAAATGAACAACAAAGACTCATATGCCCCAAAATACAAGAGAGTAAAAGCTCTAACAAGAGAGTCATTATATTTTTTTTTACTTTAACCTTATTGTGACTAACATGTTTCTTGGCTCCCCAACTGTCATTCTTAATCCCCATTTCCATCGCTCACACCCTACAGAAAGGATTAAAGCAAATTGTTGCGCGCCCAACCTTTCTTGAAGTTAGGAGAGACCATGCGGTCCCGCTGGTGCCAAGACTGAAAGAGAAGGGTGCTGGGGGGTTTGGTGCTGAGCAGGAGCTTGCCTCCACGATAAATGCAGACAGGCATGTCAGGAAAGAGTCCTGTCTCCGGGCCACCGTCCTTTGCTTTCAGCCTTTGGACACAGCAGTAGCAGGACGTGGTTCTTGGAACCGTTAGCGACCATATTTTAACTGAAAAGTCACTGACAGAGGCAAGAGGCTGAGGCAGGAGGAGAGGACTGACAGAAAGAGGACCTTATTCAATGACCAAAGCTGGAACTTCCTATCTCGACTTACTGTTAAACACACAACCTTCTGCTTGTCTGGGGCGTCTAGTACCTCGAGCACATTGTGATCCCGTCTACCCTCATCAGCAGCATTTGACAAACTGACTTCCTCTTTGCCCTTGAAAGGCTTTCCTTATGCTGCTTCCAGAACACCCCTCTGACCGACTTCCCTCCTACCTTCCTGACTGTTTCTCCTTGATCTCCTTTAGGTTTCTGCTCCTCCCTATCCCTTTAAAGCTTAGGAGTATCCCTGAAGTAATTTGAAGTTCTCTAGGGAGTGCCCCAGCACAGCCCCTGGCCTGTTCTCCCTCTACTTTCTCTTGGTGATCTCATCTAATCTAGTGCCTGCAAATATCACCTAAATGTTAGTGAATCCCAAATTTATATCCCTACACCAAAGTCCTCCTATACACTCAGAACTCACAGTCAACTTTACATTCTATATCTTCACAGGTATCTATTATTCATCTCTACTTAACAGCTTTAAGCTCAGTTCATAATAATCACATCCCAAAACCTATGTCTCCATCATCCCTTTGTGTTACAGGCAAAAGCATCCTTTCATGGTTCACACAAATTGTTCTAAGTCGTCTTTGATTCATCTCTCTTTTGCACTCACCCTTCATTATATCCAAGCAAATTCTGTTGGCTTCACCTTCTAACACTTACCTAGCCCCTGACCAATCCTCCACCTAAGCCACCACCAACCTGGTCCAAGAAGCACAATCTCCTGGTAGCACTCCAGCATTCAGTATCTCTTCATTGATCTCCCTGATCTTGCCCTCATCACCATCAACGAATTCTCTACACAGCATTCAGAGTGACCCAGTAAAACTAATTCATTTTGGTTAAAATGACTTTGATTCAAAATCTTTATGGTCTTCAAGACTGTACATGAGCGGCTCTCTACTAACTCTCAACCTCATCTCCTGTTTCTCTTTTCCTTACTCCATTCCTTGCTATTCCTAGAGCGCATTAGTCAAACTCTACCTCAGGGTCCTCCCCCTTGCAATTCACTCCAGCATGTCACATACAGATAGTCACAGGATGATTCCCTTGTGCCTTCATTCAAAAGCGATTTTTCTGGCCTCCCTGGTGGCGCAGCAGGTTGAGCACCGCACTGTGAAGCGGCCGCAGCACAGCAGCACGAGTTCAATCCCTGGCCAGGGAGGGGACCCACATGGTGCGGCAGACCTCTCCTGCCTCACCCGCTGCTCCCCTCAGCAGTGTGTTTCAGTCCATCTGCCTGTTCTGCATCCTGCTCTGTCTCTGGTGAATCCTCTCACCGCCTGTGACTCTGGCCTTTACTCCAGCTCGTTTGCATAAATAAATCTTAAAAAAAAAAAAAAAGCCACCTTTCCCAGGTCACACTCTCCAAAATCAATCTCTCTCACACACACAAATATTTATCTCTGCTGTAGTAACTTTTTCTCTCACTTTGGTACTTTTATTATCACTGTTTATACTATATTTGCTTATAGATTAGCCTGTCTTTCTCACTAGAATGAATGTAACTTCAAGGAGGGCATATTTTAATCCTGTTTTCATTTCTATACCTCAGCACTTTTGATCATTGAGTCTACATTCATTCAATAAATGCTTGTGTGCCAAAGTCAATACACCAATTAAAATAAGCTACATTTCTGCCCTTTTCTAAAGAGTGAATATTTGGAAAGAGTGTTAGAAATGTCAAATTCCTGGCAAGGGTGTTGGGAAACACTCATATATACTCACAGTAGGAGCACAGACCTGTATTCTATTTCTGAAGGGCAACTTGGCAATGTGTATTAAAACTCTTAAATATGCTCACACCCTTGAGAGTTCACCTAAGAGAATGTATTCAAGGAATTTGTCCTGCCAATGTATGTACTTATTCACAAAGGCCCTCAATATAAAATTGCTCACTATATTGAAAAAAATTGAAGCATATTCAGATGACTACATATTAGTCAGTCATTTAAAGTCACATCATTAAAGAATATTTGGTTTAAAGATCTATGAAAACAGGCACCATGTCTTATTTTTTAAATTCAATCTTTTTTTTACATATAAAAACTGGGGCAGGGGCCTCCCTGGTGGCGCAGTGGGTTAAGCAATGCACTATGAAGCAAATCGCAGCCACTGCAGCATGAGTTCGATCCCTGCTGCCTGCCAGGGAGGGGACCCACATAGCGCGGCAGACCTCTCCTGCTGTGTCCGCTGCTTCCCTCAGCAGTGTGCTTCTGTTGATCTGCCTGTTCTGCTCCCCGCTCTCTGTGGTGAATCCTCTCACCCCTCACACCTCTGGTCTGTACCCCAGTGCTTGTATGCATAAATAAATAAATCTTTAAAAAAAAAAAGAACTGGGGCATAGACGAGAGGTATAAGGGCAGAGAGGAGTCACCAGAGAGATGAGGGGAGCAGGGGGCGAGACAGGAGAGGTCTACTGTGCCATGTGCGGTAGTTCCCATGCTGGGGATTGAACTCAGACCACAGAAATGATAGCGTGGATTAACGCTTAGGCTGTCAGGGATGCCCACTATACCCTTTAAATGAAAACAAAAATTAAATAAATGAAGTGCCTTCTGACTATTTGGTATGCGGTTTCTAAATTAGTAGGTATGTTTGTCTCCATTACATATGTGAAAGATATGACATGGAAAATGTACACTTAATTATCAAGTTAAAAGTCATCTGGCACTGATTAAATTAAGAGTCAATTTCCTTTCCTTCCTACTTTTCATTTAAATTGCTGTACCTTTTAAGTAACATACTGTGAAGGGTCTGGTGCCAACTTGACAAATTGCCCAAATTAACTGGTTAACTTCAAGATACAAGAGGGAATTCAAAGTGTACCTTGCTCGGGCAATGTCCCCTGTATTCCTTTCTTCTCATTGACAAACCTGGGGTTTCTGGAAGTTTTGGCTGTGCTGATGGCCAGAGCACCCATGGAGTCTGCCCTACCTGCCCACCTGCCCTCCTCCACATCCCCACACAGCTACACTCACTTGTCCCTAACCTTTACGTCCTTCACTGCTCCCTTATTTCTACTCATAGTGCACCAGTCAGGTCCTGAAAAAAGTTCATCTACATGTGTCCTTATTTTTATTTCTTGGGTCTCAGAAATAAATGTTAAATATTTATTTAAATATTAATCAGCAGACGGTATTAACACTAAGCCAAGACAGACCCTTATGTACCTAAAGGTGTCCCACTATTCTGTTATAGAATCACCTGTATTGTGGCAAGAAACGATTCCACCTAACACTGGTATTTGCAAACTTACCCTTTTCAAAAATTCTACAGTTCTTTTCATTAGCACTATATGGACAGGTGTGATTAGGGACAAAGTCATCATTCTCCCTTATTTGAGAACAAAATACTTCAGCCATGGGCCTGGGAACATGCATCCCGCAACTAAGATTATAATAAACCAAAGACTTAGAGGGATTGCATTCTTTCACCAACTATCAGACACACAAAAAAACAAGTCTTCATATGGTTACCAGCAAGTTTACTACCTGGTGGTGAATGAGCTCACCTGGCACGCCAGTGGAATCCTAGTAGGGAGAGAGACACACAGTGAGTCTCCAGTTCCTTAGAAGCCAAGTCATGGGCAGAGCCACTGTGGATAAGAAAGTCACTGGAACTGCAAATGTATTGCCTTTTCTAAGGTTGCAGATACAGTAAATCAATAAAATTTGCACAAACACACTTAAATCAATGAACTTCATAAAAGTAGTTGGAAAATAGGAGTGAGGAAGCTGTCCATCCCATCATCCACAGCTACTATCACAAATCATGACCCTTAAACTCCTCTTTAATCTCCAACTGTCTAGTTACATATATCTGCATTGCCTTTTTTATTTCAAAGACTGATTTGCATGCACACCAGACACATTCCGACTGCCCATCACCTCACTGTCCTGGTTATTCCTGTCACTACTATCTTTATCAGCGCATTCCTCTTAGGCTTGTCTACCCTGTACACATTTTACCATCAAACATGTACGCACCGTCTGGAGGTGCTTCTTATTCTTTAATGACGACTGAGCTGCAGAGAAGCTGAGTTCACAGTGATACTGTCAGTACCTGGCTCTGCGAGTATGTTCACAAATGTCTGCTGCTTTCAGGTTAAAAAACAACAACAAACTACTTCAGCCATGGGCCTGGGAACATGCATCCCACAACTAAGATTATAATAAACCAAAGACTTAGAGGGATTGCATTCTTTCGCCAAATATCATTAAGCACCTTATTCTTATCTCTTCAAATTCAACATTCCCCCCCTGAAAAATCAACTCTTGCTACTCTATTCCCTATTTTGCTTCATGGCTTTATCATCCATCCATCCAAACAAGAAATCTGAGAAGACACTTGGCACTGAGTCACCACCAAAGGAGCTTAACAGACCCTCTTCCCTCCAAAACACTTTTAATATTTTCACTCTACTTTCTATCCCCAAATAATTGCATGACTCTCACAAACTTGTGCTAAAATGCTAGAACTGATCTACCTCGATGTCCCTCAACACCCATCTGTCACTATACAATCTGATCAGTCTTAATGTTCCCATAGCATATCCTTTTGTAACTCAGCATTTGTACCCCTGGGGATGCCAGCAACTTTCTTGGCCTGAAGAACTCCCAAGGTCATTTCCAATGTCGCCACTCTTCTCTCCCAGCAGGCTGGGTTAGTGGTGTTCCCCTTACTGTGGACACAGTGCTTCATTCTAGTCTCCTTTCAAATCAAGCCAGATGGTATTTTAAAACACCTGTTGTGTAATAGGTACACCCTGATGAGCACTGGAAAATATAAAAATAACCAAAGTCTGGACTATACCCACATGGATCTCAGTTTAGTAAGTGACAGAGAAGTCAGGGAAGAATTACAGTGCAACATAATAAATGAAAAATATCACAAGGGCCTGGAGAATTCAGTGGGGACATAGGAAATGATGACTTTGTGTTCAAATGATTTCCTTACACACCCTTTTTTCACTTCACCCTCTAACTAGTGAGCTTATTAAGGGCATGTTACTTAATCATGTTTGTATTCGCAGAAGCTAATCTAGACTGCCTGGCACACAACAGACACTCAAAACACATCTTGAATGCACAGATAAGAGACTCCATGGTGACAAGTCAAGCATAGTTTATGAGTCATTTCACAATCTCCTCCAGAATGACCTGCCAAGTGAGAAGAATTGTTAGTAATGCCTGCAAAGTGATCAATAATTCACAATGATGGTGTTAGAGAAGATATCTGTCTTCCAAGTGCCTTGACTGGCCCCATCTACTCCCCTCCTCTCCCAAACCCTCTCCCAGACCCAACCATGCACACATGCACACTACACAGCTTGCTCTTGGTCAAGCAAACCCTAACCCCCAATACTGTCTCATCTTGGGGTTTTTAAACTTGCTGCTTCCTTGCTTGGAAAGTCCTTGCATCTGATCTTCAAATAGGTCTCTCTTCCTCCTCCAAGTACTGGATCAGCCTTCAGGTATTGATTAAATGTCACCTTCTTGGCAATGTCTATCGTGACCACCTAATTTAATTCTTGATCACTCCCAGTGCAGGAAGATAGACCTTTGAATTGGGTTTTTTTTCCCCCTCACTATTTACCATTATTTTACTAAACATTTTGTTTACTCAATTTTATGACTCATCATAATAGAACTGAAGCTCAAGAGGGTGAGAATGTTTCTTTTGTGTACCATTCCACGCCCAGAAGCAGCACGTACTCAACAGACTGGAGTGAAATGACCGAATCTGCTGCTTGGATATCCAGGGTAGGCGTTAAGAGCACAGGCTCCAGCAACAGACCACCTAGCCTGTTTCTTGTCTCCCCCAATTCACTGTAAATTTGGGCAAATTAATATTTCAAAACCTTAGTTCCATCTGTAGATTGGGGATAATGATAGCATCTGTACTTCATGAATTGTGAGATATCATGCACCAGGAGAGTTTAGAATAGTGCTGGACACATCATTATCACTGAAAATACACAGCACTCAAAACCAAGCTATTTTTATGAAAAGTAACATGAAGATACATTATTTGAAGTATTTTAGTTACATAAAAATAGAGAAACATCTGTAAACAACTCATTCAAGTTAAGTTTTTGAAAAAGTTATCAGGTGATAATTTCTACTTTTTAGTAATTAGCTGTTATCAAGCCTGTGAGTAAATTTGTCACCATTTTGCTAAGCAGACTTTCAACCAGAAAAAGACAAAACAATGTAAAACTGAAATGGTATTAAATTCCCCTTCACACTAAATAAACAAGAAGTCAGTGTACAAAAAACAACTGAGAAGGAAAAACTTAGCAGGAAAGAGGATATTCCTCTAACAATAGGCAAGTAATTACAAGTTTGGGATGCACTCCTGGTTTGTGAGGAACTTACTTTATTAAGCCATAATAAACTGAATTAAAACAAAGGCTTACCCCTTTGTTATTTCTCAATGTCTAGAAGGAAGTCATCTCTTCTCTAGAAGATAACTAAAGACTTGTCTTTCATAAGGCCTTTCTTCAGATTCTGTAATAATCAGTCCCTGAACACTGTTACCCAAAGTCCTCTGGAAGCATAGAGGGACTTTTCCACACCCTTCACACAGCCCTCTGTGGTGCTGAATCAACATGAGCTTGCCTTCCGCAGAGAGACTAACAGGTCCACAGGGCAGGGAGTGTGTTCTATGCTCCTATAATCCTGCCTGGTTTGGGCTGGTCACTGGCAGGGCAATTTCATTTTCATTTGAAAGAACACACATATTTATCATCTAAAACCTGGTGCAAATTTTTGCTGTTGCTTCTGAAAAATGCTGGCAGAAGTGTCTCTAAAGATGCCTGAAGGAAACATGAAGTATTTATTTACTAGCCGTTTCATTTACCCTACATATTAATTTGCAATAACCATGGAAAATCACTTACATCATAGTCAAATGACAGGGATTTTAAGCCACAGGCCTGAAAAGATCAGTCACGAATTCTAAACTATTTATCAAAACATAAGAATTTAAATTTTTCAAAGTTCATGATGACTCTAATAGTGTTTCTTTAGTAATGTTAAAGATCAGAGCATTCATTCCAGAATCCCACTGCTTGACCTGAACCCCATCTCTGCCACAGTTCAGCTGCACAACCTTAACAAATTATATAACTTCTCTGTGATGCTTTCCATAGCTATACAATAGGAATAAGTCTCACAAACCTACTGGTGAGGATTAAGTGAATTTACAAGTGAAATGACTAGAGTCTAAAGCTTGGTAAACATCTAATAAGTTGCTTTCATTAACATTAGAATTATTGTAAATGATTTTCTCATTTAATTAAATGCATTAAAATATATACATACTCTAAAGAAGTCAAAGTACTGTGAATATGGCTTTTAATCACTTATAATCTGGTTTCATATAAATTTCCAGATTTTGATAAAGTGAAATGAAAATAGCTCTATTGGATTTCTCATATCTTAAAGTTTCAAGAAAATGGCTGTTTTAACTCCAGGTCTGGTTTTCTACTTAATTCTCTGAAAGGATTTATTGAAAACCCCAAGGCAGCTAGAACATTCCTGCTGCTTACCTTTCAGTAGGGTAACTCTGTATGCCTGCAGAGGATATCCATTTGGCTTCAATTTTCTGATACACAATCACTTCATTGTAGAATAAATGGCAACATGCTTTCAAAGGTAGATTGTTTTTGCTACTTGATTTTTTGTTCTACTTTTAATTCTCTGATGATTAAATTTCCTGGCCTCCACACAAACACCTCTCAATTTATTGTGAGCATCCAACAAGCGAGTTGCTATTAATTTTTTAAAAAACATAAACTAGCACAATCAAGTCAGTCTTCCAACCATTAAAATATAAAGCGCAAATGAAAATCCGTAACATTCCTGGTTACAATAACTTTTTTCCATTTACATGAGGAAAATCACAAGACAGAATTTAGTTTTTGACTTAGATTGAAAACTCTAAATATATAACTTAGTTCTCAAGCTTTTTTGGTACACGTTAATAAAAAGCTCAAGTAACTTTTACTAACTTTTCATTAACACTAAATAGACCTTTCACTCTTTAAGGCATAACATTATGTAACACTGAGTAAAGGGACAATAAATGTTCTTCTCTGCTGGGACTGATCATGCAGAAAAAAAATAATTCCAACTTTTGAAATACATGCTGGGAAATAGCATAATTTCTTAAAAGTATATGCACTTTAAGATTCTCTGGGGTTTAAGCATTTTGTAGTTTAGAGAATCATATTAAGAAGCCACTACTCAGAAAATTAGGTGCACTCCCTAGAAAGATAAAAACTCTAACAGCTAATGAAACCCTCATACTTCACAGCCACCCAAGGCGAGTAAACATTTGCTCAGGAAGTTCAATGGTGCCAGAGCAGTTCTAGAACACAGGGTTCCTAAACACAGACCAGGTTGCCAGTGGCCATAGCTCTACATGCCACAAAGACGCAGGTGCTGCCAACATCCAACAGAAGGGCTCATCCTATCATCTGGTAAATGCCATGCACCCCGCCTAGCGTTAAGAACAAAGAGAATCAGAGCCTCCCTGGTGGCGCAGTGGGTTAAGCAACGCACTATGAAGCAAACCACAGCCACTGCAGCACGAGTTCAATCCCTGCTGCCAGCCAGGGAGGGGACCCACATGGCACAGCAGACCTCTCCTGCCTCACCTGCTGCTCCCCTCAGCAGTGTGTTTCAGTGGGTCTGCCTGTTCTGCTCCCCACTCTGTCTGGTGAATCCTCTCACCTCCCGTGACTCTGGCCTGTACCCCAGCTCTTGTGTGCATAAATAAATAAATCTTAAAAAAAAAAAAAAAAAGAACAGAGAGAATCAAAGCTTTGATCTCATTCGTGCCTCAACTCCCCAACTATGGCACTTTTCTTCAGTTTTTCCTCCACACAATGAACACTTCAAACTGATGGAGTCCTCGTTCCCACTCAGCTTCTCTTGGGATGGGAATGACATGTGCTGCCAATCTCTTCCTCTACCCATCTCTCTTCATAGACTGCTCCTCAGAACCTCAAGACCTTGATGTTGGGCCTACATCTAAATCAACAATTCTTAATATTCTCCTTGAGGTGTAAATTTCTCACATAAGAGACTTCATAAGGTGACTGAAAAATGAAACCCCAAAGTACTAAGGTATAGAGAAATAGAAGAGATCCTCTGGGAATTGGTCAGCTTTGTTTTTATAAATTTTTCCCACATGTGTGGACATAACTGTAGAGACACTTCTCAGATCATTCGATAGCAGCAATTATTTTTATAAGGGAACGAACTTCTAAACCCATCTGACATGCCTTAATTTGCTCAAGGTTATGCCTGTTAAAATAAGGGTCTTCTCCACAGAGTGTTTTCTCCATCAGCTGCAATGGTTAGCAGGCTTTCTGTCTTAGTTCCCATGATGAAATATATTGACTTTTCCATTTCCTGTTCTAATTTGTAACAAAGAAATCTGTACATCTGCCAAATTCAGTAAGATACTTAACAGCTACTCATGAAGCTCTTGAACTTTATAAACCAAATATGAATTTAAAAAAAAAACAAAACTATTTCTAAAATAACAAAGCAACATAAATAAAAGTTCACATCAGAAAAGTTTAATCACCTTTACATCCCTGAAAATTTATAATGCATCTTTCAGTAAAATTCAAGGAAAAACTAATCTCTTCATATGTGGTGAGGACACATTATGTCTAGTATATAACACGTATTATTAAGGACTTAACTGGTTATTTGTAAAAAAATATTAAAATGTAATGACTCGTATAAGAGGTACACAATGGTCTATATATGATTCCTCCTGAATAGCTTACAATTTGGTTTATTAAATATGTATTTAATATGTATATTATTTAACACATATATTAAATATGTATAAATATATATTAAATATATGTATTTTCCACCAACTAAACTTTATGTTGGTCAAACATAAAGGCTGTGTCTTCAACTTCTTTTTCTACCTTCCCTGGTTCAAGATGCTAGTCAAGGTTAATGAAAAGCTAAATGGCTTAGGGACAGAATGTGTTAGTTTACATATCCAAAAATTATCTTTCTGACTTTTTGACATTCCTAATTTTACGTAAGCGTAATTCACCAAAACTGCTATAGGAACAACTGAATTATTTTATTCTTACCAGATGTGGACACACGTCTGATTCTCTGAGGAGACAAGGCTCCATCAGAACTGAGATTTCGACTGCTGCTATTTCGCCTCAAACAGGAAACAGAAGGTCCCGCTTTGGCTTTGGGACCAGCTGCTTTTCTCAAACTGGAGGAGTCAGGCTTGGATATACGCCTACCCAAGGTGGTGGAAGTTTTTGAACTGGAACCCTGTGAAAAAAGAGTTAAGATTTTACTCCAGATGTCACCTTCCCTATACCCTTTACAGAAGTGCTGTTATCTGTGTGAAAGAACAGACTATGTCGGAGGGCTGAGGGCACCTTGGTGATGGGTGTGGGATGGTAATGGGTGTCTAAGGAGGTGTGCTCCTATGGCTCTGAGCCACATAGTGTGTTGTAAACCAATGTTGTCTCAATAAAAAAAAGTTTTCAATTAAAAAATAATTTAAATACAAGTGAGAATTTTATTGCAAACCATACCATCCCACAGTATTTCATTGAAGTACTATCCATGCAAAAGAAGCAATTTCTATGCGGAAATATGCCTGATGGATATTTGATTTTCACTATTACCATGAAGAAATTGAAACTCAAGAAATACCTTTTGTTCCTACCAGTGAAACTCTTCCCAAGCTGATCAGAGACTCTGGTCAGATTCAGGGTACAGCGCCTGTGCTCGCCCTGAAGGCCCTTCTCTGGCATCCAAGGAAAATAACTCTGTATTTGGTTTCTCTGGCAGAGCTCTTTCCCGGACCTCCTTTTTCCTACCTGATTATTCCTTCTCTGGAACCGCTTCTTCTCTACCTTCAAATGCTAGTTATTGTGAGCTTCCTAAACTTGACCCTCTTTCCTCGCCTTATATTTTGCATCTCTCTAGGTGATCTTATCCACCGTTTCAGCTACCACTAACACACTGTGATCCGCATATGGCTCTTATACCATATGACTCAACTGACACTGATTTGATATCAAATGGAATCAATGCACAACTGAAAATAAACCTCTGAGGATACTTTCACAGACGAACAAGAAGCAATGTCTAAAATTAAGCAAATTCTACCCACCCACCTTAAAACTCATCTTTTCCCATATTTACCACAACACACTCTGTATTGCCCAACTTAAAAAAAAAAAATCAAGAGTTATTTCTAGGTACCTCCTTTCTTACCAAATAAACCCCTCATGATTTCATTCTCTTGCCTCTTTATCTGCCACAGTACAGGCCTGCATCATTTCTCACCAGAATTATTGAAATCCTATCCTCGGGACTGAAACCTGTCCTTTCTGGTTTCACCAGTCTATCCAATTAATCTTCCCATTCACTGCTAAGGCAATCTCTGTAAAGTCAAAAATGGGTTAGGCCGCTTCCCTCTGTCTTCTATATAAAGTCAACTCTTGTTCGTGAGGTACAACAAGTCATTCTGGAAGACACCTCTTGCCAACCTGTGCAGCTTATTCCTACTGCTTGCAGTCCTGCGTCCTGGCTCAGCTCACACAAAGCACCTGGGTCTTTTAAATAACAATATCTTCTCGTGTTTCTTCATCTTCGTACATGTTATTTCCTCTACCGAGAATACTTTCCCAATGCATACTTGTCCTTTAATATCCAGATAGTGACTGCCATCTCCTCTGATCACCACCACGCTGTTCTGCCTGCTCTAGCACACATCTAAAAATACTCCCTGTGGGCTGCCAAAGCAGTATTTAGAGCCACCCCTCCCCACTTTGGCTTAACTTCTAATAGTACCCACTTTGCTGGATACCAGGTCGAACCAGGAGCTGTGTCTTTCTTCTCTAGATCCCAACAACCGCTGTCACATATATATGACATAGTGAGCACCCAAAAAAAATGCTTCGGAAATGAGAGCCTGGGCCTTACCCAAAGTACAAATTCCAACACTGTAAGCTATAATTTGTATTCTCCCTTTATATCAAGAAGAACTGAGCTTCACAGGAACCAAATGACTTACCCTAGAAAACTCAATGAACGATGGAGTTACAGTTTTGAAACTATTCTTATCTCCAAAAATCCAACCTCTTAACTTTTAAGCTCCAGCTTCCTCAAATACCATTCTTTGTTAAGTCATATATGAAGAATATCAAATAGGGATATGTGAAGCCCCATACTGATGGCAGTCACACTCAACTCTAGGTGAATTCAACACTAACTCAATAGTGGCCTGTGATGGTTTGCCCAGCCCCTTCCCCATCAAACATGTAAATGTGTCAGGTGTGAATAGCGAAACTAAGAATGAATGATGCTTAAGATCTCAACATAGAAAAATGAGTTTTTTTATACAGTTGATAAAGTAAAAGGGGCCAGGGCTGAAAATACAGGAATCCTCACTTCAAAATTCGTAAGATTGAAAAAAAGTGCATCTTTCTCCAAGATGTATTGGGACCCCCTTTAACATGATTCCATATTCTTTCTTCAGTATCATATCATGAACCTAAAACATGCACTTTCACTCTGCACTCAGGAAATATAAAGCTCACTTAGGTAATGTACACATCAGACAAACTTTTACTTCCAAAATTATACAACAAATTCTATTTAAGGCAAACACTCTTTAAAGAAACTTTTTGCTAGTTTTTCTAGTAATTGGAGACCAATACACAATAGAAGTCTCCCAGGAATCAATGAAGACTAGGTTTTTATATGTATCTATAAACACTAAGAATGCTGATTAGAATTACAGAGGTCATAATTTTTTTAGCAAAATTACAAATGATATGAGTTCCCTTAAGTTTTGACAAAAAAGCTTTATAAAAGAACAAAGTAATTAACTTCTGAAATATTGGGCAATCTCAGTTTGAACAATGTGGAAAGCAGGTCTTCCTAATAGATTGATCATAAAAACCAAAACATCTCTAGAACAT
Organism: Galemys pyrenaicus; assembly: GCA_019455555.1. NCBI lineage: Eukaryota > Metazoa > Chordata > Mammalia > Eulipotyphla > Talpidae > Galemys > Galemys pyrenaicus. The sequence goes on from JAGFMF010011796.1 coordinate 15,436,088, forward strand.
ATTTGTGCAAGAATATCAATTCCTCTAGCATTCCCTAGGCAGTCTAATAAACTAGAACAGCCCTTAGCACTTACTCCACTTTTGTATTTCATTCCTTTCACACAGATGTCTCACATCTGCCTTCACATCTGCCCTCCACTGCTGGCCCAGAGGACCCTTTCATGAGCCCAAGAAAAGCCTGTCTGGGGCTCAAAATACATGCGAGTCCCCACAGCCTAAAAGACAGCCAAGGACAAGTAGACACAGCTCCACAGAGGCTTGCCAAATGTTTTTAAAACTCAGAAAACTAGCTTCCTTGTGCTATTACCAAAATGTGTAATTTTTGAAGTAAAGCTAATTCCCTCACAAACCCCAATAGCTGACAGGTGCTACAGAAAACATACAGCTTTTTCACTATACATAAATAAAACATGCTTTATTTTATGTGCCAGGAATATCCCAGGGTTCCAAGAAACCTGATACTTATTAGTCTAACCATCTCACCTTTGGGTTTCAGAGATGACTAGACATAAATCACATTAGCTGATTGGGGGAAGAATCCAGAAAAATGCTGTTCAAAGGAGAGGGCTATACTTTCCAGAGCGATTTTCTCCAGAAGAGGTAAGAGTTATTTTTATGTTGACATGTTTACAAGCAACCCCTGGGCATTTCTACTTTTATGCTCTAATGTTTACAAGCAACCCCTGGGCATTTCTACTTTTATGCTCTAATATATTCTAAAGTTTCTTTTTTCTAGAAATATAAAATATAATCAGCTACTTAATTTTAGATAACTACACTAAAATATAGTATCTTGTTCTTTTTGCATACTATTAAACAGAGGAGTAATACACTATACTGAACTGGAGGATGTTTTCTCAATCTGAAGGTTTCTATATTGTAACCAATTAACACTAAATGTTAGATGACTGAAAGTAAAAGTGCACTCCTAGCTCTGCAATATTATATAGACAATTTATGGATAATCAGTTGCTAGTATTGGGTCCTTCACCATCCCCTGAAACCAGCAAAAATTTCACTTACCGAAAACACAGAACCATATTCAAAGGTGTCATTCAAAATTTCCTTTTTAAGTTCTTGTTTTTCCATAGGTGCCCCGTTTTCCTTTTCACCCTTCTTTTCAGGGCTAATCCTATTGACGTTGGAAGCATATGTCATTTCCAAACACTCTGTGCTTTCCATTTTAACAGGGAGTATGCCTTTGATCTGAAAAAACGTAGCCACGGACCCAGTCTCACAAGCCGAATTAGAAGAACTTGCTTTGTCAACATCTTCCTGATTTGATTTCATGGCAGATGTTGTTCTTGGAACCTTGTGTGAAGCATTTTTAGAATGAGTTGTAACATGCACAGCCTGGCTAGTAATGAGTTTATTAAATTGTTGCTTGTGTGTCTTGTTAATTAAGATTTCTGTTTTTGTATCTGCATTCAAATCAGATCTTGGTGTTTTGTTCAAAACTGTCAACTGTCTTGAGGACACTGGAGAGGGTGATGAAGCAGTGGTTAAGTGTGGTCTAGTTATGACCTTTGATAAAGCTGGGTCTTTGGGCTGCAACACCGGTCTAGATATAACCTTTGCTTTAACATTCTTGAAGTTTGGTCTTGGGTAGCTTATAATTTCAGTTTTTCTAACTTTACTGCCTACAGGGGTATTTGTTTTGGTTGCTGATTTTCCTAGGCCAGGTTTAGAAACATTTAGAGATGTCTTCTTCAGGCTTGGTAAGTTTCTGAGATCTCGACTATTCCTGTCTACCTTATTACATTTCTCTGGTGCTGCAATAGGTGAAATAGAAAAGGTAGTATGTGTGGGTTCTAGGACTGGTGTTGACATGCAAACTGCATTATTTGTGTTAATAACCATATCATTTGCCTCCCAAGTCATTTCAAATGATGAAGCCACCTTTTGTACTGGTGGGCTACTTATTATCAGTTCTTTTTTGGTTCCCAAAATCTTTTCATTGGAGGCAATATGTGTGTCTTTAGCCATAGTCACTTTATGCTCTGGATCCAGTGCTTGGGCATCACTTTTATCAAAAGCTGGCACCAGTAAAGGGCATTCATCATCTATAATACAACTAGACACTGTTTCTCTTAGATTTTGGCCCACTTCCTTTTGCTCATATGAGCTGTGTGAATGTGTCTCACTGTTTGGTTCATCTTCAGATAAACAAAAGAACTCTTGTAATACAGACCCATTGGGAACTTCCATGCCATCAGAAACTGCTGTTAGAGCTTGTATCTCTCTTTCTCCAACTAGTCTTTGCTGTGACCCATCTGTGAATTCACTGGTAACCTTTCCTGAAGAATATTGATGCTGACTTCCAATATCTGGAACAACATCAGTTTGCATCACATCAGAAAATGCTATGTAAGTGGTATCCTGAGACGCTGATGCTGCGGTTTGAGGGTTTTCAAAGCTGCCTCCATCACCACTCATTTCTCTCACATGCATCTTATCAAAATGGGAAGTTGTACAAGTGGGACAGGATAAAGACACATTTTTACTTGTCACATTGGTTGGCTGTAGATTTCCAGAGATATGCAAAGGAGAACTCTTTCCCTCCGCATAACATGTGATAAAGGTGCAGTTCACTTTATCCACTCTTACATCAAATGTCTGGTTTAGTTCCAAGGCAGTTGGGTAGTCTGTACAGTTCAAGTCATTGTTAGGTTTCCACTTAAAAGGTAGCGATGTCTCAACATTCTGGTCCTGAAATATTTCTAGGGAATCAGAGTTACCATGCAGGTACTTGGGCTCCTCGCTATTCATACCACGTGCAGATGAACAACATTCAGAATCCCTAGGGCTGTCTAGCCTCTCCTTACTAGTGAAAGCACTTGAAGATTTTTGGTGACTAAGTGCTTCAACACACTGAGGTTTTAAAGAAATATTCTGACCAATGTCCACAGCAGAGTTGCTTTCATAATCAACCACCATTTCATCTGCATTGTCAGAATTCCAGTTCATAGTATTGGTGTAAGAGTTTTGTGTAAGTGGTGATTTTTGGTTATATGCATATGTGTTCCCATTTTTGTCACTGACAAACAAGGACTGCAGTTCATCTCCTGTCTTGTCATTTGAATTGTCATCATTCATCCTGAACATTAACTTTAAACCTCTGCCATTTTATTTCTTCTTTAAATCCTTTCAAATGAGAAGGAAAATCTGTCCATCTCCTAAATTTTTCAGCACAGTTGAAATTTTCTTAGTTTAGATGCTTTGACGTTGAAATTTGTTTTCTGTAAGATAAAATGTTTAAGTCAAATAAATATTAGGAAAATTAATAAGTCACCCTTAAGTTTAACCACTTTATTTTAATATTTAGAACCTATACCTATAAGGATAATTAAGATACCACTAAAGTATCACCCATTTCAAAAATACTTTTGCATTTGAGAGAAAGGGGCAGAAGAGAAAAGAGACACTTTCTAAAATTGTTCCTACAAATGACTTCAAATCTGAGATGTCTCCTCCCTTCTAGCGATTCTTAACTTTTCCTAAAGTTCAATATGACAGTAGTGTTTTCCTCTTACTTACAGAAATACCACTGATCCTGATTTGCCTAGGGCAGTTCCAACTTATGCCTGCTGTCCCAAAACAATAGTAGTGACTTTCTCATTTTCATAGGGGTCTCCAAGTGTTTTTCTGGAAAATGATTACCACGCAGACCAAGAAGGCACAGCAAGTGGGCTAATAAAGATCAATGAAGATTTAGTCACACTCCTCTTTTCCATTTTTCATCCCCTATCTTAAACACATCTCATTACAAAGTTGAAAAAATAAAAGTTAATTCTCAAAGTAGTACTCTACTGGTAGTTCTTTTAAAAAAGTATGACATAACAACTATATTCTTCAGTATCTATGCAAGAGAAATGAAAATAAATGTCTAAACAAAAATGTATACACAAATGTACATGATTTTAATAGAAGCATTCTGGACCAGGGCCTATTCTTCACCAACACCAGGAATAGAGCAATGCATGATACAGCACCAATACAATGTTACAATTTAACAATATTACACTAAGTAAAAGACTGACAAAGGGCTAAATAAAACACTATTTACATGAAAATTCCGGTGAATTCCAGTGGGATGGGTTTCTTATGAGGGCAATCAAACTATTGTAAGGATTATGTTGAAGGTGGGTTATACAATGCTGTAAATACACTAAAAATTACTGTACTAGGGCCTCCCTCATGACACAAGGGGTTAAGCACTGCACTATGACGCATCCATAGCCACTGCAGCAAGTGTTCAATCCCTGGCCAGGGAGGCGACCTCTCCTGCCTCTTCCGCTGCTCCCCTCAGCAGTGTATTTCAGTCGATCTTCCTGTTCTGTTCCCCACTGTGTCTCTGGTGAGTCCTCTCACCGCCCCACACACACACCTCTGGCCTGTTCCCCAGTTCTTGTATACATAAATAGATCTTTAAAAAAAACTACTATACATTTAAAATCATTAAAAATAACCCATGTGAGCATTTAAATCCAAGAACTTTTGCAAACAGCTAAAATAATACACTTTTGATCAAACTGAAATGCTTCAGAAAACCCAAACATTCAAGCCAGGACTGCTAACACATTACACAGTCACACATACATACATACATATATACAAACATACAAACATTCACTCACTTGAATTGACAATCTAGTGTCTGGCATTTAATGTCAGTTGGGTGTCATGGATGTTTTGAAGAAATGGAACATCCATTTTAAAAGTAATTGCCACTGTAATATAAATTAAGCAATTATATCAGTTTTCATTTTGCAATCTTTTCTCTGAATTCACACTTTGGTGACCTGTACACAATCAAGAGAAAAGGAGTGATGGAAGAACTGGAAGGATCAGTCAGTGTTCAGTGTGTTTCTGGTTGTGCATCGTGAAACCAGTTCTCACTGAGGGGAAAAAGACGCAGAGTGTTTCTTTACCTCAACAGCCTACATGCTCCTATGCATATGAGCATACTCTCAAGGAGATTCTGAATCTTAAAATATGGACTGTCTGACATATGGTAATAGAAAATATAAATTGGTAACTTATTCCCAACAAGGCTGTTTAGTTAATAAAGGAATCACTGAAGTAATAGTTATTTTAGATAGCACTTTAACAAAAGTTTTCATGAAACACAAATTTGTTTCATTTTTAATTTTGGTACAAACTATGTTCAAGTTCTTTAAATCAAGAGATATTTACACATTTTATTGGACCTCTACATATAGTAGGTAATTTCAAAAGGTATTAAATACGCTAGACCTTTTTGTTTCCATGAATTCCATTATTCATTTAAGATGTGGCATAAGCAAACAGGAGCATAAGATCAGAAGCATTCGCATAGATGACCGAAGTGATCTGTCAGTATGAACAATCATTTAGTTTACTTCATGGAACTCTTACTATTCTAGTTCCCTCTTCCAAAACACATAAAAAATAATTTTTAAGAACCTGATAAAAACCTAACAAAGTGAATGTTTCCATTGTCTAAGCATTTTATTTTTAAAATGAATAAATAGGACAAATTATACCATGACTACAATGTTTCTAGTTTTCCTCCTTTATGAATAATAATACACTAAGTATCTTTTTCAATCTTTATTTTCTTTGAAAAACTTCCTGGAAACAAAAATAATTACTGTCAAGGGATATGATTTTTAAGATTCTTTAAAAAATAATAATTTTGCAGACTTTATAAAGGTAGTGTTCTTTTTAATATATCTACTAATAATTATATGTTATAGATATTGGCCTGAGTTTTGTTTTTAAAGCTTAAGTCTCCCACTATGTGAAAGCTTATGTCACCATTGTTTCTCAAGCTTTGCTCCATGTCATCGTAATACAAGAACATTTCTACTGGCTATAAAATTCCACTGAAGTCTAAATAGTTTGAATTTACACATTAGTAGCTTACAAACAGTAATAGGAAAATAAAGAACATGTCAACTGTTCAACTTTCATATGCCTGTTTAAAATACTTGAGGTTATAACTGATGAACATTCCAAATTGATGAACAAAGCTTTCCCAAAAAATTACAAAATATATTTAGAAATACTTGAGAGTTTCTATAGTAAATAAATTTCCTGAAGCATTTACTACCTTTGTAGATATGAGTAAAGAATTAGTGTATCAGGATTTGAATATCAAAAAGAATTTGAATATAAATCGATCAGTTACAGGGCTAGTTGGAAGATCAACTTCAGTCACTGAACATAAATATAGCTTCACATTACTTTCACTATAAAGATAAAATCATGAACAAGAAAGGGTTGACCAACTTTCCCTCAGGAGTTGTGCCAAAGTTAAAAGTTAGCTATCTTGTTTTCATGGACTATTTCATTCCTCTCCAACTTTCAGAATAGTACTGATATTTCCCACCATGTGCTAGATTATTTTCATTGACTTAGTCTCACCTGAACTGGGAAGCAATGTCTTTCTATTTCTGTACTTGTAAGAAAGTTTGCAGTATCAAAGTAACTATATTGGAAATGATTTACACTAAAACAAAAGCAAAACATTAATAAGTAAAATTAGAAAGAGAAAAAGGCTGGAACAAATCATTCTCCCCCAAAAGGGTTAATCTCTCAGTTGTCTTTCAGTAGCATTATCAAGGAGAACAAAGCAGAATGATGAAGTTACCTTTTTAAGAGAGTCATGTGAGAAAACAGATCTTTTTCAGAGAACATTTTGTTTGAGAGAGAAAAATTCCCTACTTATTAAGATTTGGGAATATGATAGGGCAACTCCTCTTGAACAAAAAGATATATCAAAATATGGATTTCTATGATTATTTATAAGGTTAAAAATGGATAAATATGACTAAAAGAAATGGCCTAGTAAAAAGAACTATTAGTACAAGATTTCAGGTAATTTTACCTCCTGTGGAAAAAACAAGATTACTTTCTAAATCACAGCTTAAAAATGACTTCTTGGGCCCTCCCTGGTGGCGCAGTGGGTTAAGCAACGCACTATGAAGCAAACTGCAGCCACTGCAGCACAAGTTCGATCCCTGCCACTGGCTGGGGAGGGGACCCATATGGTGCAGCAGACCTCTCCTGCCTCGCCCACCGCTCCCCCCAGCAGTGTGTTTCAGTCCATCTGCCTCTTCTGCTCCCTGCTCTATCTCTGGTGGATTCTCTCACCCTTCACATCTCTGATCTGTGCTCCAGTTCTTGTATGAATAAATCTTTAAAAAAAAAAAAAAAAGACTCTTATTCCCCAAAGATAAAAACTTAAAGATGCAAACTTAAATATAATCAATTTCATACTAATTAAAATCATTATAATATAATTGAACCAATTAGCTTTAATATTAATTTAATATTAAAGCTGGCAAACCAATTCAGACGTCTTCATTTTACAAATGAGGAAACCATCTCTAAGAAATAGATTGCATGACCTGGCTTAACCATTGTTAGTGGAAGATTACTGTTAGGTTATACAACAGTTGCGTGCCTCCCTTACTAACTGAACTACATCAGCAGAGACTTATGCATCAGTTGGTGCCTTCTATATCTTCCTATTACCTGCAGTGACTAGATCAATAATTTAAAATTAATACAGCCAATTTTCCCACACCATATGACAATTCTGAAATAAAGTACTGTTTCCACAATCTAAGTGCCAAGGACAAACAGATAATGAAAATGTGGTATATATACACAATGGAATACTATTAAGCTTTATTTTAAAAAGGTGAGCTACTGCCATTTGTGACAATACAGAGGGAATAGAAGAGAGTATGCTAAGTGAAACAAGTTTGAAGAAAAAAGAAATAATGGATGATTTCATTCACATATTTTATGAATATACAACAAAGTAATAAATCAAACCCTACTAAAACCACCTATTAATTTGACTGCAGAACTGAGACTACCAGAGGTGGAGGGCTAGGGGTGGGAAGGAAAGGGTGGAAAGAGCTCAGTGGATTATGGAGGATTATATGTGCTTTTGTTACAGGGCAGTGTAACCCCCAAACCTGCCTGCTCTAAATAGGTTCTGCCATCCACCACATCAAGATAAAGCATATAGACTGTAATGGAAAGGAACTTTAATACAATTAGTATGAAATATAGAAAAGAAAGAACACAGTTTCCAAATCAAGCACTTAAAGTTACCTATCCCCTCATGAGTAAAAATGCAGTCAAAAAGGATTGACCCAAAGCAAGGCCCAAAATCCTGCCACAAGTCTAAAGCACCTTCTGGCATAGAACCATCAAGAAGGGTCAAAAACAGTCAACTTGTCTGGGAGGAAAAGAGCAAAATCAAAATCAAGATGAAAGCTGCCACTGTTAACCTCCCCACGGGTCTCACACCCACCTCTGTTCCAACCATTCCCGACCAAGAAGCAAACACAGCTTCTTCATGTCTCCCTGCTCCATGTGTCTCCTCCAGGTCTTCTTGCTCTCCCTCCTGCTTCTTTCCTTCTCCAGTCTCCTCTCCAGCTTCCCCTTCTTTCTCAGCCCCACCCTCAGCCCCAGTTCCCTGGAGCAGGGAGACTGAAACATCCCCTTTTCCTGGGGACCACCCTGTTACATTTTAATGGTGAGTATGGTATAATAACATACCCTGGAAGAAGTGTGACCTTATACCTTCAAAACATGCAGTGTTGTAAACCAGTATCACCTCAAGTAAAAACAAACTTTAATATAAAACAAAAAATGTATTTCCATAAGTCACATGTGAAAATTAGTTTCATTTTTTATAGTCACAGAAAAATTTCAATTTTATTCTTTATATAAAAATATGGCAAACCAATCTAAGATGTGAATATAAATACAGTTAATATTTATAGCTTCCAAATCATTGTCATATCAGTTTTCACAGCAATCGTGCCACAAATCACAAACAGTAGTTGTTTTCAAACCCAAAATATAACCTGATTTTCACCTTACTTTTAAATAAGACATATGAACAGTATCTAAGCTACATATTTTATCCTGAATTCAAAAATAAGCAGTTGAACAAAAAACATCAGCATATTATGGATATATTCATAAGTTTTTATCTCCTGTTAACACCAGGAGGTAAAAGACTCGGGAATAGGGTAGTTAATAATTTTATCCCTAAGCCAAATCATTACGCTATTGTTCACTATGGAGACTTAAATTCTTAAATTAGCTCCTGGAACCTCCCTTTTGATAAAGCCAAAAACCTCTGGAAGCACAAAGCTTAGTAAAGCACATCTCACTTCAGAAACCAAAAATTTGCATACTGAGTAGTCAATTTCCTAAGAACATAATGATTTCCAATGAAGCCATTAAGCAGGAAAAGCTAGAGTAGGTTTAATGGATTTCAAAATGAAGACTATGGAAGTACCATGGATACTGGGAACAATTGACTTTGAGTGTACAAATTTGAAATTATCTTCATCGTCCTAAAACTTTCTCAGACTTTAATGTGCATACAAATCAACTGGCCCTCCCATGAAAAAACACAACTGATTCTGTAGCTCTGGGGCGGGCCTCCGAGCCTGCATTTCTAGTCATTTCCTGGCAGTTCTGATGTTTCTGGTCCATAGAGCCCACTTCAAGGGCAAAGATGCAGCAGAGAACTTTGGGGGGGAAAAAAATCACACCTATTTAGTCAACCAGAGCGTTAAGTCTAATGGACTGTCAGAGCCGGTGACCTCATCATATCTAGCTGTAAAATTTGTTACTCTAACTAGAACTAGACTTTCCTTAATTTTTCCTTACTTTTCCCCGTTTATTAGTTTTTAACTTTTCTTACATTGTTGTTCATTTTTGTACAGGATTTGATTTCTCCCCTCTGGTGTTTTTTAAATATCCCACCACCGCATCACTTGTGAGCCATCACCATGGTCCTTTGCGCTCTTCCCATCCCTGTTTTGATCCCTCCCCCGCCTTCCCTGCTTTAAGCCTCAGATCCATAGTTGCCTACATAGGGTTTCCATACGGTGAACCCTGTCTGCTTTCCTCTCAGTAACTAGTAACTAGTAACTCAGTAACTAGTAACTAGTAACTCAGTAACTAGTAACTACATAGGGTTTCCATACGGTGAACCCTGTCTGCTTTCCTCTCAGTAACTAGTACTCCCTCTAGAGACCAAGTTTACAATTGCGGTGAATGCTGCTTCTAAAACCTACTTCACTTAATGAAACCTCCAAGTGGAGGGCTTTCAATTAGTTCTACCTTTCTCTATTCCTTTACTTTCTCCACTCAGTAAAAATAAAGTGACTTGGTGGATTCTGCAAATTTTGATGGAATCACCTGAACAAGGACTAGGGTGAGGTGAGGGCAGAATCTGAAACTAATGGGAGCAGGGGAGTTACAAGTCAGTGAGGCTGATGCCGCATTGTTGTTTTTAACTTTGATTTTGTTCTGTGGAGTTTTTGCACTATTTTTTTTTTTTAATATTATTAATCGTGACCGAGTTTTGGGCACCACTTAAATTCTTGAGTTGAAGTGAGTGCTTTATCACCTCACCCTAATTCTAGCTCTGCTACCCATGTTGCCCCAGGAACAGGTCCTGTCCCTTCACTGGAAAGGGATGGGAAGGATGGCGTTTCTAAACTGCAGTGACTGGGTGGGTAAGTGTGCCCCTCAAACACAGTTCTGTCCCTCAAACTAGCTTTCATTTATAAATATAAAGTTCTACAATTGCAGAATCAGCAATTAAAATTCATCTACAATCTTACCTATACTAATTGATCCATCCCTTCTCTTTTCCTTATTTCTCAGATGGTTCATAACTAAAGAAGGGAAGAAAGATAATATTCAAGAGTTGCTAGAGAGACACCAGATCCAAAATGGAGTCAAATATGCTAAGTCCCATGTCCACAAACCAAGATTTAACATATAACCTTAGAAATGTAAACTTTAATAGGGCAAGCTGGAATTTCTGTATCGGCACTCCTTATGCAATCTGCCTGACAGATCCCTTCCATCCCCTAAAGGATGGCAGCTTTGCCTGAAACAATTTCCTCTTATCTCACCTCATTGCTATCGCCAAAAGTCTCCCATTTTGTAGAGCTCTTCAGTGCTCCTTTCTACTTGCCAGATGTGACGTTGGTCAATTCATGGATCATTCAAACAAGCCAGTCAGATGTGTGATTTTTTGGGGGTAAGTATTGTTTAAGGAGTTACTGATCAGTCCTAATATGTGTGGACCCCAGTACCAGAGACCAGCGCCCTGGTAAGGCAGACAGCATTTACCTATAGCTGCTGGAGTTTGGGGTGGTCCGAGGCATGACTCAGAAAAGGCTGGAGCAATGATAATACCCCAAGAAAGCACACGAGGCTTTGGGCAGTGGTTTTTCACAAATCATGGCAGGAGAAAGTCTGTGTTTTAACCACCAGCTCAGCCACCCTCAAGAGCAGTCTTGCAAGGTGGGTATTTTGGGGGCCTTCTCAAAGCTGTAAAAATGCTACATTCAATAACACACTATGAAAAATAAACAAGGAGTCAAGTCTGCAGGAGCAAAACACATGGGATAAGTGGGTTTTCTGTCATGGCCACAGCGGCTGTCTTTGGTTTGAGGCACAGGCCAAGCATTATACACACTGGCGGTCTGCAGCATGCACCCTGCAATCCAGCTCACTCTTGCAGCTGGAATGCTGGCTTTAAATAACACATAATATCCAAGAGGCTTTAAGCCTAGACTGTACATTCTTTTGCCCCAAGTGGGAAACTTTAGCTCATGGTGACTCTGATGACTCAATAGATAAGTGGTCATTTCCATGGAAGCAGTATTGCACAAGTCTATAATGTAAAGAAAATAGGCTTGGACTGCACAGCTAATTCCAAGCCATTTAGGTCTTGGCACCCCAGGACAAGCTTGTAGCAGGCAGACATCTGATGAAGACAACACCTTAGCCTACCCCTGGCATATGTATGCAGGCAGCAGAGGCCTCATCTGATACCAGCAGAGAGCAGGGACGCGGTAGGCTGACACCAATGAGGCCCGCCTGCAACCACAGGGAACAGTCTGTACAGGCTTTTTAGACACTGGTGGTCAAATAGTATTTATTGTTTTTATTGTCACAATAGATTTCTGTAAATACTAGTATGAGTCTAGCTTTAAATTGTTCATAATAGATCTGGTAGGCAATGTTAGGGGAGCTGCCCAGAATTTTCTTCTGTATTGGAACACAGTGAGAAAAAGGTGGGTGAGGCAGGGAAACCCATGTGGCTTTTCTAAAGGCTCAAGAGTCACAATACATCCATCCTGTCAGGCGCATGCACACCAGTACAAAAAAAGGGTTTCCAATTAACATCCAATTGGATAATTAAACATTATCTATCCCCAGAAGGGGAGGATATAAACCTACCCCCAGAAGGCAGGCTTCTCAGACTTAGTTCCAGAGCTAGAGGCAGTGGAAGCAGCTCTTATGCTGAGACAAAACTGAGAATGCCTCCTAGTCAGAGTAGGTGTGTCACTAGCCAGGGGCCCACGGGTGCAGCAGACGGTCTTCAGGAACACTAAAACCTGTTCTTGAAACCATATTCCCTGAACATTTACTTTATCTGCTCTATTATTTGAGTGCTAGGGGATTGCCTTGTCTTCAAGTGTAGTGATCTGGGGCGAAGAGAGCATGGTGCTCACCTGTGTTTTCTCCCCACGCTGCCTGCTCAAAGCACACGGCCCCTGAGCCTCTGCAGTAACCACACCCATCCTGGGCAGAAGTGCAGGCGATGGCTGCTGAAAGAATCACAACTCTACCTTGGTTTCAGGAGCAATTTAGCCTTACGAAACCTAAGTACAATAGTGGCTAGCATAATTACTGGAATGTAATTCTGGCCTTTTTATTTTTTTTAAAGATTTACTTATGCAGACAAAAACTGAGTTAGAGGCTAGAGGTGTTGGGGGATGAGAGGACTCACCAGAGACAGAGTGAGGAGCTGAGAAGATGGATGTACTGAAATACACTGCTGAGGGGAGCAGCAGGTAAGGCAGGGGAGGTCTGCTGTGCCATGTGGGTCACCTCCTTGGCTGGGGATTGAACTCATGGCCGTGGATGCATCAGAGTGTGGTGCTTAACCCCTTGCACCACCAGGGAGGCCCCAATTCTGGCCTTTTTAAACTCAGTCTCCAGGAAGCCAGCTCCAGAGGGCAGGCTTTCTGTTGTCTGTTTTATTAACCAAAATATCCCCAGCATTCAGAGAAGTATGGATCTTCCTAAATATGTCCTAATAAACCCGAGTTGAAAATATTGAAAATTTAAAAATGCGTTTAAGAAACCTCAACCACAGAACAACATAGCTTAGCTTGACTGACATGCTCAGCCTGTACGTGCGCAGGATATTTACCTTAGCCTACACCTGGGCACAGTCACCTGCACAAAGCCTATCTTATACCAAAGTACTGAATATGTCAGACATTGATGTAGATATGTGGGATGTGCAAACACAAAACACAACATTCCCAAAATGCTAGCAACACTCCCGATGCCTGGCGGAATATCTTGTGAGCACGTGGTTGATGTGAGCGGAGCTTAATGCTGTTACCCAGCATCACAAGTTCGCCCGGCTGAGGATCAAGATTCAAAGTACAGTTTCCACCGACTTGGCCTTGGACTTTTAACTCCTTTGGAGTTTGGACTTCATCTGGACTTTAACTTGCAAGTTAAAATTGCACGTGACTCTAAAAATTGTATGTTTTTTTCCTGAAAGCATGATAGTGGTAGAGGTTTTATATTCAAATTTAAGCATCACCATATGCTATTGGAACCTTAACTGTGTCTTGAATCTCACTGCACACCTTTAAAAATCTACGTGGGACTATTAACTAAAGTTATGTGGGACAACATGGTTGTGCATCATTTGAGATTGGAAAGAGAAATATAAATTTAAGCCTCAAGCACTGACTGACTTTGGGTTTGACTTAATTAATGCACCAGTCAGTCTTTACAAACCTTCATTGCCCATCGAAGGTGCTAGAGAAATACCCAGAGAAGCAACTGTTTTACTGGAGAACTGTTTTACTCTTGAAGGTCTGAACAAGGCACTGGTGACATCTATCAGCTACAGTGTACGTACAGCGCATTAAGGGAACGAGGAGTAAAGGCACTGGAGGCAAATGTTTCTTGCCACGTCTGAAGTTTCTTTTTATGTGGGAGTTCAATTAGATTCAATTAAAAAATCGTACCCAGGGCCTCCCTGGTGGCGCAGTGGGTTAAGCAATGCACTATGAAGCAAATCGCAGCCACTGCAGCACGAGTTTGATCCTTGCTGCTGGCCAGGGAGGGGACCCACATGGCACAGCAGACCTCTCCTGCTGTGCCCACTGCTCCCCTTAGCAGTGTACTTCCGTTGATCTGCCTGTTCTGCTCCCCACTCTCTGTGGTGAATCCTCTCACCCCCCCACACCTCTGGCCTGTACCCCAGTGCTTGTATGCATAAATTAAAAAAAAAAAAAAGAGTCCAGGGTCTTATGACCTTTAAAAAAAAAATTGTACCCAAACAATATCTAATAATAATGTATCTATGACATAAAGGATAACATCCCTGTGCTGTTTTCTTCCTTAAATCTTCATCAAATTTGGGCATCCCTGGTGGCACAGCGGGTTGAGCACCGCACTGTGAAGCATCCGCAGCACAGCAGCGCGAGTTCAATCCCTGACCCACATGGCAAGGCAGACCTCTCCTGCCTCACCCGCTGCTCCTCCCACCCTCCCACTGCTCCCCTCAACAGTGCCTGTTCTGCTCCCCACTCTCTGGTGAGTCCTCTCACCTCCAGCAACTCTGGCCTGTACCCCAGCTCTTGTATGCATAAATACATTTTAAAAAAAAACTTCCTCAAATTTTTTTCTAACAAGTCTTCATGTGATTATCTAATCTGTTGTTGACAAATTATTTCTATAAAGGGTCACTTAACTACATGGGGCTGTATGTTTCATGTGGTGTCTGGTGCACTTAGTCAACCCAGCACAAAAGCAGCACAAAAACACAAAATATTTGTGAATGAGCAAGGTCAAATCCTAACTATGCAATTTACAAAATCAATTGCTGGGCAGATTTAGCCCTCAAGCTAAGTATGCTGAGCCCTGAACCAGTCTGTTTCCTAATGCATCGAGAAGACTGGCTGTCACCTGTCTGTCAATAAAAATGTATGATGTATTCCTTTTTTTTTTTTTTAACTTGAGGTTAACTAGCATGAGACTAGTATAAGGATACTATAGTCTGAATTCCTTGGATACAGCCAATTAATATTTATCCTCATAAAAACAGCCATTCCCAAAATCAGGAACCACAGGGTCCCAAGTACCTAGTGACAAACAAAAAATACCACCAAAAATTGTGGGTTTTGAAATCGAAAAAGGTTTTCACAAATCTTCCCCCATCAATTTTCAGGTACTATCACATGAAGTTGCCATATACTATTAATTAAGAGATTTTCATTCTAGCACTAGTTTACTTCTGTGAAAAATAAAAAGCCTAATTGTGAGTTTGTACTTAATTTTAAGAAGAGTTGACAGTCGGTGACTATTTATTGAATTTCAGTCATCAAGTTCATTATAGATGTCAAAGACTATAAAATTAGAAGGACATTCTATTAGCAAAAACAAATCTTGTCAGTATTGGTGCAATTTTAAGGACAAGACCAAAAACTTGGTAACTAATTGGTAATTAGATATCCATAGATTACTACATGCAAGAACACAAGTATCCATCATCCTTAATTAGACACTGAGGAAATGGAACATGTATCATTCCCACTCATCTCAAAGGCCACAAGCCAGTTCTATCTTGCAAGTGCTTCTCATGAATTTTCATTTAACCCACATACAGTTGTTCTGGGATATGAAGTACTATTAGGAAACTGAGCACACAGTTAAATAAGTTGCCATAGTTGCAAGCTAGGTGGTGGCAAAGTTATGCATTCCGGTTTTATGCCTATCTTTTAATTACTATCTGCTAAATAATCCCAGCAAAGACTAGACATCAGAATGACAGGCTTTATTATATCAAAAGGCTAGAAAATAAAGAATTATCTTCAAACTTCTGAGAGAAATATTTTCAAAGTGGAATTCCAATCCTACCAAACCATGCATCAAATGTGCATGCATAAGGGGAGTTTTAGGCAGGTAAGCCCATACACCTCCCTTTCTGACATGCTTTCTCAGCAATCTACTAGAGAATGAACATCACCAAAATAAGCAACTAAATCAAGTAGGCATGCTATCGAAGAAACAGAGAATCCAGGAAGAGAAAGGAAAAGGAAACGCCCTGAAAAATCTTAGGGTGACCACCATATTCTCCACTAACAAGCAGCCCATATGGCAGCAGTCAGGTCCAATAACAATTCTACAGGGAAAACACAGAATAATATTAGGAAATATTAACTAATTGAAAAATTGAAATGAGAGAAATCTGAGCATGCTTTTGGAGGACACCAGCTATTTCTGCCAGGCATTAGAAGAAGAAAAAAAGAAGTGGAATAAAACAAATTGTTGCACAAGAAAGGACATCATCATTCACCACTGGGATCACCAGAGGTAATATTTACATAGCCACATTAGCAGAAACACTGAGCATGAATATGGGAGGTAACAAAGTATCAAAAATTCTATCTATAATAGGAAGCTAATATTTTAAAGAGATGTTAATAAATATATTTAAGTAACAAAAAGAAACAGTGACGATGAAAGTGGTGACCTCTGAAAAGAGTGTGGGCTGTTCTTTTATATAACCCCTTTTGCACTAAGTCATCTTCAACTCCCAGCCTAGGATTAAAACCAAACAATCACATAAAATGATTATTCTGAACCATCACCCTCTATCCTGTTTTCTTACTCCATAAGAGTTATCTTGGGACCTCTCTGGTGGCTCAGAGGGTTGAGCTCCACACTGTGAAGCATCCAAACAGCACAGCATCATGAGTTCAATCCCCGGCCAGGGAGGGAACCCACATGGTACAGCAGACCTGCCTCGCCCACTGCTCCCCTCAGCAGTGTATTTCAGTCGATCTGCCTGTTCTGCTCCCCACTCTGTCTCTGGTGAATCCTCTCACCCCTTGCACCTCTGGCCTGTATCCCAGAACTTGTATGCATAAATAAAATCTTTGAAAAAAAATAATTATCTTGCCACGAAATCCTCCTTTCCTCATTCTTCTGTAAACCTTAATCAGTTCAGCTCTTCTCCTTTTGAGTCTTGGAAAAAGCTGACTACAAACAAGGTCCATGAAGAAACTGGTAAGCGTGAGCTGCAAGTGACCTTTTTTTGAACCCAAACCAAGTGACTCATACAGATACTGCTCTACTCTTAAGCCTGACTGGCTACTAAAACCTGCTGATTTTAAGCCAGAATTCATGCTTATTGCTAACTCTAACTATCCTGCAGATACTTATGAACCATCAAGGCCAAATGTCAAATTCTGCTCTAGTTATTTATCAAAGTTAAGAGGCTATCTTGCGAAAAATATCCTAATATCAGAGATTAAAGTGAAAATGTGTCATAAAATGATAAAATACAGTAATTTATTAAAATAAAACCCGCTACTTCAAAGTCCATCGACTTGTTGGATTAGAAGAGAGCTCAGAGATAATCTATGGAATCTTAACCCTAATCTGACATTTAAATCCTGTTAGACTGAAATCAATCAAAGCTCTTCCTATTCCAGGGAAAGTTCTAGGCAGTTCCTATTTCCCCTGTCTAGACACTTATTGTCCAAAATTTTAAAGCAAACTATAGTATGTGGGATTCAAAGTCTAGCCACAGATGGAAAATATCAAATAAGTGGCAAAAGACAAAAGTTTGTCTTGTGCAGAGGTCTGTATAGTTTGTTCGGGATTAAGACCTGGCTGAGTGTTCAGCAGTTCTCAATTAGATCTGCTACACTCAAGTCATATGTTACTGTACCCTAAAAAGAACATGAATGGCTAGGTGTTCACCTGGAAAGTGGTTTTAGTATTTCAGAATCTTAAACTATTAAACAAGCTGAAACAATAAAGGAGAGAGGAGAGAGACCACCCACCCAGCCATCAGGGATTTAGGCTCTACCTTTTGCTTGTCTCTGGCATGCATGATCTCAACATGTGGTCCAAAATAGTACCATATTTTGAGCCTCCCTGGTGGCAGTGGGTTAAACAATGCACTATGAAGCAGACCACAGCCACTGCAGCCCGAGTTCGACCCCTGCTGCCGCCCAGCGAGGGTACCCATATGGCATAGCAGACCTCCCCAGCCTCGCCCACTGCTCCCCTCAGCAGTGTGTTTCGGTCAGTCTGCCTGTTCTGCTCCCCACTGTCTCTGGTGGATCCTCTCCCCACCCTGGACTCTGGCCTGTACCCCAGCTCTTGTATGAATAAATAAATCTTTTTAAAAAAATAGCACCATATTTCACTGAACACGACAGAAGAGTGAAGAGGCAACAAGAAAGCTACTTCCAAATAACACTACACTATGTTAGTGGCTGCAGCTTAATCACATGGTCACACCTGCCTCCCAGAAGGGGTGAGAAAGGGACACCAACACAGCCTACTGCACCAAGGTCAAAATTCTATTACCACAACAGAGGGGAAAATGGACAGTGAGGGACCAACAGCCGCTTCGGCCACACTTACCACAGACACACCCCCAAATGCGAAGCACTAATAAGAGAATAGGTTTGTGCTTACACCTGTAGAGTTGTTTATTTACACTTGAACAGAACTTTCCTAGAAACCAGGATGCCTTAACTCAAGATCCATTCTGAAGGCATCTCACTAGACTGAGGAAAGATCTTTGACAGAGATGGTCCCTTCATAGTTAGGACACGTACGACGTTGGTGAGTCGCAGACACTAAGGAAAGTTCATGGGTCACCTTGAACCATTCTAACAGAAAAAAATAGTTTCTTTTTATAAAAATGGTTCATCAAACTTATTTTTAGTCTGGATTTTTCAATAAATAAGGAGTGAACAATTCCAAGAGGTTTAAGAGTGGTTAATGGAAGTTGTGCTTTCAGATCATGGACTAAAATTTGTATTGAATCAGAAATAGTGAGTGGACTGGTAAAAATCACAAAGTGTATACAACTAAGGATACTATTTGAAACATGTATTTGATGACTACCATGTGCTGGGCACAGATTAAGTTCTGAGGCTGCTATACAGACTGGTTTAGGAGCATCTGAGTAGAAAGTGACTCGTAAGAAATAAGTACCTAACCAGAGAAAAGCTCAATACACAAGGAGAGCAATGAACATATCACAGAAGAGACAATGTATGTTTCCTGGAGAATAGGGGAATATCTAGTACTAGCGGAAAGAGAGGCAATACAGCCAGAAGCATCCCACTGGCTCTGAAGTGCAAAAGGGACTTAGAATGACTAGAAATAGTAAGAGGCTCCAAGTGGCCTCTGGTGGGAAAAGGGCAGCAGAGAGTAAGCTCATGAGTTGGGATTCTATTCCAGGAACTTTGCTTGTGTGCCAAAGTTGCTGAAGATGGATACTAACACTCTGGTTTGGCTGAAGTGTGGAAGATGTCCTAGATAGAAAAGACTGACAGCTCAAAATTGCTGGGATGGATCTGAACTAACACACTGCTGTTCAGAGTGAAAAGAGCTGAAAAGCCAAATGAAGCTGAAAAGGTTGACCAACTACTATCTGCTCCGAGCAGTGGAATACAGTAAGTGCCCGATACGTGCCTTTTGTGTTAAACAATGCCTGGATGGACTATTTCAAAGAAATTAATAACGTAAGGAAGAAGATTCCCCATAGCATCAGAAAAAAAAATCATATACTAGATGTGTACAAAAAGGATTTAAGCTTCTTGTATAAATTATGTTTTATAATGCTCTTTTTTCTTTAAATAAATTAATCTGTTTAGGAGACTAATTCTGGATACACCAGATGCTATTCTTTTTTAATGCATTCCTAACAAGGGAGAGAGTCAAAGAACAAAAAATGAAATCTAGGTTAACATGAATAATTTATTGAGCACAGAGACAGATACTAGTTTTATCATCCAACGAAGATAAATGCACTTCTAATAACACACAAACTGCAAATCTCTAAAAGTGAAAGTATTACTCAAAGAACAAGGTCAGAGAAAGTTTTGTTTATACTATGGTTTTAAAACAATTAAAACCATCTCAACAAAAACAATCACTTTAACCATCCACTCTCAAAACTACATGACGTTTGTATTTAAAATATCTTTAAGATTCTAAATTTCACTAATTAGAATATTTTACAGAAATAACCAAGTATTCCTGAGTATCCTAAAAGCTCCCACTTCCAAAATAACCCCAGTTAGTTACAAGACCATCAGTAGGCAACAGAAAAGATGGCAAACCAAAGTATTCAAAATAGAAAAATAAGAGACACATCCCCCCCCAAAAAATAATAACCACTCTTACACTAAAAAGGTTAAACAAATAACACTGGCTTAAGCCTCATTGGTAAATAAAGCTTTTATTTTTAGTCTATGGTTGTAATTTCAACAGACACTGGGATCAGAAAATTGATGTGGTTAATACCACGGCACAATCTTTTTTAGACAATTCACACTATGCAATTAAAAGTCATTGTGGCAGGGGACAGAGTGAGGCCCTCGCTGGTTCTGACAAGGTGACCACGGTGACCACCACGAAAAGACAATTCCTACCAAGTTTACCGAAGATCCAACAGTTAACTGACCTACAGAGGTTGGAGAATTCAGTTTCCTGAGATTTATTTAAAAATGATCCTTTATTCTAAGATTCTCTGGCTTAAATATTTCCTAAAACCTCAACCAGCATGTGGAAGACCCCACACATCCACAAACTCAAAACCACATTCCTAAATTCTTAGCCAGTTATTTTACTTAAGAGAACATTTTCAACATTTTCCTTTTATAAAAAAAAAAAATGATGCTAGAGGACATCCTATATTCTTTGAACATATTAAACAGCATAAATAACAAAATTGTATCCTCCCAATCTTCATGTCTTGCTACTAAAATACTGTGAAAACCATCTGCCAGGTTAAACATGCTCAGAGCATCTATAAATATTCAAATAGCTCTGGGTTTTCTTCCACTCCCTCCCTCCTACTCTGCCCCAATCACTGTGTCTGTCTCTTTCTTTCTCTGTCAGAGCTGTAACCAGAATCACAATGTAAGTTGACCAAACAACCAAGGACCTAGACACTTGAGGTTTCTATATAATAAACTAGTTATATAATAAACTATATATGGAATAATGTCCTACTGTACATACTGCATGCTATTTTATAGGCATAGACATAAAATAACTAGTCAATATATAAAACGTCCACATTAGTTTTTATTAAACTAAACTTGCCCAATTAGTTTTTTATTTTGATAACTTAAGCCCAACTCACAGCACATTTGACTCTTCCTCTCCAAAAAGTAGGTAAGAGTGTGTTCACATCTGTTCATAATAATCTTTTCATTTTCACAAATTCTAGAATTCATTTTCACATATTCTAGTAGAGGTACAGTAATATAATAGGAGATAAAGAGATAAATATGGAAGATTTTTAAAAAGCAGCTAACTTATTTTTAAAAATATCACATCTAAAACCAAACTAGTGCCTCCCTGATGGCGCAGGGGGTTTAGCATTCCACTGTGGGATTTCTGCAGCTTAAGTTCAATCCCCGCCAGGGAGCAGACCCACATGGTGCAGCAGACCTCTCCTGCCTTGCCTGCTGCTTGCCTCTGGCCCCCCAGCTTTTGTATGCATAAATAATCTTTAAAAAAAAAAAAAACTAAACTAACTCTAGTGTTTCTGTTTAACACTCCAAATCAACTATATCAAGGTAACCTACCTATATTTCTCAAGTCATTATCAACAGCTATAAAAATAAGTAAAAGGTGTCTTATTGAAGTTATTTATTCCCAAAATATCACTTCTGGTTGCACTTAAAAGACTGTGCTTTTATACCACCATGCAGAACTGTACAGGAGACTAACGGAAATCCAACCACCAAGCCATACAATGAATTCTCTCAGGAGACCACAGTTATTCAAAGACCAGCTCAGTCTTGCAGCAGTAATATGGCTGAGTGTAATGGCTTTTCCCCCCAAGCTAAAGAATTTTCCTTGGACTCTGCCAACAAAACATCACAGACTTCTCTGAGGCTTTCAGGCAAAGAACTCACATACAGATGTTTCTTGGTTATACTATAGATCACTTACAGTAAAACTCAAAACCAAAACAGAGAGTTCTGTAAAGTAAGCAACTTACTGGTCTATCCAGATCATCTCTGAAAACAGAAGGGACCTTTGCTAGTCAAATTAAATCAGTGTTCAATGTTGCGGGGTGACTGCTTCTAGGTTAAAAACAAAAAAACACATAATATTCTAGTGACTTGGATAATGAAAAGGAAAAGATTTAAGGAAATATGTTAAGCAGACATCTAAATCATAGTGGGAACATAAACTTAGATTTATGTTCTAATCAATTTATCTACAATTTTACCTCACATTTCCTATATTACTCTCCACATATACTAGTAAATTACTAGGAATTTCGTATTCTTTAAACTTTACACTTAGGAAGTTATGGGTACTCAGAAATCCTTAACTAATAAACATGTGGAAAGCAAAGTTCTAGAAAAATAGGTACCATATCATTCATGCTGGTTTTTCCCCACCCCCTTAGGTGGGGGAGGTGGGTATTGATTTGCATCACACATTTCCACTATTATTTAAACATTTATAATTACTCTTGGAATCCTATTTAAGACCAAAATATTAAAGAAAATATCTATGCTCAAAGGAGTAAAACACATTCTTTATGGTTGTACTTTCTGGTCAACATTTTTTTAATAGAAATTAAAACTAAGATTTGGAAATCATTGACTGAGAATCTTGGGTCAACAGATTTGTTCTTTGCAACATGAATGACTAATATTATCTAAGCTGTTGCTTTACAAAACAGTCCACATAACCTCTAAATAAATATCTCTCAAATTCCAGCAACAATTTGTCTGATTCAGGCAACTGAATACAGGACAAGATATCTTGCAGGCAGACCAGCCACATGTGAAGCCAAACAACAAATGACCTTCTCTTGAAATAAAACACTTTTTTTTATTAACATACACTGTTAATTTTTTATTATTTTATTATTTTTCAAAATTTTTTTATTCCATAAATAATGGAAATAAAACACTTCTTACTAACAAAAATAATTTTACTATTCTGCTATGAAAAGGGCCCATTCAAGGAAGAGGAGCAACACAGATGACTGACTCACACGCTAGTACCTAGAAGATGCAGAGTTATTTAATACACCCTATTTATTCCACAGATGAGAAGACTGCAGTCTAGAGAGAAAAAATTATAATTTCTAGTAGTGCCTCCATGACAACTTCGGGAGTCACCATTACTTAAGTACCCTACCTTGTGAAAACCAGAGGGACACCATTCACGTTGCATGTTGTCCCTGCAATCAGCAATGCCATGGCCCCAGTAACTTCCATAGACTATTTAGACAGAACCAGGATTGGAAATGTATCGTCACCATCTTGCCTCATAAAAGTATGTGGGGGAAAGGGATCCAACTTCAATAGTGAGTTAAAAAAAAAAAAGTAAACCCAAATTTCCATCCTCTTTAACACTACACATTTAGCTATAATGTGTAGTCTAACGTCATTTCACTCTAGGTGAAATCCTGCATTCAGAACAGCAAACAGGAAGACAGCAGAACTGCAAAAGAGGAAAGTCTGCAGAAATTTTAAGCAAACTGACATTACAAAACAACTTAAAAAAAAAAAAAAAAAGCCCCACACCAGTGTAATGTGCTAAATAGTCTGTGTCCCAAGGCTACAGGTGAAACAAGAGTAAATATTACACTTGTATTATACAAGTCTGAGTCCCTATTGTTCTCAACACCCCAGTGACTACACCACAAAGGAAATAAAGGGAGTGATAATTACTACTGGTGTGCACATCTGCCAAAACAAAATTATCTGCTCCACTTGTCCTGATGTCATACCAAGGAAGCACTTTTGGCTACAACTGCTGATGCCAATTAAGATAAGAAACCAGTACATTCAGTACTCCACTGTCCCCAAACAGATTAAAATTTCTTTTAATTTTAATCTCTCTACAGAGAGAAACTAGGCCCATTAACTAAACACCATGTCCAACTTTTTTTGTAACCTAGTATCACTCAATGTTAAAGACGATCTACACACTCAGTAAAAACATTTCTGATCATTACTGAGCAATCAGAGTAGTTCTTTCAATTTCGAAAACTATATAACCACCTGTGATCCATCAAAAAGAAACAAAGGAATGAAAGGAGACATGTAAGGACACAGGTCTTTGAAAAAGTAGTGGTCTTGCTGTAAGATTATATAGTCAGACTACTTAATCCATTTAAAAAATCAAAGTAGATTAAGCCTCAAAAAATATGTTCATGAGAAACAAAAACTACCTACTGGGGACTAAATTGCCTTCCTGTTTCCTAAGCATGTGCAACAAAGGTTCACACACAACTTTACTCTCCTTTCACTGAACTGATTTGAAATGTTAAGTTGAGAAACTTATTTCTCTTATTTCCTGACTCAGTGAGGATTCACAAGAAAAGTATACAGCATAAAATATAGAAACACTAGGAATCAGACCGCAAAGGAAAAAGAAATAATAAATTATATCATTAGAAATTAAGGCCTGTGAACTAAACTTTCAAGACATCTTGCGGTGCCTCGGATGTCCAAGTCTGCAAAAGTCAGAGTCACTATACACACTCTGGGAAGCTGTGCGTCTGCTGGAAAGAGGCAGAAGGTCCAGTGTCAACGTTACAGCCTTCATGCCCAGCCTTCACGCACAGGGCAAACTTAGGAAAGACATTTCACATTGATGTAGCACCAAAACCCAGCAGGGTCTTCCCTGCATAACTCCCTCATGCCTCCCTCAGTCATTGTTTGTGTCAATCAGCATCCACATATCGCATCCACACATGTATAACAGCTAATGTTTCTGACACAGAAACTTGGCACAAAGCACACAATGGAGAAGTGGAACTCAGATGCAAACCCACTCATTCCAAAGCCCACTCTTCCCTGCTCTGTACACACTTCCTATTTATTTCATTACACCACTTTGACTATCCTGCTGGCAAGGGCAGGCTTTTGCTTGTAAGCAGCTCATTGTACAAAGTTCACTTGGAAATTTACTTAATTCAAAACTAATTCCCCAGAGCAATGCTATTCATGATTAGGTTCCCAAGCTGGCTCCTTAGCTGAAGCCCATTTAATCCATGATATAAGTACCGTTAGATCAGAATGCTCTACCTGATATTTAATGTAGGTATAATGATCAAGAAGCTAAGCACAGTTAGTTTCAGTAAGGGAAAAGATGCATTCCAAGTCAGAAAAAGACTCAAAGAAATTACTTTTCCTATTCAACACTGGCTACCACCATCTTCAGTATCAGCATCAGAAGAGGGTAGAGGCTGGGAGCAGAAACATCATAAGTTTTCTCCCTTTCTAAAACAAAAGGGAAAGGAGCTTCACTCTCCCTCCTGCCTTCTCCTTTTCCCTTTAAAAAAAAAAATCAAATGGAAAGGGAGGCCTCCCTCATTCCACATGGACAGGTAGGTGGAAGTGGCCTATCTGGTATATTCAAAAAAATGAAACCTGTAATTTTTCAACATCTTCCATCAAAACAAAGAAAACCTTATGGATAAAAGAACACAAGAACTGAAACCATGAAATACATAGAAAATATAGGAAAAGCACTACAAGACATACACCTTAGTAACATCTTTAAAGACTCATCCCCAAAGCAAAGAAAGTGAAGGAAAAGATAAAATGCTGGGATTACATCAAACTAAAAAGCTTCTGTACGGCAAAAAAGACACTCACCAAAACAAAGACACCCTAATGATTAAGAGAAATCTTTGCACTCCATACAACTGATAAGGGACTGATAATAAAGATCTACAAAGAGCTCACACAACTCAAAATAACCAAATTAAAACAGTCAAAAAAAAAATGGGCAAAAGAGTTAAGATGACACTTCTCCAAAGAAATGCAAATGTCTAAGAGGTATACGAAAAAATGTTCAACATCACTTGAAATCAGGCCAGGGAGGGGACGCACATGGCACAGCAGACTTCTACTGCCTCGCCCACTGCTGCCCACAGCAGCGTATTTCAGTCAGTCAACTTGTTCTGCTCCCCACTCTGTCTCTGGTGAGTCTGCTCACCCCCTGCACCTCTGGCCTACCTCCCAGTTCTTGTATGCATAAATAAATCTTACCAAAAAAAAAAAGACAAAAACACCAAACCGCTCACTCAAGGTCCACTTAATGAGAAACTTTTTCCAGAGTTAAATGAATTTCAGCTTGATTGCCTGAATGAAAGCTAATAAAGTCCTGTCGTCACAGGATTGTTGGGCACCTGACTTGCATAAAGTAAGCACTCAATAACCTGGTACGAAAGGACAAATCTATGCACTCATGATCATGGCAGCACTGTTCATAGTAACCGAAAGTTGGAAGCACCCTAAGTACCCATCGACAAATAAAAACGTGACCCAGAGTGGATGATTATCCATTCTTAAAAAGGAATGCATATTACAACTCTGACCATAAATCAGATTTCCTAAACTATGCATTAATCACTCTCAAGTGATGGATCAAAATTGAAAAGTGTAACTACATAAAACATACACACAAAAACACACACACATACAACACTCTCCAAACCCCTCTTCTTTTAACACCTGATTAAGACTGTCATTTTGGAAAGCAATTCTAAAACTTTTTTTTTTTTAAAGATTTATTTATTTATGCATACAAGCACTGGGGTACAGGCCAGAGGTGTGGGGGGTGAGAGGATTCACCACAGAGAGCGGGGAGCAGAACAGGCAGATGAACGGAAGTACACTGCTGAGGGGAGCAGCGGGCACAGCAGGAGAGATCTGCTGCGCCATGTGGGTCCCCTCCCCGGCCGGCAGCAGGGATTGAACTCATGCTGCAGTGACTGCAGTTTGCTTCATAGTGCATTGCTTAACCCACTGCGCCACCAAGGAGGCCCACAATTCTAAAACTCTTAAGAACAGATCTTGTGTGTTCTTACTTCAAGTAAGAATTTCAAGTTACTGACTCAGTTCACAGCAACCCACTTTCTGAGAATTATCCTTTCTCACCAAAGTGGGCTCCAGTACATGAACTACAGAGAACTACCCCTGGTCTAGACAGCCATCTCAAGTGGGGTCAGATCATCTCTCCCAGAGCATTTATATTTGAAATAGCTAGTTGGGCACAAGGTGTCCATGGAACTCTCTGGAACTGAATAACATGCATCTAAGTCCTGGTGTCCTTCCATGCGCCCAGACACAGAAGGAGCATGTGACCCGAGAGAGAAGAATGCCATTAATGTCCCAAGAAAAGCAGAAATCAAAAACAATGAGGAGCATTGATTGACCTGACTTGGTTCCTGATAACTTCAACACTGAGTTCTGAAAAATATTCCATATCCTTTCCCCCAGTTAGCTTAAATTGATTTCAGGACTTTCAAAGTGTTGCCAAGAATTTATCACAGACAAACCTTTAATAGAGAATTTTTTTTGCATATTTTGAAAGCTAATTAGAAACAATCTAATGTAGGGCCTCCCTAGTGGCACAGTGGGTTAAGCAACACACTATGAAGCAAACCATAGTCACTGCAGCATGAGTTCAATCCCTACCGCCGGCCTGGGAGGGGACCCACATGGCACAGCAGACCTCTCCTGCCTCACCCGCTGCTCCCCTCAGCAGTCAGTCTGCCTGTTCTGCTCCCCACTCTGTCTGGTGAATCCTCTCACCCCCCACACCTCTGGCCTGTACCCCAGCTCTTGTGTGCATAAATAAAATCTTAAAAAAAAAGAATCTAATGTTAACAATTGCAATGGATTAGAAAATTACCATATAGTAACAATGAAATATAATCATTTAAAAACTATGCAGTTAATGAAACAATTAGGAAACATGTTTTATGCAGTTGGGGCCCCACCCTACACAAAAATGTTTTGTTTCTATGATAACAACCATATAAAACAAAGAAAGGACATGAGAACAAGAAAACAGGCATCAGTGGGCACATGGGCTATGGGTTATTGACATTATGTTAATCTCCTGTGTTGTCAATTAAAACCAGGAAGAAAATGTAATAATTACTCAAAACTAGAAATACCACAAATGTCTACAACTACTCAAAAAAATTTTAAATTTCACTAGTAAATACAATGGAATTCCTCTCAGGAATAGAAAGACAGATCACTGATAAAACAACAGATGTGTCTCAAACACGTACACTAACTGAACGATGTCACACATAAAAGGCGTGTAATTCATTTATACAGTATCTTGAAGTACAAAACCATGAGAAGAGTACCGAGATCAGATTTTTCCTGGGTGTCAAGAAAAGGACTGAGAGGCACAGGGTAACCTGGGGATGATGGAAATTTCTACATTTTGATTATGGTTAATTACACAGCTATGTCACAATTCAAATAATACCTTTTAAAAAAAAAAGAGTTTTACTCTGTGTAATATACCTCAATAAACCCGACATGGAAATAAAAAAGACACAGAGCTTAGAAATGAAAGTACTGAGGTACCACAAAGACATCTGTTCACTAATCACTGAACAACATTCGTTCATCAAACATAATTGGTAGCCATCAAGTACCAAATATTCTGCTAGGTGTTACTCGTGAGTGAACAAAATTGACCAAAGTTAACAACAACTGTACCAACAGGAATTGCTGTCAATGAAGTAAAGCATAGGCACTCTGATTATTATGGAAATGGGAGTCTCTAAGCAAGTCACATGGTTATCTGAGACCTGAGGAACGAGAGCCATGTACAAAGGCAAAGAATAAAAGGATTTTAAATGTAATATATTGATAGTTTAGAGCAACGCAACTGTTTAAATATATCACAGGTGGCTACAGAACATGAGAGGGGTCTAGATGAATGATGGTCTCAGGACAGCAGTACAGGCAGTGGCTAGGAAACTAAAGACGAGTTCTAGGTTTTAGGGAGTCTCAAGAGAATTATGGCTCCTTTATCCATGTCAGCATTTCAAAAGTGATTAACAGAAAGCATACATTGTGCTGGAAAGAGATTGCTTAAAGGTGACTAACCCTCACAATCCGGTGTTTTAAATAATGTTTTTTTTTCAACATCATTTCTCTGTAACACTGATGAGAAGAAGTAACCTTTCCCAGTTGGGGTCAAGTTTGTGTGAAATTTGCATATTCTCTCATTTTGTGTATCTACTTAAGTATCTCCAGATACTCCTTTCCTCCCACATCCCAAAGATGTGCACGTGAGCTTCACTGGCCAGTCTAGATGGTGCAGCTAAAGTGAGGGTAGGTGAGTGTGTCACACAGGTGATGTAAGGGTATCTTGTTATCCTGCACCCTGAGTTACCAACATAGTCTCTGAACACCCAAAATCTTGAACTGGAATAAGCAATTTGGAAAATGAATGAATGAATAAATGCAAATTACTGTTTAGTATCAGCAGTGTTTGGGGTCTTTAGAAGACTGATGTTTTTGTGACCATAAATATGCTGCAAGAACTTAATTCTTGTGTGTATAATTAGCCCCTGGTAAATTGGTTTCATTATGTATCATTTAAGTCTGTTTCCAAGAACTTATCCATCTGAGACCTACTGATGTCAAGTGAGGACTTACTGTAACTGTCCTTACTATTGGCTGAATTTTCTGGTTTCCAGGAGCTTATCAAAGTTCCAAATTATGATTACATACACATACATATTTACCAAAAAGTGAAAAAATGTGCCCTGTTAAGTAAACAAAACTCTTCATGCTATAATGTTCAAGCTCCGAGAGAGCACTTTTGCTTGGCTTCAGAGAAACCAGTCTATCTTTACACTCCCAAACCCCCTGCACACGCTGCTCCCAGGTCTCCTCTGACCACTCTCCAACACTGGGAGCAGGCACTCACACTCCGCTACACCTTCTCTTCTCTTAGAACACTGTATCTTGTTCTAAACCATTCTCTGGTAACTCCCATAAACATAACCCTTGCCCCGATATTTCTGTAATGCTCCAGATTTTAATACCCACCAGTCAACTCAACATCATTTGCATTATCTAATGGGCACCAAAGTAAGCACCTAAAAGTGAACTCTAGGCTTTGCAACCCCACCAAGTTTTTTCTCATTCCTGTGTGTCCATAAAAGTACCACTATGGGGCCTCCCTGGTGGCGCAGTGGGTTAAGCAACACCCTATGAAGCAAACCACAGCCACTACAGTACGAGTTCGATCCCTGCTGCCGGCCAGGGAGGGGACCCACATGGCATAGCAGACCTCTCCTGCCTCGCCTGCTGCTCCCCTCAGCAGTGTATTTCAGTCAGTCTGCCTGTTCTGCTCCCCACTCTGTCTCTGGTGGATCCTCTCACCGCCCATGCCTCTGGCCTGTACTCCAACTCCTGTATGCATAAATAAATAAATCTTTAAAAAATAAAGTACCACTATGCACAGAGGTGGGTTACAGTCAAACTTACAGTCAGTCTTAATTCCCCTCTTTTCCACTTCTGTAATAGCAGATGTAGTTAATTCAAAATATATCCCAAATGCAAACATCTCTCATGGTCACTATTATTCCAGCTCCAAACCACCACTGTCACTCTCCTGGATGACTGAGCAAATCATTAGCTTCTTGCCTCCTTACAGTATGCTGTCCACAGAACAACCAGAACGATCCTTCAGAGCTGTAATTCAGCTCTCACCCCTACCCTTTCAAAGTTTCACACGGTCTTCCATCACAATGAACATAAAAAAACAGACACAGCCACTTAGAACAACAACTAACAGATTAATTTTTGTAGTAAAGGTGACAAGAACTATCTTCAAAGGCAAGCGTTAGATATTATTACTGAAACTCAATAGCTGACTCTGAAACAAGGTGGAAGAATCCCAGAAGAATCAATGACCATTCATTAAACCAGTATGTGTTTAAAGCAAATACTGTCCACTGTTATTTTATCAGATCTCCACATTACCCAGAATGTTGGGAAGAAACAACAACCACCTTTCTCAATTGCAGACCAATTACACTTTCTCCTAAGCTCTATGACTTCCAATATAAAATATGCAACATAAGTATCCAAAGAGTTGTAACTATGCAATCCTCCCAGATATTTCAATTAAAAAAATATATAGGCCTTTGTTTAAATGACCTCTTGTTTCAAGCTTGCAAACAGAGCCTCCCTTTGTATTCTCAGGCAGTATAGGAAACAAGGCCCGTTACTGTTTCTTCTCAAACATACCGTGACTAACATTAAGTACAAAATATTTTCTTGTAATCAGAAACATGTAGAAATAGATCCACTAAGCCCAGCCTCGTATAAAAAAATAACCTCCAATGCTTTCTTTCACTGTTTCTATGGTTTTTAAAAAGTCAATCATTAAAATTTTTACCTCCCCCTACCAAGGCCAGGAAGAAGGCCCGACCCTGGCCCTACGCCCCCTCTCCACACCTGTCTTCATAGGCACTCTCCACTTGCCGCCTCCTTTCCTCCTGTGATCATCCCCTGGCAGTAGGCAGGCAGCAGCAGCTCTACGCCACTGAGGCTTTCCTGCTAAGCTGGGACTATTTTTAGGGCAGTGACCCCTCTCCGATTCCTAACTTGGCCCTAGGTTATCATGAAGCAGTCCTCAGAGAGAAACCCTTGTGAAGCCAAGCATGTCCCAGTGGGATTAGCAGCGCTCCTAAGGCTGCACTGGAGACTGCACACCAAGCTCAGCTGGTCATGAACTTCCCAGCCTCGCCCACTCACTGCCCCCAGTTGGCAGATGATTCCAAACATGCAACCCACAGTGGCCACGATTTCATCAGGTTTAAAAAAAAAAATCAAAGCTGAAAAAGATTTTCTACTCTTAAGTTTAACCCTTATGCCAGAAAATGTAAAATAACTCGGTGAGCTTTTCTTTTCCTGCCATGGCCAGTAGCAACATCAAGACTTCAGATTTATATAACAAGCCTTGGAAAGAGGTAGGCATTAATAAAAGTATTCAAAGGAAATTTTAGTCACCTTTCAAAAAAAAGAACATACCAAGACAGTGGCATAAGTTCAATATTCCCCTGGGCTATTTATAACTATAACCATATCTATAGCATCTCTAATTGGAGCAGGCCTACAAGAAACACTAAATATAATCTAATGTTAAATTATACACCAACCACCACCACATAGCTATAAAAAAACAATTATAACATGGATTTCAAGTTAACTAACTAGTTTTTCCACCTTACTACTATATGAAGCTGAGAAGAACCTCAAACTAGGTCTGATTATTTTGACAACTAAAATTTCATGGGAGGAGAGATCCAAAACTAGAGAAAAATACTTATGTTTCATTTTCACTTTTCCCCCCAAGACACCATAACATATCAAAATGGATCTCTTTCACTCTTCCCAACTTGGATTTCATAAATAATTATACCTCTTTTCTGAAGCCACAAGTTCGCAGGGTCAAAATTATTCTCCATTAAGTGAAGATCTCATAAAAACACTAAGAAAGAATGTTGGTTCTAGTACTCAAGAAGACACCCCGGGGTGACTCAGAGCTGCAGGTCCCAGGAGTCAGGAAGAGTCACTCATTGGTTCTGACATCTGCTTATTGGGAGTCTCTGGCCCTGAAGGTGAGCACGCCTCTAGCAAAAAGGTATCCTCCCTCCACTCTGGAGGTACAGGACAGCTAAACGTGGGAGTGCAGCAGGCAAATAAAGGAATGCAACATGGACCTCTGGAAGCAAGAAATCCGTTCAAGTCCCCTCCCTTACCTTCATAAGACTTTGTTCTCAAGATCTCATTGCTCAAAAATTGACTACTTTTTGTATTTCTCAGATGGGAAGGTGGGAGAAGAGGGAGTCTACATGAGATCTTAGACTCTGCCCTCAACAGACCTAGAGGACCAAATGGTGCGATTTGTTTTAACAGGTATTCAAGACATTCAATATGCATGCTCTTGTACATGCTACAGAAGACCTTGGGAAGTCACAAATTGGTAGATTTCTAAGGCTAGCATATTTAATGCAAAGTCTGTAGCTTCTTGAAAATGGCCCGAGTTTGCCTCCCAACTGTATGATGGCCTGAAGGTGACAGTCTTGAAAGTCATTTGTATATGAAAATTAACCAACATGGACATTTTAAGCAATAAATTCTCAACTGAAGCAATTCAGTAATGTGCAGACACAATCCTTTAATGTCAACCTGCAGCTCAATTATGGTAAAAAAAAATCCCAAACTTATCAAGGCCAGTTGGGACCACAGCTCCCTTCTCATTGATCCATGGCTCTGAAGGCATGTAGGTGGCCGCAGAAAATAAAGGCAGATATGGAAGCAATGAAGACTTACACTTAATAATGAGAACAAGTGTGCTAGACATGCTCCCGATTCACCTTTCAGTAGCCCAATTTTTAAAAGTGATTAATTCTAGTATCCACATATCCTTTCTCCAAATGGTTTCAACCCCTGTGTAAAATACTTTAATCAGAACTTAAATAACATCTCTCTTTTTAGATACAAACAACCTAGCTTAATTGTTACATGCAACATGGCTTTGTGGTTTAACTTAGTCCATATTTACAGCTGAAAATAACTCTATTCCCTGCCATTAAGATGTTGTCATTAAGCAATTTAAATCTAAATTTCCTCACAATTATGATTTTAATATGAGACTTTCAAGAAAAAATGACACCTATGCTACATTTCTAGTATATCCCAAGCCTCCAACTGGCTACAAATAAGTGGAATTCATACAATAAAACAATACGTGGAACTCATATAATTAGCTACAAATAGGTGGAATTCATACAATAAAACTTAGCTAAGAAGCTAAGTCGTTGCAGAATGGGGTTTGTTCGTTACTTCATGTGACACCCTACTGAATTCTTTATCCCTACTACAAAGTGATCTTTAGCTACAAAAGTCAACAAAAATTCACTCAGCAAACATTCACTAGTGACTACCATGCACTACTAGGGACACCACAGTGAATGAACCCACCTCTGTCTTCAAGCAGCCTTCAAAGGGAGTACAATTTAATTAAGACACAAAAAATACATGAGAAACAATTACAAAAACTGTAAAAGGAGAAACAACCAGAGTCTAAGAGAACCCAGTGAGTGGACTCCACTGCCACAAATATGGAAGGGATGAAAAATGAAGCTTGAGCTGAGGGTCAGAACAGGCTGGTGAAAGCATCTCAGTCAGAGTTCCCCTCCAAGAGTCAAGAGCGACAACACCGAGAGACCAGCCTTTTATTTTGCCATCAAGAACACTTCAGACTTTCTACTATCACCAACACATCACAGAGTATTTCAACACAAAAATGAAGGGAGTATATAGTCGCAGATAAAGAACATTCTCTTAGTTTAAATTATAAAAAGTTAGTATGATGAAACTTATTGTATTTTTTTTTTACATTTCTCTGTATCATAGTAAACATTTTGTCACACAGTATGCCTGCTTCGTAGACCTACAATTTAAACCACTGTGCTATGTAGAAAAGGCATTGCTGAAGATGGAAGATAAAGCAGAGACGATACCAAAATGGATGGAGAGAGCAGTTTCCCTCTGTCCAGGAGGATCAAAGAGGTGGACCAGACAGAGACAAATGTGGAAGGAAATGGTGAGAGGTCCAATGGATTGGAAAAGGTCTGGGGCTGACAGAAGGGTCAGTGTATCCCACCTTCCACTGGAAGCCACAGAGACCACAGAACAAGCACACTTGTACAGAGGCATCTGAGACCAATCACAATGAGCTGACTCAGCAGAGGCAGCTAGACCAGAGAACTCTCACCTGCTACCAGGAGGTCAAGAGGCTATAAAGCTCCTTTAGGACCCAGTGCCCCTCCAGCAGAGGGTGTGCTAGGGAGGGAGAACAGTCCTTGAGAGGAGAAAACTATGCTAGACAGGGAGTCTATACTGACTGAAATGAAATCCTGGAGCTAGGGAGCATGATTAATAATCAACCCGCTCCCAAACACACCATGGGACAGACTTATTCTCAAGAACACAGGACACAAGCACTCAAGAGTGAAGTTCAGGCCTGAACACATTTTCACAGTTCTCTAAGTTACTTAGGCATGCATCCTCCTTGAGACACCTCATACTGTTTCCTATCAAGGATAAGCTTTCCAGAAAGAAATCAAAGAATTTAAACATTTGAAGGTTCTTTCCTAATAAAATTGACAAGCTGCCTATTCCCCAGATAAGAATACTGTCAGCACTGAGCATGTCAAGCACACAAAGTGTTCTCAGCGTGGTCCTCCTGGTTGATGGTCAAGTGGGAGCAATCCCATCACAGTTGCCTTCCTTCTAATTTATAGATGTTACACCTGATGTTTCCATCAGGTACCTTGCCCAAGTAACTTAGTATATAGCAATGGACATTAGAACCCATTCAAATGTATGCTCAATATTTTTCTACGCACACAATATCTTTCACACAATAATCCTTCCTAGCCAACTAAAAACCTTGAATGTTGACCACACCTCTGAACAACCATTTCTGTCTGATTTCACAGATATCAAAACTGCCCTTCTTATGCAAAGTTCTCATTTTATTGTATCTCCTGAATATATTAACCTAGACTGAGGCCACAGCCCTCTAGGGCACTACAGCCACGTATCTGGACAGTCACCTTGGAGAGCAAGTCATGGCCACATACCAGATGCCTTCAGTCCCAAATCATAGGCCTCCAAAAATCTAAAATATTATCTCTCCATCTAAGTCAACATTCCATCAACATTTTTCAGCAGCTAAATATGCAGGATGATTCTAAATACTCCCAAAAGAGAAATGAACAGTTCTTACTCTGTAGATAGCATGTCATATTATAATTTTCAGAATCCCACTAAAAAACCACCTTTTCCATCAGTTAAAATAAAGTGTAAAAACAATAAAATAAGACTAAGTTTCAGGACAGTGTTGAGACAATACAGAGAGTTGTCCCCATATATGTAGACAGCTAAAACCAAACCATATTTTCATACAGTGCCTATCAAGGACCGCAATCAAAGATTGCATAGTAATGCTAAAAAAAATTTGATGTAAAGACTACATTTTCTTTATTTCTAAATTATACACAGCTAGTTTTTTAAATTACCCAAAAGGTAGCTCAGGTTGTTTGAGGGAAATGGGGGTAGACTGGGTGAAAAGGGCAGGATTTAAAGCTGAAAGAAAATCTTTTCCCCAAAATGTTAAATGACCACACAAACAGCTCTTTGCTTAGAATCTTCAGACACAGTTTTCCTATCTTAAGTCCACTTGGCTAAAGAGAAATGATTTTCCATTTCAATTGTGCCAAGACTACATGAAAAATCATTATGTGTGTGTGTTTATACAATTTGGCATATTACACTGTATATCCCAATAGCCATTAAACACCAACTTCCTGTCCCCTTTATTTGAAAATGATTACCTATGTTAAGACTTTCCACTGACAAATAAGAGTTCCTAAACAGAAGGTCAGTGTGTGCACACCTAACTCAGAGGAGCAGCCCAGAGGAAAAGCTAACTAAAGGGCCTGTTTTTCAAGTCCTAATGCTGTACATTCCTTAGAAGTCACTGGTGATAGAGAACTACTGACCTTTAGGGCTAGAAACCCTAAGCAAATAGGGTGTAACCGTGGTTTATGGCGCATTCTCTTCTGAGTTCTGGCTGACAGAAGGCCTGAGTTCTTAGTTAAATTTCTACCTGGGATACCATGTACCTTAAAAGAAGGAAATAGGTTTTTAAACTTTGAAGAAAAAAAATGTTTCAGAAAAATTAGTTCCTAGTCAACATACATGACCTTAGATGGCTAGCTGCAAACAGGTACATTCTACAAGGTATTGTGAAAATCGAATAATTCACATGAATGTTCTTACAGAATTTATTAGGTACTTATTGAAAGGGCAGTCTAAAAACTAAAACCATAGAAAAATTAATATATCATTGTAATGAGTTGTAACTGTCTATTTTCTGCTTGTGCCACTATTCTTAATGACTTTCAAGATTTAACAGTTTTATGTCCTGCATCAGAAAATGGAAAAACAACAAAGCATAATTCTAAGCTATTTCATCGACATTTCACATATTCAAGCTGCTGCATGCCTTTGATCCCATTCAGCCCAATGTGAAGAAAATCCTAACGATGATGTTCTGCTTCTTAGGACATTAGATGTAGTCAAGTAACAGTATCATATTGAGAATGAGAAAAGGACCAAGAGGGAAGACATGGGTGCTGGTCCTGGTGCCTTAACTATACCCATCACTGTATAAAACATTTATCCAAGAGATGCCAATAAACAATTTCCTCATGTGTAAAACAGAGTTCTCATAACTTGCCCTGCTCACCTCATGAGCCTGATACCATAATCAAAAGAAAATGCCTTTAATATTGTATTAGATGGTACTTTCTAAAAACATAGTTATTCTATTTCACTTCATTTGAAAAGTGAAAAATCAGAATTGCCTTAGTTTTTAAATATATGAATGGTAACATTTTACAGCCCAAAGTCTTAAATATGAATGTTATTTTTAACAGATTAGAAATTAGAACAGGTATGGCAGCATTTTAAAATCCATGAGGGCTTTATTGGTCCAGTGGTGACTCAACTTTTCTTTTGAGAATAGCAAAATAGTAACATAATTTACAAACTACAGCAGGATGAAAGTATGTTTTGATTTTTAAAAATACAGGTCGTATATAACAAAATATCAGCAACTCACTAAACTCAAAAGAAAAGTAGGAGTTGCCAAAGCTGTAGTCCAACTAGGGATAATCTCAACTGTGACTAATCCAAACCAATTCTTTTTCAGTAAGAGAGTGAATTATCAGATACCTGGGCCTGGAATTTTATTCCCAACAAAGAGCACCAATAGATCTAAGCAACAGCCCCCGCCAAAGCAGAGTCCAGGAAAGGCAATGAAACTATGAATGACATAGGGACGTGGGGACAGTGCTTAGTATCTGCACCTTCCATGTAACTGGCATTGTGGTAGAGTAACCTCAAGAGACAGGTATCATCCCTACCGTCCTGAGCAGGCACAGGGAGTGAATAGCCAAAGCCACATGGCAAATACAGGCCTCAGATGTGAACTCAGTTCTCCCTTCCTTACAATTCGGTGCGCTCTCCATTTCATTCCTGAAGCGAAGTTTCTCAATACCAGTAAGAAGTTTTCCAATTCTATAACAAAGCGTGTCTCTAAGTTTCATAATGGACATTAAAGTAAGCAAAGTGTCACCTATGTACTGAAATGCCTTCTTTTACCTATTCCAATTTCAATAAAAACAGAGAGGTAAAAACACCCTGTCCTCAAAACAAACTATATAAATTGAAAATAATTTTCATTTGGTTATATACTTCAAAGGTTATAAATTTTAAATGGTCAGTGTGAAAAGATATTTTCAACAAGCTACGTTTTCTAACCTAATAGTCTTTTCTGTAATATAAAATCATTCAGTTTTTCATAGAAAAGGTTTTCCCTATTATTTTCATTGACAAAAGCCCACTCTTCTTATATTGGAATTAAAATTAACTAGTAAACTCAACTGTCTGTCTAGTTGTCATTAATATCTCCTTAAAACAAAATCAGAAAATTTGAAGCATTAGACAAAAAAAAAAATCAATACTTGGGAGTACTGAATCAAATTCAACAACCACTAAGTCTAACAATCCATGAAAGTTTTACATAAATACACAACTACTCTGAAACACAAGTCTTATTAAATGCAATGAGAGAAAGCATCCCAGACTAAACTCCTCTTTAAAATGTAAAAATGTAAATACATATTTCTCTAACAAGAAACAGCCTAAGTCTCTATTCACGAGAAATCATCAACTTGTGACTGTCTGCACAAATGGAGAATGTCATAAATTATCACAAGTGGAATTAATTCTGTACAAGTATTTGCACATGGGCATGCCAGATGTTCTGAGAGCGGCACTTCATAATAAAACAGGATTATAACTCAGAAGGAAAGGACTAGAAGCCTCACACCTTCCAGCTCTGGGCCGCTCTGTTCCTAAAGGCACCATCTTTCAGAGGGACACAAGGCCAAAGGCTGAGTGTCCTTGTCCTCTTTTTTCTCCCTCCCTCTGCCACACACACGTGAACTCTCTCTAATACAAGAAGAAAAGTCAAGAAAAGAAGTGAGGAAATAATATCTCCAGCTTAAAAGACCTTCTAGTAGCTGTGACTAACTGAAGAATTTCTAACTCCCATGCCATCAGAGTTCTAGAAGATTTATTCCAGGCTACATATGGTACAAATAACTATAAAAGTACAACTGTACCAAGCATAAGATTTAGACCCTATCCCCAAGAAGTTTAGAAGATGTAAAAGATATTAAAAACAGTCTGTAAAAAGTGTATCCAGAGAAAGTGCACAAAGCCACAGACTACAGTGCTAAATTATCTTGCTTCTCAGCTTTTGTGGTGAGAAGAAAAAAGCAATAGTAATTAAAAGATTGGGAGCTTTCAGATAACCAAAAATCTCAGAAGAGTCATGTTTACCAAAATTTGGGTCAAGGTAACTGGCAGAATTCCCAATGTATGGCACAACATTAAGGATCTGGGAGAATATTCTAGCAACTTGAACACTAACTTTTCCAAAAACACTTTCACAATGGTTGAGGTTTTTCTGATTGACTGTGCCAAGAATCAGAGCCAATTTATTCCATGTCTGCTTTTTCTGCTTTGACAACCCATATAAAGTGCTCAATACATGGCTTGAGGTTGATAAAAATTAAACAGAGGGCTGTAACAGCAAAGATTTTTGGTAAGTTAAAAGATTCACTCTTCCAAACCCATTTCTCATTCCTCCAATTCTTATTCTATCACCAGCACATAGGTTTTTGGCAATCCTCACCTCAATTACATACAATCTATTGAAATTAGTGGTAATGTGTAAATGTGGCTCATTTCTATCATCTAAGACTGACATGACCACAGTGTAGAAGATTTTTACAGCGCAAAGTGATTTAACTGGTAGTAGTTGTGGCAACTCAATCAACTTGACACTGAGGTCAGGGTGAGAAAAAGTCCATGTTTGATTATCTTCTCTTCGATTGCTTATGTGTCTATACTAGTTCCCACTTTTGTTCCATGAAGCTAGCCAAGTGAGCTGTTTTAAAAGGACATGCAACTTGATAGGACATTCCAACTTGATAGCATTAATTATTAATAATCATCAAAGCCATATACAAGATAAACAAACTTCTCACTTGCCACTGAATACTGCTAAACACATCATATGAATTGCTTATCTAACACAAGGTGAGGAAATATTGACTTTTCCTTTAGGGTTGGTATATACATAAATAATGCCCGAGTTAAATATTACCAAGTTTCCACAGTAGAACAAGTACAGAACACAGAAGTTCACAACCCAACAGTCAAGACTGAACATTGCCACAAACATTATATAAATTATGTCTTTATTTACACACAAATATAGCTTAACATCTCTACTTCCTACTCATCTAATAAGTGTATGAGTGTGATTCTCCCCTAGAAGTATCCCCTTTTTCAATGCCAACTTAGGACAAAAAATGATTTGAAGTGTTTTAGTTAATTGTAGAAGCTTGGGATAACAACGGTTGATTGGCCTCCAAATATACACGCTTATTTCTTTTCTCTGCATTGACTTTAAATATAAGTTGACGTGGTACAATTAAAAGTGTTCAAAGAATTATAATATGGTGATTCAATGGCTTCAAAGCCCTCCTTCCATGCACCTTACCTAGAAGGCTGTTGTGTCCCCAGTCTGCTTTCTTCCCAAACCCCACAGGTCCTTTGGCTGTGTGCACACCATGTAGGTAGCCAGCCAGGCCTGCTGCTTTTGCACTCAACAGAACTCTTACTGAAACATGAAATCAATACAATATCAAGCAAAATGACACAACCTGGAAGTAATTCTTTCTGACCACTTTGCCCTTTCCAACTAGTTTGAGAGAAACTAATGACCTGTACATCATCTTCTTGCACTGCTCAAAGATTCTAGCCAACTCTACTAAAAAAGACATATATTTCCTCAAGAGAAACTTTAGGTTACTTTAAAACTACCTCATTTCCTTAGTTTTACAAATTCAAGATGAATAACTTCTAGGTTAGAAAAAGTAGAATGTGTGATTCTTCTTTTGCTCCTGTATGCCTACTAGAAGACAAATAAAATTTATCTTAAAATAATTTTTATTTCTCTTCAACACGGGGTTTAAACCAATGGGTAAGTAGAGCTCTAATGGGTAATAGTGCTAATGAACAAATAGGTTTTCTTTTTCAGAATCAAAGATTTGCATGCAAATATATACTTCTGAAATACCTGAAAGCTATTTACCTAAGTAAACAGCTCTAAGTCCAAGTTTGTTTACATTCTAAAAGTGTTGAGCAAACCCATTCTTTGTGTAAAAGTTAGAAATCAGGGCAATCACCAATTGCAAATTAGCATCTAGAGTATGAAAACAGTTTTATTGTACCTATCTACAGACTAGAGATTAACACCAGAATCTGTGACTCCCCCAACAGAGAAAAAGTCTTCAAGTTGAGCCAAGTGGCCAAGTGAATAAGTCCTGCATTAATATCAGCAATAATTATTCAATAAATGAGTATTCAGTGTTGATTTCAAAGAATATCGAAGTAATTTTTAAAAAGAACAATCATCAGGACAATCTTTTATAAAACTCATTTTATAAAAGTGTTTTATAAAACACTTTAGAAGAAAAAGCTGCTAGTCAAATTCAGTTTCTGACTATTAGGGACCGTCCAAAGCCAAGTATGAAGAAACCTGGTCAAAGCAGGATTTTCTAAACCAAATTTCAGACTCGCTAAGATCATAAAAGCTTCCTTTTAAAAAAAGAAAAAAAAAAAGCACAAACCCACAGGTTTGCATCAATCACTCATCTTAAATCACTGTTTTACTTTCTAGGCCACTGCCCAAATATCTTCAGGTGATCCATCACCTGCTCCTAGGTGCACCTGACTCTAGATAAAGACTGACTCAGTTCTAAGAGTCTCCAAATATACCCACCTACACCACCAACCTAAACCTCACAGCTCATGTAAGTATAGAACTTTTATAAGTCAAACCACTATAAGTATGTGCCAAGTATTAGTCTTTATAAGACAAGGACAAAATTGGGGAGAAAGGCAAAAGTTTACTACCAACCCGCAAACCATTTCTATGAATTAACAGAAAAATATTAATATCCCAGAAGAAAAATTGAGACATTAAAAGAAGATAAAAATACAAAGTAACTTTTTTTTCTTTTTGGGGTTCAACATCATTTGTAACCAAAGAAAAGCAATTTTAAATACTTAGTAGTGTTCGTCTATAAAGCTGACAATTTTCCTTTCAAGGATGATTTTCCATATTAGCAAGAATATAGTAATACAGGTGCTCTCAGAGAGTGCTGGTAGGAGACAGTAAAAAAAAAAAAAAAAAGAGGGGCGGAGAAAGCAGTGGTCAAGCTGTATCAAGATATAACTGCACAACTGCATTTCAAGGACTCCATCCTAAGGAAATAGACCATATGAATAAGGATATCTGTTGCATCAGTATATATATACAGAGGTAATTGAAATAAGTTGAAAGATCAGCCATAAAGTAACAACTAAATTACTGCATCTATACAGAGTAATATTATACAGAAACTAAAATAAGATTCCTTAAGAACTGTTATGTCATGAGGGCTTTTCTTATATTAGCAGGGGAAAACATCAGCACACATCAGTATGTTTGCACATTAACTATAAGCGGATGGTGTCACTTATATGTGGAGTACAGAGGAACAAAACAGTCAAAACCAAATCGGTAACAAACCCAGAAATCTGACTATTGCGGCTACCAGAGGAGTAGGGGCAAGGGAAAGCAGACTGGAGATGATGGAGGACTGTGGGTGCCTGGTGGATGTGAAGGGTGTGATCCCTTACCTCTGAATCATATAAAACATTGCAAACTAATGCTGCCTCAATAAAATTTAAAAACCTACTTATGTTATATATGGTAACATAAAATATTGTGATTATCTTTGAATGGTGGGATTAAGTTTAGTGCTTTTTATCAGTATACCAAGTTTTATTCAGCAAACATGCATTTCTTTTGAAATTTTAACAAACTGGTATAACAACATGGCTAATAAGTGATGTGCTTATTTTTAAATGCTTAGATCTAATAACTGCAGTTTCATTTTCAAGAACTCCAAAGCTGTGAACTTGACCTACTGATATATAATTACAAGGTGAAGCTTCTACGAGCACAATTTTATTCACATACCAATTTTGAAAATGGGTGGAAAAGTTGGTGTGAGTTAAATAACTATCCATTATTTGTAACCTAATTCCACTTTAAGGCTCTTTTTTAAGGATAAGGTCATTCTAATCATCTTTGTAGAACCTCCCTTCTGA
This sequence comes from Galemys pyrenaicus, assembly GCA_019455555.1. Classification (NCBI taxonomy): domain Eukaryota; kingdom Metazoa; phylum Chordata; class Mammalia; order Eulipotyphla; family Talpidae; genus Galemys; species Galemys pyrenaicus. The sequence goes on from JAGFMF010011796.1 coordinate 15,479,398, forward strand.
AATGTTGCACTTCAAGAAAATTTTTGAAGCACTTTTATACATAGTACAGCAATATACAAACAGGGCATCTTTGTATCTATTTAAATTTGATATTTTTTCACCCTTAATCATGCCAGGAAAAAATTCCGGCTACGGAATTGCATTCCCAACTATGCAACTTCTTTATAGGCTAACCATACACTGTATCTGGGTGTATTTAGACTCCTCAAGGAGTAAGAGGTTCCCAGGGAGCAGAGATTCTTCATTACTGTTTAAATCCCTTCCCTCCAAGATGGTCTTCCTCTACCCTCTAGACCTAACACCTCCACACCTGCACCCACTTGCAGGGTTGATGACTCAATGTAGGTGAAGAATGAATTCCAATCACCTGGCAAAACCAGCACTTTTATCCCTACCCCTCTCCTATGTATGCTCTCCCCCTCCCCACGCCCTCCCCTCCCCCCCATCGTTTTACCTAAGAAGTTGATTTTATTCAAACAAACAAAATACACAGGCACGAATAGAATATACAAAACTTTATCCAGATAAAATGAATTAATTTCGTCTTTCCTACTCTGCAAAAAATTATGCCAAGTCAAAATCAACTAACAGTAAAAGAGTACGTATTAAAAAGAGGACAAAAGATTCTTTTACAGGCAAGCACATAGTCCACTCATGACTAGAGAGTAATCAATCAGGTGAACTTAGTTAGGAGTGGGGGTTTTCTCTGGGGCTAGCAGAGCACAAACGAAGCGCAGGAAGAAGCCCGGACATGGACGAGGGCACCTTGGGAATTGCAGCAACCCCATTAATGCCACATTTATAGTCCCGATTACCGAAGCTGAGTGGGCCCCAAACGAACCGCCCAGAGAGAAGGCTGGGACCGCTGAGCCCCGGCGGGTCAAGTGTCCGGTGGGCGGCTTCCGCCTGAGGGCACACGCCTGTCAATCTGTCGGACCGAGTCTACGGTAAACCCCTTCGGTCACTTTCAAGGTGACAGCTCCGAGATCCGCATCCGTCCCTTCCGCTCCAGCAGCGCTGACCCCACGTGAGCCCTGCTCTCTGCAGCCTCCGCTCCGCGCGGGCTGCCTCCCACCCCCAAGTTGGCACCCAAGCCCCGAGAGCACCCGCCCCCTCCCGAAACCTAGTCCCGCCACCCTCTGACGGCCGCGGTCGCCGTGTCCTCTACCCACCCCGGCCCGAGATCCCCACCCGAGCAGAAGGGGCTCGACAGAACCGTCTGAACTCCGCACTCACCCGCAGCGCCCAGCCCGAATGCCGCCGGCGCCGAGACGCGGTGGGGGAGACGCACGCTGGAGCCGCCGCCCTTTGGACCCTCCGCCAGGCGCCGCTGGCCCACCCCGGATGCCCGCCGCGCAATCAGTGCCCGCGGGGCGGCGTAGGCACCTGGGAGCCGGCTGGCCCCACCCCCACCGCACGCCCGCCGCGGCGGCTGCGGCCGGGCGGGAAGCCCGAGTGTGGGACGCCCCAGCCAGTCTGCCGCTCGCCCGCCGCAGGGTGGAGCAGGAGCGGGGAGTTCGGGAAACTCGCAAGTGGAAAAGCTCCGCCGCCTCTGCCCCCTCGCCCGCTGCCGCCCCTTCCAGGCGGCCCAGCCGGCGCCTCGCAGCTGGAGACAAAGGCCCCGCGGCGCCCTACGGGGACTGCGCCCCGAGAAACTTCAAAAAGGCACGAAACTACCTCGCGACACGGGTTTCCGGGCTCCCCCGGCGCTCAGCTCGCTCCGCTCGGCAGGTTGGCGGGCTCAGCTCGCCCGCGGGCTCCCTCCTCTCGCGCTCCTGCGTCTCAATCCCGAGGCCCCGCGCGCTCCCGGCCTAAGTGCCCGCGCCCCGCGCCCCACGCCCCGGGCGTCTGCCCAGGACCGCGCTGCACCTGTTGCCACGTGCGACGCGGCGCCCGGGGCTGCTGCCTGCGCACCTGGCGGAACCGCGCGTCCCCTGACCACACGGGGCCCCGCGGGCTACGTGAGCTCTGGCACGCCGGGTGCCTCACCCCAGGCGGCGGCCAAGGGGATCTGCCTTCTACTCCCCTCTAGTCTTGCCACCTGTGTTTTCCGTCGGCGTTCTCAGGCCTCCAGCTAGCTGTGGGGTGTAGCCCGAGGGAGGGCCGGCTCCGGGGAGGGAGTGGAAGGTTGCAGAATTACTGCGGCGGATGCTTCCAAGAAACTAGCCGTGATTTTCTCCTCAGTGTGTCAGACAGTGTATTATCTTAATACTGCTAAGTGGTTCACCAGCAAGCACCTGTAAAGAAATGTGCCCTCCAACTGCTAGCTCTTCTAATAAAAAGTGGAAAGGAGACTAGACCAGGGAGAGAAAAGAGACACGACCAGCTTTTCTCTAAACAATAAGGCCTTGCTGTTTGCTAAACTAGACTAATTTCACTTAATGTTATCCAGTAGGCCATAAAATATTTTCTTCTGCAGGCAAGTTTTAATGCAAAGCTTTTCCAAACATGCTATTCCACCTTGGAGAGATGTAACATTACTGAGCCATTAAACATCAGGCAAACTGAGCCCAGTTTTTTAAGGACCTGGTTTGGACTAGCTAAAAGTTTTTTAAGAGAAGTAAACTTTCTCTAAGAATTACTCTAACTTTATTATATTTGCCAAACCTTTCTATACCTTCAATATCAGATCAATAACAGACATATTACCACCTGCAGATATAAAACATTTTCAAATAATGTTCCATTATTTCCTAAATAAGAGCAAGGATATACAGATGTAATTAGTCTCTCCACTTTTTAAGTGAGGAAATAAGAACTCAGAACAGTCAAGTAACAGAACAGACCTTATTCAAGGTCACTGTGTGGAGCAAGGCCCCTCCCACAGCAGGCCTAAGACCTATTGTAGTTTTATTCCATTACTTGATGAGAGCTCTCACTTGCTTTTGAATTCCACCTAAAGGCAGACATGAAACATACCTATGACTTTGGGAAAAGGCATGTGATTTCTTTTTTAAGAGCTACAGAACCACACACCATTAAATAATTTTTCCTTATGCAAAGACACCAAAAACCAAACCCAAAATAAAAACATTGACATTATTTCTGCAAGTCATGAGGCAATTATGCTAATTAGCAACATGCCTCCTCCCTAAACAGAGCACTCCTAGCATTAAACATATTATTTAACCTTTATAACCCTCATGTGACCCAGATGATTTGGCCCAACTCCCCCACAGTCCTATTGTGTGGCTTAGTTACAACTATAAATATAAAACCTGTTTTACTTCATTTTTCTGTGTGATAGATTGAAGGGGGAAAAACTACCCTCTGTTAAGTAATTAGAAGCAACTTTTGTGGTCATTAGGGAATATGAAACTTAGCTTCTAATTGCATCCACATAAAAACAGAGTTACCTTCTAAGGACATCATCAGACTGTCAAGGCAAGTATGCTTAAAAGGGGGCCTGCTGGCCTCTCTTTCCATCGTGGTTCTGGGCATATTGCCATGTTCTTGACCTCTGAACTCTAATGTTGACCTGCTACAGACTCCAGGAACAATATTAAGGATTAGATAATAACTACACATAGCTTTGTGTCCCATTATCCTGAAAGAAAAAAAAAAAAGGACACTTTCTCCATTAGAAAAAATGCAATTTGAAACTACATTGAGAAACCAGTTTTTCCTTTAGAAGATTGGAAAGTTTGATAATCACTGTGTTGGCAAAAATATGTACAAATAGGCAGTCACAAAACAAATCTGTATGTCAATTAAAATAAATTCTACTGAGGGCAATTCACCATACCAAACAAAATTATCATGTATATATCCTTTAAGTCAGTAAGTCTACATATAATAATTTCTTGCAATACACATGAGAAATGGTAGGTAGATATAAACTTATCCACTTCAGCATTTTTTTATAAATTGGGGGGAAAAAAGTATAAATGTTCATGAATAAAGAATTGGTAAATTGTGATACATCCATAAAATAAAATCCTGTAGTCTTCTGAAAAAAGAATGAGAAAGCTCTTTGTACTTTTATGAAATGATTTTCAGCATCTATTATGGACACAGTTTTTTAAAATGCAAAACAATGATCTAAGAATTTGCCACACTTTCTATTTAAAATGGGGAAAGTATATCCGCTTGAATGTACACATATATACATCTCTTTGTTTTCGTGATCATGAAATAACTCTGGAAAGTTGCTCCATATATTGATCAGGAATGACTAAGAATCTCCCTCTACTCATTTCACTATAAACAGAATCATCAAATTTCTCATGAATTAATGGGAGACAAAAATATATCTATATCCTCAATTTAATTTTTTTCTAGTTTATCTAAAATGGAAGACTTTAGTCTAATATGCTGTGATTAAAACCATGAGTTAGTGAGTCCCTTAGAATTTTACTAACATTGACATCACCCTAGAGCTTCCTGCTAACTTTGCCAAAATCACATCCAATCAGAAATGAAGAAAGAGGTCTCTGCTTAATTCCCAAAGCGAAACTCAAGTACCCCGATTTGAGTTATGAGAAAATAATTCCACGGGAATTCTTTAGTGTCATTTTATTCCCAAAGTTGATTCCTCTTTTTTATTTGCTACTTATTTATATCTACTTACACCACCACTTCATTGAATGAGGGATTTGAACAACTCTAAAAGACAGGCACAGTAAATTTTGCAAAAAGTAAATATTTAGAAGTAGGATCCAATGAAAGGCATACAGGTAAGAGTAAACAAACCACTGAAAAGCAAATTAAACCACTGGGCTTCCTGCTAGCCAACTGCCCCAACCAGTTACATAATTGGCTTTTTCAAAAGGGGCTGACAATTACCCAAGGAAGCAAGATTTGTCATAGCATTGAATTCAAGTGATACTTTTTCCGCTTATGTCAGATCATGATTTCTCAGTGGAAAGCAACAATATGTTATTGTTAGTATTGTAGGGAACGTCATGTGGTTATTCAAGAGTGGCCTTGAATAAAAACCAAAAGTGTTTTAATACACAACATGATGAATGTATTCACCAGAGACCAGGCCAATGGCAAACCTTTTAACAGCAAATTGGGGCCATAGAGTCATGCATGGATAGAAGTTTCTTCATATATGCTTCTAAGAGTCAAATATACTAATGGTAAAATTCTACCATCTCGTTGTTTTATTTAACATTCTAGAAGTGCTGGAATTTTATGCTGTTGATAACTTTTTTCCTGTTTTTGTTGAGAAAGAATGTTTATTACAAATAGCCACATGATTGTAGCATGAGAACAGTGAGTGGTTCTGATTTACTTACAAACAGCTTTTTGGTTCCTAATTATCCATTCTTTTTTTTTTTTTTTTAAGATTTATTTAGTTATGCATACAAGAATTAGGGTGGAAGCCAAAGTTGGGGGGGGAGGGGATGGTGAGAGGATTCACCAGGACATAGTGGGGAGCAGAACAGTGGATCTGCTGAAATACACTTCTGAGGGGAGCAGCAGGTGAGACAGGAGAGGTCTGCTGTGCCATGTGGGTTCCCTCCCTGGCCAGGAATCACACTAGTGATGCAGTGCTGTGGATAGCTTCATAGTGCTGAGATTTAACCCCTTGCACCACCAGGGAGGCCCCCATTCTTCTTTTTAATGGATTCAGAGACTCAGGCAGTTCTCCTCTCAGTGTTGCCTAAGATCTACTAATCAAGAGTGAGAACGTTTTTCTGTAGAAGTCTGCAGATTTGTAGTCTTTCAAGAAAGAACGAGTTTTGTTGTTTCAATTTCAGAGCAGCAGCAAAAATAAGGAACTATAGTTCCCACTTATCAAAATGACCTGAGAAACGCCTTTCATGCCATCAAAGGCATCTTCGGTACGCCTTCTCTTCCATTTATAGACTCTGTAGAAGGAACCATTCTTATAAGATGATGCTAAAATTATTTTAGCTCACACACAAACAAGTTGTTCTGTAATTCTGCTGTTGACCTCTTCATATTAGGAAGAAATCTTTTAAAATATAGCACCACCAGTTTGTTATGTAACCACTTTGGAAATGTTTACTTTGAGGGCTTAAAATGTCATGACTAAAGAAACCACTAGTCTGCGTAATCTGCTCTTGACAATGAATCATTAACTGTGTCACACTTGGACTTGGTTAGTCCTTGTTCCAGTTAGGTGGAGCCTTCCTTTTAAAAAGGGATGTATCTTCAATTTCAAAGTTTTTATCACTTTGTCTCATACATAGTAACAAGTCTGTGGCTTTGACATCTCATATCTTTGAGATTATCACAGTTCACTCTGACATTTGAATGTGCTTGTGATTTATGCCTCTGTCCTTATTCTCTTGACCAAATATAAATCCTTAGAGAACTGGAGGCAGCCCTTCAATTTTCTCCCACCACACTTGGGCCCTGCTAATTGATCAAAGAATGCAAACTTATGGACACACAGTTGTTTCAGTCTTTCTGCCTATGACTGCTGCCCAACTTCCAGGTCTATCCACTGACTCACTTTTGGTTCATTCTTTTTACAACGCTTGGTTGTGATTCAGAGTTCTTGATCCCCTACTCTGAGATCCTTCCCCTGTGCAAATGGTATGCAGTCAAGTGGGCCAAGTACTGCAAATTCTAACAAATGTTTGCAAATCCTAATGATGGAGGGAGAACCATAAGCTAAATGAACAAAAGCAAATAGTCCTGGTGCTGTTACATACATATTCCTCAAAATATAATCACTCTTCTAAAGATAGTCTGACAACTCAGGAAAGAGCCACTAAAAATAATGTCATCAATATTTTCCCTGTGCAGTGAGTATAGAGTAAACACTGTTTGCCTAAATTGCATTGCAGTCTGCCAACATGGCAAGTCAGTGCTTGATTACTACCAAAAGGAAAGATAATCTTACTTTTGAGTACCTAGAATTTTAAAAGTCAGGTTGCTAATCAGGGTTACAATTTAACACCACCAAGAATTTGTCTACCTTGGCTAAGTTTACTTCTGATCTCTTTTTTGAGTATTTACAAATGATAATTAACCCTCACCAATTTACAAACTGATTATCTTCTCTAGAAACCAAGAACTAATTGTTATTTGTTGTTTAAACCAGGATGATTCAGGACAATTTTTTTCCTTTTTCATTGTCTGCAAATCTTACCAATTTTTTTTTTTTTTTGGTCTGCAGATCTTAAATAGATGTACTACAAACAACAAAAAATCATTATCCATTCCAAAACTAACACAAATTGAAATTAAAGAATTTAGTTCTGACAACTATATCTGTCTTAATCAATTTGACCTCTGTGATCTCAATTTCTCGCTTTTTAAAAATATTTATTTATTTTTACATTGAACTGGGGTTCAGGCCAGAGGTGGGGGTGGGGAGGGAAGTAAGAGGATTCACCAAAGACAGGATAGGGAACACAACAGGCAGATCTACTGAAATACACTGCTAAAGGGAGCAGCAGATGGTGAGACAGGCGCGGTCCCTTGCACCTGATGTGGGTTAGTTCCAGGACCAGGAATTAAACTCAGGCCATTGTGGTGGTGGCACTGAGGTTAACCCCTAGGCCACCAAGAAGGCCCTCAGTTTCTCTCTTATAAAATTCCTCTGTAAAGCTCATTGTGTTTTATGAGGATAAAAATAAGATATTATTCATGTATTTATCATTTGTATTAGCTTATTTGGAATTACTCATATCACTCATATCCCTTCCTGTTGGCCTATGAACTTAAGTCTCTGAAAGTCTCACCTTCCCGAATCAACGTTCCCTCCAGCCTACCAAAGCCTGCTGTTCCTCCTCATTTCAGTCTTTTAGTTCACACATGAACCACCTATTAAAAAACGTCAATAGGGCCTCCCCGGTGGCACAGTGGGTTAAGCAACACACTATGAAGCAAACCGCAGCCACTGCAGCACGAGTTCGATCCCTGCTGCCAGTCAGGGAGGGCACCCACATGGCGCGGCAGACCTCTCCTGCTGTACCCGCTGCTCCCCTCAGCAGTGTACTTCCGTTGATCTGCCTGTTCTGCTCCCGCTCTCTGTGGTGAATCCTCTCACCCCCCCCACACCTGTGGCCTGTACCCCAGTGCTTGTACGCATAAATAAATAAATCTTTAAAAAAAAAAAGTCAATAAAAATGCCCAGTATTTATTTATTTATAAAGAACATATAGCAGAGGTCTGTTTGCACCAGAGTACTATATACCTCCAGAATACTATTACATTATGTACACAATAAACTACACAGAAAAATAGTAAAAGATAAGTTTAAAAGATTTATAAAACAGATAGCTAGAAAGAAGTTCCCATATTTTTTCCCCAAAGATACGCCACCAGATACCCATTGATGTCAAGATTACATTTCTCATTTAATGGTCTTTAGTGTATCATAGAGTTTTCTGTGAGTGAAAAGATAAAAGGGAAAACTAAGTACTACTTTTCATGTAAATACCCAGGATTACCTACTTTGATGGTTTTGACATTCTAAATAAACTTCAGTGGCTTTCCATTAAAAGATGCATACCCGGAAGCAGTCCTTATATATTCATATTGGTTGAAACCTTAAATCCTAAAAGATGCAGTGATATTTTTTAACATGCTCTGACATGCTTTATCGATCCCCATCAACCAATTCAATCCTCAGTGAACACTGACTGGATGTTATACAAATTTAATTCAATTCTGATGCATCTAGGTGATGGTGGTAGTATCATATCCCACAGACTAAGGGCTCAGTCTTAATATAGCAGCACAAGAATTAAAGTACTAGACAAATATATTTATTCCTGCAAGTAATACGTTTTATCTTCTGTTTCTAGATCCCAAGGCAAAATGTCTTGGCATCTCCTACAGATCATCACATAAGTCTCTAAACAACCAACACTTTTTTCCCCAGGCCCTAGCATGTATCCGTCCATATAAAAATCCTATACCACTCTTGTTTGGGGCGGTGGATGTGAGTATGGGATCCATCACCTTAGTGCCACCTCGATAATAAAATCCATTCCCTCTTTTAAACACTTGGTCCAGTGTTTGGTATTCTGTGCATAGAGCTCTAGAACTGGTTTCTCAACTGGTTACAGTCTCACAAAACTGCTCCCACTTCAGATGCTGATTGCACATGCAAGTTGCTACCTATGCTTCTGACCAAGTGGCTAAAAATGACTTGCATTTCTCTTTCACCCACATTTGCCTGCCCTCTCTCTTCCTCCATTCTCTTTCAATATAATTATTTGGATTTGGGTTGAAGAAATGGGATGGTTTCAACTGTAGAGTTAACCCACCGGTTTGGGTTTTGCTGATGGCATTTCCATGCTCCTTTGTTAAAATAATAAGAAAGGCCCCAAATGGAGTCCCCTACATTGGACTCTCACTCACAATTACCTCTTGTAGTTTCACCCTCTCCCAAAGTGTCATCCTAATCAGTTTCCTAGTCAGTACCTGTTAGGTCAGTTGCATGATAAGGTTCCCACCCCCAGCTACTTCCCACTCCTTTACCCCACTACCTCTGTCTTCTGAGGGAAGGTAGGGCTTTACCTGAAATTTTTTTTTTCCTTCTCTGTGTCACCCTTTGACCCACCCCTTTTCTGTCTACAAATACCCTCTCATTTATGAGTCCTTGTAGTATCTAGATGGGATGCTGTCTGATTTATGAATCATTTAACAGAGCCAAGTAGATTTCTAAAATTGTGAACTTTGGTTTTTATTTAACATTTTGTTATTTCTGGCTCAAGATAGTTGATGGTTGGGTGTAACGGCAGGAAGGCGTACAGGCGTTCAGGATGGTTCTAGTAGACTGGGGTAAAGGAAGGAGGCTTGGAACCCTTGGTGGTTTTTATACTTTTATTGTCAGAGATGGCCAGGTACACGGCAGGCAGGGGTGATGGGGGGCCGGGAGGCTGGCAGGTCTCCTAGCCCCCAGTGCATCTTACTCTCTGCTTCTACTGCTGGCATCCTGTTCTTCCTGCTGCTGCTGCTGCCGCTCTTGCTGCTGGTGTCCTCATGACGCCACCCTTATAAGCCCGTGTCTAAACCCAGGTGCACCCATTTGCGCATGCCCACCTAGGCATGCGCACAGGTGTCCATCATTACACCAATGGCAGGAGGGTGGAAAGACCTGATCCTTTTCTCTGACCCTACACATGTTTTCCAATCTCTATAGAGATGTTATTCCGTATCTATTCTCTTTCTAAATAGTAGAATTGTATGATATTTGCTAAATTAAAAGTAAAATTGATAAATTATTTGCTCATTTTTTTATGTCAATGAGTTTTTGAATTTTTGGAAGGAGTCAGGATTCATTGAAGCTTTCAATGATATCTTCACAGTATCATTGCCCTCATTTTGTTGTTTTTGCATAACATTTAAAAATACTGCATTTCATGTTCTTAGATCTAGCTTTATTCTCCTTCCTCTCTTTTGTTTGTCTATATTGTCCCTAAGATACTCATATTAGCATTCTTTGCCTAAAGTTGCCCTGCTGAGTAGTGTTTGTCCTGGAGTAGAAATTTGGTCTCTCCCAAACACTACATTGCCACATTATTGGGATGTTGTGCAGTCTTCCAATTTCAGCTGCTATTCTCATATCAGACCTCCAAGCTATCTAGTGAGCACTTGGCTATTTTGATATTCTCAGATCTCTGCTCATAGCTTCCCTTTGCTTCTTACTAAAAGCTGCTGGTACCAACAGCACTTAAAGTTGTCCATGGTTTTCCTCAATTACTTGTGTCTAGGGGCTCACTAGAAACATTATCACCTAGTTTGTTATACACATTGTCCCATAGGTTTAATTTTTCTGTCCTGGTCATTTGTTGAATTTTATTGAGGGGATTGGCAAATTAAAAACTGATGACCTGCCATCTTTGAGACAATATTATCAAATGGAAGGTCTTGGTAACTACAAGCCCTGTATGGTATGCATTTCTCAAGAAAAGAGCAGAAAGCAACTAAATTTTATTTGAGGTGTACAATATGCCAGTTACTTTGCTGGTGGTTTCCACATATATTATTTAATATGATTTAATCTTATAACTTTCTGAAATAGAATTTAAATTTAGGTCTTCATTTCACTGGGAATTGAGAAATTTAATACCTAGGAAGAACTAGAAATTGACTCAAGTACAACAGAATAGGGACAGCTGCTTCAGTTTTAGAGAATCTTGTGAAGTCCTTTTGTTTTGTTTGTCAGAACTGTGTTGTTTGGTTGTACTCTTGAAGTAAGGTTAGGAAAATCATTTCAGTGGACAGGATGACACAGACACATATAGATGTGTAAAAAAAGTACACTTCTGTAGGGTCAGAGAACTTATCAGGTCTTCCCACACGCCCACCACTGGTGTGATGATGGACACCTGTGGTGCTGCGAGCATTCCAGGGTGGGCATGTGCAAGTGGGCGCACCTGACTTTGACACGGGCTTAAATGGGCAGCGTCATGAGGACGACAGGACCGACCAACCGAACCGACAGTACTGATGAGCAGCAGCAGTAGAAAGCAGCTGAGAGGGTGAGATGCGTAGGGGGCTGGGAGGCCTGCCAGCCTCCCGGCCCCCCGGCACCCATGCCTGCCATGTACCTGGCCACCTCTACTAATAAAGCATGAAAAGCCACCAAGGGCTCCAAGACTCTTTCCTTGACCTGTCTGCTAAGAACCATCCCGAACCTGCCCAGTGCCACCCTTCCTGCCGCTACAACTTCCTAAGATGTAAGATAGGCACTGAATTTAATAAATAAGAAACAGTTATCAAAACAGGCAATTTAGAAGATACAGAATCAGATCCCTGAGAAGTTAACTGACATAAACAGCAGTAAATGGTAACTTGCTAGGTAGCAGTAGCAGGGGTTCAGGAATTCCTATGTTAAAAATCCGCGTTATTGAGATCAATTATAAAATGATAATAATAATAACAAAACCTGATACATACCAGACAGTACTGTAAGCATTTTGCCCTTTACATATGTTGTATAACGATTCATAGCAACCTAATTAAGTAGTCATTATTATGCCCATTTTATAAATGACAAAATTGAACCCAGTCAGGTTATGAACATACCCAGTGTCATGCCACTAATAAATCACAATTAGGATGGAAACCCAGGTCAGACTAACCGCCAGGTACCTTTATAAGTCTTTATAGTTCCATGTTAGATTTACATTTTTGCACTAATCCCAGATGTATAGCTCAAAAATAATACACAACTTTAAAGCTAAAGGTAATTTTTAAATGTAAAGGACCAAGAGTAATTGTATAATCTATAATTAGAGATGTGTTAATAAGGAAACACTGAAGTCAGGTCACAGTTGAGTCAAATTTACTTAAAAAACAAACATAATTAGGTACTCCTGTCACTACTCTCTCTAAATAGAGAATGTAAACAAAACTAAATGTATGTGTTATATAGTTGTAACTTAAACATGTCAATGGAGACAAAAATATTTATTCTATACCACTAGACTACAGAATTTAACTTATCAGCAAATGTATTCAATACCTAGAAATTAATTTAATTTTAAAACTTAGTTTTGCTTGTTTTCCATGATTAAACCCTAATGAAAAAAAATTTTAAAGCATAACTAAAGAACTATGCTATGTTTTTTTAAGAGTAAAAAACACATCACTATTTTAAAATTTAATATATAGATGTATTGCAGTAAAACCAAATTCCTGTAGGAACTATTAGCAAAAAATAAATAGATGATGATAGCAAAACATTTCATAGGTAATAAAGGTGGACTCAGCCTAGCAGACTTGGAACACAGAACATGCTACAACAATGATTGGATTTGTATAGTACTGAGTTTTCATAGTTTGAAATGTGAACCTGATCTATACCACAGACAAAACAAACACAGGATAAGGTATAACCACTTATACATTGTCTTCTAAATAGTTGGCTAACAAGTTGGAAAGAATCAACTTAGATACATAAACACATCAAACTCAAACACAATAAATTCCAGCTGTATCAAAGAGTAAAAGCTATCCCCCCCATAAAACTGAAGAGTAGTTTATTTATTCCAGATGTGAAGAGAACATACTTCTCATCACTGGAGACAGATGAATTGAATATACGTATAAAACATTTAATTTCCATGCAATGAAATATAAAATGAAAATATTATAAAGAGAAATTTCTAATAGAGCGTTGTTATAAATTTCTCTCAAAAATATGGGAGAAAATGAATGATTATGTGAATAAACACTTTCACTTGATGAATGATCACCACAAAGTACAGTTAGGAAAATAGACTAAATCATCAATTTTTTAAAAAATTAGTTATATTCAAAATGAAAAAAGGCAAATATAACCAAGTTGCAGACTGAGAGAAGCTTAAAAATTGTAAAACCTGATTTTGACAAATGTTTGGAGGTGGAAGCAAGAGGTGTACTTTATATACTAATGATAAAAATGTTAAATGGTTCCATCTTTTTGGTGGGTAATCTATAACATGCTCTTTGACCCATTACTCATTCCCTTCCTCTGAGGGAGGAAAACTATTACACACACCCACACAAACATAAATTTTCAATGTGGCTTTACCTATAACTGGGGAAGATTAGCATCAATTTGAATACCCAACATTATTTAAATGTTAAGCAAATGATACCATATTATCATATACAAATAAAATCACAAATAAATGGACGATGTTATATATGACTATATAAAAAAACTTTAAAATTTGGATATATGATCATATTATAAAATATAATAATTGGTATAGATCAGAAAAGGATTTTGATCAATGAAAATAGCATGCCACTATAGATTTTTTTTTAAAGAAAATGCAATTAGAGTAATGCCATAACATTTATAGAACACTTGCTATATGTCAAGTACTAGTCTTAAGTGTTTTTATATGCATTAATTCTCTTTTCTCTTTCCAGCAGTCCTATGTGCTGGGTACGATTTTTAGTACTATTAAGCTCTATTTTGTAGATAAGAACACTTGAGAATTGTCAATAAATTACTCTAAGTTACACAGCTGAGCTTAACTGTTCCAAAGTGACAGCATCTTAAGAATAGCTTAGATGGTATCATTTTACTGGTTGGTTTAACTTACCCCAAATTTTGGGTCTTGTAGCCTTTGTCAATATCTCCATTCATTTTTCTAGTATTAAAAAAGAAAAGAATGGAAAAATCTCAAGAGCATTTTGAAAAATCAAAACAATGAATTACTGAACATAGAATTTGAAGAGGAAAAAACAAACCATGCCCCCAAAATGTTTACTGAGATAAAATTAATAATGAGATAGGAAATTTATTAGGGAACTCAAAAAGAGCTTTACCATAGTTACCACCCTATTACACACAGATTCATCACCCTTTTCATTCCCTGATTCAACTTGTAGATCAAATCCATTGTGCCCCAAGTTTCCTAAGACTTTGAAAAATTCAAGCAACTCCCTATCAGAAAAAGGTTTGAGCCCCTAGAAAAAAACCCTCATGAAATAAAAGGACTGGTGATTTCATCTCTCAAAAAATAGACTAACAAATCCATTGTATTTAAAGGGGGAAATTTTCCCATTTTCCGTTTGGGCTGAGTCCAAGTATTTTGAAGGTTGACTGTTCTCAGATAAGCCTGAACTATGAGATTTATTTGTTGCTACTTGATGGAATTATTCTTTATCTTTCATTCAGAAACCAAGGTGAACTAGAAACTGGGAGATATTTGAAGCAGTTTTTTAAAAACATTGTAGACTATTGAGATATCTTCTGTTTTGCTCCCCAGTGAAAATGATAAGCAGAGGAAAATAAGTGTTAAATTCACTTATAGGTTCATGAAACTATTATGGTTAATTATGTGTTCATATTATCTGCATACATGTGGTAAAGCTCTGTGAACCATGAAAATAGGATTTATAATAAACCCATGCCTGTATGTCAGAACAACAGCTATAAAACAAAGACTTAAAAGGTTTTATCATTAGACTAATTGTAATTCATTTGATCCTCCAATGTAACAATATCCTTCTATCTACTTTCCCAAGCCATTATTCTCTACATTCAGCGCATTGGTTCGTCTATCATTAAATATTCATTTCCTACTGTGCTTTTTGGAAGGCAAACAAAGCAGTCACTTTATACTTTATATTGATTCCTGAATTGTCCTTAGAAAAAGCTTTCAGTAGGTTCAATAGTTTTGAGAGACAGTTAGGTTTACTCCATGACTGGCAAATATATTTCTTTCTCCTTATTTCAGAATGGAATATCAGAAGTTAGACTTTCATTTTTTCATCCATTCTATACTCTCATTATTAATGAAAACCTCAAATAATTCTGAACTGTAGCTGAACTTTATTTACAAGAATATTAAAATAGGAAAAGGACAACTGCATACTTTTATCAGCTATGATTTTAATTGTTTTAAAAGGAAGTTATGCAACCAATGAAGAATGGAACTTTTGGGAAGGCCTAAAGCTAAGAACTATAGGTATATTTTTGCCTTATTTGGGGAAGAAGCAAATAGTTTTATTTAACTGACAAGGCCCTCTATCAAGACTTATTTACAACTGTTAAAATCTGTACTTGTATTTTATAGACCTTCCAAGCAACCTCAGTTTCTTTTTACAGGACTGTTACCACAGTTGTTTTTTAAAAAGATTTATTTCTTTTTGCATACAAAAACTGGGTTCAAGACCAGAGGTGTGGAGGGTCAGAAGATTCACCAGAGACAGAGTGGGGAGCAGAACAGGAGGACTGACTGAAATACACTGCTGAGGGGAGCAGCAGGTGAGACAAGGAGAGGTCCGCTGTGCCATATGGGTTGCTTCTCTGGCCTGGGATAGAACTCGTGCTGCAGTGGCTGTGGATAGCTGCATAGTGCTGTGCCTTAACCCCTTGCACCACGAGGGAGGACCCTGTTATCACAGTTTTATCCAGGTTCTTATGAGAGCTCTGTTTGGTTTGATTGTATGACATATCTTATCTTCTGTAAAAGGGATTTAAATAAAGTAGTGTACTCTACAACCCCCAGAAACATTAATTATGTGTTTGATAGAAGAGGAACAGGAGAATATTATGAAATTAGGGAAATATTCTAAATTTGAAAAGAGATGAGGACTTTACAAAAATATGCATTTGTCACAACTAATAAAATTATGTTATAAACTAAATGCATGTGTTCCCCCAAAACTCATATATTGAAATACACCACCAGTCTCCAATATTATGGCATAGTAGGTGAAACATTGGGAGGAAATTAGGTCATGAGGATGCCCCATGAATAGAATTAGTGTCCTTATAAAAGGAACTCCAGAGAGCTGTCTCACCCCTTTTCAGCCATGTGAGGATACAGTGAGAAATTAGCCATCTTTAGTCAAAAAGGACTTAACCATCCTATACTCTGATACTGAATTTTCAGCTTTCAGAATTCTGAGAAATACATTTCTGTTGGTTATAAGTCACTCAATCTATGGTGCTTTGTTACAGCAGCCCAAACTAAGACTGGACAGTCAAGATATGTGCATTTCATAGTATATGAGTCTTTTCTCAAAGATAAAAAACTTAAATATTAAATCTTTTAAGTTTGATTTTATCAGAAGGTTAGTAATTCCAAAACAACTTTGTATATTCTAGACTTGCTCAAATATATAAATATATTGAGGATAATGAAAGTCAGGAATTTTCATTTTTGGTGAGAAGCATTAGAAATATTGAAGGGGCAAGAATAAACTATATCCTATGGACAGGACTGAAATTAATGGTATAAATATCAATTCATGGTTTTTATGGTTCTCAATATCTACATATAGATTTATGGATTGCAATGAACTGAATGAGAAAAATATTAACAAAGTGACATTTTGGGGGGACAATTGACAAAATTTGAATATGGATTTAGATAACAGCATTTTGTCAAAGTTTAATTTTTATTTTAAAATGTCTATTGTGATAATGAAAGAATGTATTCTTAGGAAATACACATTAGTGTTTGGAGTAAAAGGAAATGTCTTCAGCACTCAAACGATTCAGAAAATTCTGTGGGTGTGTGTTTGTGTATATGTGGAAAGACAGATGGTACACACAGATTGGGCTAAACGTAATTGCTGAATTTGGGTAAAGTGTTACAGAGGTTTCTTGTCTTACACTTGCAAATATTATATATAAGTTAGCAATTATATCAAAATTAAATATTATACAAGAAGTACTCTCTAAGTATATATAACTCCCGAGCACGTGTACCTTTGTCTTAGACCTGGAATGTAGACAAGAGTTCACTAAAACTACAACTAAGATTTAAAAGGCAAGGACTTGTAGCTTAAGATGAAAACTGGGAAAATTTTAGCATAATTTAATTTTACAACCATCTATACCCATTTAATACTCATAATCTTTATTCAGCATTTTTACTTACTCTATAAATCTGTTTAAGCCAGAAAAACATTTCGTTTTGAATTAGTTGAAATCTCAGTAATTTTTCTTCCATTGTGTCATCTTATTGACTGTATTAGTTCTCTATGCTGCTGTAACAAATTACCACTAAGGTGGTTTAAAACAATACAAATTTATTCTCGTAAGATTCTGGAGGTCAAAAAGTACAAAATGAAGCTTTGGGGGTTAAAAGCAAGTAGTCGATAGAGATTGTTCCAAGTGCATATTCCAGGGAAGAATCTGTCCTTGACCTCTCCTGCTTCTAAAGCTTTCCTTGTCTCCTGGCAGCATCATTTCAGCCTTGGTGGCTTTGCTTCTCCACTGGCTCCCTCTTTCAGGAACATTGAATACATTTTGGGATCCTTGGGATAGTTCAAGATCATCTCCTTATCCCAAAATCCTTAACCGAATCATTCCTGCCAAAGCTCTTTTCTATATAAGGTAACATTTACCAGTTCTAGGGATTAGAATGTGGAAATCTTGTGGGGCCATGATTAAGTCTATTACACTACTATTCTAACTATTTAGACTCTGTCCACCAGAAAACTAAATAATATAAAAATTTGTGGTTAAATAAATAATATTTTATTTTATATAAATTAGAATTTTTAAAGAAGAATGTCAAGGCTAAAGTTACAATAATCACTTTTTTATTATTCAATTTTTAGGTTTTTTTTTTCCATTAGTTTGGTCCTCTCTGTACTTAAGAAAGGTTATATAGAAGTATCTTATGACAAAAAAATCACAAACAAGAATCAGAGTGGGCGGGCCTCCCTGGTGGTGCAGGAGTTAAAGTCTCAGCACTATCAAGCTATCACCAGCCACTGTGACATCAGTTCAATCCCAGTCATGAAGCCAACCCACTTGGTGTAACAAACCTCTCCTGTCTCACCCACTGCTCCCCTCAGCAGTATTTCAGTAGATCCACCTGTTCTGCTCCCCACTCTGTCTCTGGTGAATCCACCCCCACATCTCTTGCCTACACCCCAGTTCTTGTATACATAAATATATATTTAAAAAAAAAAGAATCATAGTGGGAAAATAGTATATCTTATTCTAATTGTCTATTTGTTTGTTGAATAAATATTTATTCAGTCCCCAGTGCTGCGGTAGCTATCAACTAGTGGAGAAGGGTCTATTTCCATCTGCATTTATATCTTGTAGCAGAATTTATTTCCCAGTGTGACCACAACAATATCTCCTGTCCTACCTACTGATTGATCTTATACTGTAAAGTTGTCTTGAATCAGGCACACCTGTGACTACAGAAGTTTTGCTATGTGACTTCTGAGCTTAGGTCATAAAAGTTAATACGGCTTCTGCCTGGTGTTCTTGGTGTAATTCCTCTAGGAACCCAACTCTTACACTATAAGGAAACTCAGTCCTCCTGAAGAGACCAACATGTTCTATTATGTTCATATTCCAGTCAAAAGCCTGATACTGCAGTCAAGATGTGTGTCTAAGGAATCATGAAAGGCAACTCCCAGTCTCATGAGACACAGTAATAAAATAATACAATAATTTTTAAGGCACTAAGTTTTGGAATGATAGGTAATCCAAAAGTGTTTTATCTATTCATTTTGGGAACATAGATAATACTTATATTTCACAAAACAACTAAGAAATTTAGATTGAAACTTGTTCCTTAACAGTAATATTAAACCAGACACAACAGCCCTCTCCTGTCTTGCCTGCTGCTTCTCTTAGCAGTATATTTCAATAAATCCACCTTTTCTGTCCTCCAAAAAAACACACACACATACAATAATACTAAATGATACTACAGATCTGTGATTCTTTGAAATCAATGAATAAAACAGCTATGTAAACTCAGTGTTTTGCATATTGGTTACTAGTGAGATTAAAGGATAAAAGGAAATAATTCAAGCAAGAATAAAAAAAATCTAAAACTTCAACCTGCTGGGGCAAAATTGTTATTCTTTTCTTTTCCTGGCTCATTTTTAAGCTACTTGATCTTTCAAAATTCCTACAAAAACTTGGCATTATAGAAGCTCCTGCTTCAATGTCTATTATCATCATCCATCATTCTGTTCAAGCCAGAAAGTTGGAAACTATGCCTGACCTCTCTTTGCTTCAGCATCCATATACAGTTCAGTGAGGATTCTGACTGTTTCTTCCCAAGGAACCTTTGGATTTTTACTCTGCTTTCCATCTCCCCCAGCACTATCTCAGTTCAACAGAAGTCTAATAACTCTTCTTCAAATCTCCCAAATCTCTACTCCCTTACCAATGCTTCATTCACATCAGAATGCAAATCTAGTCATGCCACTGCCCTATGTCCTTTGATAACTTCTCAATGCTCTCAGAGAAGGAGATCAAATCCTAAACATGGTCACCAGACCCTGCACATTTGGACCCTGTCTCCCTCTCCAGCTTCTTTTCCTCAATACCTTGTATTCCAGTCACAATGGTCATTTACCATTTCCATGCTTCTTTCCACCTGACATCTCATTGATCAGAAATGTACTTCCAGATAATAATCCTGGAATGTTCTGCACTTGCTCGTAGCCAACAGGTCTAGAAGTGATTATCCTGGAATGTTCTGATATCCTTTCTTGATTAATACTTATTTTACTTTCCAAGCTCAGCTTAGCAGTTCTTTTCCTCAGAGAAGTCTACCCTAACCCCCCCAACCCAGATCAAGTACTCTGCACTTTCAAATTCACCATTATGTCTGAATAAAAAAATAGGACAGGTAAAAAAAATCATTTCATGAGATTTCATATTTTCCCCACTTACATGGTCACTGAATAAATCTTTTGCCAGAATTTAGCTTCATTTTTATTGACGATAGAATAGATGAGAAACAGGAGGGGTAGGAAGCCAAATGCCCAGGGTTCTTCTGATAGTGGGTCAGGATGAACTTCAGGAAAATCAGTTTCTTTTCAGTAGCTGCTGAAAGCCATCTCTTTTGTTGTGCAGTAGAATGGACTCTCCCTTAGGAATCTTCTGGAGAGGCTGCAATAAAGATTTGAGTTATTTTTATTTAATATTTTCAGTTGGACGAACCAAAGAGTCACTGGTTTAGATGGATTACGCACATTGAATATTAATTTAATGACTCTTTCTTCCCTCCACTCCCACTGGCATACACACTTTACAAGATCAGTGTCCTTTTCTCTTTTGTTGATCATTTTAACTCTACTGTTTGCACTACTAGTAGCAGATGCTGAATCCATGTTGGTTGAATTAATGTGTCATTTGGGACAATTTGCTTAAGCTCTCCAGTTGTCAATTATCACTGCGTATTATATGTCTCAATGTTTTCAGTAGAAATAGCATCAACTACAAAGGAGAAAAAATTTATCCCCTAGAACTTCATAGCAGCCTGAAGCTGCCAATTATAGTTTGGATAGTTCTTTGGGCTTTCTTTCAAGTTCCACGACTCATCCTAAAAATTTGTTTCATGTTTCATCTTAAAATTTGTTTAAATTTTTACATTTTCCATACCATGATGTATCACTTTATTTAACACTAATTTTATCTCAAATACTTTAAAATAAAAATGAATGGCATTATACCTAGTACCCATTTTCAAAGTTTTCTGACTCTTTGATTCCAATAAGTGAAACAGCTAATATTTACTGAATTCCTTTTTTATTCAAGTCACTGGGAGAGAGTGCAAAAAACAATCTAATAAACTTACTGCTTTTATGGAGAAAAAAGGTAGATTTTATTACAAGGAGTACAGAGTGAGTGACAAATAAGGAGAGCAACTCCTCAATGCAGAAGAATTCAGAAGAGGGATTAATCCTTCTAAGGACCTCTGTTTCCTCATTTGTAACATGAGATAACAATATCGACACCTTATCTCAGGGGGTGTTTATAAAACTCAGTAAGATAAAATACATACACTTACATGGAAGAAATAGTATTACTGTCAGCGGGCAGAATAAGGGACCTCAGGACCCCCAAACCTGCCTGCTCTAAATGAGTTCTGCCAACAGCTGCATAAAGACAAAACATACTCTTAGTACACAGAATTGAAAAGAACTTTAATATAGTTAGTGTGCATTAGAGAGAAGAGAAAGAATATAGTTAAAATAGTTTCCAGTTAAACATCCAAAGTTACAGATCCCCTCGTGGATAAATTCCCATCCAAACAGGGTTGGCCCAAAGCTGGACCATTGAGGACTGAAAACCTGCCACAAGTGTAAGGCACCTTCTGGTTGGCAACCATAGGAAAGGGTCAGAAGGGGCCAGGCAAGTCTGGAAGGAAAAGAGCAAAATCAAAATTCAAATGAAGGTAACATTGTCAGCCTCCCATGGGTCTGTCACCCGCATCTCTTTCTCTTTCAGATGTCTCCTTCTGTGTCCCCGAAACCCGTGGTACAAGTCCAAAGTCAAAAAGCAAGTATGGCTTCTTCACATTTCTCTCTGTTCCACTTGCCTCCTCCAAGCCTCCTTTTTCTTTTTTTTTTTTTAAAGATTTATTTATGCATATAAGAACTGGGGGCATAGGGCCAGAGATGTGAGCGATGAGAGGACTCACCAGAGACAGAGTAGGGAACAGAACAGGCAGGTCTAACTGAAATACACTGCTAAGGGGAGCAGTGGGAAGGACAGAAGAGGTCTACGCTACATGGACTAGCTCGCTTGCCAGGTATCGAACATCATGCTGCAGTGGCTGAGGATAGCTTCACAGTGCTATGTCTTAACCCCTTGCACCACCAGGGAAGCCCTCTTCTGCTTTTATTTCGCTCTTTTCCCAGTCATTTATGCTTTTCATTGCTACTCAGCTCCACCCTTCCTTGAGTGGGGTAGGGAATCTGGAACCTCCCCTTTGTATGGATAAAATACTGTTTTATTACCAAGGATCAGGGTTACCTCATGCATGTGGTAGAACCTTGAAGTTTGGGTAGTAAGCAAGTTGACAGATAAGCATGGAGAATGGCCTTCATGAAATCACAAAAGGAGACACACACCATAAAGATAAAGAAAATTGTAAACACTAATCTTTATTGAGTTGAAAGCTCAATTAAGGGAGATATCTCTGAAAAAGCAGACTATGGCAGGCCTTGAATTCTGAGTTGAGGAATTTAGAATCATTCCTATTCCTGAAGACTTTCTTTTAAAAAGATAAGCTCTTAGTATAATTTGGCTCACATTTTGAGACAGCTGGGAACATTTTGGCACAGAACAACAGGGCAATTTTAAATGCTTCAACTCCTTTAGAGTATATTAAAAGAGAACCGAAGAAACCAGATAATTGCTTGCAGAGATCAAGTGTCAAGATCATAATATTGCTAAAAGAGTAAGGAAGGAGAATATGGTTGTATTTTAGTCAAAAAATGAACTGGCATTATGCCAGGTGTGGGAGGCCAAAAGAGTAGTAAATTCAAAAAGGAGTTTCAATATAACTCTAAATGGGAGGCTAAAAGCAAGTGGCCTCCAGTATAATTTGGAATAAATTCCAGCATTACTGAATGAATAACACATGGTTCAAATCTTAATCTGTAAACTAAGTTAGTTATATATGATGAAACCTTGATATTTGTGGAAGACTGAGTTTTTAGAACATGATGTAGAGGAAATAGTGCCTGGTGATGTGAAAATTCTATATATTTATTTAAATGGGATATTTGAATATGAAGTAAAAAGAAAACACATTGTTAGTATATAGTATTAGAATGCATTTAATGTAAGAATAAAAATGTAAAATAAATTGTGATTTTTAAAAATTTCTCTAAAGTATATAGTCTCTTGCAAAACTTGGAAGAGACCACAAAGTTAAGGTCGAAACTATATAGATTTGAGTGCTATCAAAGGTGGTAGAGTTCAACAGCCCAGTGTATCCCACTTTATTTTGAAAAGAAAGTGAAGAAAGAATTTACTACACCTATTTACTGTATCTGTATAAATTAATCCCAGAAAGATACAAAACAGTTAATCTGGGTTTGCCTCTAGGACATAGGACTAAGAGAGAACGAATAACTTCTGTATTTTTTACTTAATTCATCCAATGCAGTCTAGTAAGCAAAAAATCAGATAAATAACTGCCAATAAAATGGTTATCGTTGATGTGATTTCTACAGACCTGATATTTAATTTAGTTATAGATAAGTCAACTTTCATCACATGGTCAGATGGGTAAAATGGTAATTATTCCCCAGCTCATTCTTTGCAAACTTTACTGGGCAACAGAATCACCTGGGGCTTGTTAAAACCATTACTTGGCCTTATTCCTCAGATTCTGATTCACATGATCTGGGGTGGGGCCTGAGAATTTGCATTTCAAACAAGTTTCTAGGTGAAACCACAGTATGAGAAGTCCTGTCCCAGCAATTATATCAATGATGAGTCACCCCGTGCTGTAAAACATCTCTTCACACTCCAAAAAGGAAATAAAAATGTGTGATCTCCAACTATAGAAAACAAAAGAAAACTGTATGTCTAAAATGAAACTACCTAAAGATAACATCTCTAGGCAAAGAGCTTGTATAGGATCTCAGTGATCCATAAATCAACACCATGCCCAGCACTCCACAATTTATTATGAATAATCCAATGACATATAAGATGCTTTTCTGCTATCAAGAAGTTTTCAGTCTAGGGGCCTCCCTGGTAGCTCAGCAGTTGAGCACCACACTATGAAGCATCCGTGGCACAGCACTGGGAGTTCGATCCCCAGCCAGAGAGGGGACCCACATGGTACAGCAGACCTCTCCTGCCTCACCCACTGCTCCCCTCAGCAGTGTGTTTCAGTTCATCTGCCTGTTCTGCTCCCCACTCTGTCTCTGGTGAATTCTCTCACCTCCTGACCTTACCCCAGTGCTTGCATGCATAAATAAATAAATCTTTTTTTTTTAAAAAGAAGTTTTCAATCTAGTTTAAACAAATAAGAGTCCTTTGGGTGATCCATTTAAATATTTGTCTTAACTCACAAAAACCAAAAATGAAAAGACAAGGACAAATTGGGGACACTTGGTGGGGAGGGGGAAGGGAGAGGGTTGAGGGGAGATGGGAGAACAGGGGACTGAGGTGATGGTGCACTGGTGATATGGTGATGGGGAATACAAGGGGATTACAATTGATGTCAAATATATATAAATTAAAGGGAAAAAATTTTAAAAAACAATGAGTTGCTAAAAAAATAAAAACAAAAAAAATAAATTTTTCCGTGGAAAATAAATAAATATTTGTCCTAACTGATTTATATAGAAAGTATAACTCAAGGAGTTTTGTGACAAGTTTTGGTATCCTATGTATTTATTTTTCATTAACTTTTGTCCAAATTTAGAACTGCCAAAGCACAGTGAAATACACAATTTTCACATGGTGAACTGAAAGTCCATAAAATACAGTTTGTGTTTAAAGATGAACTTTACTACTAAGGTCATATGTTTAATTTCTTTCATATGCTTTCGTCACCTAAAACTGGGTATAATTACAATTACCCTAAGTTGGATACTCTATGCTGATAATAAATTCCAGTATTTATTAAGTATTTACTATGTACTAGGCATTTATTAAACTCTTACTATCTTACTCGTCACAACAACTCTATGTGAAACATACTCTTATTATCGTCATTTACAGATGAGTCAACTGATGCACAGAGGTTAAAAAACTTGTTCAAGCTACTCAGTCAGTCGTGATAGAGCCAGGGTTTGAATACCTGTACTTTTCCATAATTGCCAGTTGTTCTGCCTTTTATAAGTTGGAGGTGAAGGTAAACCTTTCTTCTCTATCCTTAGTAGGGGATATAAATAACTTTCTGCTCTTTTTACTTTTTAATATTTTTCCCTGACAGAAGTTCTTTTATAATACACACACAAATATGTATATATGTACATTTACATGTACATTTATGTAATGTATATGTGTAAGGAAGATATGTACATAAGTGTGTTTACACATAGCACATATATGCTTTTTACGTGTGTGCACAATAGAACTGTACCAAAATAATATTATATGGAAGGCTGTTAAACCCAAGCAGTATCTTGTGAATGTTTACTGAGCATTATACTTAAGTTCCTGATAGATTTTTGTATTTTATTATACAAATAACATAATATATGGATAGGAATGTTTGTCTACTATAGACTTGGAACACTGTCAAGAATGTCAGATAATTTAAAAATATTTAGCCAACTTAAACCAAAATAAGTACTTCACTAGCTCATTTACATCTCCATGGAAATTATTATCTTAAATATAACCACTAAACCATCAAGAGTCATAAATTCAAAATGATAGGTCGATCCTAGATGTAGTTGTATTTGTACTTAATCAGAAGTTCATCCTCTTCTGGATATAGGCAAGAATTTTTTAAGCTGGTCACCAAAAATATCAACTATGAAAATATTAATAAATTGGACTTGTTAAAGTTAAGAACTACTTATCAAAAACCATAGCACCAAAAGATTGAGAAGGCAAGTTATAGACTGGAAGAAAATATTTGCAAAATTTATATCCAACTAGAATATATTTTTTATGTCTAGAATATAGTTTGTAAAAACCTATTAAGATGATAAACATCTAAATTTAAAGAGGGCAGAAGATCTAAATAAGTCCTTCCTAAAAGAGGACATCTGAATGGTCATAGTGATATAAGCATATGAAAAGTACTCAGTCCTTAGTAATCACAGAAGTGCCTATTAAAGCACATTGAGATACCACTACATAGTCATCAGAATGGCTAAAGTTAAAAAAAAAAAAAACAGAATAAAACGTCTGACAATACCAACTGGTGGTGGTAATATAGAGCAACTCAAACTCTCATAGGTTGCTGATTGGGATTTTAAATGAAGTACCACTTTGAAAAAATTGTTTGGTAGGATTTACTCTATATTATATGCCTGCCAAAGTCCAGCTCTGGCTGAAGGCCAGGTCCCCAAAGGATAGAATGGCATTGGCGAGTGAGGGGAGGGGTGAAGAGACACCAGACTTGATCAGAGTTGGGTATATGTCCTGTAATGCCAAAGGAATGGTGAGAAAACAATCCTGCAGATCTATAACGATGACATGATCTCCCTTTGCCGTCTCCTGTGGCAGTCCTGGTTGTAAACTTCCCATATCATCCATAGTAACATTAATAGCTCTCAAATCTTGCAGCAATCTCCACTTACCAGATTTCTTTTGATGACAAAAACGGGAATATTCCAAGGACTATTTGTAGGCTCTATATGGCCTTTATCTAATTGTTCTTGTAC
Organism: Galemys pyrenaicus; assembly: GCA_019455555.1. NCBI lineage: Eukaryota > Metazoa > Chordata > Mammalia > Eulipotyphla > Talpidae > Galemys > Galemys pyrenaicus. The sequence continues at coordinate 15,505,867 of JAGFMF010011796.1, forward strand.
TAAATATGTTACAGCCTGTATTTTTTCCTCAGTTAGGGGCCATTGCTCCACCCACAGTGGATCATCATTTTTCCAGACAATTGGGTCGGCTGTAACCTCAGCAAACGCCCATGCTATGAACCAAGTACATATGCAAGAGAAATTCTAAATGTTTCAAGGTTGTTCATAGGAGTTATATTTATGATAAGTCAAAACTGTAAACAACCCAAATGCTCACCAACAGTAGAATATATAAGTAACTTACGGTACATTCCTACAAAGGAATAGACTACATACAATGAAAAAGAATATACTAGCATTGTAGGCAACAAAGTGAGTGAATCTCGCAGACAAAATGTTGAGTGAAAAAAGCTACTTAAAAAAGCACCTGCTTTCTCTCCATGTTTGATCTGTATACATATACATACACGTGCATAAATGTATTCCATACAAGTTTATATATATAAAGTTCAAAAACAGGCAAAACTGTAGTGATAGAAGTCAGAATATGATTGTGTTTGAGCATTGGGAGATGGCAAATGGTAACTGATAGAAAGTGAGATGACAAAGTTAAGGGGCTAGAATATTCTAACTCGATATATGTGATTGTTGCACAGCTAAACACATGAAAAATTCAACAAGCTGTACAATTAATATTTATGTATTTTACTGTATATGTTACAACTTAATAGAACAAATCCAATCTCTCTGATCAACATTATAAAATATGTATTTCTGTGCAAAGTAATTCCCAGCTATGGAAAGAATAAAATACTGAAAAGTTGTGCATATTCACCCACACCTGATTTGCTAAACATGGAATTGACAAGGTAACATGCATTTTACCCATAGCATCACGTGTGCCACATTAGTGAAACATTTCAGAGGAATATTGAAAAAAATCACACACAGTGAATAAGCTTTTTGGTGAGTAATGTTTGCCTCTGATGGCTTAAATTTGTGAGTCAGAAACTAAAGGAGGAGGGAGGGAATGCTCTCCCACAAGGCACCCCTTTTTTGATCTCCCACAAGGCACACCCAAATTCTTGGCTTTGACTCTTATTAGGGGCTTTCTGTCATATTTTATGGTTTCCCACATTCAAAAATACAAGTTGTGTAAACAAATGACACATGTTTAAAGTTTGTAGATTCCTTCAGCTATTTCCTAGACACTCCTGTGGACAAGTTTTCTTCCTTCCTACTGCTCAGCACCCTTCATTCATAATATAACACAGATTAGATATTTGTATTTGAATTAGCAAGCAATTATTGGGCTTCTACTCTGGACTGTGCTGATGATTGCAGGGGCTCTAGCTGGGCTTTGGCTAAGGGACAGGTGAGAGGAATTTATTTATTTATTTTTGTTGGCCCACATAGTAGGTCTATTTTTGTTTAAGGAATCTCCATATTGTTTTTCACCATGTCTGTACCAATTACATCCCACAAACATGCAACCCTATCCCACCAGCATTCATTATCTCTTACCTTTATATAATATATATTCTAACGTGTGAGATGATATCTTATGTTTCTGATTTGCATTTCCATTTTGACAGTGATATTGGGCTCCTTTTCATGTCCTTGTTGGCCAGTTATATGTCTTTTTTATTTCTTTATATATATTTGACATCAGTTGTGGTCTGTAGGGTAAATGGAAGTGATCTGGCTTTTCCACCTTCCCGCCTTTGGTGTGATGATGGACACCTGTGGGCCTGCATGCGAAAGTGGGCACACCTGGGCTTAGACACAGGTGTATAAGGGCAGCATTGTGAGAATGCCAGCAGAAGACAGAGGCAGAGAGAATAGAAAAAAAGAAGAGAGAGAGGAGAGAGAGAAGGAGAGTAGTAGCAGAAGCTACAGAGCCCAGAGAGTGAAGATGTGCTGGGGGCCAGGAGGCCTGTCCCCCCACACCCCTGCCTGCCGTGTACCTGGTCACCTCTGATGTAAATATCAAAAAAAGCCTGAAAAAGCCACTTAGGTCACCAGGACTCCCTTGACCCGTCTGCTCGGAATCATGGAGAACTTGCTCCGTGCCCCTTCCTGGCACCGCAGGTCCCCATGGATTTCCTACCAGCATTTCACCAGTGCACCATCACCTCAGTCCCGTGGGTTCTTTCTTCCCTCATCCCATTCCCTCCCCCACTCACAAACAAAGAGGATTTTAATTAATAGATTTTTAGAAACTGTTCAAAGGTCCTGTCTACCAAAGTAACATTTTCTTTATAATATCTCCATGCGTGTTAATATGTTGTCATATCATGTGCAGCACTCTGAAAAACTCACCTGGAGCTTCTCAAATACAGCTGATAAAGTAGAATTCAGTCAGCTCCCACACTCAGGTTCAAAGTCACATCCTTCCTGGTGAGTAACCGAAGCTGAAATCGCTGCATGGCAGTGTGAGTTAGACCTCTGTAAGGTCAGTCCACTAGAAATAGTAAAGAATATTTGCAGTATTTCCCGCACTCAACACTGACTCTGCCAATTAGGGAAAGGGAAATATCTAGGATTCAGAGAAGGGACAGCAAGTTATTTTATCTTGGCAGACAACATTAGGGACAGACTCTCACATGGTAAAACACTGAGATTACAAATCTCTGCTCAAGTGAAAAACTTCAGCCCGGTAAAAGACATAATCTTCTCTAATTGTTCTGAGTCTGAGTGTTTCTGAATCCTCTTTCATCCTGAGTTTGGGCTTTGGTACAGAGTCAATGATTAAAAGAGAACTTTCCTCAATGTTGAGTGAGGGGAAGAACTCACAAATATCTTCAATATTTCTAGTGGGCTGACCTTGCAGAAACCTTTGGGCAGGCTGCTGGCAGATGGTTGTTGAAAAGGGAATCCCTTCAGGTGTTTACATTGGGATGTTAAGCTTGTTCCTTGAGGCAAAACGCCAAGCAGCTGAAAGTCATTCAAAATGAATGCGTTAAAATGATTGTAACAAGAGGAGAATTTAAATGGTATTAAGAAAACCTTGTCACTTTTCCTGATTTTATTTCTTGGAATATTCTGGTACTGAATTTTTAATTTTTTTTTTCCTGATTAAAAAAAAATTCTGTATAATGGTTACTTACCTTTCTTAAGTGTAGTTTAAAGCACCAAAATTGCTAGTTGATTCTTCCTTCATTGTTTATGCTTGCCCTTCTTTTCTTTAAGACTCCTCAACATAGAGACACTTCACAAGGTGTTAAGTGTGTGAATCCCAGCTCATTGCCTTCTAAAGAAGTGATTTTAGGCATTATTAACTTTTCTGTGCCAGTGATTCTTCATTCATCAAAAGGGAAGGGAGATTATTACAAATCCTAACTCATGTTGGGAGAACTGGTGATTAAGCTTTTGCTGTATTTCTGTTCCTGCTCTGGAACTTGGCACTTCTGTCCCATGGTTCCCTTTCCCGATGCTACTCCTCTCAGTCTCAACTCTAACCTTTGCTCCTGTTTCAACGGACTGACTCCATTTCTTCGTTTCTTGGGGTAGTTTCGAATCAGAAGATTTTCTGGGTGGAAAGGAGATTCTTGCTAACCTTTGTTATTACCTTCCAAGACCTTAATGTACTATGTTAAGACAGTTTCTTGGGGAGCAAGTGGGGTCAAAACAGGGGAGGGAAGAGCATAAGGGACTATGGTGACGGTTCACGGGTAATATGGTTGTGGGAATTTTATGGGGATTACACCTGAGGGGAAAAATAAATATTGTACAAAAATGAGCAATGATGTAAAATAAATAAAGCCACCCTCAAAAAACCTGTTTCTTGCTATGTGATTATTTATTATCCTCTACTGCCATGCACTGATTACATGATAATCAAAAGGCATAGATTTAAAATAAGCTTATCTGTGTTTTTGAAATACTGTATGATACTAAAACTGCAACTGTAAATAACAAAATCTCAGATTTGAGACCAAAAAGCATGAATTAATTTAACACCAGCTGATGCTTGTGTCCGCTTATAAAGGTTAAGCTTCAATGAAGTAGACCACGTGATGATGATCTGATTAACTTGAGGCAGCTTATTTTCTTTTAGGTAGTTCTGATATGTTGTGTCATCAATACCACGGTGATAAATAGAAAAGAAACGGGAGTTGTGGAGCAGGCTGTAGGCTACACGATGCTGCTCGATGCAGGATGTAACCTCAAAAGCAAGATCCTAGCCTTTTTAATGCAGAAAAGGGTGGGACAAACTGAACACTGGATTTTGGGCTTTAGGGAAGGTGAGTCCCAATAATACACATCAGACTCCCACGCATGGTTCCAATCTTATTAACAAGGCATTCCACTGATCAGTCCCTGGGGTGCAAAGCACATCAGTCACCGGCACCCAGGGCGTTCCCAGTCATACCTGAGGATACTGTATACCTATTGCCCCGGGTGATCAAGGTCCTGTTCTTGTCTAACTTGAAAGAAGCCTTGTATGCTACGCACACACTGATGCGTGGATGGTTCTAACTTTAGCCAAAATTAGCATCTGTGTAGTTTCTGTCCATACATTTTAATTCTTGAGGTGTTGTGGGATGACTATAATACATTTTTCCATAAAAACCATTCAGAAATTTGCTGACTAGTATATTGCTCCTGGCATGCTCTCTGGACCTCCCAGTTGATTTAAATATTACTCATCTTGTCCACTGTGCATGGTCTGTTTTGAATGAACTTATGGCTTACTAATATTTATTTAATTTTGGTTCTAAACTGACTCCAATATTCTATATGTCATTGCAAAAGTTCAAAATAGCTACTACCTACATTTACTACACTAGATCTAGATGTTATACTTCTGTGAATGGACTCCAAGATCATATTAGCTTATTTTGGTAGTCACATGATCTTTGTGACTAATATTGTATCAGTTCTGTGTAACTTGTGGTTCCGATACATATCTAATAAGCATCTCATTCTTTGGAGGTTCCACAGCATTTTATACAGACTGCTACTATAAGACAAAGTGCAAAGGTATCTAATTATTTATTGCATTTTGATTCTAATTTATTCTAATTATTGTATTGCATTCTTGTATTTGCTAATGAACTCCTCATAAAAGAATATTTCTACCTTTTGTTGTAATGACTAATACTTGTTTCTCAAAACACATTTATCAAATATTGAATTCATCACTTTATAGTGTTTCTAAAGGCAACCGCAGGTAGCAAAGACCACTCTACCATAATGTCACATGAAATTTTTGAGATAAGAGTCCCACAGAGATTAATAAGCCCATCCCTTTTTCTAGAGACCTGCTTAGACCAAACCATTCGGTTGGAGGTTATATAACGTGAGTCTAATAAATATCAGGAAAAGGGATTACTATACTCAATAGCTTAGTCAAGTGAAAGCCAAATGTGTGCCTCTGATTGCACAGCCATTGGGGACATTATGTAACCACACGGATGGGTTACAGCACCAAGTCAGCACCCAGTACGGCAGAGTAGTCAGCTTTAAAAGACTGAAGCCGTGTACAAACCTGTCCCAAGGAAACATGATGCTGGAAACTGCTCGTGGATCCTGCTGCCTTGGCAGTTCCACGTCCTACCACAGTCTGAACCAAGAAAACGTATTTAGAGAACAAGCGTGCCTGTCAGGATGTTGCTTTATGTCTGGTCTTAAACGGAATACCAAGGCCTAAAAGGTTATGGTTCTGCTTGTTATTTGTGTTATTATATGACTTTCACACTCCTTTCTGAACTGGTGTTTGATTAATGCATATTCTTTGGTAACAGCTGCTACATTGAACAGAGAAACAGCTACTAAAAGACCTTCCATATTATCAGATTTTGCAAACTTGATACTGAATTTCTAACTTTGCTTTGATAGTAATATTGTTATTGGATAGTAATATTTATAAAATGATCATTAATGGAAAATGTCAAAACAAATTCTCCTGACAATGAGGTCCCGTGTGCACTGAGGTGGTGTGGAACACTGAGAATAGCAGTTATTGATGTGTTTGATGTGATTTATGGGGTGCATTCAGTCATAACGCCCTTCCTTTTCAAAAATTCCCATCTGTGAAAATAAATTAGGTTGTCACTTGATTACTGAAGGGCATTTTCATTACCTGAGAGAAAGGGAAACCATACTAATGCTTATTTATTAGCACCTTAGGGGGCATTGTTGAATGTATACCTGAAGAGGTATGAGAACCTGCCTCAGGGCTGAAGTCCCATACACTCCATTCCCAGTGAGTGAACTTGTCCTCACACCCACAAACTTCTGAAATCAGGACGCTAAGCAGCCCGAGGCAGAGAATACTGAGCAGGGGCGCTGCATGAAAGCCTCAGGTCAGTGTCTAGGAAGTCTCCACTCACTGGGCCTGCATTGTGGGGAGGAAGAACAAAAGATGGAAGAGGAAGAGCCTGGATCCACCTGGATTGTTGAGTGGCGTCCTTTGCTACTGTGCAGGGCAAGCAAGGCCATGTTATGAGTTTATAGTACAACTGCTTAGGAAGCAGTAGGAGCCGACCTACAAAGCTGCCTGTGAGAATTAGACAGAGGCCGTCACTGTTAAAACCCACATTGTACAGGCAGCAGGGAGAGGCTGACATTGCGGCCAGTCTGTGAACAATGGTCACAGTGTCTTAGCAAGATGACAGAGCATAGCCACCCTGTGAAGGGCCTCAGGCCTGGTATCCCCTTTTCTGCCAAACTCATAAACACCAATCAAGAGTGTCTTCACATGCCATCACTGCTGGAAATTTCCTCAAGTACTTTATTTAAAAAAAAAACAACTCTTAATGCAGAAGGTTATTTATGTTTTTTTTTTTGCTACTTTAGGATATTTGAACATAATACTTTGCAGGTAAAATATGTAAGTATATATGTGTTTAAAATATTAAAATATTTACATTTTAGAACATTCTCTGGTCTAGAAAGTATTCTTTATTGAAGACTTTTCACATCTTGGAATGGAAGACAGTATTTTGGCAGGCTTTATTTATGGATATGGAAAAAAAACAGTTACTGAAAATGGCCAAATAAACTGCCCCATACTTAACCAAAAAAAAATTATATTTTGGGCTTACATCCAGCATGGAAAAGTTTTAGTCTCTAAATAGACTCAGGAAGTTTTGGATGATGGCGAAGATGGTGTAAAATGGTATGTTACCCTAACTTCAGCCCTGATAAATATTTTTTCATGAAAATAAAAATGAATGGGACCACTGACCTCTAGAGTGTTTCATTAAATATGAAACAAGGAGAGCAACAGATGGCATTCACGCCCCCTTTGCAGTGAGTTCATCCAGGTGAGCTGGCTGCAGCAATGATTGAGATATTCCCCGGCAGTTTGAGCATCCTGGTTTAGGGCCTCTGATCTTCAATGGTTTTCTGAATAATTTGGGGAATATACCTGTGCTTTTGGATGATGCATACATGCATGTTGTAATCATCACAGAATTCAAAAAACTGTTTCATAAAACTATATGAGAATAGAGATGTGAACTTTTCACATCAACTTTTATCACATTTAAGTTTATGCTGGAAGACTGTCCTTGAGCTAAACTAATATATGAAACTGCTCAGCTTCTCTGATTAAGATACCGAGGCATGACACAAGGGTCTTTAAACTTTGAGGTGTATCAGGTTTATTTATGGAATTTGTAAAATAACCCAGACCTATAACTTGATATTAAAAACGGCTGAGAGTAAAACACTGTCCTTCCAAATTCCTAGTTCCTCTGAGTTACAGATCTACATGCTGACTCACATACAAACAATACACAGATGTTCTCTGAACCTGAATTTCAAAAGATCCCAATTTAGAAAAAGTTCTTAATCACATTCACCGAATTCCTTACATATTCTGGAAGTTTTCAGAATTACTCCTTTTCTGTTGCTTCCGGTCTCCAAGTCAACATGGAGCTCTTACTAATATTCAATTTTCATTAAACATTGCCTTATTTTGCATAATCATTGCCTATCTAAAATTCTAACAGTTTTTGACTCTTTAGAAAAGTATTAATTTTTAAAAAACATTTTCCTGCCTTTCTATCACAAGTAGTACTTTTTGAAACCACAACTACTAGGACAAAGTCACAAGGGAATGGTGTTTCTTTACCACTCAGTTACTAGTGTTGTTTCAAATTATATTTTTCCAAACTAGTGAATCATAAGCTACTTTTACTTTCTTAAAAACTAGTACTAAAAAACTGGTGTTATCTCTAAAGGGCCTTCTGTGCAGAGTATGTGATTCCGAAGAATCTCAATTAGTTCTTCACCAGAGAGGGACAGAGGAGCCTTTATAACTAGCTGACTTTTCTAAGGTTTCCTTTTACATTTCAAGAGCTCTGTGCTTTAATATCACTCAACTGAAAAGAGACACTGCAGGTGTAATAAGGGAGGAGAGTCTAAAGATGAAACAGCTGACACATTTTAACCACTTTTTAGAGCTCCAAATCTACCTGGTATTCCAGAGAATTATGACATGTGATAATTCCTAAGGGCACAATCATTCCTTCCGGGAGAGAAGTCACAGCAGAAACCAAAGACTGAGCTAGAATCCAACAGAGGGTATCTGTTTAGCACCCCGAAAAAATCCAATTACCCTTAAATAAGATTTATTAAACTGAGTTCAAACTTCTAATGAACTTAAACATCTAGAACTTCGAAGATAATACTTTGGCCACATTCCAGTTATTATCTGACCTTAAAGAAACCTCTTTTGAAGTTCCCTTCAAAAGTGTAGTGTCTACAAAACCTGGATAATACTACTATCTGTCTCAGATGGTTGGAATTATATGAGATAATTAGTTCAAGCTGGAAAGGTCTTTGATACTGTTAAGTCCTAAATATTGTTATTGTTAGGAGTGCAGGTGGAGGCAATGTTACACAGCACATCTATAATTAGAAAGGCCCAGAATCTGTAAATGGTGCCAACACCCCAGGAGCTAAGTTAGGGAGACAATACTCTGTGTCATTTTCTCCCTGAGACAAAGTCGGCTTGTTATGACTGAATGCCTAATTCCCTCTTTTATCCTCTTTCAAAGGTTGAAGCTTGTCTTGGACTTGCCCACCGGAGAGCCAAGTTTTTACTGCATGTATATGCTTTTTAAAGCAGTATTTGAAATGAAGTGCTGACATTCATTAGAACACAGGGTACAGCCTGGGGTTCACAATAACTGTTAATTCATCTGGGTCAGGGAATAAAGAAGTCCTTCCCCAGAAATATCTGTAGTCTGAAAAAAATACAGAATATGTCTTGATCTATATAAGGAAGACAGGCCCTAATCTTCCTTTAAAGATAAAAAAAAGTTACTTTATTCTAAGCAAACAATAACCGCCCCTCCAAGTGTTATGTAGAACTCAAACACATAAAATAGGTAAAAATGAGCTGATGCACATGGCCAGAATGGAAAGTTCTCTTGAGAGCAATTTAGAGACCCAATTTCTACTTTTTAAGTATTTTAAATTCCAGAACCATTAAGAACCCGGACTGTTAAGCTCTTCAAAAAGATCAGATTTACTCAGACTCAAAATTTGTTTTATATGCTACCTTTTTTGGAAAACTGTCTGAAAATCTCTCACACCTTCAAAGTTTGGTAAAGTCACACAGCACTCCAATGCACCATGACCTCAATCATCTTTTTATCTTCCTCTTCTCCATTAACAGCAGCAGCAGCAGCAGCACTGTAAATATTTACAGCACTAATATGTACCAAGTACCGTGCTATCTCATTTAATCTTGACCACACTATTGTAGGGTAACTATTTTATTATTCATATTTTAGAGATGAGAACACTTAGCACAGAAATGTAATTTGCCACCTAAAAAATGACAGATAAAATGTAGGCCCCAAACAGCTGAGTAATCTTCTTAGGCAACAGCTAACCAGTAGACATCTTGTTTATCACCTGATGTAGATAGAACAAGTGCATTTAGGTGTATATGTTGACTTGTCTTTCTCCCCAACAAACTTTGTATTGGCCAAATGATAATATTATGGGTTCTATGGATCTAGCTTGTCTTTCTGAAACTGTAGGTCTTGAGCAAATCTGAGTGGTCAGTACTTCACAAAAATACTTTTTGTCTCTTGGTGGAAACCCTTCTGACCATGTCCAGGGGGTCAACATTCTTGCATTTCCTCTATCTTTTCTCCATTTTTTTTTAAAGCATTTGTACGTTTGTTGACTATAAAGTATAATGAGTGGTATTAGTCAAAGGTATATTTACATTTTTGGGAAAGTGATAAACCTTTGAACTTTATCATGGTAAAATTTCAGAAGAATTTTTTTTTTAGAATGGGCCTTCTTCGATATTTCAACTTCAGATAAACCAGTATGTTTTCCCTCGTTTACATCTGAACTGATATGATCTATTTATTCTAACTGCTTTTACTTCTTAATCCCTGGCTATTCTCCCCACTATTCCATTGAAATGGAGTTAAGAACACAAATAATATTATCACTAAATTCAATGGTCTTTCATTAAAATGCTTTCTTTTTCATCTTTTTGTGACATTTAAATTTTCTGTATCATTTCTGCCTGGAAAAGCTATTATACTGAGATTTAAGTAATACTATACTTGTTTAGTTCCCTGCCCACTTCTTGGAATCATTTTTTTATTAAAAGCTTTTCTTTCTTTTGATCTCCTAAATGTATGTGTTCTTCAGGCTACTACTTGAGCAAATAATACCTGTATTTAAATTGTCAGGGGTGCCCCATTATTTATAGCTAAGGTGTGATCTACAGACCACTGTTCCCATGAAACTGCATTTAAAAACAAACATTCAGGATCCATGAAAAACACCTGTCTGCACATTCTATAGAGGTTATATTTTCTTTTGTGGTCTTACTGCCAGATGGAGTGACCATAAGACACAATTCTGACTAGTAAACATAAACTGCTGTCTCTTGACCCTTCACTATTTTTCCGGGATTTACCTCAGACTTGCAGCAGGAACTCAAGTAGACAACTTGTGATTTTGAAGTAAGACAAAGTGAATTGCAGAGATATCAGTTTCCACACTACAGAGCACTGAACCTCAGCCAGCAACCTCTTACCTCCTGAGTTCTTGTTACATAAAATGAACAAATCCCTGTTTGTTTGGACTTTCACAATCAGGTGATCTATACTTTGCAACTGAGTATGCTTCTAACTAGATTTTAAAAATGTGACATACTACATGTTCCTTTTTGAACTTCAGGATGCATATTAATATCTTAAAGGAACTGAGAAATACTAAAGAAATCTGTTGATTTTGCTTAATACGTCATCTCCTAATACTAATAAATTGATCAAGGAGCCCTTTTCTTCCTATATTAATTATTGATATTACTCACAGTCGTGGGTCCCTATATCTTTGCTTTTCAAAGTGTGTCCATAGACTAGCAGCATGAGAATCACCTGAAATTTATTAGAAAACCAAACTCTTAGAAACAATTCACAACCAGGATCTGTTTAACAATATCCCCAGGTGATCTGTATGATATTAAAGTTGAGAAACACTGCTTTGGAAAACAATGGTTAGAGGATAAATTACAACTAACTTTAACATCTTTATGTAACCCATTATTTTAAAGACATCTATTATTATTGTTCCTTAATGCCTACTTAACTCATAATTACAGCTAGTTCTCACTGACCGCTTACTTTGTACAAGGCATTATTCTAAATACTTGTGTAATCCTCCATGCAACCCTGAAGCAGGTTTCTCCCACTATCTGAAATCAGAGCATTCTTATGAAACCTTTTTTTAAATAAAAGCTGAAATAGCATAAAGAAGCAACTGTTATTATTGCATAGGAGAACTGTGTAGGTCAGAGGTACAAGGATTTAAAGGATTCACCAGAGACAAATTGGGGAGCAGAACAGGTGGATTTTACTGAAATGTACTGCTGAGGGGAAAGGCAGTAGAGACAGGAGAGGTCTGCTGTGCCATATGTGGGTCAGCTCCCCGACCAGAGATTGAACTCAGGCACTAGTGGTGATAGCACTAGACATAGCCCCTAGGTCACCCCAGAGACCCCAGTTACTATTAATTTTTACGGAAAAAAATTTTGAGACTTTCCATCCCTCAAAACAAAATACCAAGTCATACCAAATAACACACAGAACCTAAAATAACACCCACATACAGTGAAAGCAGGGATATGATATATACACAACCATCTAAGGAAGTTTGTGGGAAAAGAGCAGGGCCTTGGCAGGACCACTACGATGCTCAGGGTGTGTGCTGCCTCTAAAATGGCTGCTGCAAAACAGATGCTGAACATTGTCATGAAAGGAAAATCCTCCTCAGAATTCTTTCGGCTGGCAAAAACAGGTACTAATATAGATCTTTCACAAAAGCAAAGTGGTATAAAGCAAACTTTTGAAAAGCTGGTGATACCTGTATTATAATCTTCTCTTTGCAAATGAGATAGCCTAGGCTCAGAGGAGTTAAGTAGCTAGCTAGAGTCACCCAGATTTTAAGTGGACCCTCATGCACTGTTGGTGGGAAACTCTTGGTTTAAGGATCAAAGGATAACCCATACACTTTCTTATTTAATGCACAAGTTACCCTTTGCTGCAGTGATCTCTCACATACTCCAAGTTACACATTATACATTTTAGCTCAGAAGTTGGTTTTTCCAGGAAGTTTTTCTGAACCTCCTCAGCAGTTAGGTCACATCTCTGCTGTACATTCACTAGGCACATGTTTTTCCTTCATGCTCATCAACTTTTAAAATTATTTATATTCTTATAATTTTATGGCTAGTGTATGTCTTTATTTTAAAACAAAACAAAACCCCAAGCTTTATGTGGGCTTAAATTATATCTTCTGTGTGTGACATTTAATTGATGCTCAAATATGTCTGGAATATCTTGCCTTTACTCAAGCTTTTTCTCTCACTTGAAAGGTTCTTTTCCTCCACATCACCTATCTACATTTTATCAAGAAGAAGCTCTAACAGGGTGAAAAAACACCTTACTTAGAATCAGAGGAGTAGGACTGAGTCCTTGTTCCCCTACCTATGAGTTCTGTAATTTTGAGCAGTTACAAAGTCTTAGGTCTCTAAACTCTGTTAGTAATAACTTACATGTTTGGTAAAAGAATTAAAGCTGCAGAAAAAAATGAATAACCTACATCCTGAACATGTAAGAGAGTGTTTTTTAGTGATTAAGGTCCTGGACTGCATTTAAGAGTCCCAACTCTGTTGTAGTCAGAGACCTGAGTTCAAATCCCAATTCATAATACTTGTTGTATATGTAACTGATTTTGCAATTAATTTTGCTGGAGTTTTTCAACTTCATTCATATTTATTATTCATTTATGCTTGTGTTATCACCCAAGACAGGGTATATGTCCTATGGTTTTTATTTTCTGTCCACAAAAGCTGTTGTCATTGCTTCTTGCACACAAGAATTCACTAATATCAATATAATATACATGTATTTGGTGGCTATCAAATATTTTCTGTCTTGTAATTACTTCAAGTAATAAAGGTAAATAAGAATGAAAAGTAGTTTACATAACAACTGTCATGTCACCATTATACATTTCTGTATTTAGAATTGTTTGTTTCAAATTAATTTAAACCAAGGTGAACTGCAGAAATGAAAGTCCAACAGGTACAATTAAACAATATTTGGGATAAAATCATTTGGCCTAATTTTCATAACCACAGATTTCAAAGAATACCACCATCCAAGCCAGGTGTGCCAGACAATGCCATTGTCGGTGGGAGCTATGTAGGCGCCTGTGTAGTATAAACCATTGAGGTTTGCAGAGTGACACCTAGTGGAAGGAAACATAAATGCAAACCAGTCAGACAAAAACATCCTTCGAAAACTTATTACTTTGCTAGCAAATGATCAAAAATCAGCTATGAATCCTGCCAATGGAATGTCTGTCAACTTCCAATGGAATGTTTGTCAAGTTCCAAAAGCCAACAGATGGGTTTTTGGTGTGTGTTTTTTTGTACTTATTTATTTATGCATAGAAGAACTGGGATGTAGGCCAGAGGTAGAGGCGGTGAGGAAAAGGATTCACCAGAGACAGAGTAGGGAGCAGTATAGGGGGATCTACTGAAATACACTGCTAAGGGGAGCAATTGGTGAAACAGGAGAGGCCTGTTGTGCTATGTGGGTTAGCTCCTTGGCCAGGCATCTAACTAGACTTGAGAGGTGATAACACTGAGACATAACTCTTACTCCACCAGAGGCCCCACAGATGGGTTTTTTAATTTGGTAGGTTTTAGTGCCATAACACATCTCAAGATATGACACAGGCCATTTGTAGTACAATATATTGAAAAAGAAGCATTTCTGTTCTTAACAGTCTTAACGAAAAGGAACACAAGCAGACAAAAATATGACCTTGTAACTGTTAGTCTTAGCAAGAGTGGTAAGGATTAGAAGACAAGGGGTAACCTGGTACTTTATTGCCTATTTGCATGGATAATTTCCACTTCTGTTTTCCTCCTGCTGCTGCCAAGAATTAGCTTTCACAATTCAACTCCTTTCTACCCCCTTTTAAAATCACAAGCATATCAATTATTTTAGACTCAAGGATAAGAAAATAATACCTAAGCTAGCACTTAAAGTTTTCCCAGCCATCAACTGAGAATCTTGTGTTTGAGTTAATGTTTTACATAATTACTCCAATCTAGGTAAATTGGTTAGGATATCATGAACTTAAAAAATGCCTTCTTTCTTCCTTTGTTATTGTAAAATTTGTCCCTGACATAGGTAAATTACAGGCAACATTGTGTGATAATTTTCATCTGTAGTGTGGTGAAATTAGTAATTTTATAATTCTTAATTGATGTAACCAATGAAGAGATGACAGAATTTTCACAAGGGATAGTTCTGAAAATCTAAGGAAATCAGATTAATAAATTATCGAAAAAGCATATAATTTACCCATGAATGCTGAGTGGGTAATTAGGATCACTTATCTGCTTAGCGATTGATTCCCACTGGCCATCCTGACAGCCCTACCTTAAATAGATGTAACTAATCAAAACCATGTAATGAAATCTACAAGTATTAAGAGCCTACTGTTTTAAAAACTGTAGAAAGTAATGTCAAAAAAGAAGGAACTCTAAATTGAGCTTCCAGAATATACATTTTGACATATCTCTGTCTTCCTAAAGGCATCTTCTACCTGTATTTATTTGTTTTGTTGACCATAACATTTATTTTAGTGTTTCCAATAGAATTCTAACAGAAGATTCTTAAAAATGACATAAAAATGGCTTTCCACATACTTTACAATTTGGTCTGTGATTTGAATCCCAAAAGGAAACTGACTCTACAGTGAACATAAGAAACCTTAGCTATTGAGGGTGATTTTCCAGCACCCTTTAGTTTCTAGAATAATCTGAACTTGAAGCTAGATTGGGAAGACAGCTAAGGCGTCCTTGGTGAGAAAGCAGCTGAGAGCACACACATAATCAAAGTACCAACAGAGAACAGAAACATCAACACTGTGGACTGGTTTACTAAGATGCAGAGAACATCTTATAGGTGGGTAATATTTATGAAGTGACAGCATTCCATATAAATTAGAATAACTATAACAATAAAGAGGAGGAATAAATGCTAGAGTTATACTACAGTGGTAGCAGGCACCAAGCTTCTGAACTCTTTTTCTAGCTTTTCCAATTTTCCACCTGCTGAGTTTTATCATCTCCTTTGACACTAAGGTTAATGCAGGCTCTCTGAGTGACTCCAGCTACTGAGCTACCTTTCTTTGTCCTCCCTGAATCCCAGTCTTTAAAATCAAGTAAATTATTTTTTTGCTCAGGTTAACATGTATGCCAGTTGTCATTCAGACACAATACAAGCCAATCAACTGTGCAAGTATGTGTTTTTTATCTCATGGTAATATGAACCAACGTGATTGTTATTTCTGTATATAGAACTCTTGTTCAAAAATCAAACAGTAAGGGCTACTGCAGTTTTGAGAATGACAATTAAGGTTTACATAATGCTTGTGATTTTTCCAGAGTGCTACCTTGGATGGGGAGAAAAAGAGGAGGAAGAGAAGGTGATGAAGATGGCTTTTAAAAAAGAGCAAGAAAACTACTAGGGAAAAAACTACAGTCACCTTTGATTTAGCATGTAGGAAAAATAAATTTGTTTCGCTGTCCCTTCTCACTGTGGTATGTGCTCTAGTTCTTTTACAAATGACCAAAAAGTAAGTAGACTCAAACAAAATCCAGAGAAGACACTATTCTTATAACTGCTTGGATTCAACTTGACACACCATTCTACCTACAGCTACCTGTTTCTCCACAAGATCTCAACTTTAAAATCAATATAAAATAATAACTGATGTTCATAATAAGAACCCTCGTGATTTTAAGGGAAATTAACTGGATTTACTTCCACTGAATAGACAGAAGACTCCATGCTTTAAAAGAACTGACATAACCAAAATGTTAAAATTTGGATTTTGGAATTTAAGTGGATAGTCCTCAATTAAATGGAAAAACTGACACTCCAGAGATACTCTTACTAAAATTCCTATAATGAACAGTTAAATGTTCAGATATTTGGAGGTGGAGGTGCTTCTGCCTTCTAAAGAGAAAATACACTGCCAAACAGTTGGGACACATGAGATTTGCAGCACAATAGGCCCACCAGGTTATTTTTAAGAGAGACTGTAAGAAGTTTCTATTTCTCTCTTTAATCTGTGATTACAAAGGTAGCTGTCTGGAAACCATCTTGGATGGGATATAGTTAAAGGAATCAGCAATATCTGGCCTAGAGAAAAGACAATAGTAAGGAATACAGTAAATATCTTTTCATCTACTACTCAGTGAGTTAAGTCAAAAAGGAACTTCAATCCACTGAGGCATGAGAAGGCAGATTTCAGGTTAATAAAAGGAAAACATTTAGAACAATAGCAAATGGAATGAGCTTGCTGATAAAGTAACAATAAAGTAGTCAATCAGAGGAATTATGCTTCAGGAATACTGGAGATGAAATTTCTGCATTGGGAGGTGCTTGGATTCAATGATCTAGTGAAAATTGCAGTAATTGAAAAGCAGCATTGCATAGAAAATATTTTTCCTATACAAAAACACTTTCCATTTCTTTGTGTTTATTTGTGGCCAATTATTTGTAATAATCACCCATAATTCAGTTTGTAAACAATCTTCATAAAAGCAGTAATTTGGGGCCTCCCACATGGTGCAGCAGACATATCCTGTCTCGCCTGCTACTCCCCTCAGAAGCATATTTCAATAGATCCACTTGTTCTGCTCCCCACTCGGCTTCTAGTGAATCCTCTCACCAACCCCGCCCCAGCACCTCTGGCCTACACCCCAACTCTTATATACATAAATAAATAAAATTAAATTTTAAAAAGTAGTAATTTGATTTTTTCTATGATTATCTTTTAAGAATTATTAATGTACACAGGGATTAATTAAAGCCCACCAGTGAGATATCATCAACACCATTATAACTATGTTTATTAAACGTCAAACCTGTTAAACCACCAGCCAGACTGATCTTCTTCTGCACAGTTCCCTTCATAGTTATCATTATCTCTGTCCCATGTGCTGAATTTCATTCTTTGGTGACTCCCCCACCATTGCACCTCAGGGTGAAAATTCCCTGTAAAAGCATCTCCAGCTGTTCCAGAGTATTCCCCAATAGACAACTCATAGGAATTCTAAAGGAAAAGGGGCAAGTTCAATCAGAAGTCACTGTTTTAAAAATGTTTATATACAAAATATTAATAAACAAAATAAACCCACATTCTATTGTATAGGTTTGGTTCCACTGACTTTAGGATTTTCATTACATGTTTTATGCATGCATTCAGTGTTACTTATTTGAACTTTTCAGTACCTTTTCATTTCCAACTTTGAAATTTTTATATTCTGCATAACGACTGTTTTTTTCAAAATCTGAAAGATCAATTTTTAAAGTGTAGTCACCTGAAAAAAAAAAGAAATTGTAGTTTTTTAAATATGTGACATGATATTGACTTATTTGAAGTTTGAAAACAGTTCATGGTGTTATCTCACTTAGACTACTTTCTTTTTCCATGAGTCAGTTTTCAAAGAATAAACAGGGACTCCACTGTATTTACAACATGAATGTTTTATTGTGTATGTTACTTGAAAAACACTAGGGACATAATATTAGGTAGAAAACTTGTAGATTCATCATAGATAGAAGCTAGTGTAATTTACTTGACAAAGAACAACAGAAAATAAGTCATTAGTTAATAGAGAAATCTAACAATGAAGGAATAAAAGTATATATATTTTAAGAATTTCAAAAGTTTAGTCTCTTTTTCTTAATTTTGGAAAGAATATTGACCTTAAAATGAATAATGACTGAAACAGTTGGCATCTTCAACTTATCATCTTTCCGCCATTGCTTCATCATTGGCAAATAACACAAACTATAACTTTTTAAGAACAGAAAGATTATCAGGAACATAGAAAGTTATAAACCAAACAGATAATATATGTTCTATTCTTCTACTTTGTATTAAATGACTTGAAATTTCACAATGACCCACGAAACCAGGCCTTAGACTCTTCAGGGTAGCCAGTTAGCACACAGAGGCCCAGGGATGCAGAGTCTGCGGCCCCATCACACCAGCCTGGTCTGTGATCAGTCTCCATCTCTTCCCAACCCCACCTCTATCAGCAGAGCAAGGACCTTGTGGACATTACAGGCTGCACATCCAAGCTCTGTGATACCTGCAATATGAGCTCTTCCTTCCTTTCCTCCCCTTCAAGCTTAGGATGCACATGCCAGTAACAAAATCATCCCAAGGGGGACAAAAATGAGACATGAATGGGTGTATGAGCAGGTGTTTCTAAGGAAAAATGTGGAAGGCTGTTCTAGCGGGGCATGCTTGACTCCCTATCACTGGAACAAGTCCAGGAGGGGTTCCTTGGCTGCAGACTCCTCATCCCTTAAGGTTCTCCAAGTGGGGTTTCAAGGAAGAGGTCCCTCTAACCTGAACTTGACCTGAAAAGCACTAAAGGTTTTGTGAGCCAAGACTGTGAAGTGGATGGTAGCAGCAAGGCAGGTAAGTTAACCCTCTTAAATAGTTTTGTATTGTAGAATCTGTATCATAGGGCCCTCCCTGGTGGTGCAACGGGTTAAGCAACACACTAAAGCAATCCATAGCCACTACAGCATGAGTTCAATCCCTGCCCCAGGCCGGGGAGGTGACCCACATGGTGCAAACAGACCTCTCCTGCCTCGCCCACTGCTCCCCTCAGTATGGATTTCAGTCCATCTGCCTGTTCTGCTCCCTGCTCTGTCTGATGGATTCTCTCACACCTACCCCCCCCCACACCTCTGGCCTGTACCCCAGTGTTTGTATGCATAAATAAATAAATCTTATAAAAAAAGAATCTGTATCATAGAATCTCTTAGGCAGCCAGCTAAATATCTATCTGATCAATAAATATATAAAAATGCAATTACAGAATATTTCAAAATTAATTTTATTGCAAACATTTCTGATTGAAATTTATATGATGGGTATAACCTATTTTCAGAGGCAATTCCCTACCCATAATTAAAGAACACAGGGACAAAGGCACTGTTTTTCCTTGGGAAGATGTGATATATGGTTGTGAAGTCTGGAAATAATAAATACATTTTTACCACCATGAAAATAGGCAGACTGAATACCAACCAAAACATGAAGTAGAAGCAAAAGTGTTTGCAAAGTGCATCTGGGTAAATAAGGATTTAATAATAAATTGAAAAATAATACATTTGAATTTTGTGTATTTAGAAGAAACCAAGGTTTTTTTCTTGAGGCTTTCTGTTTCAATAAAAAGCCAGATAAATACTAATATGTGAATGAAACAAAAACTGGTATAATCAGTGTCCCATATCATAAAACATTAAGATAGGATGATAAAAGTACATTGATGAAGTAGAAACCTTATATAAATTTAGAGGGTACTCATCACAAGAACAAAGAATCAGTATTCCAGGATTATCTGTCTTGTAGCTATGACTCTGAGGTCTCAAAGATTCCTATAACTATAATCCTACTGATTATTATGTATATAGAAGGACTAATAACTTTCCTTAACTTGGATGTAAAAACCCTTGTTTTACATTTAATGATTCAGCATACTATTTTGAAAAAGACAGTTGTTTTTCATAAAACATTTAGAATCAGACCTGTGTGGGACTAACTATAATCGCAGACTTCCACTGAGGTATGAAAGGCAACAGATTGCAGTAAAAGAACATGGGAAAGAGAAGCTTAGGAATTTGTTCTCAAACGGTTGATATTTTATACAAATACTGAACTTTAGTTAAAAATATCTAAGGAAATATATATATGGAAAATTGTATAGATTTATGCAATTTACTTTGAAATGCATCAAAATAATAAAATGCATGGATGAACAGATATGTAATAAAAACAATTAAAAATACAATAAAACGTCAGTATAACATTTAGGTGGTAGGCTAAAACACCTGGTTTTGCTCTAACTTGGAAATTTTTCAAAATATAAGTTGTGGAGCATGGCAATGGCATTTATATATTAATAGTATTTGATAGCAAGTCCCTGATTCTTCATCTCTCCCTTTGCAATGCCACTTTGCAACTCCTCCCGTTGGGTTTATCCCTGTCCCTTCAAAGCTGAGCTGACCATGCAACTTGCTTTTTCCAGCAGAAGGCAGTGACGGTGACTGTGCTAGTTCTGAGTCAAAGTCCCTTGAGATTCATATGCTTACACTCTCTCTTTTGGACCTCTGCCTGTGCTGCAAGAACAAGGCCAGGCTAGCTCACTGGAGTGGAGAGACGACATGGAACAAAGGTCAACTAGCAATGCAAACCTCTGGCTGACCAGGAAGTTGATCATGGACCCATGAACAAGCCCATCCAAGATCAGCAGAATCCAGCCCTGATCAGCAAAACAGTCCCACCAACACATAGACTGTGAAAAATAATAACCGGTTGTTGTTCTAAACTACTAAGTTTCAAATTATCATAGCAATAGATAACTGATATGGTATATAATCTTGAGGTACTCAAAGCCTTTTCCAAAAGTATAAGACATTACATTTCCTTTCCCAAAACAAGACTATACATAAATCCCACACCCCTAACCCATGGCTAATTTCTTTTCCTCCTGGGAAAAGGAACAACATGGGTGGGAAGAGCACAAGGGGCTATGGTGATGGTGCACGGGTGAGTTGGGGATGGGAATTTCACAGGGACTACACACAGGAGGAGAAAGTACAAAAATGAAATGTACAAATGCACATGTACAAAATGAAATGAAATGTACAAAAATGAAAAATGTGCAATATATATAAAATTTTTTAAAAAGTAAAAAAAAAGATTTAAAAATTTTCTTTCCCTCCTTTCCTAGTTTTCAGGGTTTTAAAAAAATTTGTTATTTTTTTAAGACTTATTTATTATGCATACAAAACTGGGGTATAGGCCAGAGGTTGGGGAAGGTGAGAGGATTCACCAGAGAGAGTGGGGAGCAGAACAGGCAGACTGACTGAGATACACTGCTGAGGGGAGCAGTGGGCGAGACAGGAGAGGGCGATGTAGATCACCCCCCTGGCCAGGGACATAACTTGTGCTGCAGTCACTATGGATAACTTCATAATGCTGCGACTTAAGCCCTTATGCCACCAGGGAGGCCTCTCCTAGTTTTTAGCAGCCACATTCTACAAAAGAGATTTCTGTCCCAAAGGGATTACTGCCACCTGCAAGTCAAGTAACTGAAATATTTTCTATGAGTTAGGAAAATACTTAAGTGAATTGTTTTATGGTATTTTGAATGAATTTGATATAGGCAAACCTTACCTTGCATTGTTAAGAAGTGAAGGTTTTTATTACCAAGCCAATATTCACCATTTCTTTGAACAAAATTTCCAAAACCATTTTCATAGTCATTCCAGCCTCTAAACGTTTTAAAGAGAAAATAGATTTTAGCAAAATCCAAGTAAATTTTGGCAGTATCCACGATGTTTATCACATACTGCCCATCCCCACCTCCAATATTTTCGTGATTAGTTCATGCACTTTTGGCATTATTTAGAGAAAATGAAATGCTTTCTAATTAACATACCAGGACATAATTTTTAAAAAGGCTTAATATATATATCTCACATTTGTTACTCCAAATAAGTCCTTATCATTACAGTTAGCATACCTATTAAAGTTCTCACTACCATCAGATCGTCTCTGAATTACAGTCCATCCTCCTCCATCAGACATGTCACAATAAACAGAAAATTCTGCTGGGCTCTGGAGAGGCTTGATTTTGTAAAATCCACTGCGCTTATATCCATCATTGAAAATTTCGGAACAATCTGTTTGTAAAATGAGGTAATGTAACATTTGTTATGTGTCTTCTTTTTTAAAGATTTATTTTTATTTATATATGCATAAAAGAACAGCAGTATAGGCCAGAGGTGTGGTGGGAGAGATGACAGGGTCCCCCAGAGACAGACTGGGGAGCAGAACAGAAAGATCTACCAAAATACACTGCTGTGGGAAGCAGTGGGAAGCAGTGGGCAAGACAGGAGAGGTCTGCTGTGCCATGTGGGTCAGCTCCTTGGCTGGGGATCGAACTCATGCTGCAGGCTGCAGTGGCTGCAGACATCTTAATAGTGCTGAGACTTAACCCCTGGTGCCACCAGGGAGGCCCCACTTTTTTTTTAAGGGAGCCTCTGAATGAGATTACTCAATACTAAGGGACAGACAAACACACAGTGTAGATAATCAGCCTTTTAAAATTGCATGTCGTATATTTTCCAGTGGATATTAGGAAATTCTTATTTTTTTCTAGTATTTAATTATCACATGACTCTGCAATGATCATGGAAACAAGAGGAATAAAACACAAATATGGGTTTTTAAAAATTATTTCTGTGTTTTTTGTGGAAAACAATTTAAAAAGTCATGTGTGACAAAAGTTATTACTCTCCCAGTTAAAAAATATATGTGTGTGTGTTCAGTTCGTTTCTGCATATTTAGGTAGAATCTACAGCTTTGTCAGACAAAATATTCAAATTTATTTCTCCTATGAGGCTAAAATGAAAGCAGAAACATAACACCAAACAAATAACATAAGGCTATCTTGACTAAAAACATTGTAAATCATTCTGAATGATTGTACACAGTGAACTCAAAACAGTAATTCTTAAAGATTTAGATTCTTACAACTTACCAATCTCATTAGAATTTTTACTAACCTACTAAAATTTCTAATAGTTCCTGCATTCCTAGATATTTTTGCTAAAAATGGCAAGAGTTCTGCTTTTCTTTTTGCCTTCATTCCCCTTTGCCATGCTATGTTTTGGACACAGAAGCAAACATAACTACCAACACGTCACCCATAAGTAATAGCTGTCCTTAAACCACTTGAGAGTGGGTGAATTCTTATCTGTGAGAGCTCATATTATTCTGTGCAGAATCAGAGCATGTGCCATATGGATTTCATGATTGTTTATATGCCCAGGAAGTTAATGTTGTAGGATAGTGGTCACTATTAATGGCTTCAAGACCTTTAAATGAAAATGCTGTAATTTAACATCACTAAAATATAAATTTTTCCCTTATCATTTTGTTAATTCCCTTCCTTTAATTTGTTTTCTCTTCCTAATTGGATAAAATAATTCTTTCAGCATGTATTTTAAGTTCTTTCTTCATTTTCACTGTTTTGATGCCAACATGTCAACAGCTCTGTCTTGTTATAATAAAATATATTACATATTAACTATATTGAATAGGCTATAGGTAAATGAGAAGAGAAAAGAAAAGAAAGAACCTTAGTCACTTTTTATAGCCTTCGTATACAGTACTACTCTGGTGAGATGCTAATCTTTGTAAAGATTTAAATTTTATGTGTATATTCATTTTTGAGGTTCAGAAGCCTAAGAATTCTTTATATATATATTGGGTTATTGAAAAAGATCCTGCTTTGGAAATTTAACAAGAAGAAAAACAATGGAAAAATGATTATCTAAAATTAGGTTAATGTTGTTCAAAAGCTTACATCTTGTGGCCAAGTGTGTTGTACAACATTTTTCATTAAAGTAAACAGATTTTAACCTTATTAGGAAAGGAGCTCTTTGTTTATATTTAATATCCTACCAAAAAGCTAAATAGTAATGTTTCACAAGTTTACATTTTTTCCAGGCATATATGGAAACGATTAGCTAAGCATTTGCCTCTGAAAAACTTTATGAATATGGGAGTTTTCAGCCAGTATTTTCTATTCATTTTTATTTGTATCAATAGCAAGTTTGTTGTATTTTAACATTTTTTTCCTGTTTCCCCAAAAGGAAATGCAAAACACAACTTAAGAGCCAGAGGAAAGCTTTCAACTCAACAAATAACTAAACATCAAAAAAGCATCAGTAGCTCAATTGCTTCGAGCAATTTGAGGAGCCTGCTTGGGGAAATGTGACTTTCAAAGTGATACAAGAAAGTCAGGCAATGTTGTATTTGACACAATTTGATATTTAAACTATGATTTTTGAAATGTTTCAACCTACTCAATCCACTGGAGAATAGGCAGGAGAGAAGCAGGGTGAAGAACTCTGTGTTCATGGGAGTTAAAAAGAAAAAAGGATTTTTGGCTACTTACATAATAGCAGAGTGAAGCCAGGACTTCCTGCCCTCTCTTTGATAAACATTGCATTAAACTGGGTGAGTACTTTCTCTGATCTTGCAGAAAGCAAGCCATGTTGGAAGGCTGAAGTTTAAGCTTCATAAAGTGACATGACAGCCTGCCAAATGTTTTTTTTTCCATTTATCCCAGAATGGTGGCTGAGAATAAAAGCTGAGAACCAAAGGGACAGAGTACCCCACATCTAAACTTAAAGAAAGGCCAGAAGAGTTCAGCTGCCTCTCCATAAGGCATGCCAGGAAATGCAAGAACTGGTCTTGTTACTGCCATCCTCAGCCTCAGGAGACATAAGAAGAAAAGAAGAGAAAGAAAGTTGGTCCCATGGAGAGTGCATTATTCTTGAGGGTGGGGTGGGTGGGCTGTCCTCTGAAAATAAGGCAGAGATTCACAATGTAATATTGTTCACAGGTAACTAACAATATAATACTGAATATAGGTAACTGACATTCATTGAGCTAAACACTTCTTAAATCATGTTATATATATTAACTCATTTAATCTTTACAACAAAGAATCAGGTATTTTTATCATTTCCATTTTACAGATGGGGGATATGAGGTACATAGAAGTTAAATGACTTGTACAAAGGTCACGGCAAGCAAGATGGGCAGCTGGACTTTGAAAACAAACTTCAGAGTCTGCACTTGAACAACTTTGCATACTGCCTCAAGACCAACTATTTGATAAAGACTGGGGCTCCTGGGAAAGGGGCAGGGTTGAACCAGTGGTCTTGTTGGCTGAACAAATATTACAATTTTATGGGTTCTTGTAATTGTCACCAACTAGTGTGAATTTGGTACTGTAATCTTTTTATTTAGGCAAATAATTCAACAACACCCAAAATCTTTTTCAAGGATACATTTAATTACATGTTATATAAAAATCATGTGATCTGTGCATTGTTTGTACAAATTGCTGGTTTCTGCATAATTAGGTGTTTTCTACCATGAGACGAATTAGAATTAAGAAAATAATTTAGTAATAACATAGTAACTTGTGAAAAAGAACAAAGAAATTTATATACTTACAGATCAGATGCATAATTATTTCACTTTTTAAATTTAAGGACACCAACAGCATAAACTTTGGTGCAAATAGGTTCGTATTCTATCATCTATGCTATATATTATATATAGTTACATATAGCATATGTGTTATACATTTTATAATAATTATAAAATATTTATTTATTGAGTGTTTATCCTTGGTAGGCTCTCTAGTACTAGTTATTGATGTGCTGAAAAATAAAATACCCTTGAATTGCACTTAGAGCTTATCCCTCCTCCTCCTTCATGCTTGCACCATATATGAAAAATATTAAACATGACCTATTGATATCTAAATTTTTTTTCAGTTGTTATATCCAGAAAGAGTTGTCTAGGATGTCTATCTGTCTGATCATTACCTGTTTAATGTTGTAAGATACACATACATGCACGCATGCGTCCAAACAATATAATAGTTTGAACACTGTCCATAAGACTCTTCTACTTAACTCCTTCTTACACAGTCATCCCTGCTCTGACCTTGGTACTTGGCAGTAACTAATTTCTTGTCTAGTTCCTGAATGACCCTTGTTTCCTAAAGTCTACTCCTTAATCCTCTCAATGCAAGATCGGATTTTTAGCTCTTAAATTTCAGTCTTCCCATGGTGACCCAGTCCCAGTTCCTCTCTGTCCCATGCCCAGAGCCATAGACCATCTTCACCCTGTATCCATGTCCATTCTCACATGCCAGTGGCTCTGGACTCCTGATTCTAAAGTGGGGGAAGAGTGGTTGGACTCCAGGGACCAAGGATCAAGGTTCACTGCTAGACAACAGGATCAGGGACCCAGGGCATAAAGTCTCAGCAAAAATGAGATTATTATCTAGGTAAAGAGAGAAAAAGGGAGCATTTTTTTAAAGCCTAAATTCAAAGATTCTCACAATTTTTACACCCTACACTGGTGAGCACATTTAGAAACTCAAAACAAAGATGTTTTTATTTTCATGAGCTTGGCATCCCTTTGGCTTACACAGATGTAGTCCCAGATTTATTTTTGCTAATGTTGCTGGGTCTGTCTTGATGTACTGCTTTGCTCTCATTCATAAATATGAGCCTCTACTTTGTTCCAGGCATTATGATAGGCAACAGGAAGGGAAGAATGCATTAAACATTGTCCCAGACTTTGCAAATTTCCCAGTTAATTAACCAAGAGGGACTCATAAACACAGAAATTATGATACAACATGGCAGTAGCTGGAGATCTATGAACACAGGGCTCTAAAAGGTGTTCATGTTATTTCTCACAACTATTGGTTGACTACTTTAAAAGGTGCCTGGAGGAAGTGGAAAATTTCCTCAAGGGAATAATGGTATATGTACTATGCTGTACAATGTGTTGACAGTTAACAATCATTTAGTTTTAGGGAGAAATTGTGCCCTCATCAAAAGGAAAATTACCAAACCATAAAATGTACACACAAAAGCATTTCTTTTATTTTCCTACTTAATTCTGATTCCTTTTCCTTTCCTGCTCTCTTATTTCATTACAATGCTTACTACACTGAAACACATCAGGGTTTCAGAAAGGAAAACTAAAAACATGACAAGAAAAGATACACAAAAACAAAGTTAAATTTTTAAAGTTCACAAGTATATTCTGCCATTTGCACATGGACATTTAAACTACCCATTGTCTTGCCCTCTTAAAAAACTAGACATTTCATATTGCTATCATATGTCCCCAACAGAAATAAAAGGATAAGATATAGTAGAAGACATGTAAAATTGGTACAATGCTTCCTGTTGTATGCATCCAACTTGAAGTGGTCAGACAATTTGCACCATTCTGCATATGGTGTATAACAACATAAAGTACTAAAACATTTAAGAAAAACAGACTCTGACCTGCATATTGTCTCTTGCCTCCAAGGTCAATGACATTGTACTCCTCTCCTTTATCAAGGAACTGGATTTCCTTCTCATGCATAAGCTGTGCAATCTTGACCTGCTGCTGTTTGACCCGGGTCTCAAGCATGCGCACCTGATCTCTGAGTCGTTCCTGCTCTTGAAGACAGTCCTCCAGCGCCTGCAAAATATCGTTCTCATGGAAAATAAATGCTCCCAAAAAAGTGGATAAAGTAATGCTTCCATTGTGTCTCTGAATCTCATTTCACATAGTTCTAACCAGAAAGTGGTTCGAAACTTTCAATACAATTTCATTATTTGAAGCATAGGAAATGGTGGTATATGTTAAAGCTCCTAAGGAAATGAAATAATACAAAATAATCAAATGACCATGCTGAGATCTTTAGAGTGGTGGTCTCATCTGATTCTCATGATTCTACCAAATAGGAATGAGCTCAAGCTTGATGAGAAAACTTGGTCAAGAATTCCCATAGGTGGGGGCCTCCCTGGTAGTGCAGGGGTTAAAGTCTCAGTGTTATCAAACTTCCCAGGCCACTGTGGCATGAGGCTAACTCACATGGTGCAACAGACCTCTCCTGTCTTGCCTGCTGTTCCCCTCAGGAGTGCATTTCAATAGATCTTCCTGTCTGGTCAATCCTCTCACCACCTGCCTTGATCCAGCACCTCTGACCTACACCCTAGTTCTTGTATACATAAATAAATAAAAGTGAATCTTCTTTTTTATTTTTTAGGTAAGGGAAGATAGAATTCCATTGAAATCCAGTTCAAGGTTCCTGTTCTCAATCTCTACATGAGACTATCTAGTATTTTCTCATTCCTTTGCAGAAATTACTCAGTTCATTAGTGTGTCAATCATTGAAATAAATAAGCCTTTTGAATTACTTTATGCATCAATATGTTTTAAAAATATAATTGAATACTTAAAATCTGACCACGTAGGTTATCTCTGTAAGGGACATTATCTATAAGGAATGCTAGCGTAGACCTTAATATCCCTGAGAATACTTGTTGCTGGAAATTCTCCTAGAATCACTTCAAATTTCTTTACTTTTTTTTATAGTTTGTTCCTTTGATTACTTCAAAATGAAATGAGAGGCATTTGAGTCTTCCAGTTAAGTCTTTGCCTTTTCTAAAAAGGCAACCCATGCATCTTATATCTGAGGGAGTTTATCAGATTCTTCCTAAAGAGATCTTTGAACAGCATTCCCCAAAGGTAAAGTCATTGTGTTGTGTGAATTGGGAAGGAGGTTGTAGCATTGTAGGGCTCTTGGGAAGAGCTATTATGGCAAGAAACTGCAATGAGGGCTCTTCTATACTCAGTGTTAGAAGAGTTATGAGGGACAGTGTGGGAAAAAGGACAAAATACACATTTTCGCCTTCACATGTCTGCAGCTCATGTCATGGTCCCCTGTGAAAAATTATGAATTATGAAATGTAAATTATGAATTTCAATGTAATTTTATATTCTTTGTGTACATTATTTCCTATAGAGGCTTGAGATTATAGTCAGCTCTATACATACATTTGTGTAACTCCCCACTTCTATCCTTATATACTACCTTATGTTCATTCCATAAATATGAAGACCTTCCTTATTCCAGTAACTCTGCCAGGCAGTCAGAAAACACAATTAAATATCTTATTTGGGCAAAGCAAAAAAGTACACTGCCTTCCTATGAAGGACTATAATGTAATACAGAAATTCAGCCTCAGAAATGAAAGCCAAGAGAATTGGGAAGTGGTTGTAGAGACCCCCTCCCTCCCATGTCCAAGTTCAAGCCACTAAATCTCCCAACATTTTGTCAGGACTGTTCTTTATTTGCTTTTAGTACTCGCTCCTCATCGCTCTGATTTATTCTCTGATACAGTTATTTGCGTAGCCCCCAGTCTAAAGAATGAACAGGAAGAACATTTTATGGTGTCTGAAATCCTGGGATGCGTTCCAACTGTGGGGAATTGGCTGTGATATTGTTAAACACAGTGAACTATGCAATTTAAAAGTAACCGAAAGGATTCCAGGGAAGTATGGTCAATCTTTAGGAGACTACACACATGGTTTCAGTAAGCTTTTCAAAACTTAGAGGTTTTCTTTGCCCCAGAACTTTGAGTAAATGAGTTTTTTCTCCCTTTAACTCATGAATGAAGGCACACGTTCATAGTTATTACTTCAAATTAGTGTCCAACATAGTGTTCAATATTGGAAACCCAAGCCCAATTTTAGTAATGATGAACAGATTTTAATTCCTAAATAATAAAATACCAGGAAATTTTAAAAGATTTTCTTTGTTCAATGCTGAGTTTGACTTAGAAAAATTTAAGGCATTTGGTAAGCACCTAATATGGGCCAGGTACTTCCACAGACTTTTTCCTCAACACCCACATTCATTAAGGTTTTTCAGTGACAAATTATTATAGGTTTTCTGCAAAGGAAAAGAAAGCTCCCGACAAAGCAGGCATTACAAATACAATCTAGTTTTTGTAGTATGCTTACCCAGCTCTCCCTGCTCATTACCAGAACAGTGGTGATGAGGATGAGACTGAATATCAACATTTTTCCCACTGAAAGCACTGCAAGAAGAAAACAATGTTATATTCTACTCTGAATTTTTTGAGACCAGTGTTGAGTAGTCCAGAAGCAAGTTGTTCCAGGAGATCAGGTTCTGTTCCAGCCATCTCTCATCTAAGAGGCTGAGAAAATTCTCCTGGACTTTCTCAGCCTCTCAACACAAAATGACGCTCACCTTCACATAAAATTGAATGTATTCAATTACAAAAAAAGAGAAGGGATTCTAGTCCTTCTGGTGATCCTCATAAGACATTTTTAAGACATCATGGATAAAAGGCCCAATCTCTGTAAATACTGAGTCATTGTTATGACTGAGCCACCTCCTGGTTCTATTATCTTAGGCAACTTAATAAAATGCTCCTGATCTTTAAAATGGGAATCGTAATTTTTATCTCAGAGAAATCTGGCAAAGTCAAGGCAGTATTTTTAGATGCCTGGCATATGCTAAGTGCTAAATGAATAGTAATTGTATAGATAAAATAGTGCTTTTGTTTTAAAAAGAGGAAAGAAAAGAAAGTGACAAGTAGGATGGGACATACATTGTTTTTCTCAGTATTCTAATGTCTAGGCAAGCTTCCAGAATCACATAAAACCTGACAGCTTGTTTAAAGCTATGGAGAAAAATGTAGTTTCCCACTTCTTGAGATCTTTTTTAAATCAATCTTAAAATAATGAATCTTGATGAAAATAATTTTATTTTTTCCCCAAATTATGTTTGTTGCGGTAAAGTAGGTTTATATATTTGTATCTGCTCCAGGGTTATGTTCAAGTTATGTTCAATGTTCAAAATGGATACTTTCATACCCTGTCCTCCACCAGAAATCCAAGTCCTCAACCATGTTCCATTGGGCCCTCTCCCCCCACTCCCATCCTACCACAATCCCTCTCCCGTTGCCTCCGTTCATAAATTTTAGATGATAAGTAGCATAGAAAGACAGAAAAGTGCATGATATTAAAAATCTTATACCTATGGTTTCTGAAGGAAAAAAAAAAAAGCACCAAAAACCTGGAATCAAATGAATTGTTAACCCATTTTAATTTTTAAGGAATCTGTGACCACTAGGTTCTTTCCATGTTTCTCTTTCTCAGTTTTTATGTAATTAAAGCAGTGATTCCTTAACTTTGTTTCCTATTAGGATCACTATAGGAACTTTAAAAAAAACTCTATTCACAAGAATTGAATCAAATGTTTGAAGGTGGCAGTCATGGCTTGGAATTTTCTAAAGTGTCCTAGCTGGAAAAGATGAAATAGTGGCATTTGGGACAAAATGGATGAACCTCCAGGGGATTATATTAAGTGAAATTAAGTCAAAAAATGTAAAGTAATGGATGATTTCACTCATCTGTGAAATATAAATAACCAAAAATGTACACAGGCAAAATACAGTAGGAATAAATCTTGAGCTCAGTGAAAGAATATAATGGTGACCAGGGAATTATGGCAGAGGGGGTGCCAGCATGAGTGGCTTGGTGGAGGGTGAGTGGCACATACACACAATATGGAAGAGCAAAAAAGTAACTCCAAAATTAAGTCAATAAATAATTTTGTATAAAAAGTAAAGACTCCCAACTAATTCCAAAGTTTAGCAAAGTTTGGATATAATGATTTAGGGACTTCATAGAGAATTTCTTTTTATTTATTTACATATACAAGAGCTGGGGTGTAGGCCAGGGTGGTGGCAGGCGAGACAGGAGAGGTCTGTTGTGCCATGTGGGTCAGCTCTCTGGCCGGGGATTGAACCCGTGCTGCGGTGGCTATGGATGCTTCATAGTGCAGTGCTTAGCCCCTTGTGCCACCAGGGAGGCCCCCTTCATAGAGAATTTTTGTCTATGTTATTCATACCATTTCTCAATCTTGGGGCCAAGTCACAGAATGAAAGAGACATTCATGAACCAGTGATAAATAGACATAGCCACTTTGGGAAGTACTGTAAAATACAATGCAAATTTTCAGAATATGTGAAAATTATGTACTATAGAGAACAGTAAAAAGGCTGGAGAAAATAACTATATATTTTACATAGTTTACTATACGTAGCTCAAACATTCTTACATCTGGCTAACTTCTGTGGAAGACCTGGCTACTGAACTGAGATCTTTCCACTGTGAAGATCCGTGTTTCTAATCTGTATTCTCTGTGGTCCTCTTCTCTATATTCATATATCCCTGCCATATATAAGGAAACAGGTTATAAGAGGTATAGAGACTCTCTTACTTGACTTTTCCAGTAAACATCACTCTTACTCTTGAACAGGGCTGTGACTTACTTCTTCCTCCACTCATCTCTTCCCCAAAGAACCTGTAGGTTAACATGGCAGAAGAGGAGACAGTCCACTATGGCAGAAGCAGTCCTGAGGATGACAGTATCAGCAAGCATCTATAGGTCAGCAGTATCTGCTTAGCACTACGCTGTGGCAGAATAGAATAGCTGCCACCTCCAGGCAATGGTTTGGGGAAGAAAAGAAAATCTTAAAATAGAAATTAGAAACAATATATATTCCTTACACATAAAACCATCATGTGTAATTAAATATAAAACTATGCTTTCCCACACCACCCTTCAAGACAGAATTAATTACTTCCTCCACTGTATCCCACACTTTAGTTACAGACTAATATATCATTTATACGCTCAATAAGCATTGTTTATGTGCCTGCTATGTTCTAGCCACTGAGGTAATGGAATTATCATTTACTCTGTTTTTTACTTATCTTTCTCCAAGTGCTTCCTTTTTCCCTGCTGTTTTGATTAGAATAAAACTTTTGAAGGTAAATACCATAATTGTTATAGCCTCAGTATCTAAATTATTAATACGACTACACATAAAAATTTAGTAGCTGTGACTATAGAAAATATTCCCCAGGGAGCGAAAAAAAAAAATCTTCCTTAAAGGGAAAAAGTGATTTCATTGCCTGAAAACTGTAGTCTGTTTGTGGGAACTGGTTTCCTCCTTTATGCTTATCCTGGTCAAGGGGAAAGCAATGGGCTAAGTGTATTTTTGCAAATAAGTATAAGAAGGAGTTGGTGTTAACGAATTTTTGTTAGATGGATTTATTCGTGAATTTATTCAGTCTTTCTCACACACTCCAGCTAGAAAAGGAGTAAAGAAAAATATAAAAGCTATGAATTGACAAGGTTAAAAAAAAAGAAAAAGGAGAAAACATCTGGCATGCAAGGTCAACAAGTTTGTGGATGATAAAGAGCAAATCGGGGAGCAGGCGGAGCTGGCAAACTGCTGAAACTGAATAACAAAAGAGTGGCACAGGGAAATGCCACAAGCAGCAAGTTAAGTACACTGGAGCTCTCCTGACAGGTACAGGATTGGAGGCACCAGCTCCTCGAAAGGCAGGGTAGAGGTGAGAGGCTGACACCAGATCCTTGCCTAAACCCTGAGCGGGATTAGGGATAGGGTTAGGGTTAGGAGTTGGGGGGTTTCTCCCACCCTATCTGAAAAGGGAAGATTTACTTTCTGTTCCAGTTAAACTGGGTGGCCTGCATGAGGCACAATGGAAGGTGGGGAAAGATATTGTTCTATGAGAGTGAGATCCACCCTTCCCTCCTCAACCCCCAAACCCAATCAATGCACACACCTCCACACCCATCCTAAATCACCCTGCCTCAGACCCCTTCCCCAGGCTACTTCTGTGCAACAGCCAGGCAGCCAATTCTATGCCTGCCACCACTTCCAGGCCAGAGATCATGGGATTCCTCTCTGGAGTCCCAGGAATAACCACCATCACAGAAAGTTCTTCAGGACTGCTGTGAGGGATTCTCCAACAAAGAGACTTGTCCTTGCCTGATCACTGTCCAGGGAAGCCCACCTCCTGGCAAGTCTCATTCATGTACACAGGGAAGCTATAGGCACAGTACTTTGCTTATTTCTTTCCAAGGAAAGTTCCTTGTAAGGGCATAGTTTAAATGGCAATTGTGCCCATATATTCTTAACAGTCTAAAGGGAAATACTTAAGAGAATAATGTTCTATGTAATAAGGGAAAGAAATTCATACAACAGTTAATTTACCATGAATTTACCTTATATAATTTACCTTTTTTATTCAACTGAACAAAACAAGCAAAATGCATGGAAGGAAGGGATATGCTGAGTACTCTGCACAGTTAAATTGGGGGAAGTTAGATAAAACAAGAACACATACAATTCTTTACAGAAAGGACAGAAAGGTTCTAAAAAGCGTTTGTAAACCCATTTTTTTTTTCAGTAAGTCATCCTTTTATACATTCATACAATGTAATTTGTAGCAACAATGTAAGGATATTGGTATTTCACCCTATCATTATTTTTCTTTAAAATTCAAATTGTATTGGATACCTGCTTTATGCTAGGGACTATTTATAATAGACACTTTTATATATAGCTTATATTCATATACTTCTTTATATTTAACATATAATTTGATATTAAAATATAGAGAAAATTAAGTTCAATTATGGCAGTTATATTTTCTAAATTTAAAAATAGACCCCTCTGTGAACTACTAGAGGGTATAGACTGAGATGAGAAGAGAATTACAAACAGAAGTGTGACAAATTAAGAAATAAAGATAAATGTTTGCTATTAGTTAATATTTTTTCATTGATAAAATCTTGAAATTATATTGAAGAAAACATTTCCATGTAGCTTTTATCATCCTTTTTAAAAAAGGTTTATTTATGCATACAAGATCTGGGGTGCAGGCCATTGGTGCAGGGGGATGGTGAGAGGATTCTATAGAGACAGTAGAGAGCAGACAGTCAAATTGCCTGAAATATACTGTTGAAGGGACAGCGGGGAAGACAGGAGAGGTCTGCTGCGCCATGGGGGTCAGTTCCCTGGCAGGGATCTAACTGTGCTGCAGTGGCTGTGGATGCTTCATAGTGTATAGACTTAACCCCTTGAACCCCAGAGAGGCCCCTTACTATCATCTTGAAAACTAGAAATCATTTCCTTTAAATGTACTAACTGTGTTAAAGAAGCATCATTTATGCAGTAGAGTCCTAAACTTTGCATGGTAGATGTTGAAGTTCAAGTTACAGCAACAAATTTAGCAAAATTTCAGATTGAAATGAATACCCTAAACCAAAGACATCTGATGCTATTAACAAACATGTGCATTCTGATCCTGGGGATATATTTGTTTCTTTTTCCTGGGAGTACACCATTGAAGGAACTGTCATTGCTATTGTCCCATCTATGGAGACTATGAAAGAGGATGCAAAAGATAAATTCTTATTATAATTTTAATAATTTACTCTAGCTATAGATAGAATGACATCTATGGAATGATATTGTTCAGTTAAACATAATTTTTTTGCAATTAAGGTCTAACAAAATACAACAGATCTCTAAACATGTGTCCCTTCCCTCCATCAGAATGAAAAATTTAAAAAAAGAAGAAAAAAATCCAATTACTTTCAATGAATACAGTCATAAATCACATTTGTAAAACCAATATAAGCTGTCAATGCATCTACTCGTATCTATATCAAACACCAAAAATCTGAATTACATTTCATTGGAATCTTGAGACTGATTTTTCTAAGAAAAGCTTATCTAGTGATCAGCACTCTCTAAAACAATGATGAAAGAAGAGCTCTTTATGGAAGATTTGAACTTATCTTATTTTTTTATGAAAATATAGATTGTATTTTCCTACTTGAATTGTAAACATTGTCAAGGTCAATATTTTCTGCTTCCTTGACCAGCTTCTGAATTACCTACCTTTTTCAGAACAGAAAAGGCAGTTTTCTTTATACCTTAATACCATTGTTAGTTCTCTCTGCTAACATTGTTCAGTATTATGTAAAACCGGGATGTAAAAATTCTCATCTTAAAAAAAAAATAAATCAACCTCCATGCTGTAAAAGAAGAGATATAATTGAAAACAGGCTCTTTGATATTTGTGTACCAATGTTTATTCACAAGAGCCAGCAAATAGAAATAGCCCAAATGTCCACTACATGATGAAAAGAGTATGATAAAAGCACACAATAAAATATTAATCTTGAAGACATTATGCTAAATGAAAGGCCAGCACAAAGAACAAATACTACGGATATGTAGTCAAATTCATAAAAACAGAAGGTGGGATGGTGGTTTTCAGGGGTTAAGGTGAGAAGGAGCAACAGAGAGGCACCTAATGTTTAATGGATATAGAGTTTTAATTGGAAAAGATGAAAGAGTTCTGGAGATGGATGGTGGTGATAGCTGCACACAATGTAAAGACACCTAATATCACTGAACCCTATATTTAAAAACTGTAAAATACGGCGTGCATATTTTACCATAAAAAAGTCAGATATAGATTTGCCTGTGAGTTGCTTTTCTGATGGGTTAAAAATTGTGTAGTACTTTTCAACTGCTAAATATCAGAACAAAATTTATCCCTATTCATTGTGGCT
This sequence comes from Galemys pyrenaicus, assembly GCA_019455555.1. Lineage (NCBI taxonomy): Eukaryota > Metazoa > Chordata > Mammalia > Eulipotyphla > Talpidae > Galemys > Galemys pyrenaicus. Next base: position 15,542,300 of record JAGFMF010011796.1, read on the forward strand.
GAATGTTTTTTAAAAACTGAACAGCAAAAAGGGCTAGATCAGTTGTAAATTAATAGTCAGGGATTTTACTAAGAAGTAGCCACCATCCCTTTAAATGGAATTACAGCAGAAAAAGTTATTTTTCCAAAGAAGGGTTCAGGATAAAAAAAGCAACAAGTGAAATAGAATGAGAACTTTTCAGTATACAATTTCTAACTCTGTTTCTGGTAAATCCTTTCACCCCCACCTCCTCCAGCTCCCCCATTTTACTCCTACACCCCAGCTCTTGTATGCTTAAATAAGTAAATCTTTAAACAAAAATAAATAGAAGTGCCCGAGGAGATAATGAAAAGTTATAGAACATATATACATAGCATTATACATTAGATTTGGCAGAAAATAAAGGAACAATGAAATGCTTTGGCAGGTCTCTGTTTCTTCATGTCCTGAATATTCCATCTCATTGATATAAAAATATATTTTTATATCTGTTTCTGGTATGTCCCAGAGAAAGGAGATAGCACCTAGTCTGTCAGATCCTTAAACAATCGCAATTTAAAATATTTTTTGTTTTTTATATGCCAATATATTTGTTTGATCACGTTTGGAATAATTTCTGGAGTATCATAAGTCCTCCAAATTTCCCACTGCTTTTATTTGTAATTCTAAAAAAATTCTGCAATGTTGGAAAGTGATAGATAGGTTTTAAGAAACTTTGAAAATCTGGTCTTCATCACTCATCTTATTAAATTATTATTATTCTGCAAATGGGCTTTATGGTCAAGTTATATCTGATTAGTTCCTCACTACTAAATTAGTTGTATTTCTTTTACAATATTTTTTGCTTTAGGCTGTTTCAAACCTTGTAATTATTGTAAAATTAAAATAGTTTTCAATTGACTATTCCTTGATGTGGTGTCAATTAGTAAACATAACTTTTTGTAAGATTATAATGTCCATTTAATTTTAAGTTAATTATAATAGATTCTATTTAAAAGCAAAATATTAAGTTTGGAACTGAACAACTCTACAACTGATATGTAACCTTTAAAACACAATTTCAAAACAAAAGTACATTACAGCATGCTAGATTTTAAAAATGGTATCTTGTAAGTGAATTATTAATATTATGAAAGACTACAAGATAAAAGAGATTTTAAAAAGAACAAGTTATTGAGAGAAGCATGGTTAGTAAGTTAGCATTCACAAATGGACTCCACCTTAACATAAGACAGCTAAAAATTTACCCAAAAACATAGACTTAAAGTCTCCTTTTAGGCTATTCTTCTGAATCTTTTCCTGAAAATGGAATATAACAATATCTTTGTTATTTATCTCAAGAATGTATACTCAATAATAGACTTCAGAAGTCAAACGAGTTTGACCCCCGATAGAAATAATGGAAAATATTTCTTAAGTTTTCACTTCTGAAGTGGAAATTAGGACACGGTCCATTTTATTACCCATTATGTATACTTAAAACTGCAAGTCCTATTATTTACATCAGCCTCCCTTCAATTCATTCAAAATCATCCCAGTAATGGAAAGCAGATGTAACTCTAAATCTTTTTTCCAAACTGCAGAAGTGGGCATCTCTCTAAACAACCTGATCTCTTGCAATAGGCAATGGTGGTTTCTTGAGTTATGTTTAATAACACACCTATAAAATAAACTAACATTTTTACAATTATGTCAAAGGTGCAAAGACATCAAATACCTTGCCTAGAGTCAGGAATGGGTCAGAGATGAAGCTCCGGCTGAGTCCAGCCACTCTGCCTCCCCAGATACTTTAACTGCATTCAAAAGATGTAATTGTTTCTCTGTTATTTGGTTTAGAAATGAGGACAATGTTGATTTTGGCTTTAATCCAAAAACAAATGTAAAAGGAAATTGGTTTAACTGGAAGGAAAAACTAAAAAGAGGGATTAAAAATAAATCCCAATACTCTCATTTTTCCCTATATGTATGAACTTCTACAAAAGTTTCAACAAAATATCTATATAATCTCTGCTTTTCTTAAGCACTTATTATTGTGCTTATCAGAGAATTTTTGTACTTTGATTAACTTTGAGAATGTTCAATTGAAGCTTAAGTAAAACAAAAGTTCAACTGAAGTTTTGCTTTATAGTACAAATGATAAAATTTTACCCATAAAGATGTAAATTAAAATATTTCAGCCAAGATATGAAAAGAAGCCAAAGTTTTCTTAGTTATAAAAAAAAGTGTCAGGTTAATAATTTCCAAGATGCAATGGTCAGTTTATATGTTTTAAGAAAAGCAAAACTACTCTCTGAGGTGCACAGTAATGAAATTTATCTACAAGCATCAGTTATCTTCTGCACAAATTGTTCCTTTTGTTTTAAGCCCTAGAAGATATTCTAGTGTGTAATACGTGACTTGTTAACTCTCTTACTCAGATTGCATAATAGTTTCAGACTGGAAGTCCAGGTTCATTGTTCCAGTTTTCACTTGCTGTAACTCAAGCCGTTGTTTGCTGTTCGTTCTGTGATCCCTGTTTATTAACTCAGATTCCAGTAAAACACCAACGTTGTATTTTCCTTCTGTTCTTCAATGTTTTCTGTATTCAAGTACTGCCAGTGTTTGGCCTTCCCATTTAACATTCTCGTGTCATTCACTCAGGAAATTTGAAGTTTATTAAATAAAGGGTAATCCTGATGATTTACCAGAAAGAAAAATAGGCAGTTCGGTTGAAGTGATTTTTACATGCAGAAGTGGAAATTATACATTTATAATTTAAAGAGAACTTAAGTTGCTGACATTTAAAGTTCAAAAACAAATGTATGCAATTATTCGGCAGACAATAATTACCTTTGTGTTAAAATGAAATGTTTTGAAATAACAAATCTGTTTTTTCCTTCATGCATCCCTTTGCCTTTTCCCCACTCAATAATATATTAATTCATTCAACCATAATAGCCCCATGAGCAAGTATTGTTACTACTTCATTTTACAATGGAGAAAACGGAGGCACCCAGTTTAACTAATTTGCTCAAGGTCACACAAGAGGTGGAAATAGGATTCAAAGACTCAGAAACTCTGATCTTAACCATTAATGATAGACAATGCTGTTTATCAAGGACTTAGCTGGTTCATTGTCTCATGAAAAATCTGAAAATAAGGACGGTGTCTGAGGTCAATATTTTATGAAGGCATGACAGAAATGGAACTTGTTGAGAACATTATTCCTTTAGTCTGTGGCTGCATTGTCAGAATACAGTGGAAGAACTTTTATCAAAAAATGTCAATTTTGTCACCTGGTTTGACTGTACCAAAGCTATAAAATGAGAATGAAATCTGAGATCACTGACTGAAAGAAGTTTGAGGAAAAAAGGACATATGAGAACATATGAGACAATATGAGAACAAAGGACATATGAGAAAGGACACTGGTTGGATCCATTGTTTGGATGAACCAGAAAGAGAAGGGTCCAGACACATACTTTCTGGCACTGTTTCTTAAAGGGACTTCACTGAACAGAGCACTAAGGTTATTAAAGCTTACATCTTAGAGTAGCATGTCTAGAAGTTTGGTTTTACTTGCTTATCCTAAGAGTGATTAGTTGGGCAGAGTCTTGAAAGAATGTAAAACTTATTCTCATGTAACACAGATCTAAGAAATTACACTGGAAAATCCTTTTAAAATTAGTAAAACTTTTTATAAAGGCAACATTAGTTTACAACACTGCATGTTTTAGGTATACGGTGTCTCATCTCCCTAACTACATATTTTATTCCACACCCACCAAGAAATACCCAATCACCATCCAGCACCAAAATATTCCCTCCACACTTCTCCCTCTTTGGTAACCACCATTTAGTCATGAGTCTGTATTTTGCTGTGTTTGATTGCTTTTGCTATTTTTTATATATATTCCATAAATAAGTGAAATCATATAGTATTTGTCTTTCTCTTTATTTCATTTAATATAACCCCCCTTGAGGTTCATCCACGGATGAGCAACCATGTTGAACATAGGTTTTATGATTGAGTACAATTCCATTGTGTGTATAATCGCAGTCCATTCATTGTTGTCAGGCACTTGAGTTGCTTTCATATTTTATTTTACTATTTTTTAAGATTTATCTATTTATGCATACAAGAACTGGGGTACAGGCGAGAGGCATGGGGGGTGAGAGGATTCACCAGAGGCAGAATGGGGAGTAGAACAAGCGATAGACTAAAGTATACTGCTTAGGGGGGCAGCAGGTGAGACAGGAGAGGTCTGAAGTGCCATGTGGGTCACCTCCCTGCCTGGGGATCGAATTCTTACTGCAGTGGCTGCAGATAGCTTCATTCATAGTGCTGTGACTTAACCCCTTGTGCTACCAGGGAGGACCCATATCCATATTTTAGCTATTGTAAGTAGTGCTACAATGCAATAGATGCATAGATCTTATTTTTCATGTTTTTGAAGACATTACATACTGCTTTCCAAGGTAGCTGTTCCAATTTACTTTCCAAAAGTGCACAAGGGCTCCCTTTTCTTCACATCCTCATCAACACTTACTATTTTTTGAGTTTTTGATAATAACCATTCTAACCATTGTGAAGTAAAATGTCATTAAAGTTTTGATTTGCATTTCCCTAATGATAAGTGACGTACAACATCTTTCCTTTTGTGTTTCGGCCATCTGTGTATCTTCTTTGGTGAAATCCTTATTTATAGTCTCTGCCCTTTTTAAAATCTGTGTGTATGATTTTTGTTGTTGTAGAGTTATTCTAAAGCTTTATTGTTTCAGAAGAAGTCGTATTTTGGATACTAACTCCTTGTCTGGCACATGGTTGCAAATGACTTCTCTCCCATTTAGTCATTTGCCTTTTTGTTTGAACAGTGGTTTCTTTCTGTGCAGAAACTTTTTAGTTTGCTATAGTTCTATTTGTTCATATTCTCTTTTGTCTCTCTTACTGTTGGAGATAAAGACAAAGGTATCACTAAGACTGATTCAAAGAGTTTATCGCATGTTTCTTTCTTATGTATGTTATGGTTTTAGATCTTGACATTCAAGTCTTGATTCCATTTTTAATTGATTTTAGTATGTTGCGTAAGATAGTGGTCTAGTTTCATTCTTTCTCATGTGACTGTACAGCTTTTCCAACACCACCTTATGAAGACTTTCCTTATTCCACTTACATTCTTGGCTCCTTTGTAGTAAATTAGTTGTCCGTCTATGTGTTAAAGACTAAACCAATTTTACTATCAAATCACTATAACTATTCCTATCATCTATGTAACTAGTGAAAATTTAAATGGAAAGATGTTAAATAAGTAGTTCCTGAATTAATCTATGTCATGTCAGTTTGAATGGTACAGTCAAGTAAGTGCAAACATTTTACTGAAGACTGAGAAAATCGCATCTATTTCCAGACTCTGCCATGGCTTGTAATATGTCTTTGAGAAAGTCTTTTCACCTTGGTAAACCTCATTTGAAACTAGGAAAGTGACTTCTTGACAGATGGAATGAGTTGTGAGAGAAAAAAGAGTCAACATTGAATTAAAAGTTTTTGGTCTTTACAACTAGAAGGATGCATACGCCTTCAACTGAAGTGGAGATGAAAAAGAAATAAACTTTCTTCAAGGACTTTATTTTGGAAATGGTAAATTTGAGATGGCTGCTAAACAAGAAAGAAAAAAAAATGTGAAGAAAGTAGGTGGATTAATGCGTCTATAGTCAAAGATAAAGAATTGTTTTTAAAGTCATAAAATGAGATAGGACAGCAAGGAAGTGAATACTTTTTTTTTTAAAGATTTATTTATTTATGCATACAAGAGCTGGGGTACAGGCCAGAGTCCAGGGAAGTGAGAGGATTCACCAGACAGAGTGGGGAGCAGAACAGGCAGATTGACTGAAACACACTGCTGAGGGGAGCAGCGGGCACAGCAGGAGAGGTCTGCTGTGCCATGTGGGTCCCCTCCCTGGCCGGCTGCAGTGGCTGCGGTTTGCTTCATAGTGCGTTGCTTAACCCACTGCGCCACCAGAGAGAGCCCCGGAAGTGAATACTTTCAACCTCCTCCCTACCTCTAGCCTATACACCAGTTCTTGTATGCATAAATAAATAAACCTTTAAAAAAACCATAGAATGCTGTTATTAAAAACCAAAAACAAAACAATTAGCACAGCAGAAAGAGCTTATGAAAAGATAAAAAAAAAATTTCACTGAAAGAATTAGTAAATTCAAGGAAACCTTCCTGCACATAGAATAAAAAGACAAGGATATAAAAATATCCTTTGGTTTGATTCAGGAATTTAAGTATGCCCATACAGAATTTTCACAAAGGACACAGGACTAGCAGAGAGCAAACTATCAAAGAAACAAAAGAAAAGTAATTCCCAAAACTAAAGGAGATGATATTGAAAGAGCCTATTTAGTACACAGCATAACAAATTATAAAAGCAAGACAGAAACTCCCAGCCCTTAGGCAGAGGGTGATGAAATTTTGAACAATGATAGTGAAAAGTTTCAAAAAGCTTTCAGGAGGAGTAAAATCACATCAAAACGACCAAGACTCAAATGATATGATGTTTCTCTTCAGAAAAACAGTTTTAAGAATTCTGAGGGAATATATATCAGGACTCTACACAGCCAAGCTAGCTATCAAGTATGAAGATTGAATAAAGAAATTTCAGACATGCAACTAAAAAAAAAAAAATCCACCTTCAAACACTGCCTTTCTGTGTCTATATGATCTGCAAAATTAACAGCAAAGATTAAGTGGAAGACAAATTATAGGAACCAAAAAAAATGGGGGCTTTGTAATAAAGCAACTTGGTTAGACTCACGATATTTCGCAGAATTCCTTCTCCTTTGCTTTCCATTAGGGTTTGGTTGGTGTTTGCCATAACTGAGCTTTTTACGAGAGATGTGGAAGGAAGAAAAGAAGCAGTGGTTATCTTTGTAGCTACACATCCTGTCGTCTATCTATTGGCTCACATTATTGGAATAAGTTAGTGGCAAGGTCTGCAACTGCCCCTGGATCTTCCTTCAGCACATAAAGAGTTGGCTTCTACAGGACACGCACCCCAAGGTCAGAGGCAACAAGAAGTCACCCAGATTCAGTTTGTCCACATGGTCACAAGCTTCTAGTTCTCTTACAAGCAATCTACCCTTTTCACTTCTCTGCTCTGCATCCTTCTACCTCCACATCACATTTGTGAAGAAGAGTTTTTCAGAGACTGTGTAGCCAGCTCTCATGGTTGCATAAATCCATACCTCATATATCGCACAGAGTGCTTCTCCGGATGAGCCCAGTTACATACGGGAAAGCTGAATGCCAGACAAGGAATTTTCCAAACATACTGTTGTTTCCTGGAGGTCTTCCTCTCAAAAACCTGTTTTGTTTTTTGTTTTTCCTTAAACCTGGGTTACTTGCCCTCTAGGCCTGCTACATGAAACATGTAAAAAACAATCTTGATAGACATTTGACAGATGCCCCAAAATGTAGTTTTGGGTCCCATAAAATCTACATTTTCCCTTGCATACTGTAAAGGTAAAATGCTTATCCACTACTCTTTTCTAAGGTTTCTCACCTATCTGGAATTTTTTAACAATTTATTTATTTATATATATATATATTTTTTTTTACTTATATTTTTTAAAACTTTTTTATTTATATATATTTGACATCAATTGTAATCCCCATGTATTCCCCATCACCATCTCACACCAGTGCACCATCACCTCGGTCCCCCGTGCTCCCGTCTGCCCTCAACCCTCCCCCTCTTCCCTCCCCACCAAGTGTCCCCAATTTGTCCTTGTCTTTTCATTTTTGGTTTTTGTGTCT
>JAGFMF010011796.1:15550829-15596903 GCA_019455555.1 Galemys pyrenaicus
ATGTTGTGTGCAAAGATTTTCTCCCAGTTGGTGGGTTGTCGCTTTGTTTTGGTTAGCGTGTCCTTTGCTGTACAGAAACTTTTAAGTTTGATGTAGTCCAGCTGTTTATCTTTTCCTTCACTATCTTTGCTTTAGGTGTTGTATCTCTAAAGATGTTATTGATGTGTATGTCATGTAGGGTTTACTTTTTCTTCAATATATTTTATGGTTTCAGTCTTATGTCTAAGTCCTTAATCCATTTTGACTTGATTTTTGTGCATGGTGAAAGGCAGTATTCTAGTTTCATTCTTTTGTATGTAGCAGTCCAGTTTGCCCAGCACCACTTATTGAACAAGCTATCTTTATTCCATTGCATATTCTTTGCTAAACCTATACACTTTAATAGAAGATTGTCTAGTTCAATCTTCTGAAAGCATTTTGCAATTTTTTGCTATCACTGTTATTCAGAATTTCATAATGATTTGCCCAAGGATTGGGAGTTTTCTCTCTTGCTTTTATAATTCATAATGCTGGGCGCACTAAATAGGCTGTTTCAACTTCTCTTCCTCCAATTCTGGGAATTACTGTTCTATTGTTTCTTTGATAGTTCACTCTCCATTCTTCCCTGTGTCCTCTTTGAAAGTTCTGCAGGGACATGGTTGACTTCCTGAATTAAACCTCTCATTTTTCATCCTTTCTGTCCTATTTTTCATATCCTTGTTTTTGTACTCTAGTTTCTGAAGGGTTTCCTTGAATGTTATGTTCTAATCCATGCAGAATTTTCTTTTAATTTCAACTATTTGATTTCATTTTTTTTGCATTCATTCTGCTTTGCTAATTGCTTTTAAAAAAATCTGTTTTGTCTCTTATTTCTCTGATAATACTAAAGATGCTTGGCAATCCTAATATCTCTTCTCCAGTGACTTTTTTCAGCAATGAATCTACCACATTATGTGCACCCTTTAGTTATTGCTGAGAGCACAGACAGTGCACGTATGCATGCATGTATGTATGTATGCATGAATGTATAACTCAATCATGTTCTTCATTTGCCTTTTCTAATAATTATTTTGTGTTCATTCTGAATAAAATGATTCTGACCAGCAGCCCTTTCTTAGCCCATCTACTTAAGCTAGATGTTCTTCTATGTATCTACTTCTTTAATATCATAAATCTCTACACTGTGTGCTGGCATTTCTCTTTTCACTAAAGAGAGTTTAGAGATTTATTTTTCTTAATTTTCTATATCCACAACACCCAGCATACACATGCTGTACAGCAGAAATCCAGGAATGCTTACTGTCTGTACAGTAATATAATTCACTATGTATAGTAGCAAATAATATAAAGATTAAAATATGATAATTCAATCTGTAACTCAGATGAAGTGTTTATTACAGGACTTAATATACAGAAGATACGCAATCAATTTTAGTTTCCTTCTGCCTTGAAACAAGTCCTGACTTTTTAATTTGCTCTGTAAAGAGTGCAATAACAATATATACACACATAATTAATCATTTTATAAAGAATCTAATTAGATAGGGAAGGATGAAAGTAATTTTTAACAATCTAGAATTATTTGTGGGATGGGGAAGTAGTGAATACTGGTGCTTCCAAAATTGTTTTCTAACAATTCTGTTTTCCCAACTCTGGCACACAGATTATTTTGAGCTAAGAACAATGAAATCCGTTGAGGCTGAGAAGAAGCTTCTGTCTTTGCTTAAGTTCCTTGTTCTTTCTCAATCAAAGAAGAGTTCACCATGTCCTAAACTGTTTTTGTTTTTGTTTTCCTAATCAGAGAAGCCACAATGCATCCCCGTTTATGGCCTAGAAGAACATAGTTTGGGAGTCTCATCCAGTTGTAGGTTTATCAGTGAACATATTCTCTCTATGAATCTCATCTTTACTCTCTTAGATAATAAGAAAACCCTTGTAAAGTCAGACCCCTCTCCTTTACACCCAGGTGCCTAAATGCAAGAAATATTTTCAGTACTTTCCATTATTTTGTAGCATTTCCAACCATGTAAATTCTCCATATTTATGTCATTAAATGTTGGCCCTTTCTCCTCCTGTCTTGTGTTAATTTGCTTATTTGTCCAACTTCAGAAGAACCCAAATAGGGTAAGGAAATTTCCCCTATTGGCAACACTGCACGAATATATCAGTTGCCTTCTAATTGGGTTTAGTGACTACTAAAGGATAATAAAAAACAAGAAGCCAAAATATGAGCTGTGAACTTCAATTGGTGGATTGAGAGTCAGATTTTGAGTAATTGATCAGACAAACTAAAGGAGAATTAGAAAACAGTTTACAAATCAGGTAAATGTCTTTAAAATAATTGTTCCACTTTCAAAAGAATAAAAAAACCCCTGCCCCACAAATACACAAAAAATATACAAACAACCTCATGATCCCGTCATTCAACCCAAACTGCATATACATCACTTCTCAAACACAAGTGTACTGTCTGCTCCTGTGTCTTTGCCCATGTTGTTCTCAGCTTGCAGAAAGCTTTTCTCAGGGGATCAGTGATAGCTAGCTGATTGGCAGATCAAAACAAAGCAAAATGCCAATAATTATTTGCCTTTAAAACCATTTCATTTAGCATCTTTTTATGCTATGGCTAAAGCCTTCTAAAGACCAAACTTTCTTCACAAGTCTCATTGCCACAAGTCCATTGCCATTGCCATCTTCATTTATGTTTTTATTACCACCTTAGCATAAATTCTTGGTACTGCCTATTTGATCAATCTACTTAAAGGCATAGTGGCCCAGTAGACTGAGAATTGTGTGAATTCCTCAAAATGGCTAAAATACAAGTTGAGGAATTTATCCTCAGACCCATGACAGTACTGGCACAGAGCCAGATTCACACACACGTCATTAGGAATCAACATGAGTATTTTACTTAATCCACCACAGAAAGTCCAGTTCTATCCATCATACCATTGTCCCTTTCTCCTGATTTTACTACCCCTCCTCCCCTTTCCTTCTTGTAACCACTAATTGGCCTCATAGTTGAAAGGTTTATTTTTGTTTTATTTAATCCATCTATTTGTTTGTTTTATCTCTAGACCACACATAAGTGATATCATATGGTATTTGTCTTTCTGTCTGGCTTATTTCACTTAGCCAATGGCAAAATTTCATTTTTTATAGCTAAGTAATATTCCATTGTGTATATAGATGATATCTGCTTTATGTCTTCATTAGTAAATGGGTACTTACATTGTCTCCAACAATTGGTTATTCTTTTAAAATGCATATAGCTCTTCAAAGTAGTTTTTAAAAATTTTTCAGGTAAATACTCAGAAGTTGGATTACTGGATCATATGGAATTTTTACTTTTAATTTTTTAAATGACCTCCAAACTGCTTTCCATAGTGGCTGCATCAATTTATATTTCCAATAGTATCTAGGATGTCTCTATATCTTCCCTAACATTTGTCTCTTGTCTTTTGGATAATAACTACTTTTATAGGTGAGGTGATATCTCAGTGTAGTTTTGATTTGCTTTTCCCTAGTAATAGATATTCAATGTAGTTTTGATTTGCTTTTCCCTAGTAATAAGATATTATGAACATCTTCTTGTATTCTTATTGGTTATCTGTATTTCCTTCTTGGAGAAACTGACTTTTTTTTATAGAAATTTATGTTATTTGTATATTCTGGAATAAACTCCTTCACAGAGCCTTCTTTATAAACATTTATATGTCACATATTGTGAGTTAGATAATCTCTGAACACTCTTTTTACTGATTCATTTAGCCTAACATATCCCTGTGAGATATTATTTTTATCCTCATTTTGCCAGTGAAGGCATACAGCAAGCATGCAACTTGCTGAAGGTTACATGAGTCAGATTTGACTCAGAACAATCTGGCTCCAGAACATGCTCTTATCTAGTTGCTATAGTGCTTCCCTACCCTTACATGGAGGCTGGGTGGTTGCTCAACCTCAGAAAAAGATCACAATCCCTGCAGGGATCTACGTCACTGTGAGGCAAAGAGTGAGTCTGAGTCAGGAGTGGCTGGAGCCTAACACTATGAGGAGAATCCTTGTCTTCATACCTTCTCAGTGCCCTTAAAACTCCCTCCCGGGCCCTCCCCTGGTGGCGCAGTGGGTTAAGAAACACACTATGAAGCAAAACGTAGGTACTGTAGCATGAGTTCGATCCCTGCTGCTGGCCAGAGAGTGACCCACATGGTGTGGCAGACCTCTCCTGCCTCACCCGCTGCTCCCCTCAGCAGTGTACTTCTGTTTATCTGCCTGTTCTGCTCCCCACTCTCTCTTTGATGGATCCTCTCACCTCCTGCACTTCTGGCCTGTACCCCAGTTATTACATGAATAAATAAATCTTTAAAAAAAAAAAACAAACTCCCTCCTAACACACACACACACACACACACACACACGAGAAGCTTCTGAGAGACCAGAAGACTATTGTCATAGAAGATATTAAGGCCCCAGACCATGTGAGAATGTTTTCAAAAATAACCTGGTAAGGGCAGTGTAACAAAGAATAAAAAATTAGGAACTACCTAGAAAATCAGGCATAGTTGTCCATTTTCCTTTCTCCTTTTGAATTTGAACTAAAGACTGGCTTCTAAGACCTGTTATCCGTCTCCCTCACTCCATTCTTGAATAGCTGGGGAAGAGAGGTCAGGGAAACAGTGATGTTTTCCTTATAATATCTGCTAATTAGGAGAATTAAGAATCCTTTGAAATTAATTTTACCCTTTAAAGAATATATAACTTTAAAGAATATACACTAAGGAAATGGGTCATGCTAATTAATATAGCAGAGGAAAAACACTGGTTATTTATTAGTGGGCCTTGCTGGGAGAGCCTAGACAGAAGATGAGAACAAAATTTTCAGTTAAGGAAGAATTAATGAAGAATTTGGAGTTCCTTTAGGTAACCCAAAAAAGAAGTGTACAAAGGGAGTGAATGAGATAGGAAGGGAGAGTAGGCTATTAAGAAAGAATCCATCTAGATGACAAGAAGTTAGGTCATATGCAAACAGGAAGAAGTTCCAGGCTATGGGAAAGGTCTTTATAGAACAGAGGGGTGGAAGGTTGTTTTTAGATGTTTGCTGCAATGTAAAGCCCTCTTCTTTTCTCCTATTTTCCACTGTTAACACCAAATCGTTACTGAAAAGTTACTACATAGAGTACCTTGTGCACATGGTATTCTGAGAAAATAAAGGAGTATGAGATGGTGTGATCTACCTTGGGACTGAAGTGGGATGGAGAAATGCAAGAATTGGCAAAAGACGTTAGACCTGAGAGATATCAAGAACTCCACAGAAGCGGGAAATAACAGGACAACATTAAATACCCAAGAATCCTGGAGGACTTTGACAAGTGAGATTAGGCTTCCTGCTATATTGTGATAGAGGTAAGGTCACCTCTACCACTTCCGTGGGAACATTCATGCAGCTGCCATTTGAACCATATAAGTAAAGTGGTTGTGCTAAAATACATGTGAAAGCTAAATGTAGTTAGTTTTCCAAGTGGATTTCAAAACAATGGCCTTGGAGAAACCCGTCTCACTCATTTTAGTCTCCTATCAGACAATTCAGGCTTCCCTCATCCCAGGATGGCATAAGACTTCAGGGTTCGGTAAGTAGGGTTGGCTTTTCCTCCATAACTATTTCTGCAAGTTACAGAGACTTGTAACTCTCAGTCATCCATCTATACAGATTGTACCTTCCTTTTCTGTTTCAGAGATGTGGGGAAGAACATCAAATTATTTTGATTTCCCATTGATTCTGCCTCTTTCCACCCAGGCAGTATGTGAACAGTGAGAACTACTCTGGCTGACTTTAATCTTTTTTTCTTATGAATGAAATTTCTATCTTTTATTTCTGGTATTACTGGCTGTGACAATCCTTCATGGAGGAATAAGTGTCTATAGCTATTCTGAATAGGAAAAATGAAATAAAATGGTACAAACTAATACCTACAAATACTGTTCAAGTTACATTTGCTATATACCCTTCCTTTTATTAGTTCAAAATATTCCCCATAAAATAAATGTAAAGTAATGAAACTGCTGTAATGAAACAGCTTTTTCTCCCATTACACAAATCTCTCCTTTGATCTATCATTAAATAGCTGAGAACTTTAAAATACTTAGTACTCTACATTAATTCTAACCCCCTTTTTTTTTTTTTTAAAGATTTATTTATTTATGCATACAAGCACTGGGGTACAGGCCAGAGGTGTGGGGGGGTGAGAGGATTCACCACAGAAAGCGGGGAGCAGAACAGGCAGATCAACAGAAGTACACTGCTGAGGGGAGCAGTGGGCACAGCAGGAGAGGTCTGCCGCGCCATGTGGGTCCCCTCCCTGGCAGGCAGCAGGGATCGAACTCATGCTGTAGTGGCTGTGGTTTGCTTCACAGCGCATTGCTTAACCCACTGCGCCACCAGGGAGGCCCCTAATTCTAACCCCTTTTAACTGGTTAATTTGAATTCACATTTTGCCAGTTCACCCCGATCTTAGAATCTTTCTTATAGAAAGAAAAATGGAGTATGAGAAGCTTTTTATGGTAAAAGAGTGAAAAGTATAGTACCTACAGCTATACCTTCCCTATAGAATGCAGTGGATTTGATGTGGACCAGTGTAACCCAATCGGCTGGTAATTCCTTTGCCAGCCCATGCTTAATTTCATGCATATTCTGAATCTAGTTGTCATCTGCACATCTTATTTATGTGAGAAGAGACTTTCCTGGCCTAGAATTCATCTTTAAAAAGTCCAGGATATTCCCATATAACCAAGACAATCATGAATCCTTACTTCATAAAATTTTATTTTCTGTAATAAGGTTTTAAAAGTAAAAACTGGATTTTCATCACTTTCTAATATTTTTCACATGCATTAGAAAACAAAGTCTCTATTATTCCATATTTCTATGTTTTGAAACACTCTCACCTAAATAATTTTTCTACATAATTAGTAACTTATGTCTAGTTATACTGAATACTTTTCTGCTCTAAGGATGGTGGGAAGCTAGGGAAAAGGTATAGATTATTTTTCTTTAGTTCTTATTGTTACATTCCTTTGTTTATATTCAAGCTGATATATGTCCAGTGATAAACCACTGGATTGCAGCTCCCAGGTTTTCAATGAAGAGAGAAGATGGAATAAAAAAATAGATATAAAAGACTATAGCCAGGAAAATATAGGAAGTAAGAAGTATATAGTAATTACAACTCTACTGAAGTAAAGCCATACTATTGAAACAAAAATATAAAACTCATCAGAATCACAAGGGTTATGTTTAATGAAGGGAAGAAAAGGACCTAAATTGATGACGAAGGAAAGGGAAGTTCAGACTGGCAGGTGAACATAACTATTGCAGGTTGAGAGCAGCAACTAGGTATTTTGGAGTCTATTAATAGTAACAGAAAGTCTGAAGTAGGTCGTAATGAGAGACACCACAGTAATTATATATGTGGAAAAAGAAGGAAAGTAAGAAGAGCCTAGAAACATTACTTATACATGTGGGTTTGACATTATTAGTTCATATAATCATACACACTAATTAGTGGGTTTAATTATCCAAAAGTTCAGGTTTTTGAGCAAAGGAGGAATCAGAAAAATCATAATAGGGACCTGATCAGTGGTTCTCAATTGGGAATGATTATGCCTTCACCCCCACCCCACTCCCCATACTCCACACCCTAAAGATATTGGATAATGTCAGGAGACATTTGGATTGTCATAACTGGGGAGGCAGGGAGCTATAGGAATCTAGTGGGTAAATTTCAGGGCTGCTTTTAAACATCCTGCTTTTAAACATGCACAGAACAGCTTCTCCCAACAAAGAAACATTCAGCCTCAAACATCAATCATGTAAAGATTTAGAAACTCTGGGCTAGATTAAGAGAAACAATAGAGCTCAAATTTTATCAAAAGAACCAGTGAGACCTAGGTGAGAGATTTCCAACCAGTCTCTTAGTTAACACTATCAATCTCTTCCATTCAGTTATCAGCAAAGTTAATTCAAAGAATAAACATTAAATTCAGTTATATTCAAGTAGAGGAATATGCCCAAATTAATTCTGCATTGTTTTCTCAACAGACTTTTGTTTCCACTCATCAACATAGACAAATCTCAGAAACATAATGTTGAATGAAAAAAATCAAGCAATAAAAATCTAGTATACTACTTTTATAAAGCTTGATATCAGACAAAACAAAAAACTATGTTATAGCTATAAGAGGAAAACAAAGTAATAACACCACATTGAGGGTAGCACTTGTGTCTGCAAAGAAAGGGAGTGAATTTGGAGAGGGGGAGGTACTTAAATATATTGCTTATATTCCATATTTTCGGTTAGGCAGTGGGCTCGTTAGTATTTACTTTATGACTTACATGTATGTCATATATTTTCTTGGGTGTATAAAAACCATATAGTAAAAACAATCATAAAATTCAGTTAGTGACTGAAGGTATTTTTCTTTAGGGTCTATCACCACCTGCAGGCTAAGACTAGGTACTGCAGAAAACTGCTTTTTCACAACCTAGAAAATCAGCTGTGCAAGGAATTCTGGATAAAAAGTACAGCAAGCAGAGTTTCTCTTTTAGTTATGTTTATAATCCATCCATGGAAAAATAACATGCAGAACACATTAAAGAGATAAACAACATAATGTACATAAAGCATTACATTGTAAGTATCCCCATTCAGTGATTTAGTTTATTGTGAACAAAATTATGCTAAGTGAAGTCAGATGGAGAAACACAGTGTAATTTCACTAATATACGGAAGATAAACAAAACTAATTAGCCAACAAAGTAAAACAATCTCTTAAACTGTAAGAAAAAAATAGTCGATACCAGTAATAAAGAGGGTGGTATGTGCAAACTGGATTAAAAGTGGTCAGTTGCATGATGAAGCTAGACTTTTGGTGATGAACATAATATGTAGTTCATACAGATATTGATTTACAACATACACATTAAACTCATATAATGCTAGAAACCCATGTTACATAAATTAAAAAAAATTCAAATCCAACTCAAGTTCCTTAGACCAGATCTTAATTACTTCTTGCCACTTACATTTTCTCCTTGTCTCACCCCTCTCTTTTGCTCTCCCTAGTCTGTGCTAAACATTACCAAAAAATACATTACTAAGAATAAAATATTATAATAACTACTTCATTATATCAATGTCTCTTCCCAAACCTCAACTGTTTTCACATATAGAATACAGGATACACTCTTTGGTTTAGCCCCAACCTGCTCATTAATTTTGCTTGTGTCTCCTGTCTTGCATCCATCTCCCAAACCATATGACTTCTCTACTTCACCCATTTTGGAACCTGTATTATTCATGGTTTATTCTGCATGTATCATCTGCATGTCTTTCAATTGATCTCCTTTCCTTAAACATCACTCTTCCATTTTGAACTCCTTCCTCCATCTCTAATACATGTGTTAAATTGTCTTAAACTTGGAAAACTGATATAGTTTCAACATGTAATTTCTAGAGGCCACTAATTTGCTCCCCATTTACATTTCTTCCATATCTTTGCCCTAATTCCATCCAACATAGAAATCGTTGAGTTATAATTACCTTTAGGGTAATAAATCACTATTATTTTCTCTGACTTCCTAAAGTGTTCACTGTTTGCTAAATTCATACAGTACTGATACGGATTTATTCGCATAAACTTTGCTTTCTAAATTAGATGTGAAATCTGGGATAAATTACAGTTTTTCTCTTTTCCTCCATCCTTGCTAAGATTAGTAATGTTCATATTCAGTCGAGAGCTCCCCACTTTTAAAAAAAAAGTATCATTTTTCAATTGCAATAACATTGATTCACAATACTGTTCATGATTTAAAGATATGCAACATTTCAGATCAGATGTTGTCACAAAACACATATCACCCAAGCACCAATAACCCTTCACCTTGGTCGCCTGGGTTCCCCTACCACAGTTGCTCTCCACTCCCACCCTCACTTTTTGGTAGTCTTAGTTCTCAGCTAAGAGGTCTAGATTTTTGTTTTGTTTTTGCTTTATGTATTTCTTTACATTCCATGTGTGTTAAATAATCCCATATTTGCTTTTTCCCCTGACTTTGCTTGCCATAATCCTCTCTACTTCCAAATATAATTTTACAAATGGCATAAGTTCATCTCTCTTCTTTTTAAAGTTGAGGACTATACCAATAAACATTTATATCACATTTTTTTTATCCATTCACCTATCTTTGGAGACCTAGGTTGTTTCTATAACTTGGCTATTGTAAATAGTGCTGCAGTGAACATAAAAGTGTATATGTTCCCTCAAATTAGTGTTTTTGTATTCTTCAGTAGATATAGAGGAATGGAATAGGTGGATTATGTGGTAGGTTGATTTTAGCATTTTGAGAAACCTCCATACTGTTTTCCAAAGGGGTGGACCAGTCTACATTCCAACAGTGTAAGAGAATTTGTGCCCCCCCCCCACCTTATAATGTAGAGCTTTCTCAAACTATGCCCATCATCAAACATAATACTATTAATACTTTTTAGGGCCCACAAATTTAAAAAAAGTGACCAGAAGTTACTATTGATGCAGGACAAAGAATAGAGGAGACACCACAAGGTAAAGAACATGTACCACACAAGGAGGTGGGGTAGAAGGACTAGCATAAGACATTAACCAAGATCCTCAGGCAACTGCCCAGATCAAGTGCAACACCCAGATAGGGATCAGAGGGCTAAAGTCAAGAGCACTCACCTGAAGGTGAAGATATGGAAGCGAAAAAGAATAAACCCTCCACCCATAAGCCACTCCCCACCAAAAGATCTAATGCTGCCCCCACAACAGGGCAACCATCCTTCTGCCCACCTGTGACAATGCAGGTGCTTCTCTTCAACTCTCTTCTCTGCAGGACAGCATTTTTCCTGCCAGCCCTTGACCTGTACCGTGCCAAGGCTTCTCTGCACTGACCTCCCTCAGTGGCGGCAGCTCTTCTCAAGGCTGCCTGCCTACAACCATGCAGGCCTCTCTCAACAGACCTGTCCCCTTTGGGGCAGCTCTTTCTGCCGCTTGTGTCCATGCAAGTGTTCCTTACTCTTCTGTCCCTTTCCCTAATATACCTGCTCTTTGAAATAACGTCTCTGCTCTGTGGAAAAACTCAGCTGGGGAACTCGCAGTGTGCTGCTGAACAGGTAGATCTGGTGAAACCTTTCCCAGAGTGAACCCAAGAACCCTGATCTCCAAACCTACTAACTCCAAAAACCTTAGTATGATTTGAGTAATGCTTTTGTATTTGAATCTTTCAGTGACAAATTTCTACTTCTTTAAAAATAATAATACCGGGCCCTCCCTGGTGGGGCAGAGGGTTAAGAAAGGCACTATGAGGCAAACCACAGCCACTGAAGCACGAGTTCTATTCCTGCTCCTGTCTGGGGGAGTGATCCACATGGCTCAGGCAGACCTCTCCTACCTTGCCCGCTGCTCCCCTCAACAGTGTTTCAGTAGATCTGCCTGTTCTGTTCCCCACTCTGTCTCGTGGGTTCTCTCACCTGCTGCCTGTACCCCAGGCACCTCTCTCACCTCTGGTCTGTACCCCAGTGCTTGTATGCATAAATAAATCTTTAAAAATAAAAATAATAATACCTACAAAACAAAAAGGTGATGATGATAGGTAATACTTGGGGGTTTTACAACCTGTTGATTTACTAACCTTTGTAGAGGTGGTGGTGCTGCTGCTGCTGCTCCAAAAAGAATAAAGTAAATACTAAGATAATTCAGATTATAGTTTCAGAAAAAAATTTAAGTCTGATTAAAATAATCTAACGGTGGTCTTAATTACTTTCATCATTTTCCCACAGGCTGGCTGTATGACGTTTGCCAAATTAACTCCTGAGGAGTTAGCTCACCACGTGTAAAATTATAGGGTTGGAATAGATTGTAAAGGTTCTTTAGTTTTCATTCCCTTGTGATCAGTTATGTGGGTGGACAGCGCAAAGAAAAGCGATCTGGTTTCTGGTCTTTTTCCTTCTCTCTGGCACCCTGTGGAGCAGACACCCCACGGAAAACCACAAGAGGAACCTTCCATTCTTTACCCAGCTGCCCAGGTGGGGGAGGGGCGGGAGAGGGAGAGAAAGTAGGGAGTGGGCGGTAACATCACTTCCGTGTAGGCCTCGAGTCCCTCGCTCGAAGCTCGCCAGGAAACGAACGGCATGCTGGGATTTGTAGTCATTTTCCCGCCCCCAAGGCGAGCCCTCGTTTATAATCCGGGGTCGAGTTGGCATTCTGGGATATGTAGTCTCTGTTCATTTGTGTAATTGGCATCTGGCTAAAGAGCCAGAGGTGACACCACAAGCTCCCGCGGGTCACATGACCCCACAAGCGCTTTGATCGCACTGCGGCTCCCGCCCGGGCGAGTTCTCGCCCTCGCGCGGTCGTTGCCGAGGAGACGGCGCATGTCTCACCGCGCGTTGCCCCCTCTGCAGTCCCCCCGCCCCTCTTCTCCCACCACAATGAGATCCTAAGATGGCGGTGGCTGCGGCGGTTGGCGCCGAGTAACTAAGGTAGAAAGGCGGCCATTGGGCCCAGGCAGTCAGGGTACTTGTGGAGTCTCCCTGCTGCGGTCTCTAAGGGGCGGACCGCTGCCGGTGGCTGGTCGTGGGGGCTGCCGTCACACGGCCTTGGCAGGAGCGGCCGCTTCGTTTCCAGGTAATAACCTGCGCGTCTTGAGCCCTTGGCGACCGAGGGCAGCGCGGCACTGGGGCGGGAGAGCAACGGCCGTGGGACGTTTGAGCCTATGGACTCTGGCCTCGGGCCCACGCCTCCCAGTGGGCCCCTGGGTCTTGTTGCCTTCTTCGCGTTCTCGCAGCCCGCCCCCTCTCCCGGACCGAGCGACTCTCTCGGGTGAGCAGCTAGGAACGGGTCTGCAGAATCCCCTTCTTGCCTCCCCGCCCCTCTTGTTCTGGCGGGGGAGGCGGCCGTCCTGTCCACGAATGCCCCTGCCCAGTGTGGGAAGCGAAGTGGGGCCTGTGGTTTGGTTGCCAGAGGCAGGAGGTCAAGTACAGCCGGAGGCCTTACTGGCCGTAGTCTCCGCGGCCGCACTTGGTCCCACCCCGACTTCCAGATTCTGGGGGCGTTTTCAATGTCCAAAATTTGAGTGGAGGCGGGTCAGGTGCGACTCGACTTTTGGGTTGGGCTGTGAGCAGCGGGATTTCTGCTGTCTCGAGTATTCTTGGAGCAGAAGGGCAGGGAGGAGTGCCTGACTGGATGAGAAGGGGCTTATGCTTGGGAGGGATGTTAATAGCTTCTCCTTCCCGCTTCCCATTGCTCCCTTTCTGTATTCTTTACTGCAATTCCAGTTAGAATGAACCTAGGATTGGAGAAAATTAAATGTCAAATGCTATTTAGTAATGTTGTCTGCTTTTGGAAAAACTGGGAGTTTAGTTTTAGGCCCAGCTCAGGAGACGGTCCTCCAGATTTCATCCTCCCACTCCTCAGGTCTTGGGTTTTTTGTTGTTGTTGTTTTTATAAAAAAAAAAAAGGTGTTTTTGACCGGTTTCAGGTGTGTGTTGGGTGCCCTGTGGGTAACGGATAGTGTTTTGGTGGTGGAAGAAGCGGGCTTTCTTCTGGGCGCCTCTACCACCCCGCCCCATAACTGCCTTCCAGGCTCCGCCCTCTGGTATTCTCTGGTTACTGGAGTGGGTGTCCTAGAGCTTCGGGTACACCTGCTCTTTTTCTTTCCTATCACCTACCCAATGAGGACACTGGAAACCCATTGTACTGGCTCTGCACTGAGGGTAAACTGTGTGTTTATGTAGTGGCAAGGCTGTTTTATGATGAAGTAACTTTTAAATAAATCCCTTTTCATCATAGCTAGACAAAGTTCATGAATAGTTTGAGTGACTGGAAGTTAAAGACTTGGTATCAATCAATCGGAAGAGTAAACGTTTATTTGGCTCTTTAAATGATGGTTAATCATTTCCATGATATTCCAGAGTAGATACTAAGAAATTACTTCGTTTGGTGGGATCTTAAAGATTTTGAGGTAATGACTATGTATGTTTATGGCATTGTTTCCTACTAAGATTACAGTAATTTTAATTTCAAAAATTGGTAAACTGGATTTTTTTCTGTTGATTTTCTAAATATATATTAGATTATAAATACAGTATTCTGTTTTTAGTAGTGTAAGGAATTACTAAAGTGATCTTTTTTAATTATAAGCAGGCAACAGCTGTGAAGTGTGAAGCAGGAAAGGAGCTGTTTCTGAGCTGCAAAAACTAGTTTCTGAACAGGTAATTTGACATTTTAATATATTGTCCTTTATATTACACTCGAGGAAGACTATGATGGAGACCACTATCAAAATCTCATTTTGTGGTTTAGGGCCTCTCTACTTAGCAAATTGTCCCGGTTTGCCCTCCCGTTTGTATTCCTTTTTGGCGTGTCACTTTGTCTGCCTTCATACATTTGTTAGGAAAGCGCAATATCAGTTCTAATTACATAAATCATTAATTTATGTAATGTAATAGCTTTTGAATGTCTTTGTCTTCACAGAATTTCTTCAGCCCATTTGAGTTTGCATTTGTTCTATAACAATAGCTGAGATATCCTCTTTCCAAATCCATTTAATCTTAAGTCATCTTTTACAACTTTTTAATTGGCTGTTTTAATTATATACAGATTCTTCTACTTTTTGAACTTGACTGGAATTTTTTTTTTTTCCTTTTAGCTATCTAAAATTACTTTAAATATTAGTTTCTACGAGCAGGGCATAGTCAAATGCTGATTTTATATAGTCGCAGATCAGCTGAAAACAGTCAGTGTAAGTTCATTAAGGGAAATTAAGTAGTTATTTACCAAGGACACTTTAGAACTTAAATGACTGAAGCATAAAAATGAGAGACATTTTTGTTAAATGTCTGAGACTATTTTTTTAAAACTTAAGAGTCTGAATTTAATTCTTCTAAAGTTAAGCTAGTCCATTTTCAAAATTTATCTTTGCTTTCTAAAAAAGCAGATTTTCATCTCCCTTATAAAATAAGCTGATTGTCATGAGAAAACACAGATTGGCAGTTTACTTATATCGTAATTATAATTCCCAGGTTTTTTTGATTGAAAGAAATAACAGTAGGATGAGAAACAAATTAGTCAAATTTTCCTCTTAACACATTAGATCAGATGTGATAAGATGGAATAAAAAATACAGGGCAGTTGAGTTAATGCACATTAACCTTGGTTCTCAGATCTTGGATCTTGGTTTTCTCGATAGAGGATTTGACCATTTGGGAAGGAGCCAAGTATTTTGAGACCTGGGGAAAAATTGAAAGGCTTACAAATAAACACCCTAAGGAATTTAGTAAGGAGCTAGCAAGGGATACATAGCAGTGCATTCATCTTACATATTGGAGTGACTGTAGTGTGCTGCTTAATGACTGTAGAGTCTGTGTCTCTTAATGTTTTGGTCAGCAATGGACCACACATCTGATGGTGACCCCATAAGCGATACTGTATAACCCAGGAGTGTAGTAGATGATACCATCTATTGATAGGTTTGTAATTACACTCTATGACATTCACACGACTACAAAATCGTTAAATATGCATTTCCCAGTACATATTCCTGTGGTTAAGTGATGTATGACCATACTATAGCCATGGCAGTGAGCAAAACATTATTGTATACTATACCTTTATAGTGGACATAGTCAATGTCATTTTATAACTATTTTCCCACTGTTGTTTTGAAAATATAAACAGAGACAGTAGTGGGGTTTGTCTAAAATTAAGTTGATAAACTAGACAAATAGGTGAGAAAATCAAGGATGCTGTTTAGGCATTTTGGGAATGGCATACTTGATTTTGTGCTTGTGAAGCAAGAGATTACTGGATTCCTGGAGAGAGAAATCATTGCAGTATTGGAAATATCACAGTGGATTCAGCAGAATGAGAACTTGAGAGTACAATACAAAAAGTTATGATTAGAATGACAAGTTTTAGAAGTTCAGGATCTTTAATAGATTACCAGTTCCGAGTAATGAGGTCATTGCAGTTATTCAGTTCATGAAAACAGGGAATGAGGTGCAAAATGAAACCACCAGCCAGGAAGGTTTTGAAAGACTGTCAGAGCGAAGATAGTAGGAAATGGTGCCCAAAATAGAGTGATATTTTATATGGCTAATTAGTTAAAAGGAGGAAAGTTAACAATGGTCAGTTAAGAATAATCTGTAAGTGGGATTCCCCGCCCCCCCCCGCCCCCCCCATGAATCTGGGGGACCAGGAAAAATAGCATCCTCTTTTAGAAAGAATTTTTAAGGAAATGATACTTTTTAAAAATTGGGGGTTTTAATTGAAAACAGAATTAAGAATATTTGAGAGTAGATGGAGGAGTATGAAAAGGAAGTTTGTAAGGTCCAGTGGATGTTAGGAAGAATTGTCATCAGTGAACATGGAATGGAGTAGCTGTCAAGATTGAGATGTGAGGTAGGTGAGAGTAGCAGGGTTTACTGATTTGCCTAGGGAAGTATATACCTAATCAATGACAAGGAAGAAATAGATTTTTGATATAAGTTTTAGGGAGAAAGAGATCTTAGCTGGAACAGTCTTGTGTTTTGGGAGATTAATTGACCTTTGGGTTCACAGTTGCTTTTGTAGAAAGCCAGGATATATTAAATTTTGTTGGTATGAAAATATTCCCATAAGATAGACTTAATGCTGTACTTTAGACTTAGTTGTTTTTTTATTGATTCAAACTGACATACTTCTAATTTACGTTCCCTCCTCCCAGTATCTTAAGAGTTTTTTTTTTTTTCACTTGAAGAGGGTAATTTTAGAGGTTTCTTATTGAAATTTTTAGAAAGTTTCAAATTGGATGATTTATGGGAAAGACATTTTTTACAAGCTCTGCCTTTCCAGTACAGAGAAGAAATTGTGAAATTCCTCAAATGAAACTGACTAAATAACACATAATACTAACTATTCATTTTCTTTTCCTTGGTTTCCATTAAAAATGCTTAGTTACTATCTAAAATACCAGTGTTAGTTATTTTGTGACTCTAGTAAATAAGAAAAAATACTTTATGCATTATCTTAGTTGGTAGATTATTTCTAATTGATTCACAGCTGTTAGTTGATAAGGTATGATTTACAGAGCCACTTAATTTAATGCCATTTGAGAAATAGCTAAATTTTAAATATTTTTATGAAAATAATATGTTTTCTTGATTTCTTCTTTACATTCTTGTTTCATTGGCAAACCTTAGTCAGTCATAGATATTTTCATGGTAATTGCAAGTATGATATCCTGCTTAGATATGCATAATTGTTTTCTATAATAAGCATCTGCAACAGATTTTCAAATCAGTGTCAAAATAGCTAAATTAAACCTGTAATTAATAGTTTCAACTTAATTTGTTAGATAATTGGATTGATAGAAGTAACTTGTATAAAGTAGAATTTTGCTTTTACCTCCATTCAGCTTTCCATACAGTCATCCATTGCTGTTGCATCAGTTGTTTTCCAGTGGTTTTAATTTTTCCATGTGATTGTCTTTCTTTTTTAAGATTTATTTATTTATGCATACAAGAACTGGGGTACAGGCAGAGGTGTGGGGGCGTGAGCGGAGTCACCAGAGACAGAACAGGGAGCAGAACAGGCAGATTTTCTGAAGTACACTGCTGAGGGGAGCAGCCGGAAAAACGGGAGAGGTCTGCCGTGCCATGGGTCACCTCCCTGGTGGAGGATTGAACTCTGGCTGCAGTGGCTACAGTCGCTTCATGGTGCGGTGCTTAACTCCTTGCACCACCATGTGGAGGCCCCATCCATGTGATTGTCTTTCTGTTCAGCCTGCCTGTCTGGCAAAATTACAGTCTTGCATGGATTCAGCCCAGTGTTAATATCAAGAATAATGAGCACTTCTGAGGAAAAAATATGTAGTGCAGAATAGTGATATCAGTGAATGTTCTCTGCTGTTCCTGAGTCCTTAATGCTGTCCTTAGTCATCTTTGTTTCCTGCTCTTCTCAAATCTCGTGGACACAGTCATCTTACCCTTTCACATTAAATAAACAGTCCTTTTTATTTCCTTTAACTTCGGAACTCCCTTAATTTTATACCACCAAATCTGCTAGTAGGTCTCAAATTCCATCCTTTCCTTCTCTTTCAATGAAAGAGGTGTTCCTTTGCTTTTCTCAAGCTAATCAATTTCTCTCAGGCCCTAGATCCCAATTACTGCTATTTCTTCAGAGACCACACAGTATTTGCATGTCTCTTTACACTTCTGTATCTTCAGTATCTCCCTTAACTCTTTGTCGACATAGTTTAGACATGTTCAGGATACTTCCACCATAACAAAACTTTCTTCATGACCATCTCTCCCTGCTTCACTTCACAGACGGATACCTTAAAGAATTACTTAATGGCTTCTTTTATTTTTTTCCCCCTGCACATTAATAAACACATTCCAGTTATAGAATTGCACTACCCTGCTGAAATTGCTCTTGCCAAAATCATCAGTAGCCTCCTCGTTTCCAAGTGGACATTTTTCAATACTTTTTTTATATGACAGTTGTAATATCTGGCATTCGTACACTGTCCCTTACCTGCTTTCCCTTTCGTTCTAGTGTGCTCTACCGGTTTTCTTCCTGTCTTTCTGTACCTTCTCAGTGTTCTTCTCCTCTCTCTCTCTTAAACACAGTGACTGTTAAGGTTTAATCTTTTCTTACTCTTCATCTTCCTGAGCCTTCTGTTCTACTTGAAGTACTTTTATAAATACCTGAAGTACTTTTATGAGTAGAGGATTCACAAATCTCTCAGCTTCAATTTCATTTCTGAGAAATGGATTAGCATCTGTCCATTGGGTAAACTTCATTGAGTAAACAAATGAACACCTCAAACCCAATGTTTATAAAACTTAACTAGTCATCACCTCTCAATGACAAAAATCTGCTCCTTTTCCAATCACTTTAAAAGTGTCGTATACCCAGTCATTCATGCCGAAAAATAAGATTGATTCTTTAATTCCTTATTGCCTCATCTCTCATGCTGTGTCATATTAATTTTGCCACAGAAATCTTGATTAAACTCTCTTCCCTCCTGTTTCTTTCATTGTATTTTGATCATTGGAAGTCTTCATGTAAATAATAGTTTATAATAATAAAATTATATAACTGTTACAGGGCAGGGAGAGGAGCACTCAGAAGCCCCAAGCCTGCCCTTTCTGAATGGGTTCTGCCATCCACCGCATTAAGACAAACATACAAAACCTTTAATGGAAAGGAACTTTAATACAACTAGGGTACAATAAAGAAAGAACAAAGAATATAGTTACTAAGTATCCAAAGTTACCCATCTCCTTGAGGGTAAAAGTTCAGCCAAATAGGATTGGCCCAAAGCAAGGTCAAAAAGCCTGCCACACATCTAAAGGACCTTTCAGTAGAGACTCATAGAAAAGGGTCAGAGTCAGACAAATCTGGGAGGAAAAGAGCAAAATCAAAATTAAGATGAAAGCTGCCATGGTTAACCTCCCCACGGGTCTCTCACCCGCATTTGTTTTAACTAGTTTAAGACCAAAAAGCAAGCACAGTTTTTTTATATGTCCCTCTGCTCCATGTGCCTTATTTAGGTCTCCTTGCTGTTCTCCATCCCTTTCTTCCTCTTCTCTGCAGAAAAATTTTCTTATTCTCCTTAGCTTCACCCACTTAGGGCGGAACCAGGATTTTGGAACTCCTCCTTTTCCTGGGACCACCCTGTTACATAACTAATATATATTTATGTGTCTACTGAATAAAATTTAGAAGGTAGAGATCATGTATTTCTAATGGTGACTTTGAGGTCATAAAAGAGGTTGATATAGAGAAATGGTTTGCCTTTATTTTTTACCTTTTATGTGGGGAGCTATATTGGAGAAATAAGCTAAGTGTTACTACACTGAGAATTGATCCTCATGAATTTATTTTTTTATATTAATTTTACTGCTATAATTGTGTCTTAAATACATTTGGTATCGTTAAATTATGAGGTATTCTGTCTCATTGTATGTTAATCAAGATGTAAATAGTTTATTTTTTGAAGTTTAACAGTTTACTTAGTAAATTGGTCTTTCAAAAGAGACCATTCCCAAACTAATTTTATTTATTTTTTTTAAAGATTTATTTATTTATGCATACAAGCACTGGGGTACAGGCCAGAGGTGGGGGCGGGGAGGTGAGAAGATCCACCAGAGACAGAGTGGGGAGCAGAACAGGCAGATGGACTGAAATACACTGCTGAGGGGAGCAGCAGCGAGGCAGGAGAGGTCTGCTCCATCATTTGGGCCACCTCCCTGGCCGGCAGCAGGGATTTAACTCTTGCTGCAGTTTGCTTCATAGTGCGTTGCTTATCCCACTGCGCCACCAGAGAGGCCCCCCTAAACTTAATTTTAATGTATAGTTTTAAATTGTTTAGAAATTTATTTTAGTGGTATTTACAGACATAAGCCTTTGAATAGATTTTGAGATGATGCTCTTCATTTTAGGGAGGACTCATCATAATGTAAAAATAGCTAAAGCATTAAAATTAGAGACATAAAATAGTTCTCCAAATATTTTCTTAATAAACTTAAAATAAGCTTACTTCACTACTGTTAGAAAGTGTAACATACTGTAAGGACAAAAAATGACTTGCGAGCATTTTTACTTAATTACCTTAATAGTTACCTATTTTAATTTTTATCTTAAGACCAGTATTTTTAATGTGGTATCACCTCTACTACATTGGTATATTTAGAGTATGTATTTCTAGTATATGAACAAAGAAAAACTCATGTACAAAGAGAATGGATTGGATCTTGTCATCCATTCTGTTTTCTGCTTTGTCTGTTGTATAATTATTTTAAATCTTACCTGTTATTTTTGTATTGTGGCATAGAACAATTTTTCTCTTCCTTCATCCACTGAAGGTAGGTCCTTCCTAGTCCCACAACTGCCTTCCTTAGTCCCTCAAGTAGGACTGAGGCTCCATGTCCCTGAAGTAAAGAAGACCTTCACTTGGGGATGGAGTGGCATTTAATAAAGTTTGCTTGTATTTGTCTTGAAAAAAGTCTTTTTAAATTATGGTAGCTTTAGTTTATTGTGAATTAGCTCTTTTTTGTGTCCATAATGATACTGGGTAGGTGCCATTCTTGGGAGTATTGAGAAAATAGTCACAAATCATTTTTCTGTGTTCAGTGTTTGAGATGAAGAATCCTAGTTAAGAAAGGCTATAAACTCTGAATCTTTTTCAAAATATTAACTCAATTGTCCCATTAGTTGAACAATTGTATGTCAAAGAATTGTGAGGATTAAAAATAGGTGTTGGCTGTAATTTTTCTTATTAAAATTCTCTAGTTGGGTATGTGTGAGCTTTATGACTGGGTGGGGGGGGATGCTGGTACTAAATTTAACTACATAAGCACTCATGATAAGTTTGTGATTATCTTGGGACCAGTTTTATGTCTTCCTAACCTCTATTGCTATTCCTGTTTTTACTTTTCATATATATTTTTTCAAATTCTAAGAAAAATCCCAGTTGGATTTTTATTGAAATTTCATTAAACATAAACATTTAGGAAATGTATGTTGATAATATTTGTCTTTCCATCACAAAAGACAGTTTTTCTACTTAAATTTTTCTGTCATTTTTAATGCTTCAATATATTTGGTCTAAATTATATTATTCCTAGAATTTTTTCTTTTGGTCACTATTCTAAATGGCATCATTTTTCCCCAACTTTCTGTGTGATTGTTAGTGGTATTATGAAGTTATGTTTTTAAATTCATATCTATAAGGATATCATTTTTTCTCTTTTTAGTATTGGTATTTCTCACATTTTCCTATTTTCTTTTCAAAACAGTGCTAAGTAACTCATATGTGGCATTCTTGTTTTGGTCTTTATTTTCATTAGGGATGATCTCTGTGTGTGTGTGTGTGTGTGTGTGAGTGAATGCCCTATTACTAGGATTTTTTAGTATAATACTGTTCATTATTGTTTTAAAATATACTTCTTGTCAACTCTTAAGAAAATTACTAAAGTAATATGTGCTGTTTGTGGGGAAAAACAGTTTAAAAATACATACAACTAAGGAAATGTGAATGTATTTGTTTATTTTTTTTCAAATTAAGTCTTGAATTTTATCACATCACTTGTTATTCTGAGATAAAATTTAGCTTGCTATATAAGGTTAATATCATATATATAATTCTAGCAGATATCCTAATGTTAAAGCATCTGTGTGATAAATTCTTTGCCATGCATGATAATCCTCTTAATGCTATGCACTATCAGTGGCATAAGTTAGGATCTTAGAATGAAAACTATTTGGATTTGTATTCTTTTTGATATTTTTTAGCAGAATGATCCTGGCAAAATTATCTCCTTTGAATGGGGTTACTATTTGTTAAATGAAGGTTTTTTAAAAATATATATTTATTACAACATCCTTTATATGTGTATAATGTATGATTTCCCTGTGAAATTCCCACTAATAATTCACTCATGCACCACTACCATAGTTTCTTGTGCTCCTCCCACCTCTGTTCTGATCCTTCGTCCTCTTCCTCCACTACAGAATTTTTATGATCTATAATTGCCTGATGAATTGATTTTAACTTTATTATACTTTTTTCCCCCCTGATCCCTTATCTGGTTCCTCTATATTCCTCCTATAAGTGAAACTATTTGATTTTTTTTTTTCTTTTTCTTTCTGGCTTACTTCATTGAGCATGAGCCTTTCCAGTTTCATCCATGTTGCTGCAAAAGGCATGAGTTTATCCTTTTTGATTGCTGAGTAATATTCCATTGTGTAAATATACCACATCTTGATCCAGTCATCTATGTAAAATGGAGTTTTTCTTGTGAAATTATAACTCATAACTGATGGTCTTTCCCTGCCCATTGAAATATGGGTGAAATTATCATACTTTACCCAATCTCACTGTAATCTTCATAGTTTTATACACAGCGGAAACCTAAAGTCCTCTATAAGATTATATAGAAATCTTATTTTTACATAGTCATCTCTGCTTCTGAACCTTGCTCATATAGAATATTGCTGCTTCTGTCTCTTACCTCTTTGACCCAGGTATGAAATTCATTACCTTCCTTGATTTTTACAAAATCCCTACTTCTTTAAGGAGAATTTGTGACTTTGGTAAAGTATATCAAGATTAAGGGAGAAATAAGAGGTACCAGTAATATAGTTTAAGGTAGGGCAGTAAGCATCACTATTCTTAGTATTTTTAGCCACTGCATTCTTAAGTCCTGCTTCTGTCTCTCCCAGCTCTATTTTCATCTTATTTACCATTTCCTCCATTCCTGTTATAACCAAACCTTTTCCCATGTTTCATGCAGTATGGTTCTCCCTTTTTTGAATCTTTGTCATAAAAGGAATGCCCAGGGGTCTTTGGGGGTACTAGTTGCTTTTTTTAAAGAGCTGGTTGTTTTAGCTATTGATAAATTTTTCCTATCTTAATACCTTTTAGAACAATTGAATGTTTTAAATAAAATTAAAGTTTACAGGCCAGTACACACAGTTTATATTCACAGGTTTTCTTCCCTCTACCATCACTCCAGTTACTCAACTCATACTAATCATAATATGCTTATGGCACCTAAATCAATCCGTATATAATATGTGGTCTATATTGCCCCTATTGATCACCTTTTCTGAGATTCCTCTATGTAGTTAAGTTTCATGGATTGATTTAAAATTAGAACTTAATTTTACAAGTTAAAAAATTAGTTTTCATTTGTTTTGCAGAAAATTGGTTGTTAAAGCCAATATGGCCACAGGAGGAAGTCCTTTTGAGGAAGGTTTGAATGATCAGGATTTACCGAACTGGAGCGGTGAGGGTGTTGATGACCGACTCAACAATATGGTATGCTACCTGATCATTGAAGATGGTGTGTTAACTCCAACTGCTAAAATGCAACTTTCCCCTGACTTAGCTAAATTGAACTCACTGAAAGACTTTGTAAATACATTTTTTTCGTGCTGGCTAAAATATAAATGACCCGTTTGTTAAGCTTGAGACATTTTTATTCATAAGTAACAAATCAACTTGAATTAGTCTAAATGTGTTTTATACAAAACAAGTTAAAGAAATATATTTGTAGAGTGAGACTAGACAAAGAACTAAAAAGTTGTTGAGAATTCCCTTTTTAATACCCATCTCTGCTTTGAGTGGTTCTGACTAACTTTTCATAAAATAGCTGTCTTCCCTGGTCCAGGTGGTAGTATGGCCACCTCTTCATTCTAAAGTTTTCAATTGTGGCTGTACTTCTATACTGATAGGTTAAGTCTTTTGTTTGAATTTGAAATTTTAAACTATGATGGTCCTGATGTGGGTAAGAAAACCATCTCTTTCAGTCATTTCCAACCAGAATAGGACAGAATAAGTAATATAAAAGTTGACAGAAATACATGTGAATTGGGGACCTCCTGCTGGCACAGGGGTTAAAGACATAGCTCTGTCAAGCTATTTCTAGCCATAGTAACATGAGTTCAATCCCCAACCAGGGAGAGGACCCACATGGTGCAGCAGACCTCTCCTGCCTCACTCGCTGCTCCCCTCAGTAGTATATTTCAGTATATCTGCCTATTCTGCTTCCCGCTCTATCTCTGGTGAATCCTTTCACTTCTCTCCCAACCCCAGTGCCTCTGGCCTATGCCCCAGTTCTTGTATGCATAAATAAATAAATCTTAAAAAACAAAAGAAATGAATTGGGATAGAAGGACAGTTTACTAGAGAAATGAGTTTTGTTACAAATCAGGATAAAGTAGGAATTCATAGACTAAATTGAATGAGTCTAAGTGACATGGATATTACTAAGTAAAATGTTTTCTTGTTAAAATATTAAGCATTTTTTATCAGGTCTTATTGTATAATGTTGCCTATAAAAATAAGCTATATTTATTACTAGGCACTATGCTAGATGTCTTAATATTATATTATTTTTAATTGTGTTATAAAGGTGATAATAGTTTAGAGATTAGGAAATTGAGACTATGGGAAGTCTGAATTGTTCAGAATACAATAATTATTTAGAACCCAGGTAGATTTCTGATCTTTCTTTTCTTATCTCACAATATTAACTTTAAAGTAGGACTTTAAAGATAACTAATTTCTTTCACTATTCATTTTATAAGTAGTAAAGAACCATTTTTTAAAATGTTTTTCAAAATATTCAGACTGATTCTAGGGTTGGAGTTTAAGGATTTATATATATGTTTTATGTTAGGGAAGTAACCTGGGGAATTTAGGTTAGATATAATGGGGGGGGTTGAAAAATGGGTTAGTATAAATAAATAATTGTCTAGTAAGACTATGTGTGTTTGAAAATGTTCTCTTTTGTCTTTTAAAACTGACCAATTTTTTTTAAGTATACCAAATTATTTTCCTGGCTTGATAGAGAATATTATGTTAACCTTTGCTTTTCTTTTTTAAAGGATTGGGGTGGCCAACAGAAGAAGGCAAACAGATCTTCAGAAAAGAATAAGAAAAAATTTAGTGTAGAAAGTGATAAAAGGGTAACTAATGATATTTCTCCGGAGTCGTCACCAGGAGTTGGAAGGCGAAGAACAAAGACTCCACATACATTTCCACATAGTAGATATATGACTCAGATGTCTGTTCCAGAGCAGGCAGAATTAGAGAAACTTAAGCAGAGGATAAACTTCAGTGATTTAGATCAGGTTTGTGAATTATTTTAAAAATCATGTTATGACTATTGGAAATACCTGAAATAGATTGGGCTTTTTATTTTCTTTTAGTTTATGTGCATAGGAAAAGATTTTAAGGTTGATGGTACTGTGTTCTTTGAAGGGCAGTAAAGTCTTTACTTCTAACTTGCTAATAAGGCCAAGTCTTTCTGGACTCTTTATTATATAACTTACTTTAATGATTTCATTGTGAAACTAAATTTTGCATCTTGGTAACTAATTACAATTGTTATTAAAAAAATGGAAGATTCAATTTAGAATAGTAATCATTGGGATGTACTGGATTAATCAAGAATAAAACTATTGTTTATATTTATAATCAATGAAATAAAGTTTAAAAATAAATGTAGACATGATAGTGAATTCAACAGGTATTTTACTATCACATCTATTCTTTTGAGGAGATAAACAAGGTTTTCAAATGTGCGTAATGATAGATTCAAGTCTGGTATGCTGATGGTGATGACCGTCATTTTAACCATCTGTTTAGTAATTATTTTATGCTTTATTCTAGTCACTAAGCTGAGTACTTTTTCAGACAGTGTTTCATAATAAAGACAATTCTTTATGCTGATGTTCACACTAATTAACATTGATTCATTGGATACAAAACTGAACAAATCTGAACCAGCAGTATGAATTAATAAATTTGGGCCTATATTCCTAGTATTTTGTTTAGTCTTATTTATAGTCATCAGGTGAATCAGTTGTCCTTGGTAAAATAAAGAATAAGAAGTACTAGTCAAATTTTGATATTTTAGTAAGAATTTTATTGATCTGATGCTTTTTCAAGTCTTTCTATAGAGCTATTTTTGCATCTCCTGAATCAATATCTGATGATGAAACTAAGAATATTGGAATTTTAAAAAATTGTGGGTTTGGTTTCTTTTTCATGTTTAGAGAAGCATTGGAAGTGATTCTCAAGGTAGAGCAACAGCTGCTAACAACAAACGTCAGCTTAGTGAAAACCGAAAGCCCTTCAACTTTGTGCCTATGCAGATTAATACTAACAAGAGCAAAGATGCTGCTACAAGTCCTCAAAAGAGAGAAATGATTGGATCAGTACAATGTAAAGAGTTGTTTGCTTCTGCTTTAAGTAATGACCTTTTGCAAAGCTGTCAAGTCTCTGAAGAGGATGGGAGCGGAGAGCCCGCAATGGAGAGCAGCCAGGTGATAAAATTTGTGTCTTGTTCTTTACTTTCATAAACCTCAAAGTGTAAACATTAAGATTTTTAAAAAGGTATATTGTGCATGAAGAAATTTTAGTTAAGTAGAATTAAAGTACTTTTTTATCCTCATTAAACTCAGAATTTTTCAAAATCAGGAAATTTCTTTTTACCTAAAATGGTTGTAGAAATAACATATTTAGGTAAATGAAGACTACTGTTTATCTCCTGAATGTTATAATGACCATTTTTAGTAAAGGAAGGTTGGAAGAATGTGATTAACAGGTTATTGTAACAATTTTTTAAATGATAATATAATTTTCTTGAAAAGTACTTTGAGATGAGCGTATAAGACTTATTTGTAAAGAGATACTATGTAAACACTAGAAAGAAATGTATATAAACAACAGTTTGATGCGGTGTTATAAATAAATTTTTTCAGGTCATGTAAATTAAAACTAACTTTAGATTTATTTAAATTAACAATAATTGAAATTGTTACTGTTGCCTTGATTGAGTTCTAAATTTGATTCAAATTTTTTTCAAGATTATTTATGAAAAACCAGAAGTATCATATTTGGCTATTTAAAAGTCTGTGAAATTGTTGCTGTATGAATTATGCACAAATTTATATACTGTTTACTTTCATCCTTTTTAAAAAATATTTCTATTGCAGATTGTAAGCAGGCTTGTTCAGATTCGTGACTATATTACTAAAGCTAGTTCAATGCGGGAAGATCTTGTAGAGAAAAATGAAAGGTCTGCTAATGTTGAGCGCCTTACTCATCTGATAGATCACCTTAAAGAACAAGAAAAGTCATATATGAAATTTCTCCAAAAAATTCTTGTAAGTTTTTGAACTTTTTAAATACTGTGTTATTTTTGCATTAGTGTGCACATACTGATGACATTCTGATGCCGCCCCAGAGGAATTAACATATTTTTCAAAAAATCGTGCGTTCCATTATGACATTTTATTGCCCTTTTTAATAGTTGTGTGATTTATACTACTAAAATATTTCAGGCTAGAGAAAATGAGGAGGAGGATGTTCGGACTATAGATTCAGCTGTGGGATCTGGTTCTGTAGCTGAGAGCACATCGCTAAACATAGATGTGCGGTCTGAGGCTTCAGATACCACGGTAAGCGGCTTTTTGGTAATTAAAGTGCTGGAAATGAAGATTTAAACTTTCCCCCCATATTTCATCATGATATTTTTGTAGGCGTTCCTTAATGAAAGTATATTTCAGGAAAGAAACCCTCAAATTGTTAATGCTGTCTTAAAACAAGTTTATAAGTTTTTATTACATTAAAACAAGTTTTTATTACATTAAAAGTTTATTACATTAAAAATAATTTTATTTTTAACATTTAATATATTTTCTTCGGCTTGCAGAAACATAGCTTTCTAGTTTCATTTTTAAGTACAGCTTTACTAATTTGCAGGCTCAGTGGGAAAGTTAAAATTCATCTTGGGTGTAAGGGCCGCAAGTACATAGTATCTTTAGTGATTGCTCAGCATTTTGCCTATTGGAAAAGACTTCAACTTCATTTTCCATGGGGAGCTCATTAGCCTATTAGGATTTCTCATTCCTCAGTCTAGAGCTATAGCAAAACAGATGCTGGAAAATTGAGGAGAAAACTAGAAAATGTGATACGTAACATTTACATTGTCATTCATAGAGAGGAAAAATATAGTTTCTGCCTGCAAAATGAATTTATCAAAAAATCAGAAATTCAGGAAACCCTGAGGAAGATTTTTAAAGTAAACTCAGTTCATTGAAGTCAGTGTGCTTCAAAACTAATGAGCTTTCAAGCATTTTTATTTCAACAGATGCATGCAGTGAAGCCTTTTTTGTGAATGGATAATAATGTGTGTTTCTGAGCTATGTTCTAAACACCACCCAGCATTAGGAATTTGGGGGTTTGTTTCCGTTTAGTATTGATTTGCATAGTTTCTTATCTACCTCCGTTCTCTTCCCTGCCCTTCCTAATTTGAAGAGGAGATTTGAATTATTTTTCTCTACATTTTTCACCAGGAGATACTCAAAGATTTGATCCAAACATTTGTTGAAGAATGGAGTCTCTGTGGGAAATTTGTTTTTCTATTTACAGTGGTGCTGGAATATTTTCTTCCTTGCATTTCATTCCAACAATAATAAAAGGGGTTGGAGCATGTGGGTAAAGGAATTCAGTTGGGGAGGGGTGAGAAATGGTTTAGTTGATTATTACTGTTTACATACTAGCATATACATATGTAAAGTGTTCAACGTGAGAATTAATTTCATCACTTAAAATCATGACATGAAAGTTTATTAATAACAGCAGAATAAATATTAAAATGTGCTTTTGCAGTTTTTGTAAAGCTTAGAAATTGCCTAGGATGTAATTTGCATTTAATTACAATAATCCAATAGTCTAGTGTACAGAAACTTTAAAATTTAAGTTTACTGCCACTTGTGGGAGGGTGGATTGATTTTTTTTAAAAAGATGGACTGAAAATTTTTTGGTTTTATTCATAAAGGCTTATATGTTAAACAGGAGTGTGTGTATTAAGAAATTAATATGCTACACTATTTAATAAAGGAGGCATCTTTTAGTCTGAGAATTCGGCCATGCATTGAGGACAAACTAGGGAATTCAGCTTCACATGAACAGGTTTCAGACATTGCCGTTACTACAAGTCCCAAAGGGAAAGGTGACAGACCTCCTCAGAATGACAGGGAACTGAGGCCTAATAGGAAATATAGCCGAAAACATGGATTTCCCTCAAAGGTATACTTGACAATATTAATTTGGGAAGTCTCTAAATAAACATCTCTTTTGCTCACATTTCCTCTTCCTTACTTGCTTTTTGTTTGTTGCTATTACTCTTAAATATATGTTATTAACATGGTTAGTTATTAGGCTGTAATTTGCTATTGTAAAATGCTGTCCTTAGTGTTTTTATTTTTTCTGCTCTCTTGTGCTCCTCTGGTAGCTGTTTTTAATAAAGGATATAACACTTTTGTTCAGATCCAGTTTTCTTTTTTTTTTGAGAAAGTATCCATGACTTTTTTGCTAAAGTTTGTTCAGAATGTTTTTATTTTCCGTGATTCGCATAAAGGCACTTAGAAAAAGGTTTTAAAAAATTGTGTAGTTTACTTAAAATAGAATTCATAAAGTTGATCATATTCTTTTAGCAAGAGTCAAGTAATATTTTAATAATTGAGTATATATAAGACAAATTCCATGTTTTATAAATATCACTATTTTTTTTTTTACTGTTTAAAAATGATGAAGTGTAACCTTTCTAGTATTTTAAGTTTTTTTCCATCTCCCACAAGAGTTTGAGGATACAGTTTGAAATTGACTGGTGATCTTACACGAAAGTTTAAGCAAAAGGTTTTCACAGAATAAAGTAGCTGATTATTTTTAAAAGTAATACCAAAGTTTGTTTGAATAATGTTCTTAAAAGTGATGTTTAAGTCTCTTAAACTAGTTTCTTGGAGTTTAGTCCAAGATTATTCTCTTTACTCATCTCATTACTTAGTTCTATCAGAACTTTGTTCATAAAATAATTTTCTTAGAAAAAACTTAATTTTCATCAACTCTTCTTTCTCTGCTCTACATAATCTGTTGATTTTTCCACCCTACTTTTCATCCTTCCTTATATTCTTTCAAAATGTAGTCTTTTGTTAGGTGAGTAGGAAAAGAAATTGAGGTCTTAACTGAGATTTACAGTTTAAGTCAGTCTTGTGAGTTGTAGCTTGATAATGAAGTGATTGATATTTTCAAGCTCTGCCTATAGGCACAGAATCTATTTTGCAGGATATTTTATAGTCAGGATGGCATCCTGCATAATTTTTTAAAAGAAGTATTTCACTGCTCAGGCCTTCATTGTTTTCCCATTTTCATCTTTTTCCCCATACTTTATCTCATCTCTTGAAGAATTTATAAGATTATAAAATGTCCTATTCCTGGTTGGTTTTTTTTTTGGTTCTTTATCATTTCCAGTTATTTCATATGGGCTAGTTTTCTCTCCCAAACCAGACTATTCTTCAAAGATTATGTCATGGAATTCTTGTTTAGAACTATCCAGACACATCGTTTTGGGGTGCCATATGGTCTAAAACACACTAAACTAGATCTCACTCCCCATACTTGTGATACTGGATAAATCACAGCTTTTTCTTTGGGATTACAGTTTCCTCAGCTTTCACATGAAAAGATAGAAAGCATGTTGTTTGAAGTCCTTTCAACTGTAAAAACATTTGGATTCATGAAGAATTACTGGAGAAACTTTAGTTAAGAGGAAAAGAAAACTTAGGATCTTCTGAAATTGGACTGTTACTAGTATGCAATTCAGGCTCTTAATTCTAAAGATACTATTTTTTTAAACCTATAAACTAACAAGTATTTGTTGAAGGTGACAAAAAAAAAAACTTTACATGTTTGGAGAGTGGCCTGGCCTCCTTTTTGGATTTCTGTTGCATGTACCATCTTGGCACAGCCTTTTTATTTCTATTTTCTCATCTTCTCTTTATGTTTAATCTAGTCCCCATCTCCCTTCTTCAGTCAGCTTTTCTAGGTATTTGTATGCATCCAAATTATTAAGCAGTAATAAATTCCCACTGGTTTAGAAAATTATTAGGAATTCACTTTTGGGTTAGTGGAAAACCTGAAGGTAATAGTTTCATAGTTTAGAATTCCTTATAATTCTAAAATTTTATAGGACAAAGTTTTGTAAGTAAATGTAATTAACAGGGATTAACGTTCTTTTAGGAAGTTTGCTTTTTAAGAGTCTATAGTAATAAATTGTCTAGTAAATTCTTAGATAGCTTGAGGGTTCTCTTGACGTCTACACAATTTTTGAGAAATGGAGGGATGATAAAATATGTGGAGATAGCATTTTGAAGGTTTGTGCCTGGTAACTTTTTACTTTATTTGCATAATGTTTCTTCAAATTAATTCCTGTTGATACTTTGCTCTAGTATTTGATTAGTATGAACCTGGAGAAATTTCCGTGTGTCCTTGCACAGGGATCTGCACCTGTTTGAGTTGGTTTTAAATTTCACCAGTGACTTTTAGAATTTGTTTAGATCTAATCTGAGAGGGCTAGCTTTTGATAGTTATTCCCTGCCCCCTCAAATTGTTTTTTCAAGATGTCAGAGCAGTTTTGAAGTAAGCCAGAACTATAAAAAGATGAATTTTGGCAGCAATAAGTATAAATGTTAACAAGGGCTTTAATTTACTGGGAATACAAAACAATAGAAAATCTCCAATAAGTAGGTACTTAACCAATATAGATTATTTCATGAAATCTAGTCAGTATAGAATGTAGCACTGACTGGGCATCTCTGATATGCACATCAAATATCCTAATGATAGTATTTCACTACCTGTTTGATCTTCCTGTTGTTACTTAATTTTGAGCTATGTACTTAAATTTGCCCACTTACTAATTTTATTGATTGCAAACTTACAGTGTAAAATATTTCCAACAGTTACTCATTCTTTTCTTATTCACAGTACTGATAAGTTCTCTTTGAAGAAGTAAAAAGGAGTTTTTGCATAGTATTAATGAAGATTGTTACCTAGGAGAGAATTCCTCTGTGTTCACCATAATTTCTGTGGGAATTGAATGTACATAGGGAAACTATTTCAGTATTTTCACTTTGAAAAGAAATCATTTACCTTTTTTTATTTCCCTTAGTAACTTTCATTACTTAGGAAACTTAGTAACTACCTAACCCCAGTAAGAATTTGATAGCAATGCAAATTCAAAATTGACTAAATAGATTAATAGAAATACTAAAATATTAAGTAAAAGCATAAACTATTAGTTTTTTTTCCAAGAAACAAATCAATGATGAAAAGTGCCATTATGGCATAAATTTTATGCTAATTTGCTTATAATTATTGTTTTTGTGTTATATTTAAAACTTGTTGGTTTAATTGACATTTTCTTGTTGGGTGACATTTTAAATAGATAAACTATTAACACTTAAAATTTCATAATTATTTTTTAAAGATTTATTTATACATACAAGAATTGGGGTACAACCAGAAGTGTTGGGGGTTAAAGGATCCACAAAGAAACAGAGTGGGAAACAGAACAGGCAGATCTACTGAAATACACTGCTGAGGGGAGCAGCAGGCGAGGCAGGAGAGGTCTGGTACACCATGTGGGTCACCCCCCTGGCCGGGGCCAGGGATCGAACTCGTGCTACAGTGGCTGCAGTTTGCTTCATAGCACATTGCTTAACCCACTGCACCACCAAGGAGGGCCCTTCATAATTTTTTTTTTACAAGTGCCACCTATTTAATCTGTTCTCTCCTACTTAGGTAAATTGATAATCTAGCTTTTGAGGTGAGTTTTAAGGTACTCTATTTTATGTCCTCAGACTTAGCTAAGCAAGCATTTTTTTTATTAGTATTATTAATGAAGTACCATTGTTTTACATTCATGTTAATTTTTTTGATAGTACAGGCTTTTTTTCCTTAGAAGTGGTCACTATAGCTCTCCCCCACACCAGAGCATCCATAGTCTTCCTCCATAGTTTTTTGTGTCCTCTTCTCCTCCCGCCATATTTTTTTTTTAAAGGTTTATCTTTATCTATACATACAAGAACTGGGGTACAGGCCAGAGGTGCAGGGGTGAGAGGATTCACCAGAGACAGAGCAGGGAACAAAGCAGACAGATCCACTGAAACACACTGCTGAGGGGAGCAGCAGGTGCAGCAAGAGAGGTCTGCTGCACCATGTGGGTCACTTCCCTGGCACCAGCAGCAGGGATTGAAATCGTGTTGCAGTGGCTGTGGTTTGCTTCATAGTGCGTTGCCTAACCCACTGCACCACCAGGGAGGCCCCCATCAGCATTTTTTTTTTTTAAAAGATTTATTTATTTATGCATACAAGCACTGGGGTACAGGCCAGAGGTGTGGGGGGGTGAGAGGATTCACCACAGAGAGCTGGGAGCAGAACAGGCAGATCAACGGAAGTACACTGCTGGGGGAGCAGTGGGCACAGCAGGAGAGGTCTGCTGCACCATGTGGGTCCCCGCCCTGGCTGGCAGCAGGGATCGAACTCGTGCTGCAGTGGCTGCGGTTTGCTTCATAGTGTGTTGCTTAACCCACTGCGCCACCAGGGAGGCCCCCCATCAGCATATTTTAAAGGAAAATTAGTAATGGTATCTTTAATATAGAATATAAAAATTTTCTGCCTTGTATGCTTATGTAATGTGATACAGTTACATTAAAGCCTTTCACATTAGGTTTAGCAGATTAAAAAATATGTCTAAAAAACTTGTCCTTGGTCTTTTTTTTTTTTTTTTGTCTTTTTGTTTGTATGCTTTTTTATTTAATTTCCTTTGGGAATTTCTCTTCATGATTAGCCATGAAAGCTTATGCTTCTTAGCTTTTTTACCAAAAAATTACCTAATTAAAATGTCAGAGACTATCTCTCTATTTTCTCTTCTTACCCTTCAAGTCTGCTGAAACTGTATATAGGATTACAGATTTAATACCAAATCTATGTATGTACTTTGCCATTGGTAATTGTAACATGAATGTTCATAGGTCTAAGTATTGTTGGTTTTATTTTCCAGGCCAGAGACCCTCAACAGGAACCTATTGAAGAGATAGAAAATTTGAAGAAACAGCATGATTTACTAAAAAGGATGTTACAACAGCAGGAACAATTGAGAGCTTTGCAAGGACGACAAGCTGCTCTTCTTGCTCTGCAACATAAAGCAGAGCAAGCTATTGCTGTGATGGATGATTCTGGTATGCTACAGACTTAAAATGTTTTTATAAGCAAGATTCAATAAGGAGGATGCTGGTTATTAGATCTTGATTGTTAACTAGTTTAGAAACCTACATGTGAGGCTTACCCTGTCCTTGC
The DNA here is from genome assembly GCA_019455555.1 of Galemys pyrenaicus. Lineage (NCBI taxonomy): Eukaryota > Metazoa > Chordata > Mammalia > Eulipotyphla > Talpidae > Galemys > Galemys pyrenaicus. Next base: position 15,585,580 of record JAGFMF010011796.1, read on the forward strand.
TTTTCTCTGGTTATGCAGAAAAGGTTGCAGGGACAACTCCTGGCCATCATACTGTAACGTGCAGACAGCCATCTCGCTCTCCTTTCCATCAGACAGTACCCTTAAGAGGTAAAAGGGATAGACTGTAGTTTTGTGTTTTTATCTCAGATTGAAAAGCCTCTTGATGGTTTTATTTCCCTTATATTTTATTCAACTGAGATCTTGTACTTTTCTTGCCTACCAAAAATGTTAAAACCTTGAGTAGTAAATATATGAGCTACTGTAGCTTCTGAAGTTAGTAGTAGTTATTTTAGTTAGGTATTCTGTTGTACATGCTACTTTCTTTGAATATATAAGTCCTGTATAGTTTTACTGAGGCTCAGAAATGTTCTTTCTTCTCCCTCATAATTGTGTATCATTTTGGTGGAAATTGTATTGAATTCTTTAGTATTAACATTGTTGTTTTTCTCATCACCTTAAAGGGTTTATCAAGCTGAAAGCAAATTGCTACTTAGTAAAACTCAATAAAAATAAGGCATATTTTCATGTGTATCCACCATTCCACACCTAGCCCACTGGTTCATTACTCTGTTCCATATAATATTTTTCCATTTTCATAAGGAACTTAAAAATTACAAAGTAACTTATTTTTTAATGTATAGTTATATATGATATATGTAGTATATATTACATAGTAATAACTGTACAGATTTTCATTCTCATTTTTCCTTTACAAAATCCAAAGTACATTTATCTTCTACATTTATAATAGGAAATAGGTAATTTGGGGAAAAAACCAAAATATTTTATTTTAATAACCCATAATAGTTCAGTTAATAACTAGCCTTTTAAATGTTTTTTAAAAAATATATTGCAAGTTTGGAATATCAGATTTCAAAGACCTGGTTATATTATTTCAAGTAGCTATATTTAGATCCTCTCCTTTGTTCGTCACAAAATTGTGGGTTAGCTGTTAGAGCTTTTTTCCATAGTCCTATTTTATAGGGAAGGAACTCAACACACAGTTGCAAGTTATCTCGGCTTATGGGATTTTAGTAGAGTCAGATCTCTTGAATACTAGATCAGGTTCTTCTAGTTCTAAATATGAACTGTCATTTTTAAGTTAGCAGATAATTTCTTTTTTCAAAAGTATTATTATGAGACAGAGACCAGGAATAGAATTAACAGAAGTTAAAATTGAATTTACTTTATATACTATCAGAAGAATTTCTGAAATTTCGAAATTCTGATAATTTTAAAGCCGATTTCCTTTTATATTGGTGATATTTTGAAGAGGAAAACTGATGAAAACCCAAATTTATAGTACTTAATAGTCTGTGTAAAAGAGGTAATATTATTGTAATGTGAAAGAATACTAGCTTGCTAACTATCAAATTGTGAATTAGTTATCCACACTTTAGCTTTTTTCTTTTCAAATGGAATTTGGACTAGATATGTGGATTCCATCCAGCCCTGATATTCTGGTTTCTGAGTGAGTAAAAAATAGTATATTTCTTAAAAAAAAGAAGCAATTTACAGCATCTCTCTTAAAGTTGAAGAGGATAAGAGCTATTGGAAGCTGTTGGGGTGCATGGAGCTGTTGGATAAGTAGAACAGTAACTATTATCAGAATTGTTACCAGGTTACGTAAGTCTTAGGAAGATAAAAACTATGGCCTTTTAGTATGGCTTGTATTTCAGGTAGCTCTTCATTTAAATTATCTGTTCTATTCCGTCAGCTATGGCTGCTTGGTTTTGATCTCTACTGCATGAAATAAAGTTTTGTGGGAAACAACCATAACCCTTTGTTTATTATTTTCTGTGGTTGTTTTGTCCTACCGTAGTAGATTTGAGTCACTGAGACAGAAACTACTCTTACAAAGTCTAACATATTCATTATTTGAGTCTCTAAGAAAAGTTTGCTAGTTCCTTTAGTAGGGCATGAATTCTCTGGGAGAAGATAGGGCTTGAGACCTGTTAGTATCAGCTGTACTTTTTCAGGCTACCACTTTCCTTGTCAGCCTCCCAACCTACCTATACTCCCACTACATAGAGTTACTATTTTTAATTAGGATATAAAAGTAACCTTTATCTTATATTGGCATAGAAAGAGATGAACAACTGAACTAATTTTGTTAGTGTCCCTTTATTTTTGATTAAATGGAAACAATAAAATGATAAATTAGTGGATAAATCTGAGGGTTAACTAGTTTCAAATTATGTTAGGTGAGGTTTTTTTTAATTTTTTCTCCCAAATTTATTTTTAGCTTCTCAGAAATTGAAAAGGTAGTGTATTTGTTTGAGCAAATAATTGTTAATTTTCTTTGCAGTTGTAACAGAAACCACAGGCAGTCTGTCTGGGGTCAGTATCACGTCTGAACTAAATGAAGAATTGAATGATTTAATTCAGCGATTTCATAATCAGCTTCGTGACTCTCAGGTACCTTAACTTTTTACATAATTTGAGTTTATATATAATTACATTAATTGAAATAGTGCTTCTCAAACTTTACTGAAAATAAACACATCTGCACAATGCTTTAAAAAATGCAGATTCCAGCAGGCCTCTCTCGACTCGCCCGCTGCTCCCCTCAGCAGTGTATTTCAGTCTATCTGCCTGTTCTGCTTCCTCCCTGCTCTCTCTGGTGAATCCTCTCACCTCCCATGACTCTGGGTCTGTACCCCAGCTCCTGTTTGCATAAATAAGTAAATATTTTTTAAAAAAAAAAATGTAGATTCTTTGTCAGTGAGCTTCCCTGCACATAATTCCAATACTGGTAATTGGGAACTAGACTTTGAGAAACACAAAATTAGAAGCAAATCTGCATCGAATAAAGTAATGAGTGGAATCAGCCCTTTATATGCCACTAGAATACACATTCTTTTTTTCCTTTCAATGACAGGTAATGATTACAACCTTTAAACTTAAGTTGTGTTGGAATCTGTCCTTGCAATATTTTATTACAGTTTTAAGAATGTTCTTTTTTTTTTTAAAGATATATTTATGCATACAAGCACTGGTGTACAGGCCAGAGTTGGCAGAGTGGGGTGGGGTGAAAGAATTCACCAGACAGAGTGGGGAACAGAACAAGCAGGTGGACTGAAACACACTGCTGAGGGGAGCAGTGGGTGAGGCAGAGAGGTCTGCTGCACCATGTGGATCACCTCCCCAGCCAGCGGCAATAATCAAACTTGTGCCACAGCACCTATGGTTTGCTTCATAGTGTGTTGCTTAACCCACTGCGCCACCAGGGAGGGCCCCAGTTTTAAGAATGTTCTTAAACTTAATTTCAGAGTTTTAAAATTTGATGTTGACCTTTGTAAATTATGCAAATGCAAATTTTCAATATATGGGTGGTAAGAAAGGGTGAATTAATATCTCCATTAGAAATGAGTATGATTAGGGCCTCCCAGTTGGCACAGAGGGTTGAGCGCCGCACTGTGAAGCGTCCGCTGCATAGCAGTGCAAGTTCGGTCCCCAGCCAGGGAGGGGGCCCACATGATGCATCAGGCCTCTCCTGCCTCGCCTGCTGCTCCCCTCAGTAGTGTATTTTGGTCGATCTCCCTGTTCTGCTCGCTGTTCACTCTGTCTCTGGTGAAGTCCTCCCAGGACTCTGGCCCTTACCCCAGCTATTGTATGCATAAATAAATCTTTAAAAAAAAAAGAAATGGGTATGATTAAAGATACATTGTCTTCTGTCTGCTACCAAGTGAAAGTAAAAGACTATATGGTCTAACCATTATGGAGAGTCATTCCAGTGACCCACCTCAGAGAAACTCCACATTTCTTCACAAGGAGATATGTGCAAGAATGTTTGTGGCAATATTTTGTTAATAACAAAAACCAGAAAGAACCTAAATGTCCATGAACAGGGAAATGGATTCATAAATTATCATATGTACATAGTGTGAAATTCCTTATTCCAGTTAAAGTAAGTGAACCAGAGCTAATGAATAAAAAATGGGAGTTCAAGAATACCACTTACTTTATAAAATGTTTATGTTTTAAAATGTTTATAAATTAGGTATATTTTTATACCTAAGCATTAGAAAATAAAAACATGTCTAAGAATGGTAGATACCTAATTCTATATTGTGGTTACCTCTGGAGAGAGTAATGGATTTGGGAATTAGTACATGTAAAGCTTTAGCTATCTGTAACTTGTTATTTCTCTTAAAAAAAATAAACGGAACTGATGGGGTCTCCCTAGTGGCTTACATGTTAAGTCTCTGTGCTATCACTGCTTCAGCCTGAGTTCACTCCTTGGCCAGGGAGCTAACCCACATATGGCTCAGCAAACCTCTCCTATCTCGCCTGCTTCTCTCCTTAACACTGTATTTCAGTAAGTCCATCTATTCTGTGTCTAAAATAGTGTATACACATATCCATATAGATACACTCGTTACAGTGGCATATCAGGAAACAGTATCTAATTGGAGGTGCAAAATAGAGAAGACATTCTTAACAATTTGCACAACCTTGGCAAATATTTTTATAAGAATATTCATGCATTTTATAAATGAAGATGCAACCTTTAATTGTGCTAGTTTTATTTTTCCTTTTTTTATGTTTATAAGCCTCCAGCTGTTCCAGACAATAGAAGACAGGCAGAAAGTCTTTCGTTAACTAGGGAGGCTTCCCAGAGCAGGAATCCATCTGTTTCGGATCATTTACCTGATGAGAAAGTTCAGCTTTTTAGCAAAATGAGAGTGTTACAGGAAAAGAAACAAAAAATGGACAGACTGCTTGGAGAACTTCATACACTTCGAGATCAGCATCTGAACAATTCATCATGTAAGTAAAATTGGCATAGCAGTATTAGAGTACACATAAATATATATGCTGGCACATAATAGTTACTTAAATATTTGGTGAATTAAGTTTCACATATTCCTTAAAAATATAAAATTTTTGTGAAGAAAAAGACTTGCAGGTGAAGACTTTAAGTAGAAGTAGCAAGGCATTATATAATAGATAGATGGTAGACCTGTCATTCAGACAAGGGAAAAGAAGAAAGTTGGACCTTGAAAGACAGGTTTGATTTTAATAAGCATAGGATTTTAATAAGAGAAAGGTAAACAGATTATTAGATACTTGGATATAATAAGATTGTAATTTTTAGAATATTCAACATTTTTTAAAAAATGAAACCAAATTAGTACTTTGATATAAAACCTCTGAATCTGATTTATAAAGTATTTATATGAAGGAGATAAAAGGCTTAATAGTACATATGTTTTAATATAGAAAGTCCATAACTTAAATTATCTTAAAAATACATATTTATGTGCTAGATGGAACTAATACGTAGTCCCATTTCAGAAGGGACTAGGAAAGGCATAGTCATTCTAGTTAAACTAGTTTTGTTAGTTATATAGGCAAGGCAGTAAGCAGTTTTCCTAATTAAACTATGGAACCTGTTTTTTCTGCCTTGGAAAAGTTTTTTTTGTCTAATTCATAATGAGTTGCTAGTCCTCACTTGCTTTCCTTACACTGTCTTCTTGAGCCTGGTTCCTGCCTCTTACCAACTTGTGATAGGTACTTTTACAGTAGGGGCAGTCTCAACTGGTTGATATTCTTTAACATCGCAGCTGTTTTAGTAAAGAAAAGACCAGAGACATCTTGGAGTCCCTTTCCTTATTTTTTGCCTATCACCTTTTTTCTCTCCCACTCCCAAAAGAATCTTACTTTTTTTGCCCTGAACATTGTTACTTATTTTCCCTCAACCTCTGCTGGTCCCTTCTCAGACTATAATTTAATCACAGTGCCTAGCCTTAACACTTAAAATTCTATTGTTGTACTCAAGAACTTGTGGTCATTTTATTTACATGAAGTAGAACTCTGCCCACTGATGACTTAAAAAAAATCATCCCTACTGCCCTACATTGGGAAACTGAGGGCACAGCAAAAGGTATAGCAGTCGGGATTAGAGTGAAGAGGTTTTATGGGAACCAGCTATAGCAACTATGGCATAAAGTGGGCAACAAATAGTTTTCATTGCTGTGAGAAATAAGTGACAATAGTTTTTGTTTTTAAATTTTTTTTAAGTAACATTGCATTATAGTATTATGTAAGTTGCATTTATGCATCATTAGAAATCAGTGTTTGTATATACTATATTCAGTTCACTACTAAAAATCCAGTTCTGTCTTTTCTCATACCATTATCCCAGTTCTTCTGATTTAACCATTCCTACCTCTCTTTGGGTAACTGATTGGTTTCAATTAATGTGTTTTGTTGGGATTTTTTGTACTGTTTGTTTTCTTTATACTATATATGAGCAAAATCATATGATGTGTCTTATTTTACTAAGCATAATACCATCCGTGCTGTTGCAATGACAGCACAGATGTCATTTGTTTTTTTCATTACTGAATATTCTGTTGTGTATAAATACCACATTTTTCTCTATTGTCAGTTGTCGATTGATGGACTCTTAGGTTATTACCAGTTCTTGGTTATTGTAAACAATGCACCAGTAAACATGGGGCATGTATCACATTACTTGTTTTTTAAATCAAGTAAATACTCAGGATGACTGGATCACATGGAATTTGTTTTTAATTTTTTTGAGGAATCTCCACACTGCTTTCCATAATGGTTTTTCAATTTATATTTCCACCAATAGTGTATAAGAGTTCCCTTCTGTCCACGTTCTCTCCAAATTTGTTGTTTCCTTTTAAATAATTCTCACAAGTATAAGGTAATAGCTCATAGTTTTTATTTGCCTTTATTAGGAAACTATTAGGACAGTGGTCTAGTTTTGTTCTTTTGCATATGACTCTCCAATTTTCCCAACACATTTATTTGAGAGACTTTCCTCATTCCATTGTAAATTCTTGGCTTCTTATAAATTAGTTGTGTATATGTTTGTGTATGGTGTCATTTTTGGTCCCTCTGTTCTGTGCCATTGCTCTTTGTGTCTGTTTTTATTCCAGTACCAAACTATATTAATTATTATCACTTAAACAGTAGAATTTAAAGTTGGGCGCATAATACCTCCATTTTTCTTTTGTCTCAAAAGTGTTTCTGCTACTAGGGGTCTTACATGTAGTTTCAAATAAATTTTACGATTTTTTTTGTTCCATTTCTGTGAAGAATGTCACTGAGATTGTGATAGAGATTGCACTGAATCTGTATTTTGCTTTAAATGATATAGCCATTTTAATGGCGTTAATTCTTACAACCCATAAGGATGGAATATCTTTGCATCTCTTTGTGTCTTCTATGTCTTTCAACATGCCTGATGGTTTTAGGTATATGGTTCTTATCTTTGGTTAAATTTATTCCATGGTATTTGATTCTTTTTGTTGCCATAATAAATAGAATTCTGATTGCATTGGTAGCCTATCCATTTTTCCCCAAACAAGACCACCACCTGCAGATATTTCTCTCCGCCCACCTTCCATCCAGTGACATGTGAATCTTCTCCCTGTCTATAGTGCAGTTTATGTTCGTCTCTGAGGTATTAAGAATACTTAAATATCACCCCAAACTCTGGACTCTCTTAGTGTTATATCCCTCCAGTTAATTGTTAGTTGTTGTTCTTGGGTGCAAAATAAGGAACCTTTTCTGTTAACATTGTGGTGAGGTCCTTGACTAGAAGTTTTAAAGTAGCAGTAGAATTGTTAAAACTCTTAACCTTATTTATTGCCCTTGAAGGCATAAAATATCTTTATCCACTCTATATGGACAGAAAAGTAATTAATAAGTACTTCAAAGACTAGAGGCTTAATCATCATCTAATTAGAAAAGCTGATTGCTGAATAGTATTTCATAGTATTTTGTACCAGACACTTGATCAATTTTGCTTTATCTTTTGAAACATGAATAGTTTTCTTTTGAAGGTCAGCTATGATTCCTCTAAATTATAGATTTGGAATACTCTTAGGGACTTAATCTGGTAGGACTGTCCTATAAAGATGTGTAGATGGTATACTGAACATCATTTTACAGCAGCCCTTTTTAAATTACCTGAGAACCAGCTATAACTTAGGAGTACTCTTGATAGTTTCTCAAGGTAAAGTATCAGTTGTTATTAGTATCCATTTTTTCTTGTTCTTTCCATTCTGTTTTTTAACTCTAGTTAAGGGATATATTATTAAACAAGTGGCATGGATATTATATCCCTAAATTTCTAAAATGTAAAGCTGTGGAATTTAAGATGTTAGTAATTTTGACTTTATTTTTCTGTATCCAGTCAAATTGTGAATGTTAGTATCTGGTCTTTTTTTTTTTGGTAGTTGTGCCTTCGTCAACCTCTCCACAAAGGAGTGTGGATCAAAGAACTACAGCCTCAGCTCCCTCTGCTCCTGTGGGCTTAGCACCAATTGTCAATGGAGAATCCAATAGCCTCACATCACCTGTTTCTTATCCTGCTGCTTCTCTAGTTTCTCAGAATGAGAGTGAAAATGAAGGACATCTAAATCCAACTGAAAAACTCCAGTAAAATATTTTTTACAAATATTATTTACATAAATTAGAATTAAATATGAGAATACTGAGGTTTTTTTTCCTTTATATTGAGAGTTTTGGAAAAACTGATTTAATATGATAAACATTTTTAAATGATATTATGGTGGGAGAAGTAGTGTATGTTTTATATGTGCATCTTAGAGTTGTCCAAGAGAGATGGGACATTGTAATAACAAATAATTTCTTTGAGCTAATGTTACTCCCATTTTCCACTTACAGTTTAGTAGTAGCTGTGACTACATGTAAGAATTCTATGTTTAAAAGATCTAGATCCTAGGCTCTAGAATCAGATAGTCCTGAGTTTGTATGTCACAAAACTCTGTGACTTTGGACACATATCTTACCCTCATTGGGCCTCTGATTCTTCATGTGAAAATTAGTGATGATAACATACCCACTTATAAAGGTATTTTAATGATTTAAAAGAAAACATTGGCATAGTTCTTGGCACTTAGAAAAAACTCAACAAACTTATTTTTGGTGAAAATAATTTGTAGTTGTCTATATGTTGCAGTCAATGCCTACATACCCATTTTTGCCTGAGAGGTAATATTTAAATTGAATATGCAGTACTTCATGTTTTTTAATACCTATTTAGAAACCTGGAGTAATTTTTTACATTGCTTTATGCTGTAAACATTTATACCTACTTAAAGTGACACTTAAATGCTTTTGTCTCTGACACGGCATAAGAAAACACAGTAATGAGATTTTGAGTAAGGTATTCTTAAAATTCATTACAGTCACACCCTTTGGATGTTTAAGTAGGCCTTAATTTTGTGCTGGCTGCTATTGTGTGGAAATAAGGTAGGTTTTTAGCTTGCAGGAAAAAACAATTTTTTTGTTTATCAGGAAGTTAAATGAAGTTCGAAAGAGATTGAATGAGCTAAGAGAATTAGTTCATTATTATGAACAAACATCAGATATGATGACAGATGCTGTAAATGAAAACACAAAAGATGAAGAAACTGAGGAGTCAGAATATGATTCTGAACATGAAAACGCTGAACCTGTTACTAACATTAGGTAATTTTTTTAAATTTTGATTTTCTTTTATGTATCCTAATTAATGCTTTTAGTATGGTGCAAAGCCCTCTCAGTAGACTGTTGTCTTTCACTAAAACGTCTTATAAGTCTGCTGTTTTTGTCAAAGCAATCAGACCTGCACTGTAAGGAAAGCAAATAAGGAAGTATTGTTTTGGTAGTTTAGTAAATTTGCTGTTTGCTAATCAAATGCAAGTAAATCATGAAGTATTTAACTTAACCTTTACCTGCTTCTTTATTTTTAGGTGTAATTAAGTTTTCAGATATTTTCTTCTTAAATTTCTAAATAGCAGAAAGTTAATAAAAAGCAAGAGCCAGTTATTCACAATTTGAATTTAAATGGAGAATAGTGATAATGAGGTAGTTCTGAAACTTTTTATTTACCTTAAATAACATCAGACTTTTTTTTTTCCCCCTAGAAATCCACCAGTAGCTGCCACCTGGAATGAAGTTAATAGTAATTCCAATGCACACTGTGTTTCTAATAACAGAGATGGGAGATCAGTTAATTCTAATTGTGAAATTAATAACAGATCTGCCAACATACGGGCTCTAAACATGCCTCCTTTAGGTATGATTGATATATTCACAGTTTTGCTATATTCTTGGGATGGATTCTCTTTCATTAGTACTCTTAAGTTTATTTTTAAAAAATTATTTCAATAATAAATGTTTTCAACAGATTGCCGATATAATAGAGAAGGAGAACAGGGGATTCATGTTGTACAGGATGAAGATGATGAGGAAGAGGAGGAAGCAGAAGAAGAAAGAGTCAGTGTTGCTTCCTTATCTAGTCCTAGGAGCAGTCTGGTTGATGACACTCCAGAAGATGCTGAATTTGAACAGAAGATCAATAGACTTATGGCTGCAAAGCAGAAGCTTAGACAGCTACAAGATCTTGTTGCTATGGTACAGGTAAACACTCCATGTTTGTTTTTTAAGTTTTATCAAAAATAATAGTGCTTGGGCCTCCCTGGTGGCGCAGCGGGTTAAGCAACACACTATGGAGCAAACCGCAGTCACTGCAGCATGAGTTCGATCCCTGCTGCCGGCCAGGAGGGGGGACCCACATGGCGTGGCAGACCTCTCCTGCTGTGCCGGCTGCTCCCCTCAGCAGTGTGCTTCTGTTGATCTGCCTGTTCTGCTCCCTGCTCTCTGTGGTGGATCCTCTCACCCCCAACACCTCTGACCTGCACCCCAGTGCTTGTATGCATAAATAAATAAATCTTTAAAAAAAAATAATAGTGCTTTAAGGTAAAATTTATGTTTGTTAATTATGTTAGTATGATTATACTAGTATACTTTTATTATTGCCCTTATTATATTCCATGTTTAAGGATGTATTAGCACAATATAATTCATATATTAGAGAAGCAAACCTTTTCTATTAGAGTGGGCTAGTGAATATTTTAGGCTTTGTGGGACATACTCTCTTTGTCAAAACTACTCTGCAGAAGATGCCATAAGCAATACATAAACAAATGATGTGACTGTGATCCAGTATAACTATTACAAAAATTGCTGTGTTTATTTTTCTAAAGACTACATACAGTCTTGTATTATGTGGGACTGGTAACATCTCAATAAAATAAGAATTAACTAGATTAAAGAGGTGTTAATCTCCCAAGGTATCAGGTCAGAATTTTTTTTTTTTTTTTTTTAAGAATAGATGTGAAGAAATAGAATTGCTATGTTAGCATTTATACACATTTTAATGTCAAGGGACACTTTTTTTTTTTCTTTTTTTTTTTTATTAGTTATATTTGACATCATTTGTAGTCCCCAGGGGGTACCCACCACCATTTCACCCGTGCACCATCACCTCA
>JAGFMF010011796.1:15596974-15699086 GCA_019455555.1 Galemys pyrenaicus
TCCCTAGGAGTGGGATTGCCGGATCATATGGTAGTTCCATTTCTAGTAGACTGAGAAACCTCCATACGGCCTTCCATAATGGTTGGATTAGCTTGCATTTCAAGGGACACTTTTTAATTGCTCTCCCAAACAACTAAGCAATGGTGTATGAGTGCGTGTCCCTAAACTCTTATTTACAATTTATTAACGTAGCTTGCTATTCATTACTGGGATTGGATTTTGATTTCTTACAAATTTTCACTTTCATAAAAAGGGCCATGGAAGGGAAGAGTTATTATAAACACATTTATACAAACACGTGGTTTTATATACACAGGTATAAGTTCCTGCTCATATATTCAGAGTAAATCTGTAGATGGATACATAATCTGGAATCTGGTAACATCAGTTACCTATAGAGAATGAAACTGACTGGGAGAAAGGTTTGGGAAAAAAAACTTTTCTAAATGTCTTTTTTACTTTTAGCACGTAGAGCTTACAATTGCATTATCATTTCAGAAAATTAAAATGTTACTTCAAGCAAATAATATCTTGTATGCCATTGTATTTTTATTTTCCCATTTTTTTCTTTTAAGATTCTCAAATATATTTATTACCTAAAGTAGTAGAAAGAGATCAGAAATGATGAGTAATTTGGTGGCTTATCAATGAATCAAGCTTACATTGAATCAGGCTTAATTTTTGGCTTTTATTGCACACTTTTGCTTTAGGTGTATCCTAAAATGTGAAGTACATGAGAAAACTGCAGTCCAGAGAAATTAAGGGCCTCCCTGAAAGATCTATTAAAAAAATGAACCAAAGCTCCAAGTTTATATATTAAAGTGTGTTTTACTTATGTTATTAGGGGTAATCATTTTCTTGTACTTCTACTTAATATCCTGTTTTCCAGGAAAAGTTCTCAGTATTTATAAAGTTATTATCACTCTTCCTTATTAGATTAGCCTAAAAAAAATTCTATGACCTTTATAAAGCTATGTATTTTATGAGTCTTCAGATGTCCGTCTCTTTTAGTTTCTTAGTCTGTAATGCAATGTATGTTAAAAAAATAATTCTTTAGTTAAGTGTTTAGTATTGGAGTTAAAGCATTTCAGTTGATTCGGCTACCTCATACTACCATCTGAAACTTGAGGCAGTTTTGTTATTTGTTTTTTGTTGTACTTTGTCTACTTTTTGTTCAGTTGTCTCAGGGCCCAGTTTTTTCTATTCTTGAATTTCAACTCAGTCTCTTTCTGATCTTCCTATACTAAATAGCAATGAATTTGTTTAGTATTTAGATTGATGTGAAGAACAGAATAACATCTGACTACAAACTTAAAATTGATTGGAATTTTAGAATTGAATAAGGTCTAACTCTTCTAAGTTTTTATTAGAATATTCCTAAATATTAAATTTTCACTTGACATCTTCAGAGAAAGCATGGAAAGGATGAGTAAATATAAAATACAGTTAAATATTTTTAAGAAAATGCTGTGGGCCTCCATGCTGGTGCGTGGTATTGAGTGCCGCACTTTGGTGCTTCCACAGCCACTGCAGCGCAAGTTCCATCCCTGGCCAGGATGGAGACCCACAGTAGATCTCTCCTGCCTTGCCCGCTGCTCCCCTCAGCAGTGTATTTCAGTCCATCTGCATGTTCTGCTCCCCACTCTGTCTCTGGTGAATCCTCTCATCCCCTGCACCTCTGGCCTGTACCCCAGCTCTTGTATGCATAAATAAGTAAAATCTTTAAAAAAAGAGAAAAGAAAATGCAGTGATTTACTTCCTTAACCCCTTGTTTTAATAAGTACATTTATTTCAACAGGAGATATGGCTCTCCTGTTGGTAAAAAATTTGTTCATTTTTCCACTAGTTAAGACAGATTTGAAATCCTATATTCTCATTATTTTTGTACTTGGCACTTGTTTGGCAAATAAAAGACCAGAGTGAGAAAATGGAAAATTTTAAGCAGAGTGATTGATAGTGGACATTGGTTATTTGAAGTTGTTAACATGAAAGAAAAATTAATAGAGTTCTTATTTTCAGTGGTATATTTTGTATCTTCACATTCTCTTGATATCTCTTCATTAGTAGCTCAGTATATGGTCAAGATAAAAAATAAAAACTTTTAGTATTTGTCATTATTGGTAATCGGCAGCTCAGAATTTAAATGCACTATTTTTGCCATCGGTAGAAGATGAGCTTCATTGTTCTCTAAAATTCATGTAGTTTCTCTACTTTTTTAATTTTCATGTATGTTTTACAAATGGATAATATTAAGATGAATTAAGTAACTTTCAGATTTTAATATAATGGTGTTGTTTTAGGATGATGATGCAGCAGATCAAGGAGTTACTTCTGCCAATACTTCAAATTTGGATGATTTCTACCCAGCAGAGGAAGGCACCAAACAAAATACAAATAACACTAGAGGAAATGCAAAAAAAGCACAGAAAGATGTTGGGGTAAATGAAAAGGCAAGGTGTGTTAAACTTTGACTTTAATTAACATTTAGTTGTTATTCTAGGGATGTATTCAACCTAGGTGCTGTATTATATCAGGCTTAATATTATCAGATATATTGAAGTCCATAAACAATGTTAATTCACTTGTAGAGAGAAATTTTATGAGGCTAAACTGCAACAACAACAGAGAGAGCTCAAACAATTGCAGGAAGAAAGAAAGAAATTGATTGAGATTCAGGGGAAAATTCAAGCATTGCAAAAAGCATGTCCTGACCTACAGGTAATTAGAAAATGTTTTTCTTTCCATTTGACTGAAAAGAGATGTTTAAAATCTATGTCAGTTGAAAGTACTTTTTGTCTTTCTAGTGTTTTATAGCACTTTTATGACTGATGAAATAGAAGAACAAGTGAAATGGGTGAGAGTATACATTTACACTGTGGAAATGGTAGCACATAGGATTGGACTTTGATTATATCATTTCTTTCACTCAGTGGACTACAGATTTAGAACATTTGTAACTGTTAAAATATTCCAATTTGAGCTTAGTAATTATGGACTGATATTTCCATATTTTACCAATTTAAAATAGACTTAAAGCCCTTAAACAACCATGAATTATCTGAGGAAATTAAACATTTGAATGTTAAATCATGTACTTTGGCTTATTATATAGTAAGTACTTTATGCCTTTGAGATTAAACAGAGAATGAACAATCTTTGACCACATTAAATAATCAGGAGTAGGGGTCAGTATGAGAAGGGCATACCATTTCTTTTTGAGATTTTTTTCTTACAATTGATTTCTGTACAAAAATCTACAATGAAGATTTTTTTCTTACAACTTTATTTAGTCAGGTTTTATTTTTCAAAGAAAGGGAAACACATCAAATGTTTTTAAATATAACTTATTTTTCTAGACCTTAATCTTTTCTACTTTATTTAATCCTTTTTTCTGATTGGAATAATGCCAAGTGGGCCATATGCCCATGTTGGGTTGAGTGTATGAAATTTATCCTCTGGCCTCTTGTTCTTAAGGGTTACTACTGATCAATTTTAGCCTGTATATTCATTTTTCTTGGTATTGTGATGGCAATTAAAGTTTAGTAATAAATTAAATAGAGTATTAGTACTTTCTATTGTAGTAGAAATAACTGCTTTAAGGAAATTAACATAACTGCTTTAATTTCTCCTAACAGTTTTTACTAATTCTTTTTTTAGCTTTCAGCTACTGGTGCCAGTAATTGCCCCACAAAAAAATATATGCCAGCTGTTACTTCAACCCCAGCTGTTAATGAAAATGAAACTAGTACAAGCAAACCTGTTTTTGAGCCTGAAGACTCTTCAGTAGTGGATAATGAGGTATTATATATCGCATCCTATTTTTCCTGAGCTTTAAGTCACATCTTAAGTATACTTCAGAGTATTTGCAAAACTGATTTTTAAATGTAGTGTTTTGTATCTTTTGAGAAAAGAAATAATACTTCCAAAAGTAATTAAGCTGGGATCTTTTTAAAACAGTCTTGCTCTTTATTAGCTAATATTTGGCAGAATTATATAATGGATAGTTATAGCAAATAGTAACCATTCAGTTAGAAAGACCTATTCTTTTGGGATTTATTCACATGTGATTTATAGAATATATCATAACTTTCTAAATATCATTGGCATACATTTGGGTGCTATTTGTTTTCATTAAGTGAATATTTGCCTAATCTTATTTATTAAAATATTAGTATATAAAGATATAGTGTAAAAAGTATAGAGTGAGAATAGCAAATTTTGTTGGTACTAATTAGCTTATTTTCTAAGACTAAATCAAATCCAAATATTTACACTAATTTTTGGAATAATAGCTATGGTCAGAAATGCGAAGACATGAGATGTTAAAGGAAGAGCTGCGCCAAAGAAGGAAGCAGCTTGAAGCTCTGATGGCTGAACATCAGAGGAGGCAAGGTCTGGCTGAAACGACATCTCCAGTGACTGTTTCGTTGAGAAGTGATGGATCTGAAAACGTATATACTCCTCAACAAAGTAGAACAGAAAAGTAAGAGATGATTAAATGACCTTCTTAAAATCACCTTCCTAAGGCCTGTTATCCATGCCAGGCTTATCACTCAATATTTAGTTACATAAACTCTCCAGGAAATATGATTACTGTTGTAATCTATTTAAAACATTGTTTTGCAGAAAGGAGAGTAAACATTCTATATAACAGCATGAGAGAGTAGTAACTATCTGTAGATAATGAGTTCAAACAAAATTCCTTATATACACAAATGCATATATATGTAATATATTTGGTACTATATCTAGTACATAGTAACTGGTAAAGTATTTAGCTTATCTTCAAAATGATCTTGCTTTATATTTCTTAATTGCTAGAACAATGGCAACTTGGGGAGGTTCTACCCAGTGTGCACTAGATGAAGAAGGAGATGAGGATGGCTACCTCTCTGAAGGAATTGTTCGGACCGATGAAGAGGAAGAGGAAGAAGAGCAAGATGCCAGTTCCAATGATAACTTTTCTACCTATCCTCCCAACAGTGTGAATCATAACTCTCATGGTGTAAAGGATACTAAAAATAGGTTAGTTTTACACTTTTAATTATTTTTAAAAAATATTTATGCATACAAGAGTGGGGGTGTAGGGCAGAGGTGTCAGTGGGGGAGGAGGTGAGAGGATTCACCAGAGATAGAGTGGGGGCAGAACAGGCAGATCAACTATAATATACTGCTGAGGGGAGCAGCAGATGAGACAGGAGAGTTTTGCTTCACCCTGTGGGTCAGCTCCCTGGCCAGGGATCAAACTCGTGTTGCAGTGGCTGCCGATAGCCTGATAGTTCTGTCTTTAACCCTTGTGCCACCAGGGAGGCCCATGCAATTTTAACTTTTTGTTAATTTGAGGAGTCTTAGATCTGATACCAAGGAACTTTTCAGTTCTCTGAACCAAGTCGATGTCCTACAATTCAATTTAACTCTGACACTAACTTCTCAAGAGTTAGGGCAGACCACAAGTTAAAAGGCTCAATTCCACAAGACTGCCTTTACTTCAAATGCCAGTCATAAATTCCAAGCTCTTTGGGTACTCACACACTTCTCTCTGACTTAGCTATGAATTTGGAGGTTCTCACATTCCCTTTTCAGGTTCTGTAGTTTGCCAAAAGAACTCATAGACTAAGGAAAACACTTAGGTTTACTGAGTTATTATAAAAGCTACACCTTGGAAACAGCCAAATGGAAGAGAAGCATTGGGAGAAGGGGTTGTGGGGTTTCTGCCCCAGCCTTCATTGTATCCAGTTCAGAATTCTGTTTTGAGGCATCACTATGTACACATAATTGATTGAATCATAGACATTGATGATTAAGCTTGAAATCTCCAGCTCTTCTCTTCCCTGAAGGTTGGGGGATAGGTTGAAAATTGCAATCTTCTAATTACCTAGTTGGTTTTTCTAGTGACTCTCCCTACCATGAAGCTATCAGGGGCCTACCAAGAGCCCTGCAAACTTGAATTTGGTTGAAAGGGGCTCATTCTGAGTAACAGAAGATACCTGTCACTCTAGAGGTGCTAAGACTTTTAAGAGTTCTGTTCTAGGAAGCTGGGACAAAGACTCACTATGTTTTATTATACCAGAAGAATGTCATCAAGACAGATCCCAACTAGACTGGACCAAGATTCATAAGCTTTGATCTTTTTTCCTGTTTTGAGGAATTAAAAAATTTTAAATCATTAATAGTTGAAAAGGTCTGTTAACAAGGAGTCATTACCTTTTTTTTTTTTTTTTAAATAATAGCAAATGTTGTTTCATAAACCAAGATGGTTAAGTACTTCCACTTAATGGAATGTTGTATGACTAAGCTTAAAGCATGAGTATTGGAGAAATGTAAATTTTTACAAAATTACCCATTTTGTAGAAAACAGAATTATATGGATATGGCTTTGTAAAACAGATGGAAAAAAGACTGGGAAAGGGGTTTTTAATTTTTTTTTTTTTAAGGATTTAAAAAAAAAAAACTGTACAAAGCTAGAAATCCAGAATCTCCCCCTTCCTCTTCTCCATACTTTTAAATTCCTTTGAACATAAAAAGAAGAAACTGACTTGTGGATCAAGGGTTCAGGATTTATTGACAGACTTTAAAAATCAAAAAATTACATATGATCACTCAATGCTTTAAATCTTGTTAGGTGGAAGAACAAACATCCTTTCTCAGCAGATGGAAATTATCGTCCTCTAGCCAAGACAAGACAACAGAATATCAGCATGCAACGTCAGGAAAACCTTCGTTGGGTGTCAGAACTCTCTTATGTAGAAGAGAAAGAACAATGGCAAGAACAAATCAATCAATTAAAGAAACAGCTTGATTTCAGTGTCAGTATTTGTCAGACTTTGATGCAAGACCAGCAGGTAGAGTTTACTATGAAAGTAGAAAATATTTTAATATTGTTTTTGAAGCAGTACAAATTTTTTCCAAGTCATCAGTGATTCTTTATGAAAATTTTCCTTCCTATAGACTCTGTCTTGTCTGCTACAGACTCTCCTCACCGGTCCTTATAGTGTTATGCCCAGTAATGTTGCATCTCCTCAAGTACACCTTATAATGCACCAGCTGAACCAGTGCTATACTCAGCTCACTTGGCAACAGAATAATGTGCAAAGGTAATCTGTTTCTTTGAAGTAAAGAGATTGTATAGTTAAAGTACTAAAAAATACTCAAGGATGTTCTGAGAGAGAAGGACATCAGCCAAATTGTATAGCTGATCATTCTGTCACCTGAGAATTATATAAGAAGTGATTTTCCCAGGCTTCCCTTTTAGTGTGGTGAACTTGAATTTTATTTCAAAAATTTATATTTCAACTTTAGATTTATAGATTTATGTTAGAATTACATGGTATGTTTATTATATCTCAGAAAAACTTTAAACTATCATTTCTTAGTTGAACCTACTCTCATAGATGTGCTAAGTTCAGTTCTTGTTCTAAAACTTAATGAATTAAGGACAAGCAAATATTCATTGGAATAAATATCAGAAATAATCTATTCTACATGCTTATATAAGTCATTCCTTACGTATATTTTTTCTGAATGTAAATAGATCGTGATGTAACTGATTTTTATATTACTGACTTCTTAAATTCCTACAGGTTGAAACAAATGCTAAGTGAACTTATGAGACAACAAAATCAGCATCCTGACAAACCTGGTAGCAAGGAAAGAGGCAGCAGTACATCACACCCTCCTTCTCCCAGCTTATTTTGTCCGTTCAGCTTTCCAACACAGCCTGTAAATTTGTTTAATCTACCTGGATTTACTAATTTTTCATCATTTGCACCAGGTAAGTGACTGAAAAAGGGAAAATAAATCAGAGTATTTGAGAATATAATTTCTGTATTGTGTGGCTTTTTATCATTATCCTGGAATGGTAGAAAATGTTTGCAAAGGAGGTTACATACTATTGATTCTTCATAGTGAACACTTAATATAGTTGCTAATGAAGTAATTTTATGAAAGATTGCTTATTAAAGAATTACCCTGTCCAGAGACTGCTGTACACCAGGAACTGTGTATAATAGAGTAAAAATGAGTAAGATAATCCTCTTCTAGAGGAGCTTCATATCTTGTTAGGGAGATAAACTGTGGTGAGTAGTTAGGTTAGGCTTATATTTAAGTTAGACTTTTATTCAGACTTTTTTTGTACTTACTATTATGCCAGACACTATATAAATGATAGGAACTCAAAGATAACATTTACATTTTAAGGACTTTAGATTCTAGTGAAGAAGCTAAAAATGCCCGGGTTCTATAGCAGTGATACAAATAAAGTGAATAGTCTGCCTTCTAGCAAATGATTGTCAACAAATTATTTATTCCAAAAGAGGTAACCTTTACACTAAATAAACAGAATTTATTTTTTAGAAAATAGAATTTATTTACATGGAGACTAGAAGGTAAGGCTTTCTTATCAATGGAGCCACTTAAGAGTAACAAAGCAGTTTGATAGATCACTTAGGGTATTTAGAGGTCATTAAATTTGGCAGGGAAAGAATATTTGATGAACCTGAAGAGCAGCCTAAACCATTTGTGCTGTGCAAGTCAGCTTAGACTTTCTGTTGAAGACTAGGGACACCACTGAAAGATTCTGAGCAGGCAAATAAGCATGAGATTTATAGTTCAGAAATATTATACTGGTAAGAGTGTTAAGTAGAGGTTGGAAGGAAGGGACTAAGTATAGATGGTAACTAGAAGGCTGTTGCAGTAACATCAGGGAACAAATGATAGCTTGACAAAGGTAATGGCAGGAGACATAAAAAGCAGTAGTTGAAAAGACATTTTGGAAGTTAAGTGATCCGTTAGGTGAGTCATGGAGGAGTTATGAAAGGGGTTTTCGAGGAAATGTCAGATGAGGTTTGGTGGGGAAGGGGGCTTTATCAGTATAAATAAGAGACCACCATGTAGTCTTATAACAGGATTATAAAAACAGTGGCATTAAAAGACCTAACAGTCTTTTAGTTCCTGAGTGTTAGTTAATATTGGCAGCAAATTTCTTGAGTAGGCTTTATATAACAAATAATTTTTTAAAAATTGCAATGTAGTTCCTTTTCACTGTAACACACTCATGCCAATTCTGTTCAAAGGCTATTCTTTCACATATTAGTTCAATTTTTTAAAAAGATTTTATTTATGCATACAAGAGCTGGGGTACAGGCCAGAGTCGTGCAGGAGGGTGAGAGGTTCACCAGAGACAGTGGGGAGCATTCTAATTGAGCAAGCAGATTGACTGAAATACACTGCTGACGGGAGCTGCAGGTGAGGCAGGAGAGGTCTGCTGTGCCATGTGGGTCCCCGCCCTGGCTAGGGATTGAACTTGGGCTGCAGTGGCTGCGGAAGCCCCACAATGCGGTGCTCAAACCCTTGTGCCACCAGAGAGGCCCTGTTAGTTCAATTTTATGAAACTTTTCTGATGCCTCCTTTTCTCTCACAAGTTGTTAGTCACTTGCATATTCCTCTGATATGTACTATATTAAGTATTGATATTTAATTATATTTTGCTTTCCCAATTAGAGTGGGAAGAACATAAACTTTAGAGTCATGCAGATCCAAGATCTAATCTGCTTCCCATTTACTAGATTTTGATCTCTAAGCCTATTTTCTCATTGGTAGAAGTAAAATGGTAAAAATCTATTTTTGGTAGTGTCACTTTGAGCATTGAACAAAATAATGTAAAGTGCCTTCATTTTCGTGTGGCACCCAGTAATAATTTGCTAAATGTCAGGTACTAATATTTCTAGCTTTTAGCCCTTAAGGAAATGTGGATCATTATTTGTGTCATCATTACTGAAAACATAGTGGGCTGAACTGTAAACAGGTAACTGAATAAATGTTAGTTTAATTAACAGTTTTTTATTTTGCTGGATTTGAACAGCACATCTATGTAAACTCTTAATTTCATATAAAGACTAACAGTGCTTCTTTACTTTTATGTATTAGGAATGAATTTCAGCCCTTTATTTCCTTCTAATTTTGGAGATTTTCCTCAGAATATTTCTACACCTAATGAACATCAGCAGCCACTAGCCCAGAATCCTTCAGGGAAAACAGAATATATGGCTTTTCCAAAGCCATTTGAAAGCAGTTCTTCTATTGGAGCAGAAAAACAAAGGTATTTGACTAAAACGTAATCTATTGTTTCTTTAAACACCACTTTTGTGATTATATCTGATTTTATGTACTTTGAAGACAGAGGAAGTTTGGTTTGATACAGTGTTGGGTATGTGAAACTTTGACATCTTACCAAATATCTCTCAGATATATACCTGTTGGCTAACCCTGGTTTGTTTAGTTTTTTTAATCAGGTGTCCTATAAAATCCATTCTGAAAGAATATGGCATGATGTATAGTATTTTTCACCTTGTTTGATATGTCTTTAAGATTATGCCAATTCACTGATTTAGGATTAGAAATAAAATTAGTTAGTAGAGGACAGTAGTTGTGAAGTCATGGCTTCTATAGTTGATTCATTGCCCTGTCTAGAATTGGTTCCTAGCTCCATCCACATGTAAAGTTGAGTACTGTTAGATTATAAAAATTTTAGGCAAAGAGATGTTAGTGATTCATATAAAGTCATAGAATTTCTTTTTGTTTCTCACATTTGTTATTTTTAATATACTTTTCCCAAGTATAATTTTTGACTCAAATAGCTTGAAAGACTAGTTGGATTGGCTCAAATTAGACATTCTGTATGCATTTGTATAGACAGTGTGTTAAATGACTATGTTAATCCAAAAATGATGGATAGTCAGCTGGCTGGAAAAAATTATATGTGACTGTGTGTGTTGGGGGTGGGGTGGGGGGGTCTTAATTGTTACCACTATTTCAAAAAGAAAAAAAACTTAGCTGGATGAAAAATTGAAGGTCAGAAGTATATGGTTTTTTTCTTTTCTAGACCTAAACATATAATCACAATAGCTTTTCCTTTTATTTATGTGATTGGGCATGTCTCAGGCTCTTGAGCTAGTGTCAAAATACATAATAATTTAACTTAAATCATGGATCTTTGTTATCATCAGTGCTTAGTGCACAGTTGCCATTCAGAAATGATGGTTCCGTGAATCTATCATAAGCAATAAGCATTTACCAAAGCATATTGTAGGCTCTCCTACTAGAAAAACCCCTATCTATTTCATTATTACATGTATTTTGTGTATAATTAATTAATTGATAGTAAAAAAGAATGGATGTGTAAATCTCTATATCTAAGATTTAGATAATTTGATCTCTTTCAGATTGGACCTTATCTCCTCCCCATATCTCAGCTACTGTTTTCCTGTATTAAATGCCTAGAGATAACAAAAGGTCAGGTGAAACATTGTAGTCATAGTCAGGGTTAGAAAACTTTCCCTGTATATAGCTAGATAGTAAGTAATGCAGGTCACACAGTGTCATAGTGATCTACCTCTGCCATTCACTTCTTTTTGTCATCACCCCCCTTTCACCATTCATTTTTGCACAAGAGCAGATATAAACAACGTTTAAATGAGTGTGAATGGCATTTTTCCAATAAAACTTACTAAGCACTGAAACGTCAATTTCTTAGTTTTCACGTGTCACAAACTTGATTATTTTTCAACTAGTTAAGAATACAAAAATCGGACCTCCCTGGTGGCGCAGTGGGATAAGCAACGCACTATGAAGCAGACCGCAGCTACTACAGCATGGGTTCGATCCCTGCCCCCGGCTGGGGGTGGGGACCCACATGGCACAGCAGACCTCTCTTGCCTCACCTGCTGCTCCCCTCAGCAGTGCATTTCAGTCCATCTGCCTGTTCTGCTCCCCATTCTGTCTCCTCTCACCTCCTGCAACTCTGGCCTGTACCCTAGCTCTTACATGCATAAATAAATCTTTAAAAAAAAAAAAAAAGAATACAAAAATCATTCTTATCTCTCAGGCCATACAAAAATAAGCAGCAGGCTGAAATTGGCCTGTAAATTATAGATTTGCTAACCCTTGTAATGAATTAAATCCTGAAAGTCAGTGCATCCTAAATTATATTTTTAGGAATACTGCTGTCCTTGTCACATTCTTGCTCACTGTGTTCCTATGGCATATTAAAAGTTCTGAGAAATCCTGTCAACCTGTTTAACTTTGTTTTGCCTACTTTTTCCCAAACTGATGACCAGTGAATAACATATTAATGCATTAAACAGTGCCAGTGTTTTAGCAGATAAAATTTGAAAAATGGAACTAAACCAACAGAATGAATTTAGACAATATGCAGAGAAATTATTAGATGCATGGCCCCTTGCTTTTACTAAATTCTGGTTCTTTTGAAAACTACTTTAAGTAACACAAATCTCTATGTTCCCAACCCTCTACTATAGCTCTTTCTCATCTATTCCTTCAAGGTTTTTGCTTTTTCCTTTTATGGCCTATCTTCTTTAATTTTTTTTTTCCTACTCTTTCCCTCATGAATGCTAAATCTTTGGTTTGGAACTTTACCAGTAAAAATGATTTAGTAAGAAGGGTTCAAAACAAAATTTCAAAGTAATTTAATGCACTAGTCTGTGTAATATTTACATACCTAATGCATATTTTTTGTGAAAATGTTTTACACTGTTGATTTTATTTACCTAAGTCTAATAAACTATAAATTAGATGGAGTTTTCAGTAAATGCAGCAGTTTATCACAGTAACTTATAAAACATATTTTCATTGGTAAGGAATCAAACACAGCCTGAAGAGGAGATGGAAAACAGTAGGACACCATGGTTATATGACCAAGAAGGTGAAGTAGAAAAGCCATTTATCAAGACTGGATTTGCAGTGGCTGTAGAGAAACCTACTAACAGTAATCGCAAAAATCAATTAGACATCAGTAGGAGAAGACGGCAGTTTGATGAAGAGTCATTAGAAAGCTTTAGCAGTATGCCTGATCCCGTAGATCCAACAACAGTAACTAAAACATTCAAGACAAGAAAAGCATGTGCGCAGGCGAGCCTGGCATCTAAAGATAAAGCTCCCAAGTCAAAGAGTAAGAAGAGACATTCTACTCAGTTGAAAAGCAGAATTAAAAATATTGGTAAGTATGGAAATCTGTTGAATATTGAGCCATGTAAACTGTTGGTAACCTTAGTATCTTTGTGACTAAGATGGGTAGGTACTTGACCTACTTTAATAGTCTTTTTTTAGTAATTTTACAAATAGAATTATTTTAAAATAATTTCTTTTTTTCTTGCTTACTATATTTCTTGTATGTCCTCTATACATGACTACTATTTGGAAAACTTAGGTATTTTCCAAATCTTGTACATTACTTAAAAATTAATAGTATGCCCAAGTTTTTCCTCTTCCCCTTTATTATTACATCCAATACTTTTGCCCTCTAGACTTTAATTAGATCCTTTATTGATTCATTTAAAGAATTGTGAACCTTTAATAACCAGTTGCAACTTTGAATATCATATAAATGAAGCTACATTTAGAACAAGTTTCTTCTTAGCCCTTTGGGAATAGAATTCTAAAAAGGTAAAAAAATATATATATACACACACATTTTATTGAATCTTGTCATTCAGTACCATTATACTGAAGTTCTTGTTCTAGTGTTACTACATGCCACTTAAAAAAAAAGATTTTCTGATTTTTTGGAAGGATTTACTGAAATCTAGCACTAAGTTAAAAGTAGTTTTATCATCTGCAGTCTCTAATATTAATACTACTAAACGTTCCTTTAAATTTGCAAGGAATACCTTTTGGCTGTTGCTATAAGAGGTTTTTCTGTGTTCAATGAGAATATTTTGTGCTTAAGAATAAAGTATTTTAGGGCCCTGATTGGTGGCACAGTGGGTTAAGCAATGCACTATGAAGCGGACCATAGCCATTGCAGTACAAGTTTGACCCTGCTGTCAGCCTGGGAGGTGACCCACATAGTGTGGCAGACCTCTCCTGTCTCGCCTGCTGCTCCCCTCAGCAGTGTGTTTCAGTAGATCTGCCTGTTCTTCTCCCCACTCTGTCTCTGGTGAATCCTTTCACCTCCTGCAATTCTGGCCTGTACCCCAGTGACTGTATGTATAAATAAATAAATCTTTAAAAAAGAAGAAGAAACTATTTTAGACCTATATTAAGAAAAGTTTGAAAAATCACTGATCACTACTATCTTAGAATTTAACAATACCTTAAAGTATATTATAGGTCATGGGAAATCTTGTAGTAAAAAAAATCTACTGTAAACTTTGGTGGCATTTGGGGTAATAAAACTCTTGAAAAATCTGAAGGAAAAACAAAAAAACCAGGCTATAAAAAAGAATAAATAACTTCATTTTTCATTTCAGTATTTCATGTTATCCTTGGCTCCTGCCTCTTCCCTTTGTGTAGAATCTGATTTGATGGCTAAATAAGTACATTTGAAGGATTACATTTTTCTCATCATATACATTATCTTCCTTGAGATCATTTTCCAATGTTGAAAGAACATAAAAATACTACTACTGCTTTCTCCAAGAAAAATAAGTCACTTCTCTTAGTACCACCAGAGATTAAGTATATAATATGGCTACTTTTGAGAGAACCTTTGGATACGTTCCTGAACTTTTTATTCCATAATATTTTTTATTACACACACAAAAAAACTTTTTTTTTTTTGTCATGAATTTGTGAAGAGAAACTTGTTATCCCAGTAGTCACTCATTTAGCTAATTGGTGTGTGCTAGTGCGATACTTCTTAAACAATTTTTGTACACATAACCTTGGGAACTTGCTTAAGAGCAGATTGTGATTCAATCTAGGGATTGAATACACACAAAAACAGAAGACTCCATAGTTAAGTTAATGCATAGAGTATAACTTAGTAACATAGCAAAATCAAACCAGTCTACTAAATCCTTGCTATTCAAAATGTGAACCCATGGCCAAACAGAATCAGCATCTTCTGGGAACTTGCTAGAAATCCGGACTCTTGGGCCCTACCTTACACCAGCCGAATAGAGTGTACACTATTATTCAGTGTGCATCTTAGCAAGATTCCACATGTTTTAATAGAATACTGTGCAAATTAAAGTCTGAGAAGCACTGAACTAGGCCACTAGCTCTCTATGAAAGTTTGATCTTTTTATGAAAATAGGGATAAGCCACAATTTCTTTGGAAAAAGAATGTCTTAAAGGAAGTGGTAATGGAAGCGGATGAAGACAAGATTGGAAAGCCTTCCAGATTTTAGGAACAATAAGAAAAGTATAGAATTAGGACAAAATAGAAAGATGAGAGGAAATGGGGAACGGTATAGGTTATGACAAATAGACCAGCATAGTCTTAGCTAAGTTGCTATCCTGAGAGAGATACAGAGTATAGGTGGTTACATTGTCCCAGATTGACTAGTATCATTTCTTCAGATGTTTTCTGCATATGTTGACAGTCTTTTAGAAATAACATGCTAAATCTTCACTTAACTTTAGTTCACGTAATGGAAATATATTTTAATCTTTAGGTCTTTATATGTAAAGATACATATTTATGTTAAGTAAAATTTTACAAATGACATGATAAGTTATTTTTTAAATTCTCAAAATTAGATTTTACAAGTTGAGTATGATTGCTTGCCTTCTTGGGTTTTTCAGTTATCAGATGTATGATTTGGTTATCACCACCATAATTTGGCTGCACTCTAACAGGTTCATTTCCTATTTTGAATTAGGGTCAGATAGTTTAGATTTCATTACTCTTTTCTTAGAATTTGGTATAGCACTATCAGTGTACTGGGTTCTAACTGTCCCTGCCTGAATCTTTTCGTATTTTCTCTCCTGCCCCTCCTGTTGCTCACTAGTGAAATTGAGATGAAATGGGTATCAAGCATTGGGCCAACAAGGCCTAAGAGATGTGGCCAGTAAAGGAACATCCTTTTTTAGATTCAAATTCAAATAGGCAAAGCAAAGGATAGCCAAATGTGTGGCTTTCTTTGTTCCCATACAGCACAAGGATAACATTGAAAGGGACCATATGACAATTGCCAGAGTGTTGCTGAAGGGTCACTGCTGTGTACTGCAGCTAAGCCACTTTATAAAATGGATGTGTGTCCTCATTATGTGAGACAGCATAATTTCGTATTTAGTCAGAACCTGGGAGGAGATGCAAAACTCTTAAGGAAAAGGGGAGATAAGTGAGAAATGGACACATAGCAGCCTCCCTGGTTTCAATGCCCTGTGTCCCAAGAGGACCATACAGCCTCTGCCATGACTTAGATTGACATGCAGTTTAGCCTATACCTATGTGATCTGTGTGGATATGTGCAAGGTCTCTTTCTCTGCAGTTCAGACAACAATTGTATGTACTGACATAGCCAGAAGTGTGAGCTCTTCTAGCGATATCTTATAAAAAAAACGGAATGGGAGTGAGGGAGTTATAATAAAATTATGTATTGTGTTGCGATTGTTATACTAGCTGGTCTATCCAGTGTTAAAGTATTAACTTTTGTTGATTCTTATACTCTCCCTGGGGTTTTAAGATTAGTGTCCACGATTTTAAAAAATCATTAGTTATTTATGGAAGTCTAGCCTTTAATGTTTTTAATTTGGAACTTATTAAAACCAGGTTTTTAAAAATTAATTATAGCATGCTTCTCTTCATAGTTTAGCTGTTTTGGAAAGTGATTTCTTTTGAATGTGGGACTTTTAAAAAAAAAATTGGGATTTCTCGAAGAAAACTTTGTGTATGCTAATATATTTTAATTTTGAACAGAATACATTCTGCACATCTGACGTGATTCAGTAACAACAGTCAAAGCTTGTTTCATTTATATACATGTTCTTGTTAGAATAACATGCTTCAAATTATTCAGTTCTACCATTCTTTTTACATATGACTTTGGGCAGTCATATCCTTATTGCTGGGTCAGAAATAACCACAATGACTCTTTGTCTAGTAACTTTTACACAGAATGGATGAGAGTGACTAGACTTTAGTTTTAGAGACAGTGAAGTAACATGAATATGAGATAATGAAGTCTTTAATAATGGCCTTAAATACAGAAAGAGAAGGTTGAATCCAGGTAAGATAGAGTATAAGTTGACAGTATAAGGGGGAAGTTAATTTGTTACTAACAGAACAACTGTTGTAATATGAAGGGTATTGTTGAGCTGAATTCAAGGCATTAGGTTCTGCTGGTCCTTTCAGAGTGTCTAGGCAAAGATCAGAATTCTATGGTTTCTGGAGAAAATTTGGTTGGAGGAAATCCATGTAATCTCTCCTGTTCTTGGCACCTTTCTCCTTGAAAGTCAAGTGGACGTCTTTTTGCCATTTAAGAGTATTGATGTACAGGGTTGTCTCTGAAAAGGTAGGTGGTATCCTCTGTACTCTGAACCTGAGAGCGTGTTCGTCTTTGTAGCTGAGGAGACTAAGTAGAGAGGTTCCTCTTTTTGTATCCGTAAGAGACTGGCAGCTTGGTGTGCAGAACACTGCTTGACCGTAGGAGCGAGGCTGCCAAGCAGCTTGCCACCATGAAAGACACCCAACAGTTACATCCAGCCATAAGGGTATAAGTTGTGACTAGACCAGTGAATATAGCATGCATATAAAAGGGCCTGAAAGCCAGAGAGAAAACATAAACACGGACTACTAGAAAAGGGTGAAATCCAGTAAAAACAAGATTACTGAAAGAAATATACACTTGAATAAAATAATAGCACTTCAGCAGACTATAACAGATTCTCTAGAACTAGGAAAAATTATTTTCACATTTAATGTTTAGACCATTTGAAAAAAGATGAATGATGTAAAGTGCTAAATATGATCTAGGAAATCAAGGGGCGGAATTATGACAGCAAAAAGTAATAATATAATAATCATAAAGAAAATCATTAGAGACTTAAGGACAAACATCAGCTCTGATACTTAAAAGAGGAAAAGAAAAAAGAATTTTGAATAAAGAAAGGCTCAAGACTGCAAATCAAAACAGCAGACTGTTGTCCAGTCAGGAGGCAAGGGGAAGCACATACACACCTTATTGTATGTTCTGATAAGATTCCTGAATTCCAATGAAAAAGTAAAAATCTTCTAAACTTCCAGACTGAAAGAACAATATACACACAATGAAAATTAACCAAACTGATTTCTAAGAATCTTAACAGGAAGTAGAAGTAAAATAATCCATACCTGGACAAAAAAGGAATATAACTCTAGACTACTATACTAGTACTATACTAGATGTCTGTATATATATACTATATATATATACACTAGATGAGACCTGCACTTGTCAAGATTAAAAGAAGATACTTGTTTATCTTATTTGAGGAAATTATAGGAACACCATATGAATTGGAAGAGACCTTTATGTAGAGGGAGGTAAAAAGGAGAGGTTCAGTAAAGCTCAATTTCAGTTACTAATATAAATACAAAATTCTAAGTAAAATGTCAGTGAATTTTATCTGCAAATATATCGAAACATTAGAGTTTACTATAGAAATGTAAACATTGTCAGGTAGTCTTGTCAACATAATTTATGATATCAACAAATGATAAAAGTCAATGTAGCAGTATATCAGATAAAATCTGAAGTAATTCCTAATGAAAATTCTAAGTAAAATTCACACAAAGCAGTTACATAAATACATTGAAGAATATTAACTAATGCCAATCATAAATACCATTGCAAATGAAAATACTCCAGAGATATTTCTGTTGAAATTAAGAATTAAACAGGGATTTCTTCTCCACTATCATCATTTAGTATTGTTTGGAAAGCATTTTGATAAGAGATTACATAATTGCAATAAATATTGGGAAAGGAGGGAAACAAATTTTGTATATATTTTTTTTCTGTAAGAACCCAAGAAATTAAAAAATATTAAAGCTAACAAAAATAAAGTATTTATGAAATAAGTGTGCAGATATTTCTCTAGTATAGTAATATCCAGTAGAAATGGAAGTGGGAAGAAATTCACATCTATTGTGTTTAGAAAAATAAATTTAACAAAGTATATCTATACAAATCTACAGTGTGTTCTTGAAAACATGAGACAAAATAGAACAAATATAAAAACAACCATGTTCTCAGATTAGAATCCATAAATTAGGTGTTCACAAATAATATTTTTAACATAATTTCATTTTGAAAGCTCATGAACTATTTACACAATTGACAAGGAATTGTGGGGAGGGGCCAGTAGGAATCCTGTGGCTTATGTAGAAAGACATATCCAAGAATAGGCAAGAAAAGTGAAGCTAGGCAGGACTTGCCTTTTAAGATGTTTAAACATACTGTAAAACTTTTCTGCCTAAGAGAATGAAAGAGGCATTGGATATTAGAG
Organism: Galemys pyrenaicus; assembly: GCA_019455555.1. NCBI lineage: Eukaryota > Metazoa > Chordata > Mammalia > Eulipotyphla > Talpidae > Galemys > Galemys pyrenaicus. Next base: position 15,616,205 of record JAGFMF010011796.1, read on the forward strand.
TAGATCAATTAAACAGAATGAAAACTCAATATGGAGATTTAATGTAAGGTTGCATTTTAACTCTGGAAAAGTGTAGGTTTAACCAATTTGTGTGGAGTAAAGTTTAATTACTACTCTTCCATATACCAAATTAAATGTAAAAAAACACATTTATTATATGTATACCTATGGGTGGTATTTTTAAACCAATTCATATTACACAAAAGGTACAGTAAAAAGGAAGACATACTTGACTAATGTCCATTACTCTTATATCTGTAATCATTAAGATGGATATAAAAGGAAAATATAGTGTATTAGGCTTTATTACTGTTTCACCCCATATGTTTCCAAACATATGTCCAAGACATATTATTTACTGTTTTATATTCTATTTATATTAGGCCTTCACAGCATTCTAAATTGAGTTACCTAAACTTTTTCACTGTGGAAATCAGTTTCCCTTTCAATTTAAATTAGTTGCAACTGATAACAGTTGTTACTTTTTTCACTCAAGGGTATGAAAGTGCCAGTATGTCTAGCACATGTGAACCTTGCAAAAATAGGAACAGACATTCAGCCCAGACTGAAGAGCCTGTTCAAGCAAAAGTATTCAGCAGAAAGAATCATGAGCAGCTGGAAAAAATAATTAAATATAATAGGTCTACAGAAATATCTTCAGGTATGTTCTTTTTTTGGTTTGCTTTAAAGACTTCATCTTAGGTTTTGAAAAGTTACACTAAAGCAGATTTTAAAATTGGTCTTTCATCTTTCTGTAATGTGCAAGATTTTATAGTAGATATACAGTACACATTCCTTGATCTCAAAAAATGTAAGCTGAAAATACTTGTGTTAGCTTGCTACTAGCTTTTGATACATTTTGATAAAATTCTTTGACAACAAAGTATAGTTGAGGGGCCTCCCTGGTGGCTCAGGGGTTAAAATATCAGTACTGTCAAACACTGCCAGCCACTGCAACATGAGTTCAATCCTCAGCCAGGGAGCTGACCCACAGGGCCCAGCATGTCTCCTGTCTCGCCTGCTGCTCCCCTAGCAGTGAGATCTACCTATTCTGCTCCCTTCTTTCTCTATGGTGAATCCTCTCAAACCCTGCACCTCTGGCCTACACCCCAGTTCTTGTGTGCATAAATAATATATATCTTTTTTAAAAAGTATAGTTGACAGTTCAAAATTCCTAGTTTGAAAATCTTACTGAATAACAATTAGGTATAAAGTCATAATCCCCTACCTAAAACCTTGGCTTCACTGTGCCTACAAGAGAAAGTTTAAATGTGTTAATGTAACACATACGACCAGCGGATACTTGGTTTGTTCCTGTTTCTTGAAACTCATTTCCCCCTACTTTGTGCCTTGAACTTGACTTTCAGTGACTCTGACATTTCCCCATTGCTATTATGCTACTTCTTGTCTCAGCAGTTACTTGTTCTGCCTCATGCTTTCTGCTCTTAGTTGCCCTTTCTCTGCTGAATTCCTACATAAAGTCTTGATTCTGGCACTCTAAAATTACGTCCAAATCCAAACAATGGCATGTTTAACTTTTTTCCTTTTTGTTTCTAGTGTAGCCTGTGTCAACCACTTTGTTGACTTTATCAGATTAGGGTTTACCTGTTTTGTCTATATTGTATTTTTGAGTCCCTTGGCAGCATCTAAATACCTTTCATTTTTGTATCTTAAATATTAGCATAATAATTGACATTGCAAATACTTAATGTTTATTGAATGAATGGAGTCATGTTTATTTGCTACCATTTTAGTTTAAATAAATACTAGTACTTCGCTGATTTATAAAGAATAAGTAAATCTCAAAGGAATACAAGAGACAGTACATCTAGGCTCAGTTCTCAGTTACAAGTAAGCTATCAGTGAACATAATAGCAGCCACCACTTGTATTACATTTTACATGTTTACAAATAACTCTTTATTCGAGCCTACTAATTCACAAGTGGTTTTATTTCCATTTTGCAGATGAAACATCAGAGGGGTACTTATCTTTTTCCCCAGCACTCAAACAGCTAAAATACAAAATGGCGCAATTTTCCAAAACTCAAGCCCTTGAGCCAGTAATTACACTTGTAGACATATAACTTATGGGAATAAAAAGGAGGGAATCAGAAATCAGTGTTACCTGAATGATGTAACTCCAACTATATTTAAATAAAAAACTGAAAACTGGAAGGAAATATATCATGTATTTAGTGGTTTTACCTTTAAACACTTTATAATGAGTATTGATTATAATAAAAAGAATCATGTTTGTATTTTGAAACAACTTCCTCAAGGTTTTATTGCTAGGAAATGGTAGAGCTGAAGTTTCAGTCCTGATCTTTATTACATTTAGAATCTTTTTGGCAAAAATAACTGTCTTGACTGACATTTTATCAAAGTTTTATAATAATGATCTCCTTCCACTATCTTTAACAAATGTGATATCGTTAATGAGTGAAAAATTGAAAAACTTAGTAAATTTGGATCAGTTACCTAAATAATGAGTGGGTCATATTAGACCTTAATGTCACTTTAAAAAAAAATCACATTTTTTTTCTTGGCTTTTTTTTTTTTTTTTGGTGAGTTAAAAAATGTTTGAACAGTGTAAGTATACATTTGTGTGTTTAATCATATTACTTTCAAAAAACTTAGTTTAGCTGTTACCCTAAAATTTATTATATTATGTAATAGTTCCCTTATATTATTGGAGTATAACATGTAACTACTAATATTGAATTATACAGTCCTCTTCTCCCTTGGGAGATGTGGGAGGTTCCCCTATATGTGTATGCTTCTAGGAGTAAGCAGAAAGTAGTTCATTGTGATAATCATCATCAGTCACATTAATGTAAATTTATAACAAGTCTTTCAAGATTTTCCCTGATACACCTGAATAGAGCATAAGCCATACATTGTGATGGTAATTTTTAGTTCAGGCAAACAATTTTAAAGAACTTTGTTTATTTCTTATATTCATTCACTTACATTTTAGACCCTGTCTTTACTATTCATCCACATTTTATGTTCATCCTTATGTCTGCCCTTTCCTACAGCACATGCTAGGCGAATACTACAGCAGTCTAACAGAAATGCATGCAATGAAGCGCCAGGTAACAATCTGCTTAGTTTTGGTGCCCTTTTTTTGTTAGAATTTTTCCATTGGTCTTAAAAATCCTTAGAATTACTTTGCTTTATTTTTTTTAGTTTAGTGTACATATGCATATATATGTGCTGTTTGGTTACCATAAAGGGTAAAGCGTTCATAGTCAAATTTCTGAACTCTTTCATTTGTAATTGGTTGATAAAATTGGCTGTTTTGGAGTTTTATTTTCTGTTAGTCTATGTAATCAACACATGCAAATGGGTAAGAGAAAGCCTTTTATTTAGTGTTTTATTTTTTGATTTTATATTTCTTAAATGCTTTAAAGCATTACTACTTTTTAGGAACAGTTATTTTTAGTCCTAGCTCTGATTTGCAGTTTTATTACATGACTTGTGCTGCAATTGCTTATTTTTTGTTACCAGTCAACAACTATCAGAAGATAACCCATTTAAAGACCATTGTAAAGAAAGAGCATGGAAAACTACAATTTGTTAGAGAATTCAAAATTCTGTTTTTTTTACACTCTGTATTTTCATTAAATATGACTGTGTGATTTAGAATTATAAATATCCTTAAATGCCTCCTGCAGCTGTATGTGAGTGAACAATGAAAATCTGTGTGAATGTTTAGGAGACTTTAAAAGGAAAAATAATGACTTAGCACTGACGAAACTGAATGGTCAATCAGTGGCCTTCCTAAAGAAAATAGGATAAAAACAGGATAGAATCAGAGAAAGCTTGACTGAGACTGAGGATTTTTCTAGCCTAATCTAGGAGCAAGTGGCAAAATTTCTGCTACTATTTTTTGCAGGAAGATGGAATGAAGCATGTGTTTGGCATTATTCATAATTTGGTAATAATTTAATCCTTAATGATACATAATTTAGAGTGATAATTTTATTACGTGCAGAAGTATTAGCAATGTTATTAAATATATTTTTATCTTTGAAATAAACATTTTCTAAATTAAGTAACTGTTCAAACTACAATATTATATATAAATTGAAAGTTTCATATTAAATCATATCTGGAATTTTCCTGTAAGTAGCGATGTGGTTCCTGCTTATTAGTTATATAGTAGTATATTGCATTTGAACAATTTAAAACTACTGAAAGAACTTTAACATAGCATTTAATTTTATGCAGAAATGTCTGAGGCAAGACAGGGATGTTGTATATCTTTATCTTTATTATGAAAATTGAAACCTGAAGATGTTAACTATATAGCTTAGCAGATTAGTGGAACGTTTTCTCATTAGACTACATTTGCTTTGCATTTTCTTATGCCTCTTTTGCACATAGTGAATTTTTATTTTTGCATCTTTATTTGAAAGCACAGTATATTAAAATACTCAACAGTTTACCTTTCTTTTCTTAGAAATTTATCACCGATTTTTGTGGAACTTGAATATTTAGCTACATGTGGTTCTACTCTAGAAAGTTTAACAGAATTTCATGGCTCTGAGCCACTTTTAAAAAAGAAGAAAAAGGTTTTTTTAATAAAAAAAATCAGTATGGGAATAGTTTCTAACTTATACTCTTAGAAATAAAGGTATGACTCTACCTTAAGGGTGATAATAGTGTGTTAGCAACAAATGCAAGTAGCAGAACTATTGCTAAATGATAGAATGATGCATAGATTCTATACAACTGGAAAGTTTTTTGGATCACTGCTCCAATGTATACTATGTTGATAAAACAATAGTCAAATTGACTAATAGTATTTTAGTTACAAATTCAGTTTTTTATCACAGCATGATAGCTGAGAAAGGATTACTAAACCTGACTTGATGGACCTTAAAATACTAGTCTCACTGACAGCATTGAGTTTGTTCTCACCATTAACAGATTTCCTTTTCTATATACAGTTAGCTTATTTCATTCAACTGCTGAGAAATTTTACCTATGAAAGGTGTAAAATTTTGCACAAATTTTTCATTGTGAAAGAAGTATGATCTAAATAATGTTAGGTAATGTTATTTGCACATATACATATTTCTCCAGTATACAGTATATATCTTTATATATAGATATATTGATATATTTATAAGATTTTATTTTTATAATGGTAATCTTAAGATTCTTTTTCTATTTTAAATTACAAATTAAATGTTCTGATTTCTAAGTAATTTAAAACTAAGAGTAATGATACAAGGTAATAGAAATTATCAAGAAGGTATTTCATTAATATTAACTTTCTGCTTTTTTGTATTTTCCAGAAACTGGGAGTGATTTTTCCATGTTTGAAGCTCTACGGGATACTATTTATTCTGAAGTTGCTACGCTAATTTCTCAAAATGAATCTCGTCCACATTTTCTTATTGAACTCTTCCATGAGCTTCAGCTACTTAATACAGACTACTTAAGACAGAGGGCTTTATATGCATTGCAGGTATCTGGTACTTTAACATTTTTTCCTACCCTATCTTTTATCTCGTTTCTTTGTGATTCTATCTAGTTACTTTCTTAGATTGATGTCCTGATTCTGTATGTATTTTGACCTGTTTTCTGTGTACTATCTTATTTAAAACTTCTCAGAGATTAAGTAGCTTCTAGATGAAGTCTTTGTGAGCAGTTTTTTACTCTGATGTTATTTTCTTCCTCAAAGTTAAGCTATGAGGCTGAAGAATAAATATTTTCTGCTTTTTAAACTTGTGACTAAATGTACATGTTTTATATCAATAAATCTTTTACTTCCTTATTTAGGACATAGTATCCAGACATATTTCTGAAAACCATGAAAAAGAAGGGGATAATGTAAAGTCGGTAAATTCTGGTACATGGATAGCATCAAACTCAGAACTTACTCCCAGTGAAAGCCTTGCTACTACTGATGATGTAAGCTAATAATGATTTTTGAAATGTAGATATAATTTCAAAATGCAGTAAATAAAAATTAGAGGTTATTGTAAGTTGTTGCTAGTCTGTCTGATATATTTGTGTTTTAGCTTTTTTAAAAACTGGAGATTAATTTTTTTAGGGTGAGTTATGAAAATCAATCAAAATATGGCAGCAGATACCAAAAATTATGTATCAATGAAGCATTATAAAGTCTAAAATAACCATATTTATATCTCCATTGACAACATAGAAACCGACATTTAAGTAAAATTTGTTATGTCTGTTAAAGACATTTAGTATACCAGACAGGCAGTAAGTTCATACTAAGAAACCTTAAATAAGAAAAGACAAGATAGGGCCTCCCTGGTGGCGCAGCGGGTTAAGCAACGCACTATGAAGCAAACCGCAGTCACTGCAGCATGGGTTCCATCCCTGCCGCAGGCCAGAGGAGGGGACCCACATGGCTGGCAGACCTCTCCTGCCTCGCTCGCTGCTGCTCTCGGCAGTGTGTTTCAGTCGATCTGCCTGTTCTGATCCCCGCTCTGTCTGGTGAATCCTCTCACCTCCCGTGACTCTGGCCTGTACCCCAGCTCTTGTATGTATAAATAAATAAATCTTTAAAAAAAAAAAGAAAAGACAAGATAAATCAAGTTTTTGGGTTAAAAAGGAAGTCCAGTAAAGAAAAGTTAATGTATGTATTCAAATTGATGAAGAATTTTAAATAAAGTAAAAATGTAAATGGGAAAGGTAATATGCCAGGAATTTGAAAATCACATGTTTAAAGGTTAAGACCCCTGATTCTATTGTAAAAGAATACTATGTGGTCCTGGGATAGCAAATACTTTTTTTTTTTTTTAAAGATTTATTTATGCATCCAGGAACTGGCCAGAGTTGGGGGAGGGAGGGTTGAGAGTATTCACCATAGACAGTGGGGAGCAGAACAGGCAGACTGACTGAAATACACTACTCAAGGGAGCAGTGGGTGAGACCGGGGAGGTCTGTTGTGCCATATGGGTCAGCTCCCTGGCAGTGGCTGCAGATAGCTTCATAGTGCTGAGATATCCCCTTGCGCCACCTGGGAGGCACAGCAAATACATTATTTTTTATGCTAACTCTTGCACCTGGCTATCCATGGAGAAAAGTGCCATAACTGATTAGCAAATAATTACTATGTTTCTATTCACTGTTGATATGTTAATTTTATAAGTTTCTCCCTGAAAAGATAGTATTTTCTCACATGATTGTCTCACCTGATAACTGTTGAGGACTTTTTCCTGAAGTTTTGTTCTACTTTTATTCATGTTTAAAATAATTCCCAAGTCATCTTTTTGCTTAAAACCTTTCTTTACCAGGCTCAAATTCCTATAGTATTCTGAGCATAAAAACAGCATGATTTTAATTGACTTTACAGTATCAAATTAAGTAATTCGTACTTTGGATTAGTTATTGTAAGTAAAACATACATATTCCTTTTTATGGGAAATACGATGTGGTCTAGCTGTATACAAAAAATATAGAAGATTAGGCTACATTAAAGTTTATTAGGCATTGAAATAATGAGACTGAAAAGTAGCTGTTCTCAAAAATCTTTTTTTAGTAATGTTTTATCCTTAACTTACAATGCCTTCCTTTTTATCTGAATTTCAGAGGTGCATTACTTCTAATTATGTTGAAAGATTTTTTTATTGATTTATATCATCAATACAACATTTTGCAGATTAAGCTACAATTTAGTATTAAGTTAAACTGACATGTTTTAGTATTAATAAAATTTCTGTACTGCTTAATGAGTAGGTATCTTAGCTCAGATTGATTCAACAAAATATTGTAGAGTAAGTGGCTTAAACAACATTTATTTCTCATAGTTCTGGAGACTCAGAAGTCCAATACATGGTGCTAACAGATTCAGTTTTTTGTGAGGGATCTTTCCATGACTCAGATATTTCCACCCTCTCCCATATCCTCACTTAGCAATGAGAAGCTCTGGTGTCTTTTCCTCTTCTTATAAAGGCAGTAGTTTTTTCAGAGGGACTCTACCTCATCACTTCATCTCCATCTGATTACCTCCCAAAGGCTCTACCTCCTAATATAACATTGGGGTTAACATAAATTTTAGGGAAACACAAATATTCAATACATAATGGTAGGGATTTGGCAAGAATAATTGTTCTTAGTTTTGCTATTCAGTATTGAAATTGAGTCTTTAATATTTCATCTAAAACTTAAAATCAACGTGAATGTCAACATCTTCCCTTTAAATGCCATTTAATCAGCAGTTGCAGCAGTTCAGCATCTAGTCTTCCCACTTATGGGTCTAGAGCAGTGCTATCCAGTAGGACTTTTTACAGTGATGGAAATGTATCTGCACTGTGTAATAGAGTTGTCATTACTACTTGAAAATGTTACTAGTGTGATTGAGGAACTAAATTTTGAATTTTATTTAAGTAGCCACGTAGGTACTGTATTTAACAGGTAAAGAGTTTCATTCTCCATGTTTTTGTGCCAAGATCCTTTGAGCTCTATTTATGGAGTTTTTGCATATTGTTGCAGTGTGTAAAAAAGTTGTCATGCTTAGAAAGAAGTCAAAGTAGGCATCTGGGAGTTATAAGTTAAGGGAGATGAGAAATTCAAATTTAAAATGAAGAAAAAACACTGCCTTATCTTCTCTGGGTTCTATTAAATTGCAAAAGCACATGTAATTTTAAGTCTTGAAGCAGCAACAAAATGGTTCCATTCCCTACAACATGTTCCCTGATGCCTGAATTTCCCATTAAACATGATTTAAGAGAAAATGTTTAAAAGTCAATAGTCAAGGAAAAAGAACATAATTATGAAATGAGTATCCATCAGAATATGAGACTTTCACTAATCATGCTGGATATCACAATAAACCGGAAATTAAAGTCTTGAAATGCTAAAACTGTAGAACTTCTGAAAACAGAAGAAACTCTTTATGACTTTAACAGACAAAAATTTCTTAGGACACAAAGTTCTAACTATAAAATTTTTAAATGAGAAATTGATTGGAAATAAAGTCCTGCTTTTCAAAGATACCATTAGAAAAAATAATCATAGTACATACACCTAACAAGTGAATATATGTAACTGACAGATCCAGACTATATAAGGAACTTTTACAACTCAATTTCAAGAAAAGCAATTCAGTAAAAAATGACCAAGAGGTTTGAACAGAGGCTTCACCTAAAGAAGATACACGAATGGCCAGTGTGCAAATCAGACCACACAGTACCATCTCAAACCCACTAGAACAGCTAAAATTAAGAAGATTGACAATAAGGAATGTTGGTATAAAATGGGGCAAATGGAATTCTCAACTGCATATGAAATTGTACAAACATTGTACAATTGTAAACCATTTGTAAAATCTTGGAAAGCAGTTTTCTAGTTTCTTACAAAGTCAAACAATAAACTTGGCATGTTATTCAGAAATTTTTCTTTTAGGTATTCATCCAGAAAAATGAAAACATGTCCACACAAATCTTGTATGCTAATTGTCGTAGTGTCTTTAGTCATGATAACCTTAAACTGGAACATCATAGATAAATGGATAAAGTGCAGTTCAATCTAAACAGGGGAATACTGTTAAGTCATTAAAAAATAGTGAACATCTGAAACACAAAATGGATTAATTTCAGAAACATACTGAACAAAAGAAGTCAGATGCTGGATAGTTCTGTTTACATGAAGTTCTAGATCCAGAAAAACTATAATCTGCTGATGGAAGTTATGCAATCGGGGTGTAATAAAGAATGACTGCAGAGGTTTGCAAAGAACTTTTTGGGCTTATGGAAATGGTTTTTAGAGAAGGCAGTTACATGGATGTATATATTTTTCAAAACACATCAAACTGTACACTTAATGAGTACATTTTATGTAAACTGTGTTTCAATAAAGTTGATTTTCTTTTTAAGTATGAATGATGCTGTCATGTTTTTATTTCTGGATAGGATTTGGAAATAGAATTTCCCTGAGAGTACAGAAATAAGTAAATATACTAACTTTTCAAAAATTTAATCAGCTGGTTGTTTACATAATAACAGGTTACTTAGTATTGAAATGGTCTATGTAATTCTGGTTAATAACTGGTTATTATCATAATCTTGTTGGAATTAGAATATTCATATAACTTAAAAATAGTACATCTTAGTGTATAGTTTTATGGAAAAACTTAGTTTCTATGTTAAATTTTTAATATTAAAGTTTTTAAAAGACATTAGTGATTTTTGTTTGTTTTTAAACTATAACTTAGGAAACTTTTGAGAAGAACTTTGAAAGAGAAACACATAAAATAAGTGAACAAAATGATGCTGATAATGCTAGTGTCTTGTCTGTATCTTCAAATTTTGAGCCTTTTGCAACAGATGATCTAGGTAAGAAGAATTTTTAATAATTTTAGAACACAACTTTAATATAGTCTTTGAATTGCATTGATAAGGAAACAAAACTCTGAAAAGGCAAAATGTTATGATCTTTCCTATCAATATAAATTCAAGAATCTCTTTCCTGATTGTTAAAACTCCTTGACATTGGGGAAATCATCTATCCTTTCTGATTGCATATACTAAGGACATGAGGGATCTAGTCCACCTTGCTGTGTTGTGAAAAATATGTAGAACTTTTTTTTAGCATAGGAGTTCAAAAAATGTTAATTTCCTTTCCCTTATGTAAAAGTCATCCTTTAAGGTCTTCCATTCCAAGTCACATTTTCATTGATAATGTTAATTTGATAATTTGAGGTAAGAACTGAAATTTCTTAGCATAAATATTCCTTAGTTGTTAACCCAGATAAGAGTATAGCAGGGCATACTGGATTTGTTTTCATTGGTTTAAAACATAGTTTGCATATCTCCAAGGGAGAAAAAAACTAACTTGAGCCCTAAACTTGGAATGCAAATTAGGGAAAAGAAAAATCAAGTACCTGATTCATTCTCCAGACTAGTCAACCAGGAGATACTCAAGTATTTAATCATTCAGGACTTTGGGGTACTTAGTTGATAAAATAATCTAAAACCAGATTGTTCAAATGATAAGGACAAAATTTAGATAACTTCGAAAGCATTTTTCACTACAAAGAATAGGGCCAAACCTCCTCCTGTCACCATACCAAAGCAGTAAATCTCGCCTTTCCCTATTCTGATCATCAAGGACTCTAGCTCCCCTTGAGTAAATACCAAGTCTATACTGAGTCATCCCATTTCAGAAAAATCTAGCTCTTTGCCCATCCTTTTCCTTAGATTGTCCCCACTTTGTGAGTTACCAAATGACTTTGAGTCCCACCTGTTTTATTGTTTGTTTCTTAGACTCTTACAATTTGCTTTTTCTGATATGGACAAAGGAGAATTGGGATAGCTTATCCTTTGACCTTTTCTTGACTTGTGTTAGATTGATATTTTCATCAGTTTACTGTTTAAGTGATGCAACATGATGTAGTGAAATAAATATGAACTTGGGGTCTGAGTTCAAATCTCTACTCCTGCATTTAACTGGCTGTGAAACTGTGGACAAATTACTTTAAATTCACTGAAAATGAAGGTACTATCCACTTTATAGGGTTGTTTAAGGATTAAATAAATGTGGTAATACATGTCAAGTACCCAACTTGTACATTGGTATCTGGAACTTGTTAAAGTTAGTTTTCCCTCCCCGTCTTTAAACATTTTTTAATGTAATTTGAAAACAACATGAAAAACTTTGCTTTTAGATCTAGATACATATTTTTCCATATGCAGGTAACACAGTGATTCACCTAGATCAAGCATTAGCTAGAATGAGAGAATACGAGCGTATGAAGACTGAAGCTGAAAGCACAAATGTAAGATGCACCTGCAGGGTTATTGAGGATGAAGATGGTGCTGCTGCTGCAACGACAGTTAATAACTTAGAAGGTGTGTTTTCAACTGATTAAAAGTAAAAATCACAGTGCCTTAAGACTAAAAATCCCATATGATTTATAATGGTGGGTTTTTTTCCTGCCACTTGAAGTATTAGGGGTGCTAAAACTACATAAATCTTACTTTGTTTTATTGGAAAAATCATTAGAGATTTGTATAAATGCATATGTGTTACTGACTTAATTTGCTAATAGATCATTTTTTTATAAGTAGAAACTCCTGTTGAAAATCACAGCTCACAACAACCTGTAAATGAAGTTTCTACTATCCCATGTCCTAGAATTGATACTCAGCAGCTAGACCGACAAATTAAAGCAATAATGAAAGAAGTGATTCCTTTTCTGAAGGTAAGCATTAATTTTAAAAAATAACCTCTGTTTTGTTTTTCAGTGTATACAAAAGACTACCTTGTCATTAATTCAGAGAATTCAGATAAGTAGAAAAAACAAAATCACCCATAATTTTGTCACTAAGAATAACATGACATTTTATAAATCTTCCACAATACTTTGTACTTATATCTAGCCTGACATGTTTTTTACTATACCATAAACATCTTCCTAGATCACTGTTTTTCTGTTGTATATTTTTTAATGTTGTATAACACTCATTGTTCATTTAAATTACAGAATGTCTACTTTATGCTAAGTTTTGTATACCTAGCAGTGAACGAACAAGTGTAAGACCTATCCTTTTGTGGAATTTACATTCTAGGAGGAGATTACAAATTTTCTTTTAAAGTAAATATTAGACATGGAAGCTAATAGGTGCCATGTAGAGAATTAAAATATGGTGATATGATGGTGTCTGTTTTAGACTAGATACTCAGGGAAGACTTGTGGAGTGGGAACATTTAAGCAGTGATACAAATAAAGAGGCACCTAAAACCAAGATCATTTCTAATAGTGAGAAGGCCTTAAAGTTAGAACTAGCTTCACATGTTGAACTGGATAAAGGCCCATGTGGTTGTAGAAATTTTCTGTGAGATGAACTTGGAAAGAAAGACAGGGGCCACTTACATAGACTATTACAGGCCATGATTAGAAATTTGGACTTTGTTTGAATTTTAGAGGGAAACTCCTCAAGGTTTTAATTAATTAAGAGAGAAAGTCTAGTTTGTTTAGAAAATGATTACAGGGGTCAGGAATTCAGTAAAATCAGCTAAGAAATGGTAGTAGCTTTGACAAGGGTGGTAGTAATAGAGATGGGAAAAGTAGACCACTGTGATACATTTTAGAAGTCAACATGTTACAGATGTCATCTAAAGCCACAGTACTAGTTAAGAAAGGGATCAAGACTAGGTGACCCATCATCTTCAGAAGCTATGCAAGAGCCAAAGTACTGTCATTAGTTGCCTATATTAATTGCTGTTGTATTTAATATTCATAGAATAGATTTATTACCCCAGAATAATCTTTATTATTACCCAGTACCTATTATTAAACATTAATGTTTATTTTGGTTTCCTCTTCACTTTTTTGAGAGTAACTAAATGATTTAGCTAAATTTAAGTTTCATATTTTCATTCCCATGATGTAATTCTTAGAAATAGACTCCTAGCTCAAAAGGTATGAGATTTTTTTTAAGGTTTATTATATTTTAATGCCTTTATTATATTTTAATACATTATACTAAGTTGTCACTCAAAGAGTAGCAATTTATATGAGAAGCATACAAAACTGGCAAGTGGTACTGTTTTTGTTTAATAACAGTAAATAGGCAGAGAAAGAAGTGTGCAAGAAGTAAAACATGAAGCTAGAACCTTTTTCTGGGATGACACTCTTACATTTTACTATAAAATAGAAATTTTTAAAATGAGTTATGAAAATCCAGACAAAAAGCTACATAATGTTTTGATTGGTTTTATTTCTTACAACCCACTTGTACTTTTGATCTCTCTATTGAAGTAACTGCTTTGTTTGAAATATTTTGAGAGAAGACAGATCTTTGAAAAGTAATTTAGAAACTTTTTTCTCTTAAGAGACTACAGGATATCTGATTATTGCCAAGAAGAGGGACTCATTTACCCATGACCAAATTATTCCATGTAAAAACTGAAAAACTTAGATTTTTCCTTGGCAACTCTACTAACTGCTTAAATGGTCTTACTGTTTACTTCCTTTTCTGATCTTTGAACTTTCTTTCTAGTTAGTAGTACTTTTTTTTTTTAAGATTTATTTGCTTATGCATGTAAGACCTGGGGTGTAGGCCAGATGTGTAGGGGGAGGCGTGGTTGGGGGTGGTAAAAGGACTTACCAAAGACAGTGGGAAGCAGAATATGTGTACTGACTGAAATACACTGCTGAGGGGGAGCAGTGGACAAGACAGGAAAGGTCTGCTGTATCATGTGGGTTAGCTCCCTGGCTGGGAGTTGAACTCCTGCTGCTATGGCTGCCCATAGCTTCATAGGGCTGAGACTTGACCCCTTGTGCCCCAAAGAGGCACAGTACTAGAGTTGCTAGTACTGCTGCTATTTCTGCCTAGAATGTTCTTCCCTCAAATACCTGCATAACTTTTTCCCTTGAACCCAAGTCTTTGGTCAAATTAAATTTGATCTCTCTGCAGATCTCTCCGTCCTTCTTATTTGTTATTCTTTATTTTATAGTACTTGTTACTTTCGAACCTGTCTAATATGTTATTTATCTTTAATCTCCTGCTAAAATGTAAATACCTCTTCATGAAGCAAGAGGTATTAATCTGTTTTGCTGTCTTAGAACCAGTGCCAAGAATAGTACCTGCATATAGTAGACAGTGGACAAAAAACTACATAGGTGGATCTTGCAAACATCAGTGTATGCATTGCTGGGCCACCCTGGTGGCACAAGGGGTTAAGTCTCAGCACTGTGATGCTTCCACAGCCTCTGTGACATGAGTTTGATCCCCGGCCAAGGTGGTGGCCCACATGGTGCAACAGACCTCTCCTGTCTTGCCTACTGAAACCCTTAGCAGTGTGTTTCAGTAGATCCACATAATTCTGCTCACCACTCTGTTTCTGGTGAATCCTCTCGCCAACCCCTTCATCTCTGGCCTGCACCCCAGCTCTTGTATACAAAAATAAATAAATCTTTTTAAAAAACATGTATGCATTACAAAAACATATTGGATAATTTTTTGATAAATTCATTTTTATAAATTTCACTTAGGTTAAGAAACCTGAAGGATAACATAGAGGAAATTGGGTAGAAGGTGAGTATGGTTTTAGGAGTTATTGAAATTACTGGAAGTGCAAATAGGAAGACAGGCAATTATGGCATGACTAGGTACAGAAAAGAAGTGATGAAAAGTATTGAATCAGCCAGTTTCTTTTACTGGCCTTTATATTCTATGGTGGGTGAGGATTTTAAAACCTTTTAGCATGTGTAGAGTGGGAATTGTCTATCCTTATTAAGACAAATATTTCCAAAGGTGTATATTAAAATTATGACACATCTGTTCAAGAAAAATGATCTCATGTAGATCAATAGTTTTAAACAATAGGTAAGTTTATATACTAATCAACTAGGATTTTTCTTTTTCTTAGGAACACATGGATGAAGTATGCTCTTCTCAACTTCTAACTTCAGTAAGAAGGATGGTTTTGACCCTTACCCAACAGAATGATGAGAGCAAAGAGTTTGTAAAGTTCTTTCATAAACAACTTGGGAGTATATTACAGGTATGTGTTTGTACTGGTGTGACTTACCAATATGTCCCATTAGGTTAGAACTTCTTTTTTTGCTGTTTTCTTCATATACACAATTCATTTAAATAGATACAGCTATTCTAGTATCCATTTGGGATGGCTTTTTAACACTACGAAGTTGTCCCTTAGTTTAAATACATACATTTAAACCTATGTCTTTTTTTTAACAAGATGACTAAAGCCTATCCCAACTCGAACAAAATTTTGTTTAGAACTTTTCTCTTTCACAATAAGAACAATTCAAGCTTAAAATGTTTTTAAAATATTCTGCAGTGTTTTTCTAAATATTTTTTTTACCAATCTGGAAAATTTTTAAGAACCAGTGACAGGGGCCTCCCTGGTGGAGGGGATCCACATGGCACAGCAGACCTCTCCTGCCTTGACTGCTGCTCCCCTCAGCAGTGTATTTCATTCGATCTGCCTATTCTGTTCTCTGCTTGTCTCTGGTGGATCCTCAGTTCTTGTATGCATAAATAGATCTTTAAAAAAAAAAAAAAAAGCCAGAGACAACTGTTGATCCTAGGGGCTTTATAGACTAGTAGGAACCTTAAATTATTATGGTAGTGGTTGTTCAGTGAGGATCATTTTGTCTCCCAGAAGAAATTTAGTAATATCTGTGGACATTTTGTTTCTCACAACAGTCTCTAAGGACCTGGCTTTTGGAATGTTAGAAATGGATACCTTACTCCATGAAATAAACATCTTTATAGTTAAATTTACCCATATGTTTTCTCATTGAGATGTTCAGTGATTTGCAGTGTGTTAAACTAAAAAATACTATTTTTATTACATTTTCCTATAAAACTTACTGCTTTCTGTTCTTATGTTTAAATTGATTTTTAAAAGTGTTAATTTTTTTGAACTGTAGGCTTCATGCAGATTTCTTTGACTGATTTTCCATTTAATTTTTATTAATACTAAAGTATAAATTTAGCAATAATTTCTAAGTTGTCCTGGTTATAGCTGACCTAATTATACTAATAATTTAATATAAATTATTAATATCAGTGTTTATATATAAAATAGAAATGTATAACTTTATATTTATAAATATATAAAATATAAATTATATTAATATAAATTTTATAAGAATTTAATATAAATTATAGGAATATAAAGCATCTAATGTCATACAGAGCTTTAAACTGTTAAGTTTAAATTTTAGGTAAGTGAATTTTTATAAATTTTTAAGTTGTTATATTCTTACAGAAAGAACTCCATTTTAGAATAAGGCTGAAATAGTTTTTAATCTAAATATTTCTCAAGATCTATTTAGTCTTCCTCATTTAGTCTTTTGCCTGTTATCACAATTTGGGCAGATTCCAAAGTAATAACTTGGAAATAAGATTTTTTTTCCTATGGACAGTAAAAGTTTGACTTTTTCTTTTACTCCCATTCCTGATTTTTTTTCCACAGGGGAACTTACATGAATAAAAGTTCACATTAAAATCTTCATATCAAGTTCATAGTTTGAAAATTTTTCATTAGTTAGAACTTAAAAATTATATCTTCCAATTTTCTTTTTCACAAGGCACTCAGTATTTATACTTCCTTATATGATTATGCTAGATAAGGTAACTTCAGGGGGCACAGAAAGCTCTGAATATCATAAGAGTTTGTATATTTTCTAAATATATAGTTTTTAGAAAGAAAAATTAGTTTAAAAATTAATAAAATACAGCAGACTTTTTCATTTGATGATGGCTTATTTTATATTGGTTAGAACTAAAGTGTACTTTTATTTTTTTTTTAAAGATTTATTTATTTATGCATACAAGCACTGGGGTACAGGCCAGAGGTGCGGGGAGGTGAGAGAATCCATCAGACAGAGCAGGGGCCAGAACAGGCAGATGGACTGAAACACATTGCTGAGGGGAGCAGCAAGCCAGGCAGGAGAGGTATCGAACGGCAGCAGGGATCGAACTCGTGCTGCAGTGTCCACGGTTTACTTCATAATGCATTGTTTAACCCACTGCACCACTAGGGAGGGCCTTAAAGTGTACTTTTAAACTGATTCTGAAGAAAAAGTTTAAATTAGAATAATTTACAGGCTTGGGCCCTCCCTGGTGGCGCAATGGGTTAAGCAACGCACTATGAAGCAAGCCACAGCCACTGCGGCACGAGTTCGATCCCTGTCCCTGGCCAGGGAGGTGATCCACATGGTGCAGCAGACCTCTCCTACCTCACCCGCTGTTCCCCTCAGCAGTGTATTTCAGTTAATCTGCCTGTTTTGTTCCCCACTCTGTCTCTGGTAAATCCTCTCACCACCTGCACCTCTGGCCTGTACCCCAGTGCTTGTATGCATAAATAAATAAAATCTTTAAAAAAAAAATAAAAGAATAATTTACAGACTTATATAAAGGGGAAAACTTGAAAAGTAGTCTAATGGCACCAGAAAACTTCCTTTTCTTTATAGATGAGTTTGATTTCCCTCTCTTATAGCACTTCAGTTTACCCTCTAGTATTTATGCATCCCCTACATAGTATAGAAACTCTCTTGCAATTAGGAATGCTGTGTTACTTGTTTGTGCATAACAGTTATATTACACAACTAAATTTATAGATAACCTTATTTATCTATAAATATAACATAAATTAGTGCATATGTTCTTCTCCTTTTGTGTTTTTTAAGTATTATAAAGAAAATTCCTAAGTAGTATTCTTTCGTAATATTAGCCTTCCTTTAGTAATATTAGCTTATTTTTTCTTAATAATCTTAGCCACTAGTTTTAAATTTTTGAATTCTAAAATTTATAAGATTATTTTTCAAGTATTAATTTAAACTTATTAACCATGTATAGTGTCCTAACCATAGTTGAAGTTTATTATAACCTTAAAGTTATTTGGTTGTCTTTGATAGGATTCACTGGCAAAATTTGCTGGTAGAAAACTGAAAGACTGTGGAGAAGATCTTCTTGTAGAGATATCTGAAGTGTTATTTAATGAATTGGCTTTCTTTAAGCTCATGCAAGATTTGGATAATAACAGTATAACTGTTAAACAAAGATGCAAAAGGAAAATAGATGCAGCTGGAGTAATTCAGTCTTATGCCAAAGAGGTAAATGACATTCATTTCAATTTTAGAAGTAGTTTAATTAGCATATTAATGTGGTTTGTTATCATTATTAATAAGTAACTCATTCTTGACCTCAGTGAAAGTAGTTTTTTTTTTCTTTTTTTAGTACTAGGTTAATCAAAGTATAAATTAGTGCATATGCTCAGTACACTCTGGATCCCAGGAATAACAGACTACAGATCGGAAATGCAGACAGGAATTGATGCTAAATGTGCATATCAGATATTCAGTTTATATCACTCAGGTCTGCAAAGAAAAGTGGATAACTAGGCTCTATTCTCAACAAACTAGCCAGGGTGGCTGTTGCCAATCTCAGTAGTTTCCCCAGAATATTTATCACCCCAGCTAATACACTTGTAGTTAGGACTTTGGTTGTACATTTATGCTGTTTCTTACACTATTAAGTATGTCTTAATAACATGTGAAATTGTATGGGCTTTTCTCTCCTATTTGAGGCATAAAAGGAGGCTTTTCCTATAGAACTGTACCCTTTTCATGACCCTCTCTGATCCTGAATGGGGGAAGCAAGTCAAAAATTCAAAACAGAAAGAAAGAACCCTTCTTCGTGAAATCTCAAGGAAATAAAGTCAAGCCATCTAATTCACACTTCATAATGTTTTTATTCCAGATAGAAATGGGTTTCAGAATATTTTAGTCATTGCAAAGGACTTGAAGAAAATAAACCAGAGTACTACCATAATAGATGATCAGAACAGCTTTAGATAGGCAGTCTCATAAGGCTCTTTGAGGGAGGGAAATAGAGCTAAGGCAGCAAAACAAGGAGTCATTAATGAAAAGAAAAAGCATTCTAGACAGAGTGAACTATAAGGTAGGTTTGAGTAGTTTGGAAAACAAAGAGAAGACTAGGTACATAAAAACACACTAAATGAATCTGAGAGTATAGGAATTGTAGTTACTAAAATAAGGCCAAATTTATGGTATCTTAGACACCAGAATGAGGACCTTATATTTTATTCTACGACTGATAGCTTTGGGGAAGTTTGAAATAGAAGAGTCATGTACAATTTAAAAGATTTGTATGGGGCCTCCCTGGTGGCTCAGCATTTGAGCACCACACTGAAGCATTTGCGGCACAGCAGCGTAAAGTCAATCCCCGGCCAGGGAGGGGGGACTCACATGGCACAGCAGACCTCTCCTGCCTCACCCCGCTGCTCCCATCAGCAGAGTACTTCAATAGATCTGCCTGTTCTGCCCCCACTCAGTCTCTGGTGAATCATCTCACCTCCTGTGCCTCTAGCCTATACCCTGGCTCTTGTATGCATCAATCAATAAGTGTTTAAAAAAAAATAGTAAAAAGATTTGTATCGATACCCTATTAAACAGGAATTGTAAGAAAGTAGATATAGAAGGTCCTCTCCTTCTATGGGCACAAGGGGTTAAGTCTCAGCACTGTAAAGCTATTTGCAGCTACTGCAATGTGAGTTCAATCCCCAACCAAGGATGTGACCCACATGGCGCAGCTGACTTCTCCTGTCTTGCCTGCTGCTCCCCTCAGCAATGTACTTCAGTAGATCATCTGTTCTGCTCTTCCCTGTGTCTCTGGTGAATCCTCAATACCCTCCCTTCCCCCTCTTCCTAACACACACCCCCCCCCCCACACACACACACCTTTGGGTTACACCCAGCTCTTGTATGTGTAAATAAATAAATAAATCTTTTTTTTAAAAGCAGAAATAGAAGTAGTCGTAAGGTAATAGTCCAAGAAATGAGTCAGTGAGGCACTCTTAATTGTTTAATATGAATAACAACAGGATGGTTTCTAATTTTCTGACTTACACATTTGAGTAACTGAAGGAACATTTACTGAGTTTGGGAAAACTGAAATAAGATGAGGTTTTAGAAAGAAGGGAATAAAGATTTTTGTTTTAGAGTTAGTGAATTTGAGATGCCTCATATACCAAAGGAGTTATCAGGTAGGCAGTGTTGCTTTCTGATCTGTTAGTTTAAAATATTGATAGCTAAATGAAAGAGTTGAATTCAGCTCTTTGAATCATGGTAAAAAAAGTGCAGCATTTGTTAAAGCTTACCTTAGTTGACTTACTGCTAAAAGTTTACCCACCCCTACCTAAATTCTGCTTAATTGATTTGTTTATAGGCCAAAAGGATTCTTGAAGATCATGGTCCACCTGTTGGAGAAATTGATGATGAAGACAAAGTATGTGCTAAGTAAACTTATGACTGAAAATGATTTTGAAACAAATGTCAATAGCTTTTACCTTAATGTTTAAGAGCAGAGTATATCATTATCAAATGTCCTTTCTTCTGACAAATTGACCTGTGTCAAAATGATTCTTTGTATTTTTTTATTAGGTAATGACTAGTTTTTATAATAGACTTACTGTATCCTTTTTAAAATGTAAATTCATGAATTAATTTACTCAAATTTATTTGTGGGTAGGACAAGGATGAGACTGAAACAGTTAAACAGACTCAAACATCAGAGGTATACGATGGTGATGGCTCCAAAAATGTGCCATCTGATGTTTCTGATCAAGAGGAAGATGAAGAAAGTGAAGAGTGTCCAGTGTCTATTAGTAAGTTTAAAGGCTTTGTGTTAGAAATATACATTAGTTCTTTACAGGTAGCTTAATTGAAAGTTTGGTGAAGTGTAATGAATGTAGAATTAGGTATCAATTCTGAATTTGAATTCCACTGTGACCCTAAATTATCCATTTTTACTGCACCACAGTTTTCTGGTAATGACTTTTCTAAAGATTTCAGATGTGTTATTATATAGTTGCGCATACAGCTACATAAATGAATGATAGCTATTAAGATTACATGCTGAAAACTTACTAAAACATGTGTATTAGATTTGTCCAAAGCTGAAACTCAGGCTTTGACCAATTATGGAAGTGGAGAAGATGAGAATGAAGATGAAGAAATAGAGGAATTTGAAGAGGGACCTGTTGATGTCCAGACTTCACTTCAGGCTAATACTGAAACTACAGAAGAAAATGAACATGATGATCAGGTATTCCTGGGTAGAGTGACACATCTCCTCCAGTCTTGTTTTACTACTAAAAGCAGATGTCAGTGATGATTTCCAGCTTTAAAAATATCAAAATTTACAGCTTCCCTATTGTCATTTTCCTTCATAGAAACCTCTTTAATATCCTTACTAGAACCTGAAACACTAGTTATTTTTATATTTAGCATTGTTAAATCTAATAGGCTAATTTTAAATTTTATATTTCATTTTGTTTATTCTTCATCATTTTCTCTTTCCTACTGAAATTATCGTATCAGAAGTTCATAGACTAAACCTTTAATTTTCTCCTCTCCCTTTTCTTATCCCTTCTGTTTTACTTTCTGAGAGATTTCCTTGATCCTAACACATGAAATTTTATCTCAAAGGTCATATTTTTAACTTCTAAATACTTTTTCTTGATTGTTATTTTTTTATAGTACCCTTGCTTCATAGAAACTGTTAATCTTCTGTTACTCACCTGAAGTTTTGGGTTTCCATTAAAAAAGTGATACAACCAGTGATTTAAGTTCTTTCAGACTTCACTATAGGAGACTTGAGTAGACAGCTAGCTTTTTGACAGATACGGTCAGTGTTAATGTCTAATAGCCTTCTCTCTAGAGTGGTTTCATTTCTCCAGCTCCTCCTGGCTGGAAGGTGATATTCTAATTGACTGCTGGCATTTTGGAGCAAGATATGTGGATGTTGAGCTGAGGGTCCCATCCTTATATAGACTAAATCCTTCTGTTTTCAGTATAACACCCTGTCCTCGGTCATACTTTTTGCACCCTATCCCTGGTGGTCTCCAGATTTGAGAATTACGAGTTGAATTTCTCCAAATTACAACTTCCTCTTTTCCATTGCAGTTGGAGGAGAGAACCTAGTTGTTCATATTTTCCTTAAACAGCTTCAACTTGCACCACTGTCCTTTTTCATTTCAACTTCAACTCTACCGCTGTATTCCTTCCTTCCTTAGTATCTGCTACTTCCAGCTTTGAGGTGCATCACAACTTTTGTTCTCTCCTCCTGATGAAGGTAGTTAGCTTTGTTCATCTTTCTCCCCTTCTCATCAGTTCCACTTCCATTTAATTAGTAGCTACATATAGACAGGTATCTTTTAGTTTCACTGAAACTAAAAGATTCCTGAAGTGGAATCTGGTCTTCAGGGAAATAATAGTGAAGCCATTACATTCTAGCTCTCTGTATTATTTTGAGGCTGTTTAGGAAACCTTTTTATTGACTATCCTGAAATTGAAACCCCAGTCTCTTCCTCAAAACACATTTAGATTATAAAATACCTTGATTTCATCAAAGTCTCAAAAACTACACACTAGTAACCACCCCCTGTTCGGTAACTCATGTGTTTTCTATGAAGACATGCCTTTTTCCTTCTAGGTTCTACAACATGACTTTGAAAAATCAGCAGAAGGTAAACGTGTTCCATCAGAACAAGAACCTATAACTCATAAAGGTGAGAAATCTGAATATTCAGTTTTAAGTAAAGTACCCTTTATGTGCTTAAATACTAAAATTTAAATTCTTAGCTAATGTAAATTTGAGGATAATAATACGTCTTTACCCCAAATCTTTGTAGAAAATATAATGGCTTTGTTTCTCCAAATAGCTTTCAAAGAAAGGGTGACGTGTATTTTAAAAACACTGAAAAATTCTATAAAGACATTGTTAGATACAAATGTGGAAGAATTTTTAAAATACCCATTAAATTCTACTTCATTAGAAATTGAGGGGATTCTAGGAATATGATTTTTAAAACGTTCTCAGATGAATACGATTGACTAAATTTGGCCATTGATAAGGAAAATTTGTAGTTGCCTTTTCTTTTGGGTCTTAAGTATCTTACATTCATATACATTGTCTTTTATTTGGTGCAGTAGAAAAATTTAACAACTGTCGTGTTACACTAATGTTAAGATTTTCTTTTGATGACAGATAACCAAGATAGTGTTCCTGTAAAACCCTGTTACCTCAATATCTTGGAAAATGAGCAGTCTCCAAATGGCGCTGTTCAAAAGGATTTGCTTACTACCATTGATTCACCTAAACAGCCTAACCCTTTGCCGTTACCTTTAACTGAAATTGAAACCTTAGTGCCTAAAGTCAAAGAAGTTAAATCTGCTCAGGAAACTCCTGAAAGCTCTCTGGCTGGAAGTCCTGATACTGAATCTCCAGTGTTAGTGAATGACTATGTATGTATCATTTACATTTCTGTATATTTTTACCTCTTTTTTTGTGTATATTTCTTCATTCACATTTTCAGCATTTAAACATTATCCATTTTGTGTTCAGTTTTAGAATTGTCATGTATTCATTTCTTACTCAAACTTCCTTTAAATTTGAACAGAAGAGTGATAGTGAATTAAAGTAATCACCTCAAACCCTAAAAGCTATTGTGCTTTTGTAATTTTGAGAACTAAACAGGTAAGTTTTAGGTGGCAACCTTGAATTCACTTCTGGTTCCAGTCTGATGAAAGGGTGATAATATGGGAGTCATAATTAAATCTCTTAAGATTTCTCAAGTACTTAAAATATTTAATCTTTGATAAATCAAAGATTTATACTTGGGATGGGAAATAAAATATGACAGGAGTCCTTTTCTCTATATAGTGAATGACAAATATGTTAGCAGATATGCACTTAGAATATTAGTAGGTGAGTTTAGTTTTACTCTGGATCTTTGTTGCAATTTACCTTTATAGCAAATTAACTTTATAGGTTTTCAATTTAACTTTAGGGATTTTTTTCTTTTAATCTTTGAGGGTTGTATATGTTTTACACGCTTGTCAGCAAAAATGAAGGGCTTTATAACAATGCACTTTTAGATCTAAGGATATGTTAATATATTTTTTTATTGAACATCAGTTAAATATTTTTTCTAAATACATATTTACAGTTATAACTTCATAATTACTCAGAATGGGAACTTCCTGCAAAAACATAAGTAAAAAGAGTATCTTTTTAACTGTTTTGTTTGCTTTACTACTAGTGAGAATATACATTTAAAACTAAAAGTTACCTGTTGGATTATTCTTACCATCGTCTGATGGGTGGTGGAGTTCCTATAGGCAAGCATTCAATTGAAATATGGGGTCAAAGTTAAATTGTAAAGATCTAGAATTTGAATCTTAGGTTTTAATGCAAGGAAATATGAATGTCAAAGTCATGGGCTCTGAAGATGAGCCTGGTGACTATATTGGTACATTGTCAAGGAATTCATGTTAGGTTGCTCTATTAGCATCTAGATACAAAATAGGATCTGAATGAGAGATGGATGAGAGATTTTGCAAGAAAAACTACTAGGCTTCCACTTGCATAAAATGAAGATAACTGAAAATCAAGAAAGGAGAACTAAAAGAATGATTAAAAATTCAGGTTTCAGAGGTGATCACAAAGGATTGCTAAATTCGTAGCTCTTTATTTCAGCCTTCACACTATTTGATAATTAAATGTCTGTAAATATTTCCTTATATTCTGCTAGTTACGGCTCTGATGCATTCTGTAAACAAGAACTATTAACTACTACCTTTCACCTGTATAAACTGACCCTTTGTGTTTTTTTTTTGAAATGGGCACAGAAAAAAACAGCCATGTGCTCGCAGCTGTAAATGTGTAGCTCTGCCTGTGGACTCTAGATTTCTGTTTTATTTATAGAGCTGAAGGAAATCAGATATAAAATTACTGATATATACTTAGTAAAGAATCTATTTCTCTTGGTATGGATAACTAGTTTAGATACAGAGATAGAGCAGATTGCTTTCATTAAATAGATATAATTTATCTTTCAGGAAGCTGAGTCTGGTAATATAAGTCAAAAATCTGATGAAGAAGACTTTGTAAAAGTTGAAGATTTACCACTTAAACTGACAATATATTCAGAGGTATTTGACTCTCTTTAATTAAATGTCTTTATATAACATTGTTGACCCTCCCTGGTGGAACAGAGGTTAAAGTCTTGGCGCTGTCAATCTATCACCAGCCACTGAGATATGAGGTGGATCCCCAGCCAGGGAGCTGATCACATGGTGCAACAGACCTCTCCTGTCTTGCCCACTGCTCCCCTCAGCAGTGTATTTCAGTAGTTACCCTGTTCTGCCCCCCACTCTGTCTCTGTTAAATCCTCTCACACCCGGCACCTCTGGCCTACAGCCCAGTTTTTATATGAGAAAAAAGTAATAAAATCTTTAAAAAAAAAAAAAAAGACAAATATTGTTAAGATGAAAGATGATTTTGAATTTTTCTTCATTCCAAAGGCAGATTTAAGGAAGAAAATGGTAGAAGAAGAACAGAAAAACCATTTATCTGGTGAAATATGTGAAATGCAGATTGACGAACTAGCTGGGAATTCTCAGACACTAAAAGAACCTGGTAAGAGTTATTGTTAGCCATATTGGAAATTTACTGACTCTTGATACCATCATTTTATTTAGTTTTTTTTAATGTGCTGTTTGTACCAGGGAGGTTTGAGCCCAAACATTAGAAAAGAGGATTGTTGAAAACTTTTAGTTCAACTGCTGCCTAATATAAAATTAGATTTTTAAAACTCTTCCATTTTAGTATTGTTTTAGTATTGCAAATGTATTGTTTAAGAAAGGTACAAAAGAGTCAGTGATAATTGGTAAGGGTCCATTTCTTTTAATTATTTTTTAGTGCTTTAAGGGTGAACTTCTATATCTCTGAATCTTTTATAATTTTTTAATTAAAAAAATTAGGATATCTTGTCTCCCTTCTGAAAAGTGACCTACCTCTCCCTCTTTCAGAGATCATATTTTTGGTGGGTTTTGTTTGTTTGTTACCTTCGTTACTTTATATTTCCTAGTTCTATCACCTTTGGTCATTATCCGAAGTCCTTCTACTTCCTTCTGCCTTTCTCTGTTTTGCTTTACCTGTTCTTACATTATGGTTATTAAAGTGAACAAAATTTTTTTTGTAACTGTGATAATTAAATCTTCTATAACCTTTTTGAGGATGATTATACTAAGTATTCATTACAAAGCCAAGTGATCTCTATAGATTTACTTTTTTATGGATCTAATAGCAACAACCATTGGCCAAAAGAATATTTCTTGCCTCAAACTCAAGGGATTTTTTTTTGTTGTTATGCTCTATTATTGTATTCATTAGTTAAAAATCATATATAATACCTCATTTATTTTGTTTTTCTTAGAAATGGGGTGAAGGGTAAATCAGATATCAAACATTTAATTCTTTTCCCTTTTTTCTAGTGGGTTTCTTGAGAAACAAGTAGTGTATTTTCAGCCTGCCATTTTAAGACAGAAGGTCTCTCGTATCCCATCTAAACTGGTATTATGTACTATTGGGAAGTTACTGTTGCAAAGTAAATTACTGTTTCATTTGTAACTAAAAGTGAAAGTTCTTAATGAAAGATAACATTAAATTCTGATAAGTAATGTCTTAGTAATTTATAAAACAGTAACTATTTTCTATTTTTTTCAGAAACTGTGGGAGCCCAAAGTATATGAGCTGTCTTCAGAGACTCACCTAACTCTCTACATAGTCAATACGTATATGAAAATGGCACTAAATAAACATGTTTTGATCTGTATAAAAATGTAAATTAGTTTGACACTGCATTTTTGATAGGTGTGCTAATTTCTGCCCATGGCAGTTTAAAACATCAGATACTGAGTTTTCGACAGATTCAAGCCTTGATACACTGTGGGGTTTCTTTTTTTTTTTTTCAGTCTTGATTTTTTTTTTTTTCCCATTGTGATGTTTAGTAATGTTAAATTTAAAATGTAGTTTAAAATAAAGTTTGGACTTACCTGTAAAGTATCATTTTTGGAAATTATGTTGAATCTTATACAACAAGTTATTGTTCTATGTAAGTAGGCTATTTAGAAGAGAGCAACGGTTGAATTAGAGAAATGTACTATTTATTACACAGCCTAGCCATTAGGTCAGGCTTCCAAATAATGCCAGTGTTGCTGCTATTGGGTCTAATGTTCTTTTAGATACCTGCATGTCTTATTCCTGTGCAAGAATAGGGCAGGTTATCTGTGAAGTTATTGTAGAATATATACTAATATTCTATTCAAATTGGATAATACCTTAACATTAGAACACATGTCCTTAGTACCTACAACTTAATTATCTATTAGACAAATTCCTCAAGAATTTCAATTCCTAG
This sequence comes from Galemys pyrenaicus, assembly GCA_019455555.1. Lineage (NCBI taxonomy): Eukaryota > Metazoa > Chordata > Mammalia > Eulipotyphla > Talpidae > Galemys > Galemys pyrenaicus. Next base: position 15,643,959 of record JAGFMF010011796.1, read on the forward strand.
CTGTTACCACAGTCTTAGAAAGTTTCATATAATTAGGGAATATTTCTGCACAGACAAGTAACACTACGATTAACTTTAAATAAAACCAAATTCTTTCCAGTGATTAATTAAATTTATGTACCAGTACATTATGGTTCTATATGCTTTCAGCAAATTTTCCTTTCGGGATGATAGTTCAAGACTAAAGAAAAGCAATCGCTTCTGTATGTAGTGAGAGAGAAAGAGGTTCAGAGAGGAAGTATTGGGTAGTGAAAATCTGTATGACTTCATCATTAAGTAAATCAGCTTTCAAAAGGTAGTTTACTTTTAGATTTCAAACTTTCCTTATACGAGTAAGGCTTCATAGAGCCAGCTAACAATTAGGTCAACTTTACAGATTCCTCCTTAAATAAAACATGGAGAATTAGTTCCAAGTGATCTTTTAAAATTTGCTAACAAATGATTGAAATACCCCATAAGAATTTGGCTTGGTATTCCTTTAAAGTTTCTGACTTCCCTGATACCTGTATAAAATGACAATGTCCAATCAGGGAGTATTAAGTGAGGATTTCCCTGTGAAGAAGACATTTACTGTGTTGCTATTTAAATTATGTAAGATATATCTCCAGCTTTTAACTTCAGTAAAACCTATTTCAGATAACTGTCATTCCAGAATCAGGAATTCATATGCAGTTGGCCTGACTTCAGGGAAATTGAAAAATAAGTTACATTATATGTATACTCAAATTTCTTCATTTGTTTTCTAAACTCCTAAGCAGGAAGAGAGGAAAACTTCCTTTTGGTACTCAAGCCAAGCCTTACATATTACAGCTGTCTCTCTCTCTGCATGCATATTAAAGATTGATAGATTGAAAGAATCTCATACTTATATCTTAGTTATTACTGAAGTACCTATGAACCTTATCAATTTTATTTGACTTCTGTTATAGCTGCCGTAAGCTAGTCTGTTTTCTGTTTTAGTAGATAATTTTAAATATGGCTTAAGAGCAGGTAACTTGTTTAATATGTTTTCTCTGGTAACTACTACTAGAGTTACCCATTAAATATTCCAGTTTAATTTTAAGTTAAAAAATTTGGATACATATAATAGAGAAATGGTCAAAATAAGTGAGAGAGAACCTTATGTAGGTTGAGATAATACCTAAAATAGTGAGCTAGCCAGACTTTGTATTTTGTAACATTCACTTTGGGTAAATGCTTTTTCACTGTTAATAAATGTATATCCTACATAAAACTCTGAATTGCTTTTTTCTTTAAATTGACATGTGTCTTAGAACTCATTCTATAATTACTACATATTTGATGATCTTTAGTAAAATCAAGATCCAGAAAATTATGACTAGGCAGAGAGAAGATTAAATTTGAGATCATTTTTCTGGCAGGGTAGTAGCTATGCTCTATTTGTATTTTATATACTATGTGGGACAACATTCTCATACATACTCAAAGATAGGCTGGCATTTTTCTTGCTAACTGCCTAACTTTCTTTAACAAACAACTCAGTCTTCATCTGTCAAAGAAATATTAACCAGGCTTCACTGTAAAAACCCCAGTACGCAGCCACCCTGCCTAGAAGAGCCAGCATTTCCTGCACAAGTCCTTAAACGATTGCTCTCTTATCTCTAGCTTCTGCCTCAGATTCACTGACATCCCTGACTCATTTGACATTCAGGAGCTGCCTACAAATGACTTTGGTCCACATACAAAACATTTTAATTATCTCATCAGTTCATTACATCTGCCCAGACTTGGAAATATACCCACTAAGGAAAGACTGGCTGATTTAGTTATTTAAAAACTAATCACAGCATAGTTTGAGTACAGTAGTTCTTAGATACTAATTCTTGCCTTAAACCATTTCCTACTTGGGCCCTCCCTGGTGGTGCAGTGGGCTAAGCAACACACTATGAAGCAAACTATAGCCACTGCAGCACAAGTTTGATCCCTGCTGCTGGCTGGGGAGGTGACCCACATGGCGCAGGCAGACCTCTCCTGCCTGGCCCGCTGCTCCCCTCAGCAGTGTGTTTCAGTCCATCTGTCCTGCCCCCTGCTCTGTCTGGTGGATTCTCTTACCTCCCCGCACCTCTGGCCTGTACCCCAGTGCTTGTATGCATAAATAAATAAATCTTTAAAAAAAACCATTTCCTACTTTGTGCCTCCCTGGTAGTGCAAGGGGCTAGGTCACAACACTGAAGCTATCTGCAGTCACTACAGCACAAGTTTAATCCCTAGCCAGGGAGGTGACCCACATGATGCAGCAGACTCTCCAGTCTTCGCCCACTTCAGCAGTGTGTTTCAGTCCATCTGCCTGTTCTGCTCCCCACTCTCTCTGATGAATCCTCTCACCCCACACACCTCTGGCCTGCACCCCAGTTTTGTAAATAAAGGAAACATTTCCTAGTTGTACTTGCTATTTCCAATATGTAGGACTAGCAAACCACGTGATTAAGTAATGTAGTTGTAAAGTTATTTTTGCTAGAAATCTTTAGTGATTTTACTAGACTGCAGCTGCCTGAGGTCATTCTGTTGAAAAATACAAAGTGCTATGAAAAATTCAAAAAAAGGCCTTGAAAAATACAAAGTGCTATACCAATTCACAGTAGTAGTCAACATTTGTGTTAAGTCACTTTTAGTGAGCCCATGAACATGTGCATTTAGGGCTCTCCCATCTGTCAGCTCTTCCCTTTAGCTCACTATAGTCTTCTAGAAGTAGAATAAGCACTTCATTCTATCAGTGAAGCAGTGTTCATGGTCATGCTTTAATGACAAATGCTGTTCAAATGTAAGGTATTGCCTCTACACTGGAGAAGCACAGGGAAAAAGCTACGATAAGTCCTCAAACTTAGGCAACTGGATAGTGAGGTTTTGCTTAGTATCTATCAATGTAATTATTTACATCTTTAAAAATTAAAATTGCATACGGGTCAGCTCCCCGGCCAGGAATTCATCTCATGCTGCAGTGGCTGCAGATGCTTCATAGATGCTGTGAGTTAACCCCTTGCACCACCAGAGAGGCCCTCAACCTGCCATTCTTAAAAGTCTTAAATTTGCTTCTTTTAATTCATTACCAACAAAATCCCTCAACACTGTTGAACACTAAGAGGTCACTTCCGAACCCTTCTGATAGTTTATAGGAACCTGAGTAATGCAGACTTTCTCAGTTGACCACTGTTCATTTAGAAGATAATGACAAATACTGTGCTGGATTTGCAACATCAACACCTATGTAACTGAAGCTGCACCCTACCCTTGGCTACTACAGTTCAACAACTTATTATACACATTTCCTTGGGCCTAACCCTAGCCAAAGGCAATACGGCCAACATCTATGCTGACTGTACATAGGCCTTGGGGGCAGTTCATTATTTTGGAGCAGAGAAGAAAATAAATAACCCTGATGTTCAGAAATTACCTACTCCTTTAGCTACTACTATGATCCTGGAGCATTCTAGACTTAACTCTAGAAGCAAAAAGAAGCTCCCTTACTGACCTTTCTGCAAGGAAGCTGCACTCAGAGGAACCAAGAACAGCCCAATCTGCCATTGTCCAAATGAGGTTGAACAGGAACTTAGCACAAAGGCTGCAACCTGCTTCCACTGCCCCCAACCAGCATTTTTGAAAACCACATACACACATGCCAGAAGCAAGCCAACCCAAACACTCAAATCCTACTAGTTATATACCTCGTGCCACCAGCTGTAAAAACTTCTGTCTTATCTAAGGAACAGGAGGCTAGGGTCAGTGATTCTTGTTAAACAAGCTGGCCAACTCTTATTACCCTTACCTGTAAATTCTTTCTTTTGTCAAAGGAAACTAGCCAAATCTCATTATCCCATCTGGAAGCCCCCTGCCCCTTCAAATGAAGAAAAAAAAAAAAAAAGGTATATATCAACACCCTCAAGACTCTAGGAGCAAATTTCTCCCTTGAAATTCACCTGCAATTTCTTCTATCCAGCGTCTATTTTCACTACAATAAAGCTTTATTTTTAACTCACCTACATTGACAACCTACACAAATTCTTTCCTTCAGAGAAGTCAAGAATCTCAGGGTACCTCAGCACCCCTGGACCCCATCACAAATAAATGCTTCTCCAAATGATAGTGCAGAAAGCTAGCCAGAGGAACCAAACTTTGGCCTCCAGAAGGAAAAAACAAGTGAAGATCCATCAACCACTGATTTGACAAAAGAGAAAAGTCCAGTTTTGGTCTAATAACTTGGTCCTGCCAGAAGACTGAAGTTCCACTGGTGACTAAAGTCCAGCAGGGCACACTGGTCAGCCAGGTGAACGGTAAGTCGTACACACAGTGCAGGCAGGGAAATGAAGCCATGAAATGTGCCCACTTGCCCAAAATACAATTGAGGGAAAACTTTTCCATGCTGCCCCCAGACACTAAAGTTGCCCGACAGATCATTCAAGCATCGACAGATCTTTTTCAACTGCCCTTGCACGATGTAAATGTGATTTAGCCTTGTCTGCATGCTTTTTTTACTAACTGAAACTTTCCCTTGTTTCACTTTCAGCCCATTGTTTCCCAATGCTGCCTTTGTGACCAAAATTCTGTTGGAATTATCTGTACCTGGGGAACTCCTCTTGAGCTCCATCATGATCAAGGAACCTCTCAACTGGCCAAATAGTACAGCAGGTCTATGGTTTTTAGTCAGTTCTGCACTTGTCAACTGTACAAGATGATGGAGGCTAAGAGAAGATAATTTGGGAAGGAGGCATCACAACACTAGAAACTGATTCACACTAGGCCAAAAGCTGGAGGTGGAGGTAAAAGTGATTAACATAGCTGGTAAACTAGCCACAGAAAATATCCAGATGGGGCCTCCCTGGTGGTGCAAGGGGTTAAGCACCGCACTATGAAGCATCCTCAGCCACTGCAGCAAGAGTTTGATCCCCAGCTAGGGAGGTGACCCACAGAGCAGAGCAGACTCTCCCTGCTTCATCTGCTGCTCCCCTCAGCAGTGTATTTCAGTCACTCTGCCTGTTTTGTTCCGCACTGTGTCTCTGGTGAATCCTCTTACCCTCCGGCACCTCTGGCCTATTCAGACCAGTTCTTGTATGCATAAATAATCTTTTTAAAAAAAAGAAAAATATCCAGAGCACAGATGGGGGGAGGGATATGGAGATTGAGAGCCATTACAGAAAATCACCACTCTTTTCAAATCCACATTGTCAAATAAAGTAATTCCTTTAGTGCCAGCTGATAGCAAGCACCAGACTCCTGTAAATCCCAAAACCCACCATGCACCATTATTTGCATGCACCTACCTACTCTGCATGCCCAGACAGGAGCAAAACTTTATATTTCTAAACAGAAAGAACTCTACTACCAAAAAAGAAGGTTTCTGCTGCCCAGCAACAATGACACCAAGGAGCACTGCCGCCCAGCCAATGGAAGAGACTTCATACCCCCGGACTTCTCACTCTCTTCCAAAAGACTTCCACTTAGATAGCTCCTCCCAACTCCCTTCTTTCCTCTGCAAGAGGAAGTTCCCCTTCTGTCTTCTCTGGATCAGCCTACCAGTTCACCTAGCTGGCATTCCTCCAAGTGCAATTCCTCTGCTATTCCCAAACAAACCCACTTTCGTTACTGGCTATTTTTTTTTTTAGATCAAAAAAGTCCAGCAATACATAATAAAAGACAAGATTGGATTTACCCAAGAAACACATTTTTTAAAAAAATATCAATGTAAGTAAGCAGATGAGCCTGGGACAATAAAAAGTCAAATGATCATTTCAACATGTGTAGTGTATAAAAGTCATTCTTGCATTATTTTAAAAGGAAAAATACTTAGCATATCAGCAATACACTAAAAACAAAATGTCAGTATATAGATAAAACTAAAAGAAACTGGTTTTTTGGGTTTTTTTTAGTATCAGGCATTCTCTTAAGTTATAAAATGTGCAGTCATAAATTACTGGCTGATGTGTTAAAACTTGCTCATCTAAGTTACAATTAGAAAGTTGCATTGTAAGGTAGGTTCAAAAGGAAAGTGGATTTGAATTGCTCCCATAAGGACCGAATTTTGAAAATCAGAAATCCTTGTGAGTAGTGTAAATGAAAGAAAATATCTTAAAATACACATACATAGACACAAATACTACAATTTGTATTTTATAAGCTAAGATTTTTTGCTGTAATGGGGAGTTTGTTGGGTTTCTTTCTAATTCACCTTTTGACAGGCTTGGCTATAAAAAAAGGATGAGAGAAAAATCTGGCAGGAGTTGCTGAGGAGAGTTGAGTTGCTTTGTGTAATGGGGGCAGGGGTGGGAGGGTGGGGAAGTAAGAGTTTGGAGTTCTGAGCAATCAAAGAAGAGAACAAGGGTTTCCAGAAACAAATGAACTGAGGTAGTTGGATAGCATGGGTGTAAAAGTTTGGAAATTTTCAGTGGCAGAGTGACTGAAAAGGCATAAGCACAGAAATGACAGAAACACACTTATAAGAATAGCGTGGGTTTCCTTCCAGTAATGCACAGGTATTGAGTAAGAGCTTGTCAACTTCTTTATGACATACAACACTAACCCAGGTAAGAAACTCAAGTCCATTCCCTAATTTACACATACACACACACACACACACACACACACACCATTTGGGGACAGATAAAAGGATACAAAAACCCAGAAGCAAATTGACCATAAGTTTTAAGTCTTAAAATTGACAGAAATTTGATGAAGTCTGGACTATCAAAGATAACAGAGATTAAGGCAATAATAGCCATATCTCAAGCACCAAGAGGGCGCAATTATTGTTTGTTTTTCCTTTTTCTGGATCATTTTTATATGTCAGCAATCTGAATGTGTAAGTAGTTCCTTTCCTAACAAACCTACCTGGGCCAGCAAGCCCAGTTTGATAGGACTCCTCATCCTTATCACTGCCCCTAACTCCTGAGTCTGACTTCACACGTTCTTTCTTAGTTTTGTTTGGTCATTTTTGTCAGGCACATTTTGTTCCTGCCTGGGAGTTGTGCCTGCTTCCCCCACATCAACCCCAGGAGACTTCTCAAACAGGTCAGTGCAAATGTTGCCACCCTGGCCACATATCTATTTTAGCCTCACACTACAAAGTCAATTTCTTTTGTCCTTCCTATGTTTCTCACTATCAGAAACTATCTTGATCAACATATCCATTTACTTGTTTACTATCTACCTGCCATCATGAAAAGGTAAACGTCTCTGTCTTGCTCAACACTGTGTTCCCAGCAACTGAACAGGTTCTCACACAGAACTCATGCTTGACGTTTGTCAACTTTGTATGACCTCCTGCCTCAAACACTCATGCCTTGTGTGAAATCATGAAAATATCATTTGTGAAAGGGGAAAGGGCTATGTAGATTTGGTGAAGTAAATTACTGTTCTAGAACAAAGATAATTATTGTTGAATCACTGCCACTTTACTACTTGGTGGCTAAATTAACCTCTCTCCATATGGAAACAACACAACTTAATGTTAACTCTTCTTCAGAGTAAATGGATTCCACTCTGCTTTCCAGCTTGTCCACATAGACAGTCACGTATTCAATAAATATTGTTACTGAGGATTTGTGGTGTGGGAAGAAGAAAGGACAAGACCAACTTTATCAATAGCTTCTGAACTTAAAGATAAAGGGAACTTTGTCCCTGGCAGGTATCCTATTATTGAGGGGTGGGGCCAACTAGGCAGAGGAGAAAGAAGAGCACTATCAATTGGCTTCATCCCAGGGAATATGGGAGCTCAGAGGGCAGCCAGCAATAGTAACAGAATATAAGCTGCAAACTCTGCCTATATCTTTCAGCAAAAACAATGCTATTTCTTATTTTTCCAATTCACACCCTGAGGGGTTGTGGGATGGTGTCGGTGGGAAGTAGTCATGTCAGTCTTGCATCAACCCTCCAGTGTCATTATGTGTATAACAACAAGATTTAACTAACATCAGTGATTGATCAAGCTTTTTGAAGTCCATCAACATGCAAGTAACCATATTTTTTAATATGAAAGTCCCCATAAAAGTCAGTAAAGCAGCAAAACCTCTCAAGCAAAATATGCAAAGGCATTTGGGTAGAGAAGATTAATTTGAGATGTTTCTGAGTTTGCACACAATTACTGAAGGCCTTTAGTATTATAATTATTAAATACCTGACAGTTGCTTTTCACTGGAATGTTTTTAAAATCTTTCACCAGACAATGTCATCTAGTTAAGAAGGATGGTAACATGTAGGGAGAGAAAAGGCCATTATTTTGCAAGAATACAATAAAATGGTTAATATAGTCAACTCACCTGGGCTTCCTCTCCACTGCCCTCACTTTCACCCTTCTCTGGCACTTTGACTACAATTAAAAGGGAAAGAAAGTACAGATATAGGCACTATTCTGGCAGCGCCTCTGTGCCCTTCATTGACTTGAAAACTTCTTACACTCCAGTTTTAAAAGTATCCCTCAAGAGTCGTCAGGGAGAAAGAAAACGAATAAAACGCAGTGTCCTGGAAGTCAAGGCAAAAAGTGTTCCAAGGAAAGGGTCAAATTCAATTAGTTGCACAGTTAAGTCCTGAGTTTTGTCCATCAAATTGAGCCGAGTGTCACCGAGGACCCTGACAAGTTGTCCACCAGGTACTTAGGTGTGCAAACAGACTGCTTGGGGTGGTTTTAAGAGAAAGGGAGAGAGCGTGGGGGTGAGAACAAAGGGGGGAGGGGCCCTCATGGTCTATGGTAAGAAGATTGTGGGTGTTTAAGTGGTGGGTGTGGTGACATACATTTTAAAAGGTGTGTACCTAGTTCCCTAAATCACATAAAGCCATTTAAACCAATGTTACCTCAATAAAGGAAATAGAAACTCAAAAAAATACCCAGAAGTGAAATAACTAGATGTGTGTGCATGTGTGTATGTGTGTGTGAGAAAGAAAGAGGAAATTTAGAGCTAAAATAACTCCCAAAGCAAAGGAAAAACAGGGAGTACTTCTCAATTTATTCTATCAGGCTGATAAACTGTTGATATCAAAGTCAGATGAAAATAATATGAAGGAAGAAAATGATATGCTATTTTTACTCATTAGCAAATTTTACTCATTAGCTAAATGAACTAGTCCATGTATAAAAAAGATAATATAACATGCTTACATTATATTTATCCTATTTACCTGAGAATGGGGTAATATTAGAAAAATCTATTAATGTGATTCATCATACTCATAGTTTAAAAAAGAAAAACTAAATGATCATAGCAATTTAAAAAATACCCTCCACATCCAACCACTATGGAAAACTGTGTGGTGTTTTCTCAGACTATTAAAAATGGAGCTTCCATACCATCCAGCAATTCCACTCCTAGGAATCTACCCAAAGGACACAAAAACATTCATTCAAAAAGACATATACACACACACACACAATGGACTATTACACAGCAATCAAAAAAGGATAAACTCATGCCATCCACAGCAACATGGATAGAACTGGAAGGGATTATACTCAGTGAAATAAGTCAGAAAAAGAAAAACATCATATCCTTTCATTTACAGAGGAATGTAGAGGAAACAAGAGATCGGGGTGGGGGGGTAAGTAAATATAATAAATTAAAAATCAAAATCAGGGCCTCCCTGGTGGCACAGCAGGTTGAGCGCTGCACTGTGAAGCATCCGTGACACAGCAGCACAGTTTTGATCCCTGCTGCCGGCCAGGGAGGGGACCCATATGGTGCAGCAGACCTCTCCTGCCTCACCTGCTGCTCCCCTCAACAGTGTTTTGTTGAGAAATGCCTGTTCTGTTCCCCACTGTGTTCTGGTGAATCCTCTCACCACCTGTGACTCTGGCCTGTACCACAGCCCTGGTATGCATAAGTAAATAAATCTTTAAAAAAATCAAAATCAACAGGCAACTATAAATCAGAGACATTCTGCAGCAGACAAGGAAGGGGACGGATCAAAAGAGGGGAGGGTTAAGAGCACAAGGGACTGGTGCTGTGACATGGGTGATATGACATGGGTGAGTTGGTGGTGGGATTTTCATGGGGACTACACCTGAGAAAGTATACATTGTACAAAAATGAAGAATGATACAAAATACATATATATAAAATACCCTGCACCAAAAAGGGACTAGAAGGGAACTTTAACTTGAAAAAGATAATTTTCTCCCAAAACCTGCTACCAACCCACATTCTTATTGATGGAAAAGTAAATATATTCTCTTTTAAAATCAGGAAAATGAACTAAATAGCCACAACTATAACCTCTATTCCACATTGTAGAGTAGGTTTTATCCATTGTTGTAAGATAAGGAAATAAAAGATGTAAGGATTGGAAAGAAGGATTGAAACTGTCATTAATCACAGTGGTTGTCAACAAAGAAACTCAAGTTAATCTATATTCAAATCTTTTGAATTAAAAGGTGGTTTTGCAAAATTATTTTAAATCAACTGATTTTATATTGTAGCAGTTAGCATAAATATTTGAAGTATTAAAGAATTTTAATCAAAATATGTTAGGAATAAATCTCACAAAAGAGGCATAGTCTAATATTTTTTAAACGTTATTAAAGAACTCAGTACATGGAAAGACAATGTTCTTGATCAAACAACCAAATATGACATTTTCAGTTTTCTCTAGTCTTAAAATTTAATGCAATTCAACCAAAATCTCAACATATGGTGGGAATGTAAACAGCTATGGCCATTCCAGAAAGCAATCTGGATCTTCCTTAAAAAAACAAAACAAAACTAAACATAAAAAAAAAAACCACCCTAACTATCCAGATCATGTATCACAATCCCACTGTTGGGCATCTATTTGAGGAACATAAAACCACCAACTCAAGAAACTATATGCTCTACAATGTTTATTGAAACATTATTTACGATAGCCAGGACAGGGAAACAAGCTAAGTGCCCAGTGACTGACGATGGATTCAGAGGTAGTTATATCCCCACACTAGAATAGTCAGTTATCAGGAAAGACGAAATGTTGCCATTTATGGAGTAGAAGAAGGAGTTCAAAGGAATTCTATGTAGTAAAGCAAGTCAGAATGACAGATACTGGGTGTTTACTTAGCTAAGGGATCAACAAGCAAAATACTTGTAATAATTATGAGACACTAATAAAGTGAGTTTTCTGAAGCCGAGAGAGAGAGGAGTGAAAAAGTGCCAAAGGGACATAAAGGATGGTGGTTGGAAGAAAATAAAGACTATCTTGCAAAACAATGTTCTAATTGATTTCTTTAACAAAACAAAAATGCTCAACAGTTTTTCAAGATATGGGTAAGCTAAACTTAAAATCAATAATAAGATCAAATGCCCAATAGTCCAGAACTTGAACAAGCTAAGCGGATCTGCCCTACTATCCTCAAAGCTATCATGAAGCTACTGTAGTGAAGAATGTGGTATGGCCTAGGGATGGACAAACTGAATGAGTGGACAGAATCCAGGCCTGTGTGAAGCCTTATATTTGGCAGAGGTGGCATTACAGAGCAAGTGGTGACAGGAGTAATAAGAATCATTCTGACAGTAGTAATCCATGTGACAATGGATAAAATTATAACCCTGTCTCTTACCATATGAAAAACTCAAATCTACATGAACTAAAGGGCTAAATGTGGGTTTAATTTTTTTCAAAAGATTTATGATGCATACAAGACCTGGGGTATAGGCCAGAGGTGCAGGGGTTGAGGGGATTCACCAGAGACAGAGTGGGGAGCAGAACAGGCAGATGGAGTGAAATACACTGCTGAGGGGAGCAGCAGGTGGGACAGGAGAGGTCTGCTGCGCCATGTGGGTCCCCTCCCTGGTGGGGAGGGAACTCATGCGCAGTGGCTGTGGGCAGCTTCATAGTGCTACGACTTAAGCCCTTGCACCATCAGGGAGGCCTTGGCTAAACTTCATTTACAAGAAAATATAGGAAGATGTTTTTCACTTTGACGTAAAGAAAAATTAACCAAGATGCAAAAACATTCCATGGAAGTAAAGACAGACAGATTTCACAACATGGGACATCAATCAATCATGGAAACAGTTGAGTGACAGTCACTGAGAGTTAGACACTGTGTGAGCTGGTTGTCATAATGCTTAAATCAAGCAAAAGTCATTCATTGTTGAGGGATACCTACATAGCCACTAATCTATTTTTTCATTAATATATTTAATAAAAGAAGAGAGGGTAGTAAAATTTAGCCTATTGATTGCCTCTGCAAGGAATGCATGTGAAATGCATGAGGGAAAAAACAGTGATTTTGTTACCTGCTGCAGCCAGCAGGAGGAGTGGTCTCTGGCTCCCCTACAAGTTAGTGTGGCAGTCCTTCCTCAGAAACCTTTTATATAGCAGTGTGCTGCCTGGATCATGGAATGGACCAATAGGGTGTGAGCTGTGGGTTGATTGATACCAGGACTCTGCCTCTCACCACAAGTCAGTGGTAGCAGAGCCCCTCTTATAAATTACACTTCCTGAATTCTGGAACAGGCCAAATGGACCAATCAAGTGCAGGACTGAAAAATAGACCAATCAGACTGGGGTGGGGCACCTTGAAAGTGAATATAAGGCAGGGTTGAAGGGAGCATTGGTAATTGGAGTTGGGATTCAGTTATTGGGATTTGGTATGATCTGGAGGAGCAGATGGAGAAGCAGCAGCCCAGAGGAAGAAGGGATCCAAAGAAGCAGCAGAGGAAGAAGACCTCCTGCAGAGGAAGAGAAGACGGGTCCAGCCTTCGAAGAAAGGAAGGAAGCCTCCAGCAGCTGCCCTCTGAGGAGGGGAGAGACTGAAGGACTTTGTAGGGACTGGGACTCAGTCCTGTCTGTGACAGTGACTGGAAAGAGCACCAAAGGCCCTGGGCCTGGTGTCTCAAAGAGCTGTTTGTTGGTGGTATAAACCAACAACTCACAAGAGCTGTAACACTGGAACACCGCCTCTGCAGGCCCATAGTGGTCACTGCTACTGGACAGTGCTGCCTAGAACTGATGACAAGTGACTGCCAACACAGATGCTGTCCGGATGAAGCAGCCAGCCTCTTGTGGGTACAGAAGCGTTCTTGTTTCCCCTGTTTATAAATAAACCCCATGACTGTTGTTCCTGTAGCCTGAGGTCCCTTGCAATTGTGCCCGCGGTGAGAACCCATAGACAGTGACCTGTATTGGGCACTGTCCTCTGATAGGCTATAGTTTCTGTTGCTATAGCCCTTGATTCTGCTTTGTGGCCTTTTCACCTTTTGGGGCTTTTTAGGGGCTCTCTGGCCTCTGAGCCTCCTCTGCCCCCTGTCTCAGTCAGAGCCCTCCTTCCCCTGTTTCAATTTCAACAGAGTGGTTAGTGTTTAAGCTCACAGGGGTTCATACTCTGGTTTCATGACGCATCTTCCTAGCGTACAGGCCTTGCCCACATGCTCTCCTGGGTACTGAGCACCAAACAAAACTTTTAAGAATAGGAGGTCTTACCTCTCCAAGCCAGAGTCTGGGGATTGTCAGCTCACGGACTTGAGCACTCCTGAGCCTGGCGTCTCCTCTTTGGAACCCAACCTGCCTTGGGGGGCAAAAGGGCTCAGTAAGAGTAGAGACCTGAAGACCCTGCGGTAGAGGCGCCGCTGCGCCCACAGCTGCGTGCACCAGCCCCAGGAGACGCTGTGAGAGGCGGGGAGAGGGAGCTTCCCATACCTGAGCAGCCAGCGGACCCCAGGCGTGATCCCCCCCAACATGTCAGTGGAGCTGGCCGCTGGGCACCGGGTTCAGGACTCTCCCACAGTTGCAGCCCTTCTTGGACGCCAAAGCGTAGTGTACCCGCACGGACTGAACTTCGACACCTTCCACCTGGCCCGCGGCTCTGAGCGCAGAGGGGGCTTCCGCTGCCTCCACTCCAGCGTCAGCAAGGTGGCCCTTGTGGGCGCCCACTGGCTTGGCAAGGTGGAGATGGAGGGGCGTGATCTGACAGGACCCTGCACCCTTTCCCCCTCCATCCCCAGGAGCCCCACATGGAGCACATCACCGGAAAATTCTGGCTAAATTCTCAGGCCATTTTAAACACACAGTCCCCATGGCCCCTCTAGCTCCCCAAGTGGGACTCGGCAGCTGCACATCACCTACAGGAAGGTGGCCCTGGACTTCAGAGCAGAGCTTTGTCTGGGCAGGGCCTGCCCCCCCAACTCCAGGACACTTTGGCTTCTCAGCGACACACACTCCCTGACCCCCCGGGACAGGTCTCCAGGGGCTCAGGAATGAAGCCACCTCCCTTTAATAAAAACCATCTTAAAAGTGGGGCCAGCTGAAGAAACTGAACTGATCCCCCTCCCTGCTCATGGAGAAGGAGCTGCCTGCCTGCTGGACTAGGGGTGTGAGGGCCCAATCCCCCTCCCCGCCAGTGCCTGGACCTGCACATTGCCTTCAGTGGAGGCCACAGCAGAGGAGGGAGCCAGGAGGGTCTGGGAGGGAAATGTTAAGAGTTTTGGGGAGAGGGGTGGGGTTAGAGGGGGAGAGGATCCTACCCAGTCTGAAGAGTGAACAGCAGCAGCACCCTACCTCCATCATCCTTAGGGGCAGGACTTTTTAAAGGTTTATTTATGCATACAAGAACTGGGGTACGGGCAAGAGGTATGTGTTGTGCAGGGTTGGGAGCTGTGAGAGGACCCACCAGAGACAGAGCAGGGAGCAGAACATGCAGATGGACTGAAATACACTGCTGAGGGGAGCAGCGGGCAAGGCAGGAGAGGTCTACTGTGGGTCCCCTCCCTGGCTGGGGATTGAACTCATGCTACGGTGGCTGTGGATGCTTCATAATGCGGTCCTTAACCCTTTGCACCACCAGAGAGACCCCAACCAGATATTTTTAGGAAAAACCCAAATCCACAAATGATTAAAACATTTTCTTTCCCCCTCCCACTTTTTATTCTTGTTTTAGAAGTTAATTCACCTCAGCCTGTGGGAGCCTGTGAGCCCCAGGCCCTGGGAATCAGCCGTATTTTCCTGGGCTGCGGGCTGTCAATACTGAAGCAAACCTGTGCATCCAAGGATGTTTCGAGCTTGCCTTGGCACACCATATTGGCCCAATAAATACTAATTACTAGTTACTAATTACCATTGTCTCAGCACCAGATGCTACTGTTCATCACTCCTTGATGCCAACCCCACAGCACACAGGGAAAATGAAAGTCAAAATTAGAAATTGAATATCCAACCTTTGATCACCTGTAGCCAAAGACCAATCTGCTTAGGATCTTCCCAGGTATCTTTGAATTATATCTTTGTTATCGTAGCAGCAGGGAGGCACGGGCAGTTTCTCTACGATTCAGGCGGACGATAAAGGAGGCTTCCTGGAGCCCTCGGTGGCTTTTCAGGCTTTTATTGATATTTATGCATCAGAGGTGACCAGGTACACAGCCGGTGGGGGGGCCGGGGGACAGGAGTCTGGCAGGCCTTTTAGCCCCCCCACGAATCTTCACCTTTCTGAGCTCTCTACTGCTGCTGCTGCTTCCACCACTTCGCTCCTTCTGATTGTCTTTCCCTTGGTACAGGTGCGCCCACCTACACATGCCCACACCCTACTCCAGGTACCCACCATCAGGCACGCATGCAGGTCCACAGGTGTCTATGATTGACACTAATGGTGGGAGGGCAGACAAACCTGCTAAATTTCATTTACTCTACAGGTATTAACCAAGTGCAGGCTTGTAGCGGCCCTTATAGGCCCATGTCTAAGCCCAGGTGCGCCCGCTTGCACATGCCCACTTAGGCACGCGTGCAGGACCTCAGGTGTCCATCATCACACCAAAGGCGGGAGGGCAGAAAAGCCTGATAACTTTTCCATTTACCCTACAGGAGTGTAGGAGTCTTAGAGTCCTTGCTGGCCTTTTCAGGATTTTACTGATCTTTCTCCGCCATTTGTAGTGAAGCGACCAGCAGGCAGAGGGGTGGGGGGGGCAGGAGGCTGGTAATCTACACTCTCTGGGCTGCTTCTTCCACCACTGCTTCTGCCACTGCTGGTGTCCCCATGACACCACCCTTATAGGGCCAGTCCCTTGGCACAGGTGCACCCACCTACGTGTTCGAGTGCCCACACCCTACTCCAGGTGCTTGCAATCAGGCACTGCCTGTAGGATCGCAGGGGTCTATCATTAATGCTAATGCTGGGAGGGTGGAAAAGCCTGATCATTTCCATTTACTCTACAAGGCTCTGCTGAGGAAAGATAGTAAGGTCTCTAAGACCACAAGAATTGTTTTAATGATCTCCATAAACAAAGACCAGTGATCTGTCCTATTCCAAATGGTTGCAACCTATCAGTAGTTTCAAGTCCAGAGATCAACAAGCTAGTACCTCTTGCCTGAGGCAATGATTAACTAATCCTCTTTAACATTAACAACTTCCTCCTGTGACACAATAACCACTAGAGAGGGAGTGTGTGCAGTTTGGAGGGCAAACTGAAAAAGGAAGTAGAAAGGAGGGGATTCTTCATTTTTATGTCTTTAAGGTCTGGGAAGACAGAGAACTTGTGTGGTGCCAGGACAGAGCAAGTTCTCCATGATCTGAGCAGATGGGTCAAGGAGGAGTCCTGGAGTCCTCTATGGCTTTTTCAGGCTTTTATTACTCTTTACATCAGAGGTGACCAGGTACAGGTAGGCAGGGGAGAGGGTAAGGGCCTGGGAGGCAAGGTGGCAGGCCTCCTAGCTCCAGCGAATCTTCTCTCTGGGCTGCTACTGCTTAGGTTTCTCCTGCCTCTTACTGGTCTCTTTCTGCTGCTGGCACCCCCATGACACCACCCTTATATTCCCCCGTGTCTCAGCCCCCATGCACCCACTTGTGCATGCCCACACCCTACTTGAGGGGCCGCCATCACGCATGTGTGCAGGGCCGCAGGTGTCCATCATTGACACCAAACGCGGGAGGGTAGAAAAGCCTGATCACTTTTCACTGACCCTGCAACTTGCTGTTTTTTTTTTCCTCAGTATGGTGTTTCCAGTATCTAGCGGACCATCCATACTGTTGAATGTGCTCCTAGTAGATTTTTAACAACAATCATTTGAGGGATTACTGATGTATAACCAACTATATACAGTATGCTTCATCTTTCATATGTATATTGTATGGTAAATGGAAACATTATCAGGCTTTTCTGCCCTCCTGCCATTGGTGATGGTGGACACCTGAGGTCCTGCACGTGTGCCTAAGTGGGCATGTGCAAGTGAGTGCACCTGGGCTGAGACACGGGCGTATAAGGGCAGTGTCATGAGGACGCCAGGAGGACAGCAGGAGAGAAGAGGCAGAGAAGGAGTGTAAGCAGAAGCAGCCCAGAGAGTGATGTGCTGGGGGCTAGGAAGCCTGCCAGCCTCCTGGTCCCTGGCTCCCCTGCCTGCCATGTACCTGGTTGCCTCTGATATAATGATGCAATAAAATCATAAAAAGCCACCAAGGGCTCCGATGACTCCTCCTTGACCCATCTGCTCGGAATCATTGAGAACCTGCTCTGTGCCCCTTCCTGGCACCACATATATATATATATACCTGTTACACCATCACTACAATAAAGATAATAAACAACACCCCCCAAAGTTTCCTGAAGCTTCTTGGGAATTCCTGCATCAACTCTTTTGTTTTTATCACATCTCCAGGCAAACACTGATATGCTGTCCCTATAGATTGCATTTTCTAGAAATTTATATAAATACTATTACATAGTATGTATCTTTGTATGATTTTGTCACTGAGCATATTATTTGGTGCTTCATCCATGCTGTAGTACGCATCAACAGTTCATTCCTTTGAACTGCTGAACAATATTTCATTGCATGGACAGGCCACAAATTGTTTAGCATTGAACTGTTGATGCTTATTTGGATTGACCCATAATCTCCACATTAGTTGTGGTGGCAGGATGGCAATGGGGCAGGTTCTCTGTGATTCCAGCAGATAGGTAAAGGAGTGTGGAGCTCTTGGTGGCTTTTTCAGGCTTTTATTAATCTTTCTGCATCAGAGGCGACCAGGTACATGGCAGGCTGGGAGGCCTTCTAGCCCCCAACAAATCTGGGCTGCTACTGCTTCTCTGCTCCTGCTGCTCTGTGTCTCCGTGACGCCACCCTTATATGCCCCGTGTCCTAGCCCAGGTGCATTCACCTATGCATGCCACATCTTACTTCAGGTGCCCACTATCAGGCACGCGTGCAGGACCGCAGGTGTCTGTCATTGATGCTAATGGTTGGAGGGCGGAAAAACCTGATAACCTTCATTTACCTTACATTAGCCCATTGGGTTCCTTCCCCCTCCTTGCACACTTCATTCTACACCCTGCCCCTTGGGTAGCCTCAATCCTGCAGTCAGATTTCGAGTTTGTTTCATTATTGTTGTTAAAAACGTCTGATATTTGCCCTACTCCTTTTTCAAAAGATTTATGCATAGAAAAACCGGGGTACAGGACAGAGGTGAGGGTGGGTGAGAGGACTGATTCACCACAGACAGAGTGGGGAGCAGAATGGGCGAATTTAGAGAAATACACTGGTAAGGCGAGCAACGGGAGAGACAGGAGAGGTCTGCTGCACCGTATGTAGGTTAGCTCCCTGGCCAGGATCAAACTTAGGACAAAGCAGTGATAGTGCTGAGACTTAACCCCTAGGGCTCCTTCTGACTTATTTCACAGCAAAATCCCCTCTGGTGTTACTTATGACAACATAGGTATGACAACCTATGACAGGTTGGTTTCTTTTTTTTTTTTTAATTTTTTTTTTTTAAAGATTTATTTATTTATGCACACAAGCACTGGGGTACAGGCCAGAGGTGTGGGGGAGGGGGGTGAGCGGATTCACCACAGAGAGCAGGAAGCAGAACAGGCAGATCGACGGAAGTACACTGCTGAGGGGAGCAGCAGGCGCAGCAGGAGAGGTCTGCTGAGACATGTGGGTCTCCTCCCTGGCCGGCAGCAGGGATTGAACTCATGCTGCAGTGGCTGCGGTTTGCTTCATAGTGCGTTGCTTAACCCACTGCGCCACCAGGGAGGCCCAGGTTGGTTTCTTTTAGTTTACTATGAATCTATTATAAATAGTGCTGGATTGAACAAAGGAGTGGATCTATTCCTTCAAATTCATGTTAGAGGAGAACATCACAATCTCTTAATACTTAGAGGAAATCTTTCCCTGCACAACACTATATATAATTGTTACAGGTCAGGGAGAGCAGAATCCCCCAAACCTGCCCTCTCTGAATGGGATCTGCCATCTGCCACATTAAGACAAGACTTTTAATGGAAAGGAACTTTAATACAATTAGGGTACAATACAGAAAGGACAAAGTGGGTTATTGCTCCTTTTTGTAATGAGATTTTACTCACCCACTCACACCTGGGCATGCATGGTGTACAGTTGACTTATTAAATTCTTATCACTTATCATAATATTTTGAAGTAAGCTATCAACCTAACCTCATAATATCTTATCTATCATGTGGGGAGAGCTGAAACTGTTTAGTTCACTAGATTGTTGTAGAGCATAACTTGAATTACGCTTTCCGCAAATTCAAATAGTTTTGGCATTGAAATCAGGTGCTATTTTCAAAATTAAACATCTACTATAAGGCTGTGTTCTGCAAGATATACATATGCATTATCCAGATGTTTTCATGTATAAAAATAAAGTTTATTTGTAACTGACAGGCTATTTTGGAGGCATCTGCGCTAGCTGTCTACTTTGTTAACAGACATAATTCTAAGATGACTTATGGAATATTTCAAAGAACATTTCGATGCTTTGTAATTTTTTTAGTGATTACCATTTTTCTATTTCTATTTTATTAAATTGTATTGTTTTTATTGAGGTACCATTGGTACACAACAACTTGTATGACTCAGCCAGCCATATGTTCCCATAGCACACTCGCCATTGAGACACCCATTCTTCCAATAGTCCATTAAGGCCTTGAGACCCCTTCTCGCTTCTCCCGATATAGGATATATAGGATTACACTGTATATCCTATTTTATAAACTTTTTAAACCGCTTTACAATAATACTAAAAATTTAATACCAGCTATCATTTCTTCTAAATTTCATGATTAAACTGAGTAATCAATCAATTAGGATCTCACTTCTTACCATGTATATCAAAGGCTGTACTTTAGAAAAAGATATTTACCTCATTTCATTTTTGTAGGAGGGACAGAATCCAAAGCGAGTTGTTCTTTTTTTTTTTAACGAATTAAGTCCTAATTTAACACAAATCCTCTCATATTTTTCTTGGTTCACTGAGATCAAACTAGTGTCACTGTAATTCTGTGGAAACACCTTCTGTCTGGGTGGGGAAAGCTGCCTTAGACACTTGCATACGGGGCTGATACTACCGGGCTAAGAGTTGGAGTCATATAAGGTTATCACATTTAGTCATAAGTTGAATAACCCACTTACATAACCCCTGTAATTTAATTCAGACATTATTTGGATTTCTCTGTAATAACTGCCACCCTCACCGACATGAGGTACACATCAATCAGCACACGACAGCTGGCTGACACTACTGCCGATGATTGTTTATTGAATGTATTGAATACAACCAACATTTTACAGAAATGAAGCGGATACAGTCTTGCCCAATTGGCATGCATTTCACAGTTAGGAAAGTTTGAAGGGTTAACAAGTTCTATTAGCACTTTTCATAAATAGATGGATTTCTGAAAAACACTTTTAGAAACTCTAGTTTAAAAAAACACATATTGACCAGAGTGACAAAATGTATTTATTAATGATACTTAAAACTTAAAATAATGGCAGTTTATTTTCCATTTTCAACAAGTCTTTGACCTGTTTATTTACCATGGACTCACAGAACCTGAGGCTCAGTTTTTGAAGTTAACCACTTTCTGGTGTTTCTAGGAGGTAGAGTAATTACTAAAAAAAAAAAGGAAATTTCAACTCTCTACGTAAAAGACTACCTTGCGTACTAATTACTTTGAGAACCCCAAAAAGTACTTCTCTGTGGAGTCTAAGGCCCATGAATCGCCCCATAAGAGAAACACAGTTGAATGTGTCTCATCACCCTCCAATCAAAATTAGTGAAATTACATTGCTGCTACCAACAGCAAAGACAATGGTAATAGCAGTCAGAACCAGTTAGAAAAGATTGTTATACGGAAAAACATACAATCATGTGGATAAAAGTGAAAAACTGATTAATGTGGACCATTTACTTTATTACTCACACAGATGCACTGGATTCAACACCCACAGAGAACCTCACTTTATTACATGGGGGTGGGTCCCACAATAGTTCAACTGCCCATCCCCATCCCCAAGTGTCAAAGTGAAATGAAACTCAGCAAATTCTCAATGACTGCTGTACTGCACTTAAAGAAGTTATCTGTAAATAAGAACAATCAGCTGTTATGGCAGAAACTGCATGTGAATTGTAAACATGCTGAGAAGGACAGGCTCACGCCTCAACGACAATCTGTCCCGATTCAGAATCTTTGGAAGATCAGGTGGCTACGCGGGGGCTCCCACCTGGTGCTGTGGAGAGCTCGCTGAAGGCCAGGGGCGCTCACCAGCCTATACAAGGGTCTGGGCAGTCCCGCAGGTACGTTTCTAGTTGACCTTTGGTAACATCCATCAAGGTTGTAAACACAGTCAGCTGAAAGAGAAGTCATTCCTTCTTTAAGGATATTGCAATTTCAAGATGTCCAGACTCAAGGATAGCATTTTCACACTTGTAAAATCGCTTCATGAAGTAACTTAATATTAGATAGTGAACATGGAATTATATAGTAAGTATAACGTATTACAGAACGACGCTAATGGTCAATAAGTCATGCGCTCATAACAAAAACCGCAACACCTGACTTTAATAAAACCACTATTCCAGGTCATGAAAACAAACAGCACATAAGCACAGGACTGCATTCTTTGCCTAAAATTAGCAAATATACATATAATTAAAATACCTTGTTGAGGACAGGTTTTGTTGATAGGACATCATACATGGTTGCAAACGAGATATTCTAGAACAAAAAAGCAGTTTTGTTCCATAAGTTACAAATATCAGCTACATAAACGAGTCATGAGAAACCAAGACACTCTTCAAGCAACATCTCCCAACACCCCTAAAAAGAATTCCGTTGGGGTCACTTTTAGAAACAGGTAGCAGTGCTAACGGAGTACTTCCTTTTCTCTCCTCCTCCCCTCTTTAGCTCGTCTGTATATCATTCAGTTAAGAGTGGTGTTCAGCATTAGAATTAGGGAACATACGGCAAAACTTAGCTCTTTAAATTGAAAACTGGAGAAAACGAAAACTTAGTGGGGACTGTTTAAAGTTACCGGATGAGATGTATAAATTCCTGGAAGGTCAAAGAAAGCAGCCAAACTAGATCATCTTTAATGGGCAGCAGCTCCTTCTTCAGTGACCCCTGGGGATGTACCTGCTGGGATGTCCGGTTCAGACACATTTTTGTAGGTGTTCTGCGATCATCGAGGAAGAAGGGATTTTTCCAACGGTCGTAATTTGTCTGTGCCACATACCACCTGCCCTTCTTGGCGTTGAGTCTAGATACAAAGGGAGGTGATTCTTAAGCTTTAAACCTGTACAGATGGCACACACTGCTTCAGTTTCTACCGATTTTGCTTTAACGAGGGTACTTACTCATATACGTCCAAAGCTGTTTTTCGGCCCCGTGTAATCACACAGCCCTCCCCAGACTTGTTGCCTCCCAGAATAAAGTATGCTGGGGCCAATATCTTGGTTTTGGTCAGTATATTCTTGGCTTCTTCATAACTATATAGAAACATTAAAAAAAAACATTTTTAGGAATGACTAAGAATGGACATTTTCTAGTTGTAGAAACTAAGGAGAAACAAACAGAATTGATACCCATTTATTTTAGGTCATTTGGGTGTGGTGTTAGCTAAAAGCAGTGTTGCTATTATAAAATTTCTGTACCAGAGCAGATGATAACCTCTAGGTTAATAGTTACAAGACTTGGAGCCTCCCTGGTGGCGCAGTGGGCTAAACAACGCGCTATGAAGCAAACCGCAGTCACTGCAGCACGAGTTCGATCCCTATTCCCAGCCAGAGGGATGACCCACATGGCTCAGCAGACCTCTCCTGCCACACCAGCTGCTCCCCTCAGCAGTGTATTTCGTTCAATCTGCTGTTCTGCTCCCACTTTCTCTAGTGAATCCTCTCACCGCCCCCACACCTTTGGCTTGTACCCCAGTTCTTATATGCAGAAATAAATAAATATTTAAAAAAATACATATTAAGACTTGAATTAGGATTTTTTTGTATAATTTTTCTCTAGTGTTTTTTGTACACCAAGGAAAACTGACAGATGTCCCTCATAGTAGAAAAGTCCCTAGCACTTTTTAAAAAATATTTATTTATTTATACATACAGGAGCTGGGGTACAGGCCAGAATTGCGGGAGGTGAGAGGATTCACCAGAGACAGAGTGGGGAACAGAACAGGCAGATCTACTGGAGTGCACTGCTGAGGGGCGCATCGGGTGAGGCAGAAGAGGTCTGCTGTGCCATGCGGGTCCCCTCCCCAGCTGGAGAGCAAACTGGCGCTGCTGTGCCGTGGATGCCTCACGGTACAGCCCTCAACCCACTGTGCCACCAGGGAGGCCCACCTACCACTTTTTAAGTAAATTCATTTCCTTGTTATAAACACACACACAGAGTGAATAATTCCATGAGTTTCAAAGGTTCCCCTGAAAAATTTTGAACTATTTCCTTGACAAATAAGCTAGGAAATATTTTTATATTTTAAACTGAGCAATTAAACTATAATATATGTAACATAGAATCATGTAAGGATTATGCCTCACCAACCATATAAAGATGGTTCAGTATCTGCAAATCTATCACTGTGATACACCACATGAACAAAATGAAGGGCTAAAATCATATGATCAAGGTGCTTAACATCACTAGCCATGAGGGAAATGCAAACCAAAGGAACAATGAGATTATCACCTCACACCTTAGAATAAGCATTATTTTTTTCCAAAGATTTATTTATTTATGCATAGAAGAACGGAGGTGTAGGCCAGAGGTGTGGGGGTGAGAGAATTCACCAGAGACAGAGTGGGGAGCACAACAGGTAGATCTACTCAAACAAAATGCTGAGGGGAGCAGCAGGCCAGGCAGGAGAGGTCTGTTGTGCCATGTGGGTCCCCTCCTTCCCTGGCCAGGGATCGAACTCATGCTGCTGTGCCACAGATGCTTCACAGTCTGGCACTCAAACCGCTGCGCCACCAGGGAGGCCCCAGAACAAGCATTATTAAAATAATAGGAGAAAATAAGTGTTGGGGAGAATGTGAAGAGGGAATCCTGGTGCACTATTGATGGGAATGTAAATGTGTAGCCATTATGGAAAACAGTATAAAAAATGAAAAATAACAGTCTGAAAAATGAAAAATAGAACTACTCCTAAACCAATGACATTAATATGAAAAGTTATCTGTACAACCATGGTACTACAGCATTATTTATAGTAACTAAGATATGAACTAAGTGTTCATCAATGAATGACTCATAAAGAAAATGTAGTGTATTCATTTCCTCATTATAAACACACACACACACACACACACACAGTGGAATATTTTTCAGTCATTAAAAAAAAAATGAAATCTTACCATGGTGGATTTTGAGGGCATTTTACCAAGTGAAATAAATCAGAGAAAGACAATACAATGGTCCCACTTACATTTGGTATCTAAAGACAGAAAACAAAACCCACCTCACATATAAAGAGAATATAGGAGCGGGACAAAGGAATGTGCAACATAGATGATGGAGACAAAGGGGAAAGTGGTAGGGATATCATGGATACCAGGGAGACAAGTTCATGATAATGAAGTGTACATTTGTATGTTGTTAAGAGAGTAAATTGTAAAAGTTCTCATTGCCAGAGTAAAAACTTCTGTAGCTGTGTGGTGGCAGATGTTAAGTATACTTATTATAATGATATGCATTTCACGATATATGAATCATGCCTGGAACTAATATATGGTAATTTCAATTAAAAAATATTGATATACATTTCATGATATATGAATCATACCTGGAACTAATATATGGTAATTTCAATTTTAAGCAAATAAAATATTGGGCCTTCTGGTGGTGCAAGGGGTTCAGCCTCAGCACTACGATGCTATCTGCAGTCACTGCAGCATGAGTTGGATCCCTAGCCAGGGAGCTAACACAGGGCACAGCAGACTCTCCTCTCCTGCCCACTGTTCCCCTCCAGTAGCAGTGTATGTCAGTCGATCTGCCTGTTCTGCTCCCTACTCTGTCTCTGGTGAATCCTTTACTCCCGCACTTCTGGCCTACACCCCAGCTCTTGTATGCATAAATAAAAATAAATAAATAAAATAAATGTTTTAGAATAAATTAAAAACATTATACTTGATAATGAAGCAGCTGAAGAGATTACCTTGTGCTATTTTCCAGAACGGATCTAGTGATAAACCCTATCC
This sequence comes from Galemys pyrenaicus, assembly GCA_019455555.1. Lineage (NCBI taxonomy): Eukaryota > Metazoa > Chordata > Mammalia > Eulipotyphla > Talpidae > Galemys > Galemys pyrenaicus. Next base: position 15,669,357 of record JAGFMF010011796.1, read on the forward strand.
ACATGGCATCTTTCTTCCCCAAAATCCATTCTAGGACACCTGGAAGAGATCAATCTCAGCCATAGGACATGCAAGAGGTTCAGACTGTTTCTATAACTAAAAGGTATAGTCCAGCCCTCCTCTTCAAACATCTGTGAATCCCCTTTCATTTAAGAAAACTTGTCACTCACCCATATAACCGCCATTCGGACTGAAACGTTCGTTTAGTGTAAGACTAAACAGACCCTGAGAATAGGACAAATAATGAAGTTAGAAATTTCAACCATCCCGTTTGAAGTCCTCTCACTGTACATTATAAGCTGTATCAAGGCCCAAAGTGGGTAATGGGGACTACAAAGAAATACCGAAACTACAATATCACTTAGAATGACGTATTTTTTAGAAGGTCAAAGTATTTTCACATCAAGTGTGTGAAATAACCAGATGGGACATTACTGGTCACACTTGTCTGATAAGGAAACTGAAGTGCAGAGAATCGATGTCTAACTTGCCTGAGTGGCAGAACTAGGACCCAATCCCAGATTTCCACTCTGAGCCCTCAACACCTAGCCACATGCCTTTTCCCCAGAACAGGAGCAGAAACCTTCATTTCCTTTCTACTCTTCTCTACCGTGCAAGCTCATACCTACGGAGGAGACAAAAAGTACAAAGGAGTGAACTGGGGTTTCATATTCTTGTAGCTCCTCATTTCCTTAGACTCTACCCTCACAGAGAGTAAAAGCAGGACACAGAACAGAGCTACCTGTAAAATTAGGTAACGAGAGATCTCTTACTGGTTTGAATCCTGTTAACATGCCCACATAGCCAGCAAAGCTTGAAGCCTTGAAGACGGTTTTATTGTTTCTTTGGAAGTCCAAATTCACTGTTAAAGGTTTGAGTTCCTCAGTTACGACCCAGGAATTATTATTTGTATTCCACCTATGAAAGACAAATTTCAGTGACTTTAGGAACGATAATAACAAAGAATATGATGTTGGCGAGGTGTCATGCTAGGTGCTTTAGCTACCTATTCTGAAAAATCGGGTCTTAAAATATATTTTGCTCATTTATTTTCTTACATTTTGATTAATTTTTGGTTACTATTTGATTTCTCCCCTCTGGCGTAGTCCCTGCAGTTCTCCCACCACCACAGCACCCCTGATCCATCACCAAAGTCCCTTATGCGCTTCCCTCCCCTGTTTTGAGTCATCTCCCCACTCCCCTCCCCTTAAAGATCAGCTCCAATGAGAATTTTGGAATATGGATTATTTTCCCCTCCATTTTCCACATGACAAACTGAGGCTATAAAAACAGCCTATAAATAACAAATCCTAGATTCAAATTTAGGTTGCTAATTACTGTTACACTTTTTTCAGAAAGGTCAAGATGACACATAAAATTGAATGCTACTCTTCCTCAGGATCAATAAACCAGATGTGCGTGCTCCAGATTCCTGTTCACTAGGTGCGACTCAAACACTCAAATAACTGAATACTAGTGTGCCGACTTGTCTCAAAACCAGGAATCCAATGTCTTCACTTCTGGTCACATTTTGGACATGACATGGTGCTTATTTTCGTCAGTGTAACACACCCTGTTCTTCTCAGGGACGGATCATACCACGTTATTATTTACCCAAGAAATACTCCAAAATCCATGTTTCGCCCATGCAGTAGATGACCTAATTGAAAATAAGCAGAAGAGAAGTGTAGAAATTAACTGTATGAATGATTCTAAACCCATTAATTTTGCTTGACTGATATTTATAACTGTTCAATCCAACGTAAGGATTAAACATTATCCTGATATATAAGTATATATAGATGATCTTAACAAGATCACTTATAGTCCATGTCACATCAGCCAGAAGCCCCACAATACCTGAGAGCACAGGGCTTCAGGTAAGATCAGAATAGTAAAAAAGGACCAGTGGTGACAAGGCTCTCTCTGGACACGGCTATCTTAGCCTCGCCCAATATGAGTGACCAACAGCTTCCCTTCAGGGACCATCGCCTACAGCTGGACACCCCAAGGGCTAGGTGTGGGCAACCTTCATACCGAAGTACAGGCTAAAGATAAGAGGGAATCAGGGCAAACCACCCCGTGCCTTGTGCTCTGGGGAACTGTCAGGAAAAGCACGGGACATCAGGCTGTTCTACACGAGGAGGTCATTTAGCTGGGAAATGATGGGAGGTTTGTCCTGGCTTTTGGCGCAAGTCCGGGCTATTAAGCATCTGAAGTTAATGCCAAACATGAAGCTGGGTGTGAGTAGACCGGGAGCCTGAAACAGCTGATTTGAACTTTAACAGGCATTACATTGGTCTTACAATAGTTTTCAATTCACTTTTAAAAATTTACCAAGGTCTGAAACACTGTAACAGGATATACAGGTGCAACATAACCCATTCTAATCCCATTATTTAGTTTTTTCTTTTACTTTGTACTTTGCATGGCCCATCCTCCCTCAGCACGCATTTACCTTTTTGGTCTTCTGTTACTATTGAAGTACAAATGGTAAAAAATTCATAGAAAATATTGAATGAAATAATCTCTCCTATGAGAAAAGACAGGAAATTCTTTGGTCAATATATAGAACCATGTCAGTATTAGAATTATCAGTGTTAACTATTATCACTAAGTGAGTTTTTCCTTTGCTCTACAGAAGTGACCTGCAGCCTGAGTAGGCCCAATAGCTAGCTGGGTGGTGGTGACTCACCAGTCTGTGGTCTCTGCAGACTCAAGATAAAAATGGTTCACCAAAAGGCAAGCTGGACATCTGGGACTAGAACTGTATTATAACATAATGTCCACACTTTTCATCAATGTGCTATGCTTTTGTTTTCTTTGGGAACCTCTATATTATGACAACTTAATATTTCTAACTCATAGTTTATGGTGAAAATGCATTTTGCCAGTCTTAGAATGTGACTAGTATTTCTAAGGTGAGAAAAGAGAGAGATGAACTATTAATAAAATTTGCAGAAAACCCATTTATAACATTCTAATCACTGAATATTTTCCCAAAACTATAATAATTCCACTTAGCTAGCATTTAGCTTGAAAGCATGTAACCCACCTTTTCTGTTCTATTTTATCTTAACATATCAGGTTTCACAGTTTTTCCCCATCGTGATTTAATGTTCATTTTATAGCCATTGACTTTCACTGTGGTGAAATACCACTCTTACTTTCTTTTATTATGAATCATTTAAATTCATTTTTCTCTAAAGGTACTTGTATGTGGTATTCACTTGCCATGGTTCTGTAAATGATAGAGGAATTGATGTTTCCAGTAAGTTCACTATCTTTTTAAAGAATGGTTTTAAAAGAAGCAAATCAATGGGAAAAATCTAGCAAAGTTTGTTAATAAATACTACTGATTTTCAGAAATGCTTTACCATCTCTCTTGTAAAAGCAAGGTATTACTAGCTACTTATAACAATTCTATTGCTTTGTTAGTTTAAAAATTGTGATGGCAGAAGTCTTTTCCATGAAACGCTATAAGTAGAAAGTGAAAATTTAAAAAGAGCTTCTAAAAGATGTCAACAACTGAAAATGATGACATGTACAAGAATATTCATAACGCTATATTCTATCTGAAAACAACCCCAATACATCCTAGTCATACAACAGCATACTACGTGTATAAGTAGTATAAGACAAGTATAAGAAACCAGACACATTTCATACTTTTCAGTCCTTTTCATAAAAAGTTCAAGAAGAAGCAAAACTAATTTATGGGGAAGTCAGAATAGGAACTACCTAGGGAAGCAAAACCGTCTGCAAAGGGCATCATGGAGCATTCTGGATTGCTAGAATTCTTATATCTCAATCCGAGTTGTGATTACGTGCATATAAACACCTTTAAAACTCTAGTTAGCTGTATACTTAAGATTTGTGCACTTACTGAATTTATACCATGCTGCAATAGAAGACATTTGAAATACGTGACCAAATTTGTAACAGCTACAAAGTGAACATTACCTAAAGGAATGCCCGTAACAGCTGCAATCCCCTTCATTTCTTCCTCAAAAGGTCCGGGAAAGTTGCCAAGCATGCCAGGCTGAAAAACAAACTAACAATCATTTGGGTTGCTCTGAGGTATGTATCTTTACATATAACTTGTTATAGATATGGCTCCCATATAAGTGACAAAATACCTTCTTTTAAAATAAAATTTATTATTTTAATTATGGTAACATTAGGCTACCATAATTTTTTAAAAGCATATATATTTTTTAAAAGCATAATTACATGATAGTTCTAGAAGATTCCATGTACTACTCAATATTGGGACCCTAATTCTTTAACTTTTATTTTTGTTCCTTTAAGCTTACTGTTCTCAGTTATTAAGCAGAGACCTATGATTTTCATTGCTTTTCTCAGCCTTAGGATTGTTTTTCTGCTGTAGAGAGATAAGAAATTGTAACAAATCCAGCTGATAATCTAACATGACTCACACATAGGAACATCACAAACACGCCTTATCTCTCTAATGGAAGTCATCCTTCAGCCACCGGTATACAACTCACTACTATTTCCTTTTCACACTCAAGGCAGCAAATCTGTATTCTCCTCACTCATAGTAAATGGTTTATTTTGGGCTAAAAGGTATTCACTGCACCCTGGAACTAACAATGAACACAAAAGCAACTCAATGGTGGACATCAGACATTAATTCTCAACAGCAACTATTTACTAACAATGTGATCACTAGTTAAGCTGACAAGCTCTTGGTGAAATGATATGATTAAGTCTCATTTTTTTTTTTAAAGATTTATTTATTTATGCGTACAAGCACTGGGGTACAGGCCACAGGTGTGGGGGGGGGGTGAGAGGATTCACCACAGAGAGCGGGAGCAGAACAGGCAGATCAACGGAAGTACACTGCTGAGGGGAGCAGCGGGCACAGCAGGAGAGGTCTGCCATGCCATGTGGGTCCCCTCCCTGGCCGGAGGCAGGGATCAAACTCGTGCTGCGGTGGCTGCTGTTTGCTTCATAGAGCATTGCTTAACCCACTGCGCCACCAGGGAGGCCCTGATTAAGTCTCATTTTTGACCAACTTGTTATTTACATGTAATATGACTTGACTAAGCATACTATTTTTTCCTTGTAGGTGTTCAAAGCACTGCACAAGTGAAACATCCTCACTGACTTGTACATTTATCGGTTGCTTATTACATCCAAGCACTGGACTTTGCATACAGTATGTCATTCAGTACTCAAAACCACCATATGAAATCTGTAAATTCTCTCTGATGAGAAAACCAAGTTTCAATGGTTAAAAATTTACTGGACACACAGCTAGTGTGTGAGTGATCCAACCTTAAAACCAAATGTTGAAAGACAAACACCTGAAGTTTGTCTTATCACAAAACCTGGGCGTCTAAACCCTTTGGATGCTGCCCTTCATGCAGACATGCAGAGTAGGAGATGCTGGGGTTCTTGTCCACTGTTTCTGCCAATATTTTTATTTTGGGAAGCCTGGCTAGTTGAACATAAAGATCAGCCTCAACTCACAGCTCTTAAAACATAAACCTGAGAAATAAATGGTTTGGTGGTTAACAGGTTAAGTGTTATAGGCATAAAATACCTAGAGCATCCTGCCTCTAGGACAATGATTCTCAACCAGAGGCAGTATGGCCCCAACTCCTCCACCCCCAGGGGAGATTTGGCAATGCCAAGAGACATTTTTGGTTGTCATGGCTAAAGGGTGCTCACGGCATCCAGTGGGTAGGGTCAGAGATTCTGCTGAACATCCCATAGATGGAGCCCCCACAAAAAATATTATTTGATTTCAAATATCATTTCTATCAAGGTTAAAAAAATCTGCACTAAAGTGCAAATACTAAAAGAGGGTGATGAGGATTTCTCAGGAGGTCCTAGAGGCCGACCTAGATTTTCCACTGGTTTCACCAAAATAAAAAAAGGGGCTGAGAAATGGAGTCTCTGGTGAATACAGAAGCAATCAGTGAGTTCCAGGGGTCAGTGCTCCTGAGGGACTCCGTGAAATATAGGGTTGGGCTGAATACGCCAACTAGTCATACCTGGAAGAATCTCTAGGTATTCTGAGATAACTCAGGCAAAAGTACTTAAGAAAAACACCCAAATTTTCAATAAGGAACTTGCAAACATTATTATTCAAGGGGTAGGAAATGCTATACTCCCAGATGATACATGCTTTTTTTCCCTCTGTTCTATTAAATAATGCATACTTTCAAGAAACACTGAAGAGCAATCAGCTGAAAAATATGTATGCTATATTGTGCCCCCGTCACTGTAATATTACCAAGCCCCAGAATTTTAAGTCCCTATGAAGTTCTGTCAGTGGTCTAGAATAAATGCAAACATGTCCATGCTTCTCAGATAAGGTCGTCAAATTATATCTCCACAGAACCTTTTCTTAATTCTATGTATGTGTGTGTGTTTAAAATTTATCATGGCCATAAGACCTTTGATGATAATTATAATGTGATTTATACCAGTGTTGAAATAGAAAGTTGTATACTTGAAGTTTATATAAGGTTATACATGAATATTACCTAAATAAACAAAATTTATTATGGGAAATAATATTTCTTACCAATTTTTGATCCACTATCTGCATAACTTTTCCACTTGGCACAAATGCATTTACTACCTCCTTCAGGGAATTCACTAATATCTTTAGCTAAAAAACAAATGAAAAAAAAAATAACAAGAGATGTAAAGTAGTGCTGAGATTTAAGACTAAGATTGATATCTGTTTTCATTAAACATATGTCTATGTAGTTAAATCAAATAGTGCTATTTGAAAATAATTTCAATTAGTTATAAACATCAGCAGTCTAATTTTATCCTTAATGAGGCATTTGATTCATAACTACTTCAGTGAAGGTAGATGACATTGAGAAGAAGGAACAAAGGTCAAAAATAAGGGAAAGAGCAAGAAGCTATAGAGAAATGACATCTTTTCCTACACTATCATTCACTGTAAATGGCAGAAAGTATCAAAAGTATATTCTTAAAATACTTTGTGTACAGTTTCATGTAGTGTTCTTTTAAAAATGCTTGTATTCACTAAAGTCACAAAGAGAAGATTTACAAGTCAGAGCATACCATTGATGCCTTGTCAGCCATCAATTCATGCCATCTTTTGTACGGTGGTAAGTCAAGATTTATGGTGTACCATGGAACTGGACCCCTATAGCTGTAACGAGAGGTACATCACCTTGAAATACTGAAAGCACATTTTTGATGGGGCTAGGAGGATTATATACTTACATCTATATGGATATGTTAGATACATATTCTTAACAACAATACTGAAGCTGGTACTAAAACCACAAACAGTGAAAAAGCACTTTCCCACCCAGTGCTTCTGTATGTTCCACACACAATTAAAAACAGTTTCAGAAATCTTGAAGTAGAATTATACATTCTGGAAGGTTAATATGAATTGGTGATATGTGAAAGGATTAATTTTGGTTCAAGAGATAAAATATATATAAAAAGTCTGAATTAACATCAGTAGGAAATATCTGCCTTGATTTTACTCTTCCTAAATCTCTGCAGATTTAGTGTAGGTACTTTTTTTTTTAAAAAAAAAAGATTTATTTATTTATTTATGCATACAAGAGCCGGGGTACAGGCCAGAGAAGTGGGAGGTGAGAGGATTCACCAGAGACACAGTGGGGAGCAGAACAGGCAGATTGACTGAAATACACTACTGAGGGGAGCAGCGGGCAAGGCAGGAGAGGTCTGCTGAGTCATGTGGGTCCCCTCCCTGGCCGGGGATCCAATTCATGCTGCTGTGCCTAGGATGCTTCACAGTGTGGTGCTCAACCTGCGGTGCCACCAGGGAGGCCCCTAATGTAGGTACTTTGCTAAATGATTTCCCTGTGTCAGAATTTCCTCTCAGACAATCTAACTCTATTGCCAAATCAGAGTTTCTACTGTTAGCCTCAGTAAGAACCCCGTTAAGGTCCCCAAGTGGCAATGGGTTACCTTGCCATGACTGGCTTTAAGAACCTTCTCTCTTCAATCAGCCTACTTTTCCTCCTATACTTCCTCTCTTCTCATTCTTCTGGAATAAGTTGAAGCCCAAGCACTGTTCTACCCATTCCCCAGCTTCCTGTTCTTTTACACAATAATCTCTACTATGAAGACAAGCACTATCTACATCCTTATCGATGGAGCCAAGCAATATTTCTGGTGGGTGAACTCTAGAGCTGTTTTCTCTGTTGCAACAGAAGACCCTTCTGACCCTTGTTCAGCTGAAACAGCCTCTAAAGGTGTGCTATTTAGTGATTTATCAGCTTAAAACTATGCCTAAAAATAGTCATCTTCTGTTCTATTGTTGCTCTGCTCCAGAGAAGCAAAGGTGTTACCAAGTTCCTCAACTGGGAAGCAGAAACGCCTAGGGCAGGGTGGGCTAGTTCCTAAACGTCATAAATTGTGGTTCTATTTAAATAGCTGTGGTCATGAATAACTATTTGAATCTGTAAATAATGCTGCTGAGTCTAGGCTCTGGGCGGAGGTTTCATGACACAGCAGCCTCTTTGCTGCACACATTTAAAGAAGATCACAATGAATGAATTTTGCTCTTCTCAAAGCATTTTTAAACTCCACTTCTGTAGTAGCTGATTATCTAAATTAAATTAAATTATTACTGTTGCTACTGTGGGAGATGCTAGTGGCCTCCTCCCCTCCCCACCAGCACATACTTGGATGTCTTGTGTGGTAGCAATGATAAATCAGCAGCCCATGGAAGTTATGCAAACCTGTGAAATTGTCATAAGATTTGTGTTCTGCCCATGAACTTCAACCAGCTGCTCTTCCCCTCATAACATCTAACAAAACCCAAGCCATATCTCTCTCCTAATTCTTTTTTCAGTGCAAAGTTCTAAATAGCTCAAGGATTCCAGAGAATAAATATATAATTAACTGGTGATGGGGAAACCTCAGAAAAATATGTCTCAGGACAGGATCAGAATTCTTTGAGATAACTGTTAATCTGATTAACAAATTAATAAATAAAGCTTATTATAATCCAGCATTTAACATCACATTAAATATTTTTCCAAAATATCTCAATATTTAACATCTGCATGCCCCATTTTAATTCTTGTCCCCCCACCCCCCCACCATGAAGTCTCAGCCCTATCACTTCAAAGGTCCGAGTTTGATTCCTGGCCAGGGATCTGACCTACATATGGCACAGTAGACTTCTCCTGTCTTACCTGCTACTCCCCTTGGCAGTGTATTTCAGTAGATTTACCTGTTCTACTCCCCACTCTGTCTCTGGGGAATTCTCTCACAACTGCCCCCCCCAACACACACCTCTGGCCTACACCTCAGTTCTACACAGAAATAAAATTGAAAAAGAAAATTAACATCTGCACCCCAACATCCTAGATAAAGGAGCACCTACTTTATGAAGGTAGTGACAATTATAAGAAATACACAAAAAATATTGAGAAACATCAGTATTAAATCAACAGTAAAGCACTATCATATATTTTCCTAGCTTACTATGAACAATAGACATCATTATTTTTGAGACTTAGTGTATGCTGTAGCGAGGTCATCGTAATCAATATTAATTGAATGAAACCACCTGGCTCCCCAGGTGGCTTAGAAATGTATCCAAGTGACACAACACAAATACATATAAATAAGAGAGCAGATGCAAAGCACCAGTGAGCTGTACAAAAATAATGCTAATGGGGTTCAGATGGATAAAGGGGTGATCTGTCTGTCAGTCCTTGACCTCCAGCACTGATGTGACTTGTCAGTCTGGATAAACAGGTGTTTCTTTCCTCCCTCACAGCTGCCCATGCTAATTTATGCCCTTGATTGCAAAGGATGACCTTAAAAGTATAGGAGAATTATTTTTTTGTCAGAGGGGCGCGGACACCACACTTCCTTCCCTGATCTTGAGATTCACATAAAGTTCACGCAAGGGAAGGAACAGAGCAGTGCTCAGGAAACAGGTCAGCAAGGGAGGAAGGAATCTGACAAAGATACCATGACCAAAATACATGTATTATGTATATATACATAGCTATAAGAAAAATGTTCTTTGTCCATGTGTGTGCACATGCTGCAGTGTGGCACTAGTTAAATGACCAAGCAGGAAAGGCTTGCATGGCAATCAATTCATAGACACATACAAGGTACACATAAAAGAGGGCAGGAGAATATCCTGAAAGCAGCAGTTACTTGCTAAATGTTCAGTGAAGTAGGGCCATGAGAACAGTCAGGCGACGCAGGCACTCAACAAGGCACGGAAGACCAGCATGGAGCCAGTGGTGAGAGGAGACTTGAAGAGCAGTCACTAGAGACAGGGCTTTTGGGTAACAGACCAACAGCCTTCAAACTACTCAGCCAACTCTACTACTGCCAAACTTTTGCCTCTTTCTACAGGAAGTTAAGTAAATTAAAACAGTTCTGTTTATTATAGTTTCATTGTATCTGGCACAGAAGCTATTTAGAAACCATAACTTAGACAAAGGCTACAAAGCCCTAAGTCTTATCTCCATATTACTGGTTAAATTTGTACTCTGGCTTCCCATCCCCTCAGCATCAAGTGGGGAGAGCTGGACAAAAATGACTACCACTCCTCACACCTCTTCCATCTTTGCCATAATCTGTACCCTCTGGGTTGCTAAGCTATTCTGTGTCTTTCTAACAGGTCCATTTAGCCACACAGGATTTAAAAAGGCTAACGTGCCAGACTGAAAATATTAATGTCAAGCACACTAAAACCTGACAGTGATTCATCTTATATTTTGTTCTCCATAGCTTTGATATGATGCCAGGGTTTATTTTTGAAATGTTTCATCTACATGACCCTGTATTTGTCCTAATGTAATTTGGTAGTTTAGTCTACTGCAGAAAATCACAGGTGAGTTTTGCATCAAGAAAAGTTCTTAGCAGTATGAGAGTTTTGTAGTGGAGAATAAAAATTCTCTGCTATGATTTTGGTAGAAAGGAATATTTTCTTATTTGTTCAGGGTCTTAACCAAATGCATAAAATACAAGTCTGAGGGGAAAAGAATTGTCTCAAGATAAAAGATATGACTTATTGTTTTTTTTATGAGATCATAACATAAAATCATAGATAAAATCTCCACAAAGGTCAAAGTGAGTTTAGACTATATGGTGTTTACTCACGTTGGTCCAGAAGGAGGATAGGTCGATTTTCTGCAGTCTTCTGTCCACTAAAAATACAAAGAAAATAGACAGTTTCAAAAAAAAAAAAAAAAAGAGAATTGGATAGGCAAACTAGGTAAAAATTGTTAATCTGTGTAGATAAAAACAAGTATGATTTGCCCTTTTAGACCATTTCAAAGACTTGTCACAAAACCTTCTAAAATCTCAAACAAGCAGATTTCAGTCTCAATTTGTACTTGTGCCAATTTGGCTTTCATACTGCAAATAAACTGAGTACAGATTAAAGTACATGGAAAATGTTTGTCAGATCAGTTTGGTAATCACTAACAGGAATATACTTAATAGGATGTGGTATTATGATATTATGAGCCACTCCACTACAGTAGAGATTTGCATCCCAAACCAGATTTTCAGGGAACACTATTCAGGGGCCTTTATAATCTGGCCCTAATTTAGCAACTCAGCATCCTCTTCTGGCTGTGTAGAGTAACATCCAACTACATTCTAAGGTGTCTCCCCTTCCTTGCTTCCATGCTGTCTCTCTGCCTAGGGCAAACTTCTGGTTCTAACTTTTAAAATCCAGTTCAAATACTCTTTTTCCTTTGAAATCTTCATGCACTCACCATATGAGAACAGTCACCCCCCCTCGTCCATACTCCTACAGCATTAGCACACACCACCATTAACATATCTACAGCACTGCATCGTGTGTGTCTGTGTCTCTCTTCATTATCAGATTCTATGCCTCTAGAAGTTCAACATTAAGGTCACTACTGAGGCAATGAATGAATAAGACTGGTTTACGGAGAACTGCTAAAGCAAAGGAGCTCTCAACAAAACAATCAAAAACATTCACATAGATTTAGGATTCTTTCACTACCAGTTTAAGATGGCAAGCATGCTTATCTCCTTTCCTTTGGAGACCCAATGTTGTTAAAGTGAAATAACTTTAAATATGTGTGTCTCCACCATAAAGAATATACAATATGAAGAAGGTGCAGTAGGAAAGAAAGCTACTAGAAATGTAGGTTGAGCACAGAAAATATATCTGCATCAAATTTGCTTGGGAATGGAGATCTTACAACTTGTTTTAACTTTTGGTAGCATGGGAAGTGTATAAAGTAATTTGACGATGATTCCATCGATGATTCAGACAGAATTGTCAAAGTACATTTACTATAGTTATGCTCCTCAATTCTGTGCTGTTTTGCCTTGTAATTTTAGGCTGAATTCATTAAGAAACAGGATCAAATACTAAATTGGAACCTAATTTAACCTTTAGTTTTTAAATGCTCTTTCTAAATTATTAGAGTATAAAATACTAGAATTTAGATATCAATTTGATAATTCAACATAAAATAAGCAAAAGCTAGTAACTTCCAAAGCCATTCAGTGGTCAATAATAGTGGTTGAGGATAGATTTTGTTTAGAAAAATTTCAGTCTTAGCCCTGAGCTTATAAGTTGTTAGCTAGGTTACTGGATGGTTGGGGAAGGAGGATAACAGCTATTTCTTACAAAAATTCACAAATGATAATAGTTAAGTCTACAGATCAAAAGAAGTTCACAGTTGGCAATGTTAGCTCAATGACATGAAAGATTAAAATATTTTCCACAAAGCACTTCCCAATCAATAATATAACAGACTTCAAACACCTAGCATTTTCAAAAGTTTTTACATTTGTCCAACTAAGCCTTTTTCTGTTCCTCACTTATTTTTACCACTGTCAACTGTTATACATCATACTAGAGCCACTTCAGGTCATACTGATTTATTAAATTTGCAACTTCTTTGAAAACATCCTTGCCTGTAGTTGTTTCATGCAAATTACTCTTCCACTGTTGCAATCAAATGTGGTTTCATTAACTCACCATTGGTAAATGGCTTTCTGTGCTTTTAAACTAATAAGCTACTTGCAACTTACTTTGGCTGAAGTCTCATTTCACTTTTTAAAGTTTGTAAATAAATTCTGCTATGATGGGGCCTCCCTGGTGGCACAGAGGCTAAAGTCTCAGCACTATCAAGGTATTATTACCAGTCACTGCAGCATGAGTTGGATCCTCTGGCCAGGGAGCTGACCCAAATGGCACAGCAGATCTCTTGTGTCTCACCCATTGCTCCCCTCAGCAGTGTATTTCAGTAGATCCACCTGTTCTGCTCCCCACTCTGTCTCTGGTGAATCCTCTCATGGCCCGCACCTCTGGCTATATCCCAGTTCTTTTTTATTTATTTTTTTATATCCCAGTTCTTGTATGCATAAAAAAATTAATCTTTAAAAAATAAATTTTGGTATGATGAAAAACTGTAATAAATTTTATTTTAATGATCACTTCCCCCCATGAATTGGAGAGTGTGTTGACTGCTTAATCTTCTGTTATTTAACATGTGTTATGTTCTTTTAGCACAGTTCTAGTGTCATTGCATAATAAACAATGCTTCAGTATCTAATTCAGTAACAAGAAAATCCTTATTCCACTTTGCCAAAAGAACACATTCCAAGTCTACTTTTCTGTCCTTGTTTTGACAAGATAGGTTTACATTGTTAATTTTTTTAAAGATTAAAATAACACTTGTTACACAAGGCTTTTAACATGCTGATGAGTTATAATTGCCTAACTATGACTTGAAGTGCCTTGAGCACCAGGGAAAAGCCATGAATAGCACATATAGGTTCTCCAGGAACAAATGAACTGCTCTGCTGCTAACACAGCACAGTGAATATGCAAACAAGTGTTCCAAGTTGTGTTCCAAGTTGTGTTCCAACTCAACTCTGCTTATGGACATGGGAATTTCACATAATTTTTTGTATTGTGAAATAGTGTTCTTTTGCTTTTCCCACCCAACTTTTTCAAAGTGTAAAAACCAGTCTTAACTTGCAAGCCTTAAAAAAGCAGGTAGCAGGCTGGATTTAGTCAGCCTACTGCTCCAGGGTACCAACATCCATCCAAGTTGCCTTGTTGTGCTAGACTATTCAGTTTCTTTAGAGGAAAATCCCTTGAGATTGAACATATGTGTGAAAAAGAAAAAGTGAAGGGAGAGATACATGTGTTTGTTTTTTATCTAGCAATAATGCTATCTATGCAATTCAATATGTAGAGGTTGAGAAGGCATATTTTCTGTTTAGTAGCCTCTCACTCTCCCTTTCATCCTCACTTACTATTCTTATTGTCCAGAGTAACTGCTACTCTCAGGTAGGAACTTATGAGGAATCTCCTTTCCTCAAAAGTTTCTTCCAAATTACTACAGTTAACGCTCCTCTCTATCTAAGTGTTAAAAATTAATTAAAAGTCTCTCTCACACACAGAGTCAATTAAAATACATGTTAATGGACTGACATCAATATTTGGCAGTTCTTAGCGATATTAGTTTCCTGTTCCTGTGATAACTACCACACACTTAGTGGCTTAACATAACATAAATTTATGTTACAGTTCCGAAGGTCACGTGTCTAAAATGGGTCTGAAAGGCTGAGTTTCCTCTGGGGCTCCATTCTATCTATATTCTGTATGATATATTCTATATTCTTCAGTGCCATAGAGGATTATTATCAGTGATTCTAATGTTATTTTTAGGTGTTTTTAATGGTCACGATAGAAAATTATTTAAAAATAACAAAGCATTGCAATGGAAAGCACTCAAAATTCACTAATCTTTGTTTAATGAAGTTAGAAATGGATAACTAAAAGCTCCACTCTATAGTTGAGAAAGTCTAAATTTACAGATATGAATTTTCTAATCATATCATTTTACAAAGGCAAATACTAACCTTAGAAATTTCATTCTAACTTATTCACCAAAAAAGTCTAAGTATCACAACTTTGGTTTATAAGATGAACTGATTCACACAACTTCATCATGTGCCCTCTTATTGAATTCCAAGCTGTTAGGAACTTGAGGACTGCGATCTGGATGTAGGGTCCAGTTGCATTAGGGGTTAGAAATTTCCACATTTGGTGACAGAAGCAGGTGTCAGAATGCCAGTTCAGGCTGCTTGTACTCTCTGTTTCCCACAGAGGTAACAATAAAATCAATGCTCCATTTTAATTCCTAACAGGGAACAATCTGTATTTCCCTTTGGTGCTTTTGATGATCACTATAATCACTCGGCAAGTGAGTAAAACACAATGAGTCCGTCTTTCCCTAATAATTTTGTGTGATCTAGGCTCTAAAGTCAATATAAAAGTCAAACTACAAGGCATATTTCTACTAGGCAATGGTAAGGCAAGTTAAAAGTGCCTTTTTTTTTTTTTAAAGATTTACTTAATTTATGCTTACAAGAACTGGGGCACAGGCCAGAAGTGCGGAGTTGGGGTGAGAGGATTCACCAGAGACAGAGTGGGGAGCAGAACAGGTGGATCTACTGAAACACACTGCTGAGGGGAGCAGTGGGTGAGGCAGGAGAGGTCTGCTGCGCCATGTGGGTCAGCTCCCTGGTTGGGGGACCGAACTCATTCTGCAGGAACTGTGGACAGCACTGCGACCTAACATGTTGCCCTACCACAGAGGCCCATAAGTGCTGTCATTTCTTAAGGGCATTCTACCTGCTCCAAGAGGTAGGAGAGCAATCTAGCCATACTACATGTAGGCATTTGAAATAAGACATTTTACTACAGTAACCTGTTAGCAATTTAAAAAAACCCATGAAATATAGGTATGAGATCTGCATGGGATCTAGCTCTAAGAGTAAAAGGTAAATATGATAAAAATCTTAAAAGGTAGCAGCTACGAAATACATAAAGAGGCATTTCACCAAGAAAGATATACAGATGGAAAATATGCACATGAAAAGAATTCTATATTATTAGCCATAAGGGAAACAGAAGTCAAGACTATAATTACACTGCCTAGAACAGAGATATAAATAGTGACACTGTCTGATGCTAACAAGGATAGAGAAAAAATTCCTACACTTTTGTATAATATATTGCCAGTGGTAATATACAAAGGTAAGCCACTCTGGAAAACAGTCTGGCAGTTTCTTAAAAAAACTGAAAATAATCATAGGACCCAGCAAGTATATCTGACCCACCAATAGCAGGGAAATAAAAACATCCACGCAACACTTTAAAAAAGGTAGCAGTTGGGAGACCATAGCAGTTCAGGGGCTCAGCAGGTAAAAACTGAAGTCATTTAAACAAAAAGGCTAGGTATAGGGGTAGAGAATTACGTCTCCACCTTCAAAGAAAACTTCCATAAGCAAACTCAGCTTCCAAATTTAAGTGTAGACTTGAAATAGCATTATAATGAGCTCACTTGTGATTTAATATTTCCTTATCTCCAAATTTAACTATCCACCTGTATGGTTTTAATAAAATACAACCTTATCAAGATAGGGAAAAATTTAAATAGTTGATAGGTAAAGACTATAAATAGGTGATAGGTAGAGTTATTATGTAATTGGCTTGGAATACTGGAAAGCTGCTTGATGGGGAAAAAAAGCCACAACCAACTTAGAATCTTGTTCTGTTCCCTAAAGTGAGAGGAAGTAGTAAAACTCACTAAATTCTCTAATTGCTGTGACTGATTAACAGGCACCTGAATCTCTATGAAAAAATATTTGTATCATCCACTCATTAAGACTATTTTAAAATTCTTTAATTCACCAACAACTATTTTCTAAATATGATGTTTCTTAGTATGTTTTTTATGTACAACAGAACATATATACACCTATCAAATAAGAAAAGGCATGTTTTCTGCATATGTGACCATCTTAAAGAAGTATGTAAATTATTCATGATTTTTTATTTTTTGGCTTTGACAGATGGCGTCCTACTAAACTGATGATATTTAGGTAAAAGGATTGTAAATAAAGCCTCCAGGAGGGCAGGGATTTTTATCTTGTTCACTAACCATTCTAAATCCAGTACATGGTAAGCATAAACTGTGTTGACTGAGTGAACAGATTATACCTGCGTGTTCCTGCCTTTGGAATACTGGTGAAAAGCAGATGCAGTATTCTAACACTTGTTAGGCCAGATGGGGTTTACGCAATTTTGGAAACTTTGTGAAAATTCTTGCTATAAGCTGATTCAGTAGCTAATGTCAAGAACGTTTTTACTCCCATGAGAAGCTGATGCATTTTGAAAGTAAGTTCCATTTAGCAATCAATCACTGAGTCATTATGTTTCATTTTTCACACATTTTAGGAATCTGATCAGATTTATTACTGAGAAGTCATCTCTCCCACTCTGGCTCCTTTCCTGCTGCTCACTGCTGGGCTTACCGCACGCAATCTGTTTTCTGCTGCCCACGCTGCTTTGGCCAATGTATGCATGACCTCCAGTTGCCAAACATAATGGACACTTGACCTCTCAGTAGTGCTCAGATCAGTAACCAGTCTCACTCTCTCCTCTCAGCTTCTGTAATACACACTCTCCCATTCTGACCCCTGCTTTAATTTTGCCAATTTCTTCTCTACCTTCCCTGTGTCTGTGTGAATCCCTTAGCCTTTTGCACAGGTCTCTTTTCCTCTTTTTTTCTATCCTCTTTCTAGTTGAATTCATCTGCTCCAATGACTTCAAATAATATAATTATGCTTCCAACTCCCAGTATCTCTCCGATTAGTCTCCTCATACACAACTTTGCACCCCTTTCCATCCAAACACATCTTTTTAAAATGAAACTTTTATCTAGTCTTTCCTGTTTAAGACCACCCAATGGTTTCCCATTCTTTTTAGGATAATTTCCAAATGCCTTAACAAGATCTAGGGAACCCTAAGATGACAGCACCTCCATCCCTCTCCAGACCTCCTGTGCCACTTCTGTCACCATCATCTTCTTTTTTTTTAAAGATTTATTTATTTATGCATACAAGCACTGGGGTACAGACCAGAGGTACAGGTGGTGGGAGGATCTACCAGAGACAGAGTGGGGAACAGAACAGGCAGAAAGACCGAAATACACTGCTGAAGGGAGCAGCGGGTGAGGCAGGAGAGGTCTGCCACACCATGTGGGTCACCTCCCCGCCAAGGACTGAACTTGTGCTGCAGTGGCTGTGGTATGTTTCATAGTGCGTTGCTTAACCCATTGCCCACCATCATCTTCTAATAGGCTTCCAAACAGAATCAATAAGAAATGACTCCAGAAGACCTTAAATGTCATATTCTTAAAGAGTCAAAAGCAAAACCAGACCATATATGGTACAACTCAAATGACTTGTTTGTAATTTAAAGCCAATCCTTACTATTCATATTTATCAAAAGTCATTTTGAATATCTTTTGTTACTATATGGCTACAAATAGTTTATCATATAGTGAAAAGTACATGTTATTGTCAGAAGGCTCTAAATTTATGTTAGTTTCCTGTTGGCCACTGGCTCCCAGAATTTACCAGATCAGTAAAAAAGATTAAGAAGAAGCTGAACACAAGGGAGTCGACATGTTTATTCTTTCAAGTGGCAATGTTAAAAGAAGACAAAAACCCGCCATATGAAGAAGACATTTTACAACATTTAACTACAAAAATTTGAAAATCTATAAAATCTGAATACAAAGTAACATTCTTAATTTAAGTTTTATGCCTTTATTTTTCTCATTTTGTCAAACACTTAGCAAAACAGCTTCCCAAAATGACACTGATGACTGGATCAAATTTTGACAACCACTACTCTTATTTTTTTTTAATATTTATTTTTTAAATTTATGCATATAAGAGCTGGGGTATAGGTCAGAGGTGGGGCATGGGGTATGTGTGTGAGATGATTCACCAAAGATAGAGTGGGGAGCATAACAAATGGAGGGACTGAAATACACTGCTGAGAGGAGCAGCTGGCAAGACAGGAGAGGTCTACTGTGCCATGTGAGTCCCCTCCCTGGCCGGGGATCAAACTCAGAAGCCCCACAGTGTGGATGCTCAACACTTTGCGCCACCAAGGAGGCCCCAGCAACCACTATTCTAAAAAACTTAAATTAATGGAGGGACTGCTGATTCTAAAAGTAATTTTAAATAATTTCAAACACAATTTTGTTTCAAATAATAGAGTACAAAGAAAGGAAGAGAGAGAAAAGCAGCTCCTGATATCTCAAATAACTCTGAGGTTTACAGTCAGAACTCAAATACATTACAAGTTGTTTTGACACAGTCAAGCCAAGTTCTGTTCCTGTATTATCGTGAAACTTGAAAAAATGAGAATAAGGCACTTTTATGATTTGTGTAAGCACAGACTAAAACAAACGTTCCATGCAGTTCACAAAATACTATTACCCCCCTTCTTTGGTCAAATGAATGCCTTTTTTTTTTCTACCCAATCACAAAATTGGCTTTCTAAAAGCAAACTGACTCCTTACATCTACCCCCAAATCACACGGACAAAGTCCAAATTATATAATCGGTTTTTCTTAATACCCTTTTACTATGAGGGCCTACAGAAGCCCATGGTGTGTGCTCGCTCACCATAAAGAGTAAGAAACCTAATTCACTCCATTCAATTACAGGTGTGTTTCCTGGTGTTCTCTGGCTGAATGACGGGCAATGAAGCTATCAAAGCAATAAAGTTTTTAAAAAATGCTTATAATTCCAACCACTCTACAGCAAACACATTCCCTAGCCACACGAAAGCAAACTATTTTTTTCTTATAAACCTCCAGCCTTTATCCACAAATATAGTGTTTCTCTGTTACCCAAATCACTGTATATAGTATTTTGCATTTATTACTTTAAATATTCTGTCATTTTTCCTTAGCTGAATAATATCCTACCATGACTTTATTTTTAAAGCCTTTTTCCTTAGTGGAATAAAAGAGTGCTAGAAGAACACCCACATCTTGTTCCCACAATCAATATCTTACCTAAACTACTCAAGATTATCTAGTCCCAGGTCATATGCATAGCCAAGTCCCTATTTCTTTGACTTGTTGGCAAAGAAAGATGCGGTGTAACTGCATTTAAAGAAGAGAATTATGAAAGTCTGGGCGTCACGAGAGACATGCCTTTGTAAACAATAGTGTCAGCCTCTGGTGAAAGATTTTCTCACTACTGGAAAAACAACAGTCTGGCTGGTCCCTTGCTACCTCCTGTTATCAAGCATGTAGTTCTCTGACTTCCTTGTGGGTAAAGAGCCATGAGACAGGAGTTCACATGATGTGGGGTGAGGAAAGGCGTGGAAGGCCACTTTGGGGCCTTTCGGGGCTGCTCCCACTGCCCTAACTGGCCACGACTTGGCCTTTCCCAGCAGCCTGAGCTGCAGCTTCTCCAGCACCTGGCCACAGGGCAAAAGCTGCCAGTTATCCAGTAATCGGCTTAACTGAGTTAGACACCACAGGACTGGAGCTCTCTCTCAGTAGTTGAGGATGCGCAGGGACTCGCAGAACAAGTGCAATCACTCAGGTTTGGGGGTGTGCAAATCACAACTACTGTTCTGCAGATACTGGGAAGTCGCTAAAAACGTTTTCTAGCTCCAGCTTGTATCGAGTCCACCAGGGGGAGGTTCACTAGCCCGCTCCGCACCGGCACCCACACTTCTGCCCATCAAACCACTGACCCGGCAGGGATGCAGCCCTGGACCAGGCGTTCCCCAGCCCCTCGCAGTTGCCTCCCCCACCGGCCCAGCACCCGCACGGCCCGCGCCCCCGGCTCGAGCTCACCCACCGGCGGCGCGTGCTGCGCCACGGCACAGGTGACGGCCGCCGCCAGGAGGACGAAGGTTAGGCGACTCGGGCCCAACATCTTTCCAGACGCTCCAAGGGACGCCCGCTGAGGCCGCGAGAGGCACCGCCAGGGCTGGGAGCAAGCCGCGCCCCCGCTGCCGCGTGACGGGTGAGCCGGGACCGCACCAAGCGCGGCTGGGGGTGTGTGGGGCGCACAGGAGGCCCGGCGGGAAGGACGGGACCCGGCCTTTCCTCGTGGCGGAAGAACGGTGGGCAGCGGGGACCTGCCAGGTGGAGGAAGGACCCGCGGGCTAGGAGCCGGCGCGGCGGGCGCTGGAACCGCGAGGTTGCCCAGGCCTCCCCCCGCCCCGCGGCAGTGGTTGGGCCGAGCCGGAGCCCGCCCCGGTGGGTGGGGCCGGGTCGGGCCGGGCCGCTTTCCCCCGCGGGTCGTGCCCTGCCGGGGTCCCCCCACCCCCGAGTCCGGGGGTCAGGGCCTTGCGGCGACCCGGGACCGCGCTCCTCCCCGGCCGGGACAGTGTCCCCAAACGGTCCCGGGCGAAATCTGCGCTCAGGCCACTCGGTGCCAAAAGTCCACGAACTCAGAATTTCAAAACGCGGCGTAACTGGACCTTCCGACCCGTCTTTGCCCTCTGAGGCTTGTCCCTAATTGAGCGAGGCTATTCGTCGGGACCTGGGGGGGTCACTGGACAGGCTCACACGACGGGGCGTGGGGGGAGGACATCATCCCCAACAGAAAGCCCAGGCTGTGAATTACCCACTTAGGGTACAGAATTTAGGCGTCTGTTACTTGAGCTCAGATACAGGTGGGACCACCAGGTAGACCTGCGAACCTTCTTTTGCTGCTGTGTTGCGCCACTCAGCAGTCGTGTTTTCACAAAACTCATCACAGACTTCAGGTTGACAGGGCTGAACTAAGCCTGGGAGGAAAGTGTCTGTCTGCTTCCCTTGCATCTGATAGATTTACAGAAGTACTTGCTTTGCACTGGTGCCTTCTATGGAGGTAGAAGGATGTGTCACTTAAAATTCAACATTAAACTTGCCTACCTTTGGGGCTGCGCTTGCTGGTTTAACCTTTAGTCTTTTTGACATCCCAACTACCTTAAAAAAAAAAAAAACTTAAGTAAAACTCAGAATACTACCACTAAAATATTCATGATTTTTTCCCACTTGTGTATGTGTGTGTAGTTGAGAGAATGAGGTAGAGGTTGCAATTTTATCCACTTATATTACTTAGAAAAAAAGATATCAGATAATCTTATTGGAGATTGGAGAATGAAATTTTAATATTTGGGATTTTTGGTTTTCTTTTCTTTTCTTTTTTTTTTTGTGGATGACACCATTCCTCTCTTTAAGGAGGAAGTTTTTGGCTTTTGAAATATATCATATGACTAAAACAGTTCCTGATTCAACAGTAACCAAGCAGTTCATAGCAGTGTTCATAGTTTAAAGCAGATATATACTGTCTACCTAACGTGTTAAGGATAAGCAAGGAACAAAATAGAAAGTTCTTCCCTCAAGAGGCTTACATTGTAGGTGAAAAATTAACAAGAAACACCATGTGTTAAAAAAAACATATGTTTATAAAGTGGGCCTCCCTAGTGGCGCAGCGGGAGAGCACCGCACTGTGAAGCATCTGCTGCACAGCAGCGCGAGTTCGATCCCGGGCCAGGGAGGGGACCCACATGGACCCCACATGGACCCCACATGGGACCCACTGCACTGTTCCCCTCAGCAGTGTGTTTCAGTCGATCTGCCTGTTCTGCTCCCCACTCTACCTCTGGTGAACCTCCCGCGCCTCTGGCTTGTACCCCTGCTCTTCTATGCATAAATAAAAAATCTTTAAAAAATATGTATGTTTATAAAGTATTATAAAGAGAAAGCAGAATAAGGGGGACGTGGCGGGAGGAGAGCCACTGTTTTAAATAACATGGACAAGATAGATATGATTGAGAAAGTGAAATTTGAGCAAAGATTTGAAGGAGGTGAGGGAGTTACCCTTGTGAATGCCTACAGAGGAGTATTCCAGGCAGAAGGGGCAGCTGGTGCAAATGCTCAGCAGTGAGAATGTGCCAGGCATGTTGTGCTTGGCAAGAGAAGTCAGTGGGGTGGAGCAGAAAGAACAGGGGAAAGAAGATCAAGTCTGAGAGGTTACGAGGTAGAAGGGTGCAATGAGGCCCTGCAAAGACCTGGGCTTTGCTGTGGGAAAATGTGTAATTGTGTACCATGCTGTATCATTTTGGATCTTATTTTTTTTTGAGGCGGTGGGTATTGTTTAGAATTTTTTTTTGGCCTGGAAGAACTGGAGTGTAGGCCAGAGGTGCCCAGGATAAGAGGATTCACCAGAAGCAGAAAGGGGAGCAGAAAGAAGACAAATTTACTGAAATACAGTGCTGAGGGGAGCAACGGACAAGACAGGAGAGGTCTGCTGTGCCATGTGGGTCAGCTCCCTGGTCAGGGATCGAACTCAGCCTTTGCAGTGATAGGGCTGAGATTTAACCCCTAGGCCACCAGGGAAACCCTAGAAATATTTTTAATTAAAAAATGTTGATTCAGGTATAATTGAAATGTATTTTATTAGCTTTAGACATATAATGGTTTAATATTTGTATATGTTTAGTATTCGTGTATAATGTGAAATGGTCACCATAGTAAGTCTAGTTAGGACAGGATAGATACGATTGAGAAAGTGAAATTTGAGCAAAGATTTGAAGGAGGTGAGGGAGTTACCCTTGTGAATGCCGACGGAGAAGTATTCCGGGCAGAAGGGGCAGCAGTGTTCATAGTTTAAAACTATAGTTTTAAAACATATATTTACTGTCGACCTACAATGTGTTAAGGATAAGCAAGGAACAAAATAGAAAGTTTTTCATCATACGTAGTTTTACTTTTTTGGGGATGAGAACTTTTAAGATGGATTTTCTTAGCAACTTACAAAACATACAAATCATCATTATTAATTATAGTTGCTAGGCTGTGTGACTTATTTTGTAATTTAAGTTTGTGCTTTTTGCTTCCCTGTTTTGTGCCCCTCCTCCCATTCCTGACTCTGGCAACCACCAATCTGTTCTCTTTATCTATGAGCTCAGTTTTTGTTTGATTGTTTTTAACTACCATATATAATCATACAGCATTTGTCTTTCTCTGACTTATTTCACTTAGCATATTTCCCCTCAAGTTCTACTCATGTTGTCACAAATGGCAAGATTTCATTCTTCTTTACTGTTTAATAATATTCCATTATATATGTATATGCCACAACTCCTTTATCTGTTTTCCATTGCTAGACAATTAGATTATCTAGACAATTCATATCTTGGATATTATAAATAATGCTACAATGAACATAAAGGTACAGATAATCTTTTTGAGTGTGTTCATTTTCTTTGTATAAATGCCCATAAGTGTAAGGGCTGCAGAATATGGTAGTTCTTTTTTTTTGAGGAACATCCGTACTATATTTTATACTGATTGTAGCAATTACATTCTGATTGTCTACCAAGGTTCTTTTTCTCCTGATCCTCACAAACACTTATTTCTTACTTCTTTGGTAATTTCCATTCTAACAGATGTGAGGTGATATAGATCATTGTGTTTTTTTCTAATGAATATACCTTTGGCCATTTGTGTACAGTCTGTGGAAAAAGGCCTACACAGATTTGTCAATTTTAAAATCAGATTATTTGTTTGCTATTGAGTTGTGTGAGTTTAATATATTTTTGATACCCATTACCGGATACATGATTTGCAAAAATCTGCTGTTTGGTAAGTTCACTTTTCATTTTGTTGATGATTTCCATTGCTGTGCAGAAACTTTTAAATTTGATGAAACCCTTATATTTGCTTTTGTTGTCATACTTATATTTTGAACCTCAAAATAAGCCTGTAGAAGCAAAGGATTCCATCATTTAGTATAGATATAGCTATTAGGTTTATAGATCATTCATCTTAAATACTTTTTAAGGCACTTTAAGCTTGTCACCAAACACACTTTTTCTTTATTGAGTATATTAATTGGTGGCTAAGTGGTCTGGCAAATCTATTTTTTTAGGCAGCAAACTTATATCAGTTGGTGTAATATTCTTAGGCACAATTTCCATAATATTTTGGATTTAACTTTCAAAGACCCTCTGTTGATTTCTATTTTCAAATAGATTAAAAGTTTATATCTACTTCCTGAACTGATAACATTTATGTGATTTTTTTTTCTCCCTGCACATCCATACATTTTCCTCTTTTCACATACTCCATTCTTCGATGTTAGGTAGAAAGCCAAGGCCAGGCATGTAGCCAGAGGAAACTGCCATGGTTTGTAGAATACTGACTTATTCATAGCAAATGGTATTTAAATATACAAATGAATGATTATGTTGGTGGAAAGGGTGGTTCAAATACTATCTTCACAGCACGCATCAAGTTTAAGAATTGGATAACCTGTATAGCATGCAAGAGTCAGCATCAGTAATCAAATTGTTTATCAGAATAGCTGAAGTTCTTGGCAAGCTGTGTGACTTTTCTTATCTCTTGCCTAACATTCCTAGGTTCCTGGGGTGGAGCCTTGATTTAAAATCATTGCCATCTAACCACTCCACCCTAAATGAAACCTATGGCACATAGTGCTACATTACCCAGAACAAGTATGGCTTGATTTAATAAAACTGAATATTCAAAAACTCAAGGAATATGGAAATAATGTTTCAATCCAAAAAATAAACATTTTATCCAAAGTATTTACTAATGAGTTAATTTTTTAAAAGGCTTAGTATATTTCAAATGTATTCTGAGTTTCAAAGCTTAGGCTTTTGTCTATCTGTTTAGGACAGATTCTAGAGAGTAAGTGATTTTCCATATTAACAACAGAAAATCAGAAGCCATGCAAACTTGTTACATGATTCTTTATCCTTCAGCAGCTTTATCACTCATCTCCCTAATGAAGAAAGATGATTTGCTCTATGTTTTACCTTTATATCAAAAATACGTTAAATCATTATCTTGGACTAAAGGTATTGCATTTTATGACAACAAATTTAGTGCTTACATTTAATTTAACTGCCCCCTTATATAATGTCAAGGGGGTTAATTATCCTTCCCTTTGTATTCATCTTGCGGTTTCTCTGTGAAACACTTTTGATGTCTGGTTGAATTCTGGACTTGCCAGAGTCCAGCTCCGGTGAACAGGGTTGAGGAGAGGTGCTGAGTGAACCAGGAAAAAAAGAAATGACAGACACAAAATAGTTTTTTAAAAGCAGGCCCCAGGGACACAAGCCCTCTCTCTTTGGGGATCAAGTGTCCCGAGTGTTGGGCACAGCTCTTATTGAGAACAACTGCCCCCCTTTGGTTAGTTACAAGACAATGGTTTGTTCTTTCATTTCTTGGTACTAAGCATCATTGCGGCACACATTCACCCTCTAGGTTCTGCGCTATCAAGCTGTAATGCTCTCCCTTCTAATCTAGTTGACTCCCCAGGCAATGGTTACACTGGCACAAGAAAGGATATCCTGATCTGTGCCTGGGCCAGGCTTCCAACCCACACTGATCAGTTTTTTAGCCATGACCAGTCTTTTTGGCCATGATCCAGGTATTTTCCTTGTCCCAGCTCTCCACGCCTAGGGGTCTCCAACACTGACTCCTCAGATATGTCAGTATCAGGAGTCTTTGAAAAAGTCCTTTTGTTCATTTCCAGCTTTGCTTGATGAGATCTATTGCCCTGACTTAGAGATTATTAGATTTGAGCTGAATTGACAAATAATTTCCAAGTCTTTTTGTTGTTCTGATTTCATATTCTGAAATTTTCCATTTTATATAAACCATGATATTCAGTTATTTAACACACTAATCAATTGCTTTTTATAAGTTTATACTTAAATGCATATATTCTCTCAATAAAAACTGAGCACTTATTCTAGGTGCTGGGTAAACAATGAACAAAAGTCCTGCCTCTCTGGGAAGGCTGTCTCATGTTGAGAAAAATGAAGATGGAGGGGGAAATGTACATCAAATGACTGTCTTGAAAGCTGTCAATGCATGTAGTTCATTATTCCATCCTCTACACTCTGATTTAACACTGTGGGTGTTTCGCCAGCCTCAGTTTCATGCACTCCTCCATTATGCAGCAGCCAAGTGATTAGGATGAAGTATAATCTTAGCTTGGCCTTATCTCTGGAAGTGGGCCCTGGTTGACCTGTCATTTGTGGCTTACCCTATCCTTCTTGCAATAGTCCTGGGTCTCAGGCTTAGTCACTCAAACTCTTAAATCTAACAGGCCAAGATTGGTAGCTCAGCACATTTGTCTTAATTGAGACGACTGTTTTTTATCTTCTAATAAGAAAGAGTAAACTAGTAGCCCCCACTGCTGCTGTCATTTCTGCTGTAAAGAGCAAAGGAGCACCTAATGAGGAACAGATACTGTAGACAGCACAGAGGAGAGATGGGAGAGAAACTGGGTCACTGTGACATTGTTAAGCTGCTAGATCAATCTTGGAGCCGGTCCTACAACTGGACATGAGCCACTGCCCCTTATTATTTAAGCCAGTTCAACTTGGTTTCCTAGCAAGTTGAATTCTACCTGATGTACACATAAAAATAGGTCTTTCTGCCTTCTCAAAAGCAGAGGGGAGTTTACTACAAACTATAAAGCTAATGTTTCAGGACGTTCATTTGTGTTGGCCTCTTCCAAGCTTGCTGTCTACTTTTACACTTGAAATTTTGTATTCTTTTCTTGCTAGAGAACCATCTAAATAATAAGGGCGGTAGGCCTCACAAAACCTGGATCTACCATCAGAGGTTTTGGGGAGAAACCTTCCACTTTTCTCTCCAGTTCCCTCAATTCATGTCTCCCATAGGGGAGGAGTGATTTACCTAATTGGTAGATACCTGGAAGGGTCACTGCACATGGGTGGCTTGGCCTCTCTGGCGCTCTCATTCAGATCTGGCCTCCCACAGTACTAAGCTCACTGCAGCAAGCCCTGGATGACAAGAGCGGAGGGGGATGCAGTTGCTGCCTTTGACCACATCTTCCCAAACAGGCACCTCTCCATTCAATTTTAGAAACAGTAGAAAACATGTTGACTGTCAAGATGCAGAAGAAACATCGTGAAAGGATAGTTCTGGACGACGTGGAGAGAAGATAGTCAAGGAATGGAGTCTTTTGTAAGTACAGATGGTCTCCAGTGGACAGAGGTTCAACTTACCATTTGTCAACTTTATGATGGTGCTAGAGTGATATGCATTCTGTAGAAACTGTGCTTTGAATTTTGATTTCTTCCTGAGTAACCATTTATGGTACCATACTCTCTTGTGATGCTGGGCAGCAGATGGCACTCACAGCAGTGAGCTGCAGCAACCAGTCAGTCATGTGGTCACAACAGTGAACAACCAAGCTCTATAGACTGATTTTTAGTTCCAGTACAGGATTCAATGAATTACATGAGATAGTCAACACTTCACTGTAAAATAAATTTTGGGCTAGCTGATTTGTCCAACTGTGGGCTTTTGTAAGTGTTCTGAGGACACTTGAAAATAGGGTAGACTAAATTATGATGCTCAATCTGTTAGGTATATTAAATACATTTTTTACTTAGGATATTTTCAACTTATGATGGGTTTCTTTGGACATAACCCCACAGAAGTCAAGAAAGATCTGCACTTATACTTGCTACCTTCTCCCCAGCTTCATCCTGCCCTCAGTTTACTTCTTATAGTAAAAATGGTACCCCTGAGAGTTAGTTTGCATTTGTGAATTCACTGCATCCATGAATTCATACCAGAGAATGAGTTGGGATCCTCTCTTGGTCTTAGGTCCAAGCTGGTTTTTTTTCTAACCCAACTTGAACAGCTATAAAGTTGCTATCGACCCCCATCTGATGCTGTATATGTTTCTCAGATGAAAAATGAGTATTGTAGAGAAATGACAACAGTAGTCAACCACAGCAACGATAACAACAATAATATATGTATTAAAAGTAGACAGTGATCAGCTAAAAGTACAAAAGCAGATTATTAGGTGCTATGAAAGATAATCAGGGATATCTTTGAATTCTTGATCTCAGGGAGTATACAACCAAAAGAGAAAATGGTACTAATATAAATATGCATAACTTTTGCACTCAGTCACAATTCAAGTACAGTTGACATATGTTCAATTATATTAGGTTGAACCATATGAAATTGTCATTTTCACAGGTTAAAGAGTAGTTGAAAATCGACATGTCATATGACCAATCTAGTGTTATGAGCAGTCAGACACTCACAATGACTGGACGTGAAAACCCTTGCCATCTCATTGTAGAAATGTGCAGACCTCTGGTGTTTCCTGCCTCTCTTGCCCCTTGAAGATTTGTCACATCTGGCTCACTGCCATGCTTTCTCATGTTCCCTGTCAGATTCTCGGTGGTTGTAACAGCTGCAAAGACAGTCCTTCCAATATCCTCTTCTCTTGCACTGTGCTTGCCTCTGTTTTGCCCATTTGTACATAAGTATGCAATCCCATGGCTGTAGCTTGGACACAGAAACACTAACTGTGTTTTATTTCTAGATTACCACTCTTTGAATTTTCTCTTTCTCATTGGCCACATCCTGAATATCCTCTGATGGTTTCTCCTCATCAGCTGGTCTCTACGTCATTTGGGTACCCAGGGATCAGAATTCTTTAATCTTTTCTTCTTCTTTTTTTTTTTTATTAGTTATATTTGACATCATTTGTAGTCCCCAGGGGGTACCCACCACCATTTCACCCGTGCACCATCACCTCAGTCCCTTGTGCACCCTCTGGCATCTTCCCCGTCTTTGCCCTCCCCCCTCCCCTCCCCTCCCCCATGGTCCCTTTGGTTTATCCCCGGCTTTTTGGTCTTATTAAGTTTTGTTGTTGTTGTGGTCTGACTAGTAACATCAAATTGAGAGTCATCAATATAAGAAAAGATATGAAGGTCATGAGAATGGATGAGATTATGTAAGAGGTGAGCAAGGGTAAAGAAGAAAAGATTATTGTTRT
>JAGFMF010011796.1:15707450-15731817 GCA_019455555.1 Galemys pyrenaicus
TCCCCTCCCTGGCCGGCAGCAGGGATCGAACTCATGCTGCAGTGACTGCGGTTTGCTTCATAGTGTGTTGCTTAACCCACTGCGCCACCAGGGAGGCCCTGAATCATCTGGTTTGATGAAGCCATTTTAGGAACTCAGGCTTACTTTAAAATGTATGACTGCATTTTTATTTTAATGATTTATTTACTAACTTCTCTCTGTAGGATGCTTTGTTCTGTACTAGGAAAAAAAATTTCCCATACATACTCATGTATAAGATAGAAAAAGGTGAACCAGTTGACAATATTTAGATGCATTCCTTCTTGATCTCTGCCACTGCTGTAGGAGCTGTAATGAGGGGTCGTATAAAGTGCAACTTTTTACTCAGTTGCTATCTTTTGCTAGCATATGAACTCCACAATGGCAGGCAGTACTTATTTCCAATTTATATTTTCTGGGTTGCCAGGTTCAGAAATTCAGGCAGACAGAATTAATTTTAGCGAATCAGTCAGCAGGCAGATGATGCTGGAAGCAAGACCTCCATCTCTTGAGGGTTTTATTTCTCAAAGCTCACACCACTTGATTCAGAATTACCTGGAGCGCTTATTAAAACATCAGTTTTGTAGCTCAGTCTTAGATTTGCTAGGCCTGCACTTCTTAAGGATGGGTGTTTGAAATCTACATCCTTCCTAGATGACATGTACATCCATATATTGGGTTGCTGGAAAAGTCATGACATTTGTTTGAAAAAAACATCATCATGACCTTTAAAGGTTGGAGAGCTGGCAAAAGCAAGGAAAAGACTCAATTTGATGTCAGGTTTCACAACTTTGGCACTACTGGCACTTTGGGTTGCATAATTCTTTGCTGTGGGGGGCAGTCCTGTAAATGCATAAGGTTAGTTGCATCTTTAGCGTCTAACCAACTAGATACCAGACGCAACTTCTCTCTGTTGTGACAATCAAAAATGTGTCCAGACTATGCAAATGTCTCCTGGGAGGCAAAATAGTATGTGACTGAGAATCACCCCCATGGGGTTATCATAGTAGTAAGCATATTTCCAATCTAAGAGTCATAGAGAACACTGAAAATGGAGTGCTAAATTAGGCAACATCTATAGCAAGAGCTCCCTGTAGGTTACCAGCAGCTCAGTAACCTTGCTGTAGAGGAGCCATGTAACTCCACTTGCTGATAGATGGAATTTCAAGGCTGAGAGCGAGCAGGGTCTAGCAGTGTAGGTTAGGGCTCAGTCCTGGCTGTGCACTGGAAGCACTGTGCAACTGTAGAAACATACAAATATGTCCGTCAACCTCAGTCCTTCTGGTTCAGAATTTCCAGTGGTTAAGTGGAGGCATCCGATATACAACCTTGATTCTGGAATACTCTGAGGATTAGATGATACCTGGAATATTGCATTCAGGAACTCAAAATAGACAGATGTGTTCAGGAATAAAATTGCATCAGCCCAGGCAGACCTCAGGAATGTTTAGCGTTTGAATTTTTAATAGCTTTCATGCCAACTAACGAGAGAATGAAGGCATCACATGCATACCCACTATGGTTAAACTGTCCTAATTAGGGAACTTCCTCAATTTTACCCTCCTGTTTTGAGTCTGCTTGTTCTTTTGTAATGTTTCAAGTTCCCATTACACTGTCTAATACTCAGTTTTTCTCTTTCCAGTTCCCTTTTTCTGGTATTTATAAAGATTATCTGTGACTTGGGCAATATTTAGGAAACAGAATTAAAACCCTGTTGACTTGGATTAGGAGTTTAAAGGCATTGATGAGACATCTACTATATCAAGCAAAGTAGGATTATAAGGCAATAAAGCCACATGCTGGCCAAAAAACATCAGTTTCATAGAATAGTATTTCATGCTTTGATTGGAAATCCAGAGAAGAAAAAAATGTCTAGGGCACTGTAAGTGTGTACTCTGAGTTTCCTTTCTAGGTTGATTACTGCAGTTAACTAAAAAGTATATCCACAAAGACTATTGCTTAGCCTTGGTTAAACTAACTACTAGTTTAGCAGTAATTCCTTAACAGCTCAGGAACTTTTAAAAACCCTCACTTCCACTATAGGTCAAGTTTTCTGATGAACACAGATGCAAAAAATGCTCAACAAAAGAGCAAACTGAATTAAATAATACATTAGAAAGACCACATACCTAACCACATATGCTTTATTCCAGGGATGCAAGGATGGCTTAACATACACAAACCCATCAATATGATTATTTAAATCAACAAAATGAAGGATAAAAATTACATGATCATTTCAATAGATGCAGAAAAAGCATTTGATAAAATTCAGCATCTATTTGTGACAAAAACGCAATAAAATGGGTATAGAAGGACAATATCTAAAGGTAATAAAGGCTGTATATGACAAATCCATAACCAACATCTCACCCAATGGGGTGCCCACTCTTGCCATTATAATATAACATAGTTTGGAAATGCCTTCCAGAGAAGTTAGGCAAAAAGTAAAAAAGGAAAAGTAACATGTTAAAATATGTTACCACATGCAGACAACTTAATAATATACATAAAAAGCTATGTATACCAGAAAACTATTAGAAATACATGAATACAGTAAAGTTGCTAAAAAAAAAAAGCAAAAATCTGCTGTTTCTATATGTAAACAATGAATTAGAAGGAAGAGAAATAATGAAAGCAGTATTATTTACCATTGCAGCAAAGAACATAAAATACCACAGAAATTCAACCAAGGAAGTAAAGGACCCATATGCTAAAAACTATAAAACACTGTTGAAAGAAACCGAAGAAACAATGAAACAGAATGACATTCCATGTTCATCGATCAGAAGAATCAGTATTTTCAAATTGATTCTTGCTATTGTACCTAAAGCAACATACGGATATTCTACATCACATCATCATTAAGGAAATATAAATCAAAACACTAAGCTTTCACTTCATACTGCTTAGAAAGGCTATTATCCCAAAATCAAGAAATAATAGCATTTGAGAGAATGTGGAAAACAAGTTTACCCACTGTTGGTGAATGAAAATGTAAACTGGAGCAGTCATTATGGAAAAAGGTATGGAGATTCCTTAGAAAACTAAAAAAGCTACCATATGATCTAGTAATCTCACTTCTGGGATTTATAGTAATACCCACTTTGGGTATCTACCCAAAGAATATGTAAACACTAACTCAAAAAAATATCTGTAATCCTATGTTCACTAAAGTACTATTCATAACAGCCAAGATGTGGAAAAAACCCAAGTGTCCAATGACAAGATTGGATAAATAAGATGTGGTATAGATACACAATGCAATAAACAAAGGTGACCTCTTGCCATCTGTGACAACATGGATGGACCCTGAGGGAGTCATGCTAAGTAAAATAAGTATTGAGAAAGTGTAATCTTGGAATGTACATAGCTTTATAAACTAATGTTACTAAGCAAACAAAATAAAACAAAAAAACCCACTCAATTCCACTGATTATTTTATTCAGAAAAAACCGGAGAATTAGTAAAAAAAATCCTGGTCATTTGCAGTATCTATCAGCTTTCAATTTGGCTCTCCTGTTTAAATAAAGACAATAAAAATTAATATATGTGAAAAATTCCCAGATAAAGTCAACTGCTACGAAATATAAACCCATGCTTCAAAAGTGTATTTTCAGTTTTGTTTACATTGCACAATACTCATATTAAGAATTTACTTTATTTACTTTTCATGTTATATTTCATACTAAATGGAATCTTTTCTTTCTTTTTTTTTTAAAGACTTATTTATTTTTATGCATACACGAGTTGGAGTACAGGCCAGAGGCGTGGGAGGTGAGAGGATTCACCAGAGACAGAGTGGGGAGCACAACAGTCAG
Source organism: Galemys pyrenaicus (assembly GCA_019455555.1). Taxonomy (NCBI): domain Eukaryota; kingdom Metazoa; phylum Chordata; class Mammalia; order Eulipotyphla; family Talpidae; genus Galemys; species Galemys pyrenaicus. The sequence continues at coordinate 15,711,290 of JAGFMF010011796.1, forward strand.
ATGGACTGAAATACACGGTTGAGGGGAGCAGCGTGCAAGGCAGGAGGTCTACCGCACCATGTGGGTTCCCTCCCTGGCTGGGGATTGAACTGGTGCTGCTGTGCTGCAGATGCTCCATAGTGCATTGCTCAACCAGCTGTGCCACCAGGGAGGCCCAAATGGGGGTCTTTTCTTATGAAAATCTTTTCCTAATGTATTTAACAAATGTTGCCTAAGGGCTTTTGAATCCATAAGAGCAAGTTTAATTATCCCTGAATTTAAGCAAGGCCTAAAGTTTTATTTAACAAGTTGGCAATGTAGTATTTTTGTAAATGATAAAAGTTATAGGATATTGACCTAATTATTTTTCATATCTAATTTTTTATGTTTTAAAACTAGATACATGCTCAGCTGTGAAACACTCTTAAGTAAAATAATTTACTAACTTCAAGTAACAACTTGATCAATGACCTAACAGAAAATACATGGTAGAACATTGTCTTTATCAAGTAAGGTAAACAATGACTTTAAGACTGATTTTGTAACACAGGATTTGAGTGGCAGATTATCAAATCCTCTGTTAATCTGGTACAGCTAAACCTCTCTATCCATTATTTTATGTTGTAAATCCAGGATCTTACTTACCTAATGGGAATCGATATAGTAATAATATTAGTAATAGGCCATGATAATTATCTCGCACACCTCTGCATCCAACTTAATAAACGTTTCAATCTTATTTAACATTTTTAGCTCATTATTAAGAACCTACAGCACTTAAGAGAAACCACAGAATTTTGACAATCAAACTATTTTCTAATTCAGTTCTAAATGTTATAAAAAAAAGATGGTCTATTCATTTATGAAGTCCTTTCTTGCAATAAATAAGTGTAGTAAGTACTTATGAATTTAGCTGTGATTTTTTAGATACTCTTTCTTAGGAGCCTTTCCCCAGGCTTAAGATTTCCTTTTAGGCAATATTATCACAAATTAGAAATAAAGACATACATTTAAAAACTACAGTGATTTAAAAGGAACACTGACTTTATATATGCCATTTATATTGGTTACTGAAAATTGGTGGAAATAAGGAAAAATATGCCTACCTGTCCAGAAGTGTTTCATGCAAAAATCCATCTTTCCGGGCCTTTTTAAGAATTTTATTGTCTTCTTTACTTATTTTAAGTTTGTGGTCTTGGAAACTCTGAAATTTCTTTCTGCAAACAGAGTATTTCTCTTTAAAAATCTCAGATATTTATTATACATGTTTACTGATGAACTTACTTATATTTTTAAGGTTTTTCAGTTACTAAAAAAGAACATTTAATTGCACTCTAATCCAGTTCTAAATGTTATAAAAAATGATCATCTATTCATTTATGAAGTTGTTTCTTGCAATGAGTACTTAAGAATCTGGCTGTGATATATAAAACCTATAGCTTTTCAAGTACAAAGATGTCCTGAGTGCTCCATCATCAAGAGAGTAGTTGTCTGAGTAGCTCCACAAAATGCCACTTCTACTGGGGAATATTGGCTGGAATACCCTGTGTACTGGCTGTGAAAAAGTACTTGGTTAGCATATGTCTTGGCAAGTCACAGCCAATTTATTAATGAACAAGGAGACCCAACTAACCCAACTGACTTGAACTTTGATAGGTAGTAGGATAATTAGGAAAACTGATGCCTTAAGAATTCAGCTCAATGTTTTGTCCTAGAGTCTACCTTATGCTACCTCGTCTTGTCCTTCAGTTACTTTATTTTAGGTGCTCTGAGAAGCACTTCATGGCCGGATCCGTAGGTCTAAAGGGAAAGCATACATACACATAATTGATTTCACACTGTTTAACATTTCCTTTGTCTTCTTCAGGAAGGTCATCTTTTTTCTTGGTTTCTCTTTCAGCACAGGATCTAATCTGGGTATTGAAAGTGAGAACCCAATAGGTTATACATTTATCTTCCCCTTTTCCACATTACTTATCGCATAAGAATAAGGGAATTCTATATAAGAGACAATTACCTAAGCATATAGATTCAGAAAAATACAAGTTTTAGACACAATCTATTTGTGTAATTTTTATTAATAATTGATATCACATGTTTCTGTGGAAGCCTTGCACCAGAAATACTAAAGAGAAAATCACTTGACAAACATTTTACAAATCAGATCCACTGAACAACTAGGTTATAATTTAACTAATGTGGTTTTGTCTTCAAAGTAAATAAAGTAGGATCAAATTATGCTTGGTAATGTTTCTTTTTATAACATTACAAGTTTAAGATAGTAGCTATTTTACTTTGTCCAAGCTTTTACCAAATGCATTAAATACAATTTGCTTGAACCTAATGGGAATCTCCTCTTTTGAATCCTGATATCCTCATGGATATTGACATATACTTGCCATCACATGCCGTAATTGTTGATACAGAGACAACAATTAGGATGAAATGAGTGGGGCAAGGAAGGGGGCAGAATACAATGGTGTATTCTGGGTACATTGACTCTGCAATTTGCAATCCCCAGTACCCACATCTCCAATGTGATTTCTGTGGCTCAGAGTCCAATTCCAAGGATGCTCAGAAAGTGCTAGCCAAGGAATGGTTCTGGTTCTCCCTAGAAAAGCTAGGGAAATTCAGACCCAGTCCTGTGATACACCACTACTTCTGGTTGGAGGGAACTACTGTTTCAGTAGGTAAGACCTGGACTTGGCTGGCACAGACCAGCAGGGCCTGTGATGTAAAAGGCAAGGTGGAACAAGTGCTAGATTATCATTGCTCAGAGCTTCCAGGTACTTGACTAACCAAACAAACCTAGGGAAATTTGACAGGCACTTTAACATTAAACATAAGTAAATAAAAATTTAAAAAGGAACCCACTAGCAATTTTCTAATGACTTATTTCCTGAGAAGAAGTATGGTATGGAATGCTTGAGTAGTTTATTTAGAGCTCCTTGGGCCTGGGTACACATCCTGTCTCAACTGTATCTAGTCCAGCTCTTTTCATGTCAACTTCATTAAGTGACTGATCAAAACTGGTGAGAATGTGGAGGGCCAAAGACTGTTTCCTCGTCTATAAAGTTAAGATAACAATAGCTACCTGACAGGAACATTAAGAAGATTAAAGAGAAATCATGTGCTGTATTCAACAGTGTCTGCAGCCTCTTGCTTGAGTTTTATTTATGTAATTGAAAAATATCATGACTAATACTTTTCAAAATACAACAAAAAAAAATCTAAGCTTTAGATTGAAATTATTAGAGATTTTGGCAGTGAAAATGCCTTATAAGAAGTTATGGAAGGTCTACTGAAATTTCTAATTCTTGTATTGTCTAGAATGGTATTTCTTTCTTATTCAGTTAATTGCACATGATAAGATGAATGAAGAGTTAGTATTATCACATGCTTAAAAATATTAGCAATACTGGGGGGGGGGCCTCCCTGATGGTGTAAGTCGCAGCACTATGAAGCTATCTGCAGCCACTGCAGTCAAGTTTGATCCCCAGCAAGGGAGGGGATCCACATGGTCCAGCAGACCTCTCCTGCCTCGCCTGCAGCTCCCCTCAGCAGTGTATTTCAGTAGATCTGTCCGTTCTGCTTCCCACTCTGTCTCTGGTGAATCCTCTCACTCCCTATACCACTGACTAACACCCCAGCTCTTGTATGCATAAATAAATAAATCTTTAAAATGAGTACTTAGAGACTATAAAAATGACTTATGAAAATCAGGAAAATTCAAGGTAAGAAGGAGCAGTATATCCATGAAAGTCCCTGAAGCAGCCTAGGGGAGGCAAGGGGAGAAGAAGCAGAAAAAAATGAAAGATAAAGTGACTAGTCCAAAGAAAGTTGAAAGTTAAAGGAACAAAATTAAAAGTAAGGTATCCTGGTCTGAAACAAAAACATGGAGGTTCAGATTTCTTAGGGAAATGACTGTAGAAAGGGCAAAAAATATTTTGATTCTGGTGATTACAAAATGGTAAAAGCAAAAATGAAGAACAAGCAACTTGTTGCTGCAGCTCCAGGTAAGACAGAGGTCCCTGGTGATCTATCAAAAGGCTAAGGCTCTAGAAATAGTACTATAATTATGACTTTTATATATTTTTTACTGTGATTAGTAGCGTGGAGGCTCAAGTATTAAGCAAATTTTTGAAAACCTAATAACCTTCTAATACATATTGGTGGGAATCTAAGTATACCCTGTATGGAAGGCAATGGGACAATATGTAACAAAATTACAAATGCATATACCCCTTAAGCCTATGATTAAACTTTTAGGAATTTATCTTGAGATGGAGTTGATTACTACAAAATGATGCATATTCAAAGTTATGTGCTGCAATGCTGTTTACAAGAGGAAAAAACTGGAAATAGCCTAAATTTCTCTGTATATGGAACTGACTAAACAAATTATGCGGGTGAGGCAGGAGAGGTCTGCTGCACTGTGTGGGTCCCCTCCCTGTCTGGGGACTGAACTCATGCTGCAGTGGCTGCGGAAGCCCCACAGTGCTGCACTCAACCTCCTGTGCCACCAGGGAGGTCCCTAGGAAGTTAACTTTAGAGCACAAATGTAGAAAGCTGCAAACATTCATATTTTTATAAAAGAATTCTAGAAGGCTATGGAGGGATGAGACATCATTTTGTATGCTAATATTTAAAACATTTTTGAAAAGTGAATAGTTTCGAAAAATGTATATATATATATATATAAAATCTATTTATAAGTATATAAGCCATGTGAAGTTACTCAGAAAAAAACACTAATGCAAGGAGATAATAACCAGGTAATTCTTAGATATAGTAATTTCTCTACCACATGGTATAACCAAGCCTCAGTTAGGAGATATATAGTTAAAAATAATTTTGGAGCATAATGTAAAAAGCTATGAGAAATTTTTAAAGTAAAAGTATAAGTGATTATCCAACATTTTATTTTTTATGTGAGATAACACTGATTTACAACACTGCTTATGATTCAGGGGACTAGGTTTACATTTCTGAATATGTGAATTATCACAACATTCTAAAGAGATGTAATCTCATCATATACAAGACATGCATTAGAGTCTATAGAAAACCATCATGACTACCTTTATCATTTCTTCTTCTCCTGCTGTTTTATTTTTTGCTTCAATATCTCCTGCTTCATTGCATCTAATAAAGCAGCTATTTGAGGCCAGTAAAGCCATTTTCCCCTAAACAAAACAAAAAGTAGTTATGAGAATATCTGCAAAACAATTCTTAAGTTTTGAGACTAAACTAATCTCTACTCCCCCATTATAAAAGTAATCTGGAAAAAAAATTTGGAGAAAACCTGGAAAATAAAAAAAGAAAGAAAACAAAATCACCTATAATTTTACTACTCAAAAATAACCAACACAATAAATATTTTCAGTATATTCTATTAGTAAGACTAAATTCTAACTAGATGAAAGACAATTGTTTCCTTTGGCTAAAAGATCTATTGAGAATATAACTGATTCAGTTCAGCCTGAAGAAAAATAAACTTTAAAGACAATTAAACAAAAATAATACACTCACATCTTGAAAGACTGGTTCCCATTGTTCTCTTGGTCCAATTGCATCTGAACGTCCAATGACAAGTCCATCTGAATTAATACCAAGGTATTTTCCATACCCAGATTTCAGGGCAATTCTTCAGATTAATAATAGGTAAATGTTAAAAACTTTGAGAAACAGAATTAAATATGGAAGGTAAAAATGTCTATATACATAGTAATTCAGACTGGTCATATTGCAACTGTCAGAAACTGCATGTGGCTAAGTGGTCACTATACTGGACAGGATAGTTGTATATACACATTTTAATATTAAATACATTTTATTATATAACATTAATCTTTTCTGCTATTATGAACAGTGCTGCTATATTTTTTCTGTATGAAATTGTCAACATATCCTTTGAAGAGTTTTGTAGGATGGGAATTATTGGATCAGAGAGTATCCACTTTCAAGTTCCTGTTACATGTTATCAAATTAGTTTACACAAAAAATTTTTATCAATTTATACATTCTTACCCTCAAATTAGGAGATTATCTTTTTTCCTCATTGTTGATTATCTTTTTTCCTCATTGTTGTTCACTCCCCCCCCCCTAACTTTTTTTTAAAAAGATTTCTTTATTCACACAAGAACTGGGGTACAGGCCAGAAGTGCGGGGGATGAGAGGATCTACCAGAGACAGAGTGGGGAACAGAACAGGCAGACTGACTGAAACACACTGCTGAGGGGAGCAGCGGGTGAGGCAGGAGAGGTCTGCCTCGCCATGTGGGTCACCGACCTGGCCGGTGGCCAGGTCCTGTGCTGCAGTGGCTGTGCTGTGCTTCATAGCGCATTGCTTATCCCACTGTGCCACCAGGGAGGGCCTGTTGTTCATTTTTGTATAATGCTTGATTTCTCCTCTCAGATGTAATCCTTATAAAATTCCCACCATCAAATCACCTGTGAACCATCATGAAAGTCTCCTGTCCTTTTCCCTCCCTGTTTTGACTCCTCTCCCTTCCCCGCCCTTGCTGGATGTCTGGCATTTATAGTTTGCCAATTTTGTCTTTTTTTTCCTGACTCCTTTTCCCTCTATTCAAAAAAGGCATTTTGCTTTTTAAATCAAAATTACCTGTGGGTTAAGTTAGCTAGATATTATCTCTTTTAATGAAATTAAATTAAAAAATAAAGGGTTATTAATTATAGTGCAACTCAAGCTTACCTGGAATCAGACAATTTGACAGCTGTAAACTGTTCTGGCGGACTAGGGCCCTCATCAACTACAGGAGAATAAAACATTTTGAGATAAATTTAAAATTTGTTGTAAAGATATATGCAAAGATATTTTATAATACAATTGTAATATGATCTAAACATATTAAGATATATTTAATCCTTTAACTTGTCTTGGTTCTGAAAACTTAGCAAGAGATCAGCATAACTATTAGTTATCCAGGTATTTCCCTTGCATTTTAAAATACAATGTACAGACAAATAAGCACTAATAGATAAAAATCTAAATGCCTTAATTTATTCAAGGAATGGCCACTCAGACCAAATAATGTTACTTCTCTATCTTCTGATTTCTTTGTACAGAGGAATCAGTGATTCCTCTGATTGGCTAAAGGGAATGAGAAGACTTCAAATTGTTAATTATATTTTAGTTTAGTTTTAGCAAAAGGTCTGAAAAATATAGGGATTCAAACATTTGAATGAACCATTTTTTCTTTTTATTTATTATTTAAATTATTTGTGTTGTTTTTGACTTCCATAGAGACTTTTCTGGAACCATAAGGTGTTTTCAGTACTTATACTGAAAAGGAGCTGCCAATAATTGGTAAAAACTGAGACAGGGAAAAAATGGAAGAGTCAAATATAATGGCTTTATTCCTTTGAAATATACTTGAGATGAGTTAAATTTGGCCTAAGCGAATGAATGTTATAAAATATATAGTTTGAATGGCCTTTACCCTACCATTGCTTCTACCAAATACAAACCTTCTTTATGAGGAGCTCCCAATGTAAAAAGGCCATTGTCAAGTGCATGTATGTAGGTGCCTTTATCCATTTCAATTGCTATAGTTCCTGAAATTTCACCAAAGTTTTTTACTGTCCACCAGGTTCCTAAAAAATAAAATTATACATTTATATTTTAGATTTTATCCAAAGTTCATGTCACTGCTTTTGTTATCATTTGGTTTTAGAACTTTTTTTTTTGTATGTATATGTGGAGATGCAGGGTAACTAGCACCAAAATCAAGATTGGGTTCTTTATAAAACAGTAGTACATATGAAGGCACAGTCTGATAATATAGAGATGTTTCTCCCTTTCTAGTGCCCAGTCATTGATGACTAATTTCTGAGGATATCTATTATAAAACCTGTTATTTATATATTCCTCCAGAAAGTCTTTCCAGACTAGTATTTTAAACTGTAATTTTAAAGCAGAAATAAAAACTGCTGCCTGTATAAAACTGTTGCACTAATATCTAGCTCTTCAGTAGAAATATTAAACTCTAGAGTCTAATTATTTAAGCAGTCATTGCAAGAATTTATATTTTATTGGGAAAATTTGGTCTCAAAATCTTCCCCTATATTGTGGTTTAACTAGAGTAGAAATGTGTCAATCATTAATGGGATAGTAAGTGATATCAAGGAATTTGCATTGATTTTGTTAGGTCTGATAATGATATCATATTATGCATTAAAAAGTAAAACAGAAGGAAGAAGAAAGACAATACCATTAAAAGAAAAGTATTTTTATGTATTTATGGGTAAAATGACATATAGCTGTATTTTAAAATTCTCCAGCAAAAAAGTACATGGTGATATGTGTAAATGAAAGATATTAGTTTAAAACTTTCATTTAAAAATTGAGTTAATCACACCATATAAAAATTTGACTCATTTAAACAAAAATTAACTAAAAAATGCATTAGAGACTAAAAGTAAAGCTAGCATAATAAAACTCTTAGAAAACATGGAAAAAGTTTCATGACATTGTATGTATCAATGATTTCTTGCATTTAACACCAGAAGTTCAAACAACAAAAACCTGACAGGTTTTTTAAATGAAAAACTTTTGTGGATCAAAGGATACTATCAATAGAGTAGAAAGACAACCCATTGAAGGGAGAAAATATTCATAAATCACCTCTGACAAGGAATTACTATCTAGCACATATAGAGGATGCTTAAAACTTAAATACAAACAACTTAATTAAAAAATAATAAAAAGACTTGAATTCAGTTATTCCTTTCTAAACCTTCTGCAGACTGTTAGACATTCCTTTAGGGTAGTGTCACAGTACAGAACAAAGCTTGTCATAAGCTGTGATTTTTTATATATAGGAATCTTAGGAACTCAGGGATATAAAAGAAAGTGGAAGGATAAAGAAGACACAGAGTGATGTCCTTTTCTAGTCAAGACACATTAACTGTCCTGGACTTACCTTCCACCATGAACCACTAGGAAACTGGATAATGTGAGAAAACTATTTTCAGGTACTGGAACATGGGCATAACAAGATTATGATCTTTGAGAAAAGGGAAACACATGAAGTGAACATCACATTCACTTCAACTTTCTTCCTAATGTCAGTTTATCAACCATTGTGCAGGGAGACAGAGCCCAAGAAGAGCAAGGCGATCTCACTCAGATGACATTATAGTGCCAAAATGACAAATTTACAGAGTAAGGTACTGAGAAAAGGGAACTGCACAGAGGTGGACACCCTAGAAATATACATGATATAAATGGGGGTTCCTTATAGTTCCTTGGCCACAGACAGGGCTGTGCATGTGCTGGGCAGATTTCATAAAGCCATATCTGTGATCACTGTGGCTGAGAGCTGAGTGGTGATACCAGAGGTCATCACGCACTGACAGTGGGGTGGAACGGGTCACTCAGAAGTAGCTTGGGCTTTTGAGTGAGGCCTATGTCCTAGAGTAAGGGTTACATAACAGTTTAGTCGAAGGGCAAGACCAAATAGCCCTAATACTTCAAAACAAAAATCAAACCTGATAGGGGCACAGGATCTTCAAATAACCTCAACTTTGAAGCTGATAAAGATACCGAGATTTGAAGTTTGACAAACATAATAAGTGGTTTAATCGGAAAAGGAAACTTTATTTAACTGGATATCAGGAAAAAACAAAAGAGCAGTGAGCCCTCTAAAAGAATATATACAAGACTACCTCGCGATCCTGGGGAAAGCACATTTCTTAGATTGGAGAAATAAGGTAGTAGTTGTACTAGAAAAAAAATGTAATCAGACTTAATAAATATTAACAACTTTTGCCTATTTAAAAAACTCCATTAAGCAAATGAAAATTTTTTGTGTACTTGGGTGCAGATTAATAAAGCAAAAGGAGAGAGTCTTGAATGGCTTTTCCCAGGTGGTGAGGTCCTTCGGCATGTGTACACCTGTCACAATATTTCATAGGACCATAAGATTTATTAATGTGAACACTAAGAAGTAAGAAATTTAAGGCCTGAATGAGAATATTTTTTCATACCTTTGAAAACCTATTTTTCATATGTCTATCAAATTTCAAATGCAACTTGCCAAAGTTTAAAAGAGAAATAAATTGCTTTTATGTAGGTGTGGAAGGATATCAGGACTAAATGGGAAAGAGTAGACAAAATAATTATTTTTACTGTGTTATGTATTTCCTTTTGGGACATACGAATCAGTAGTTTCTGCAATTAAAATAAATACACATGCAAAACATGTTGTAATATTTACTCAGCTAACTAACACATCTATTCAGGCCTTTAAGTTTATGTATCAAAATCACTGGGCTACTAAGCACCCTAACGGTGCCTATTAGATGAGAATAATGTTTCCTCTTTCCCATAGTTAGTTCTGATAATGAAGAAAAAAAGGCTTCAGTGACATCTACTGCCCAATAGAATAAAAAGAATCTACAACTATAAATAGTATTTAAGAATTTAGCACAAATAGGGATAGTTCAGAATTCCTTTTATTTTCTTTTTCACTACTTATCTACAAGAAAATGTTTTTAACAGAATCTCAACAAAGGTTAACTTTTCTCAGAATAAAGCATTAAAAATGGACTCACCAACAATGTCAAGTTGTGTTTCTTCATCTTCTTCTCTTTTTCTCTTCTTATCCTTGCTCTTTTTCTTCTTGCTATAGTAGATAATTTTTGTTTATTTTTTTCTTACATCACAGTTCGTTTTTGTACAAAAATTGATTTCTCCCCTCATGTTTAGTTCCCGTAATTCTCCTGTCACTATGTTACTATGACCATCTCTTGTGCTCTTTATAGGAGGTAATTTATTTTTAAAAATATTTACTTTTTATTTATATGCATGCAAGAACTTGGGTATAGGCCGGAAGCGGGGGGCGGTGAATGGATGCACCAGAGACAGAGTGGGGAGCAAAACAGGCAGATCTACTGAAATATGCTGCTGAGGGGAGCAGCGGTTGAGACAGGAGAGGTCTGCTGCACCATGTAGATCAGCTCTCTGACTGGAGATCACACTCATGCTGCAGTGGCTGCAGATAGCCTGACAGCATTGAAACTTTAAGCCCTGCACCACCAGGGAAGCCCTACAGGAGGTATTTTTATAAATGAGTTTAGATATGTTGATTTGCATGCTAACTATCATAAGATGGAATCTTTGAAGTCTTTTCAACTATATGTTGATTTATCAATTATTGTTTTCTGATATACTCTCTTCTAATTCTGAGAGGTTTTTCTGATACATAATAGTGTTATAATTAACAGGACAGACTCTGGAGCCAGACTATCTGGTTTAAGTCATATGATTCTGTCATTTTATTGTTTGTGATTAGTAGTTGCCAGGGACTTGGGTTAAGAGAGGAAAAGGCAGCAAGTACTTAATGGGTAAAGGGTTTCCTTCTGAGGTAACAAAAATATTTAGCAACTAGATACTACTGTGAATATACAAAAACAAAAACAAAATAAGAACACAAACCCTCAATGTATTGCACTTTAAAAGAGTGAATTTTATGGTATATGGATTACATCTCAATAATAAAAAGAAAAAAAACAACTCTCAAGGATGGCGTTTTTTAAAAAAAGCTCATATGCAAAGTGTTTAGAACAATACACAATAGAAAGTGACTAACACATACTATATAATTGATATATGTTACATGTTATGTTAACATAGTATGTTACAATTTTAAGAAGACATGCTGTGTACATTTTTCCATCATAAAGTAGGCTTTCAGGAGCTCACTTCTCCCCTCTTCCTGTAAATTTAGACAATAAGTTTTAGATTTATTCAGAATAAATGCTTCATGATGCCAGAAGCCTAGGCAGAGTTCTCAAGGGCAGTGGCACCATCTTTCTCCTTGACACATGTACTGAACACTGTTTATCACTTGGGCCAGGGCCATATGCTCAAGATTTGGATGAAAAATTAATCCTGGGCAAATCTACCAATTAAAAAAGAGATATGAATAAATAAATATCTAATAATCATAACCACAACTACAACTTTCTCCTTGCATCTGGCTCTACTTACGTTATCTCAATCCTGTAAACTAAAATTCTCTGGTTTGAACTAAGGGGTGCAAGCTGAAGAGCCAAGGTACAGCTAGCCTGGCCTTAAAAGATGCCTAGTCAGCAACAATGAAAAGTTGTTTCTAAGCAAAACAGTATCTTCCAAAAGGAAAAACTGCAAGGTTTATGGTATTGCGGAAAATCCCAGGTCCCAGATATATGGCTCTAAGTAGATAATGTAACTTTCAAAAACCCTCCTTGTTTTCTTCAATATGTAGGCAACATCATATAGTTACATTAATCAGACAATTCCCTGACTTCCTCTGTAAAAATCATTAAAAATGTAAAACATTTTCCTTGAAGACTGTATAAAATCATTATGGAGTTCGAATTCAAACAACTTTTCTAGAGTTATTTGGATGCTGTACCCAGACTACAGTCGAGTCTCAATTCCTTAATAAACTCACTTTTTATAAGTCAATGATCCTCATAATTCTTTTAGAATATCATTATTTCCTTTAATAGTAACCAGCGTCCCACAAATCACAAAATCAGTAACTGGTGGAGTCTAGTTGAGTCCATGTTCCTAACAAAAGTCCTATCCTTAATCTGTGTGATTCTGCCCAATTCCAATCGGCATATTGCATTAAAAAATCTACCCAGATTCTCTCTGTAAGGCGATGAGAGTGACAATAATTATTAGTAATGTTGCTGTCATGACTTGTGTTTTCAGACTCAGACCTGACTAGGGGACGACGTGGGTAGTAGGGTTTGGAGGACGGGGCTCAGAGATCACAAATGTGCAGCTTCTGGGCTATTCATTGGTCTCTTTTTGCTGTCTCCTGCCATCTCTGTGGCCCTTCTGCTCAAGTCTATACAGGCGCGGTAACTGTGTCCGCCGCGATCGGGAGCTTGGCGGGGGCACGTGTGCCTGACAGTGGACACCCAGAGCACGGGTGTGGGCATGCGTAAGTGCCCTGAGCCTGGAGGGCTGGTATAAAAGGACGGTCACTGAGCCAGAGGACAACTAGGAGAGGAAGAGAGCGTGACTATAGAAGAGGCAAGACCAGAACGCCAGAGCACCCAGGGAAAGCGTTGAAAGATTACCCAGGGCCTAGGGGCTCGGTTGCCTTCCGAACCCCCTGTCCTTCCTGCTTCTGGTTGCCCCGCTGCTAGCACCTTTCCACCCAGGTCCAGAGGCCAGGCCCAGGGCTGGGAGCCTAAGTGGCGCTCTAACAGCTTCCACTAGACTCACTGTGAGAAGATGAGGACAGAAAAGCCCGAAAGTGTGTCAGACAAACTTGGGGGGCGGAGGGGGGGTGTCTCACCTCTTAGCCTTAGTTCCCTTGAGCACGAGCTTGGTGGACTTCACATAGGAGTATTCGGCCATGGTTCCGGTGACACTTAAGATATAGAGTGGGAGCCGGCTCAGGACAAAATGGCTCGGCTAGCTCAGAGACAGGCGAGGGAGGCACAAAAATGGAGCCGAAGTACAAGCTCCCTGGAAATGTAGCAACTGAGGGATTGCAGGCGCCTCACTCGATTCACTGTGTCCGTTTTCACACGAATATTGAATCCCAAATAAAGAACTCCACTTCCTGTTTACTACCTATAGCTACGGCACACGCAGAGGGCCCAAATACATCAACTTTCATTTGCTCCCTCTTGCGGGAGCGGCTGAATGAGAGTTAGGATTTCCCTAATTGAGGAAACCTTGAGTGCCGCCCTCTGGTGGACGCCACGGTTGTAACAGCCGTGATTGGTATCTCCGCGTGAGGGAGATTGCCTTCCTGCTCGGTCTTGGGAGGAGACAAATTGATTGACAAGAGTACACTCTTCTGCAGTGGACTGGTCCAGTGCTGCAGGCAGGGGAACTGACCTGACTGTCTGGCCCAGTCAAGTGTTAGGACCCTTTGGGGATAGGGTGGCGGTGGGTGGGTAGCATCTTTTAGGGGGCCTTAAAAATATATATATATATATTTATAACAGGTTTATTAGGCAAAGGGACAGAAGAATAAAGACACTTGCATAGACACAAGCGGGCAGGAGGGCCTGCCCCAGAAAGGGCAGGTTTGCTGAGAGAGGCCTGCATAGTTGCAGCCAGGTGGCCTTGAGGTGAGCTGCTTCCACTGAGGGAGGTCAGTGAGGAGAAGCCCCAGGCATGGTGCAGGTCATGAGCAGCCAGGAAGGTTGCTGCCCTGCAGAGGAGAGTTGGTGAAAAGAAGCACCTGTGTAGGCACAGGTAGGCAGAAGGACTGCTGGCTGGTCTTGGACATCTTTACAAGCCATTTTTAAATTCCATAAACACTGTAATGTTATAGCTAGGGAGATTTGAGTAATGTACCCGGAACAGTTAGGGAATAAAAGATAATTAAGCACCACAGATCTCACAAATTCTTTAGGAATTTGGGGGAGAGATAGCGTGGGAGGTTGGCAAAGACTTAAACTATGGCAATCAGAGAAGTCTTCATGTTTAAGATGGGTGGTAAGAGAGAACTTTAGAACTTGGGGCACCTGACTGTTTCTTCTCCTTGTTCCAGGCTCTTCAACAGCTCCTTAAGGCACTTCCCTGATTCCACATTTCCCCCTTCCATACGGTTTTCTATAGTGTTGACTGAGTGATCTTTCGACAGAAATAGCTGATCATTATTACCTTTCTTAAAAGCTAATAAAGGGAACTCATTGATTTCTACACATCACTTAAATTTTTAATGACTTAGCCTCTTTCCCACACTTACCCCCTTCGATCCTGGTTCTAGTCATAACACTTTAAGACAAACTCAGACATCATTGGCTCCAAAAAACCCACCCCATCTTTGAGTAGTCTGTATCTCCTCAAACATCCTGTATTTACCATGTTATAGCTTAATGGTGTGCTTTTAATGATCAGGAACCATAGCTTGCTCATCCTTGTTTCACCTATATCCAACCCAGTGCCTGCTTTGGTGGCGTTCCTGCATACCTCAAATATTTACTACCTAGTCCTTTACAGAAAGATTTTCTTTTTATTTATTTTGCATACAAGAACTGGGGTGTAGACCAAAGATACAGGAGGCAGAGGATTCTCTAGAGACAGAGTGGTACTCCAGTAAATCTCACTAACTGAAGTTCACTGCAAACTGAAAGTCACTTGTTCTTATAATTATAGAATTTAAATAAATATATATAAACTGGGAACATAAATATTAAAAGTTTTGTTTCTCTGAATAATAAACTGAAAGCACTGGAAAAATGAGACACTGAAACAGTTATTGTCTGTTTATTTGTATGTAGGACAATTGGAAATAAATGGGGAAAAATTGTAAAATCTGTTATTCAGTTATCTGATTGCATTGTCCCAGTTTTTATTTGCTAGACAGTAGAGAAGTTAAGGACATTGCATATTGGCATGGTTCTCACCAGAATCTCCATTAGTGAATTTATATAAGGGTTTTGTTAGTGGGCAAGCAGAGGGGCACCCTAGGACCTCCAGACCTTGCATGCTCTAAATAGGTTCTGCCATTTTCTTCATAAAGACAAAACATACTCCTAGTACATAAGACCTTCAATAGGAAGGAAGTTAAATAGAATTAGTGTGCAATAGAGAGAAGAAAGGATAACAGTTTCCAATAAAACACCCAAAGTTACCCATCCTGTCATACCCATCCACGGGCTGGCCTAAAGTGGTGGCCTAAATCACTGAAGCCCAAAAGCTTGCCACAAATCTGTTATCTTCTGGTGGGGACACATAGGAAAGGGGCAGAAGGAACCAGGGAAGTCTGGAAGTAAAGGAGCAAAATGAAAGTATAAGTCAAGATAAAGGGTGTGATTGTCAGCCTCTCCATGGTTCACTTTCATCCACATCTCTTTCAAGTGACTTCCATGTCCCTCAAGCCCCTGGTACAAGTCAAGGCCGAGAAGCAAGTGAGGTTTCTTCACATGTTTCTGCTCCACTTACCTCCTCTAAGTCTTTCAAATCTTCCTTCCTAGGTTCTTTCTATCTTCTCCTTGCTGCTCACCCCACCCTTCCTAAGATGGGGCAGGGAACCTGGAGTGTCCCCTCTCTATGGAGAATACATTATTTCAATTTGATTTTTTATAAAAAATATTTACAAATTTATGCATAGATCTACTAAAATTAAAAATTTAAAGTTATACATGTAACACTTTTTAGGATTTCTTCCCAATGGAAACTTTGGATTAATCTACCATTACGGGTCCCAATCTTATTGAATAAAGGTGTTTTTATGAATTTTGCTAGCCAAAAGTTTATCTTGGTGAGAATGGAATTATATATATATATAAAATATATACATATATTATATATACATACTTATATAGATATAATGAACCTAAGGGATTATTAATAGATCTCAGTGGTTAATAAGCCTCAGTATGCCTAAAAAATTCATTTGAAACACTTATAACAATGCAGATTTATTCCTATCCTCTCCCTTCCCGGCTGACTTAGGTCTATATTCTATCCCCACCAGTCTCTTGTCACCCATGACCTCCTAATTGCCAAGTCCTTATCTCATATTACTTATATATTGAACAAGCATGTCTTGCAAAATAATCAAGTTGCCAACTCCTTGTTTCTTTTAGATTTTATTCTGTAGGAGAAGTTTATCCTGGCTCTGGGTAAAAAATATGAACCCATTTCACTTTTTCTCATGCTTGAGAATCCTCGCTTCATGTTATATGCCTGAACATCATCCCACTGCCCTATAGCCCACCATGCTAACTGCTTTGGAAGTTGGGTACCTGGTATTAAAGAAAATGATTTTTCAAACACATAAAATATTTGCTCCCAGATAAATATTAAATAACCATGTGTTTAAAAAATTAGGCTTAATTAATGAGAGGGTTCTTAAGACATTACAACTGGTTTTAAATTCAAAGAGCACACCTATATGCAAATAGGTGTGGGGGCATAAGCAAAATTATCCTGTATCTCTGAGGGTTTATTTGCAAATAAGCAAGCATCAGATAGAGTGATAAGAGAAAAAGATAAGAGAAAAAGAAGTTTAAAAATAACATTTATTAAAAGCAGGAAAAAAAGAGACCCAAAATGGAGTTGTTCATACTGAAACCCTCCCACCCAGATTTAATAACTAATCTCATTGCAGTTTCAAAAGTATAATCTTAAACCAATCAATCTGTAGTTCCCTAATCAGCATCAAAGGTAATACTCATTATAAGATTCCTCTACCTTCCTCTGATAGAGGTGACTTTACCTGAAATAATCTTTTCTTTTACTAATAATCTTGTCCCACTTATCTATAAATACCTTCCATTTTGTGTAATTCCTTTCCGTTTCTAGATAGAATGCCATCCTATAGATAAATTACTTAGTAAAGCAAATTAGATCTCTGAATGTGTGAATTCTATTTTTAAATATCTACATCTCTTATATACATGGGAGAGACCCAGCATAACTGAGTAACATGCCCAAGTGGCTTTTGACATCTTAAATAGCTTAGCTAGGACAAGGGAAGCTGGGGGATGAAAAGGGAATTTCAATTAGGGAGTGTATCTGGAAAGGCACATTAGACAAAATGCATGCAGATTTAGTTCTGTCTCTTGGAAAAGAGACAAAGAATTAAGTGTTCCTGGGAGAGGTCCTTACAGAGAAAAGTTTACATATAAATATAAAAAATGACCTCCCTCCTTCTTCAAAGCTCCTCCCATGAAATAAACTTCTTGCCAAAAGGATATAATTTGAGGTGGCATATTTTAGCATACTTACATAGGAATGCTAAAAAAATTTATGATTAGATGCAAAGTTATATCTGAGTCAGTCATAAATCCAATTCCACTTAACAAAATTCATTTGCATTTCTATGGACAAGGATAGTTTACTGCAAGATTTTTTGAGCTGAAAAATAACTCAGACTATTAAAGGCACCTGAAGAGTCAAATAATCCAGAAAAATATACTAGAAGGACACCACTCCATATATATCATTTTTTGGTTCATTTTAGAGTTGTCAAAATTTCTCCATGACAGTAGAGAAGGAGTAGTTAATGTCTTTCTTATCTTTCTTCATCCTTCCTTCCCTCTCTTCTTTTCTCCTATCCTTCCTTTTTGGCTAAGTGACTTCAAGTTCTCTTGGCTAGACTGATGGGGAATACTTTTTTGCTGGGGATTCTGATACCCATTCCTGGGGTCCTCTCTCTGGTTCCCTTGAACAAGGCAACTGTATCTCTTGTAGGTTATTGCTCATGGCAGTATTTGCAGTTTTAAGAATTCCTAATATTTGCTCCTATTATATGTCCACTGTGGTTCAACTGTGACCCTAGTATTGACTTAACTGAGTCATATCACTTGTGCTCAGAAAGTCAAACTCTGAACCATGAAATTGTATCTCCTCCGAAGGAAGTCCTTAGAACACAAGTTGTGCTGCCACGGAAAGAGGGCAGTTAGTACTAAACCATCTCCTTGAATGGTGAGAGAGGAAGGTTATATTGGAGAGAAAGAAATTTAAGGATGTGAGGGACAAAGGAAGGTTTCTTTAGTTTCAAGTCCCAGACCTCGGGCACAGACTAGGAGCAGTGATGGGATTATCAATGACTTTCTGGTATGGTTGCTTCTTCTGTGTTAGTGGTTTAAAATGGCCCAGGATGTTCGTCAGGCACTGATGTTATCAGCGTCCTCTCAAAGGATGGCCCTGAGGAGAGTGGTACCAGAGGTTAAATAAACTAAACTGCTAGGTTAGTTAGAGGTTAAGACAGGTGTCATGTATCTTGACTCAGTCTGGACCCCAAACCCAATGGAGAAAAGTGTGACTTTCATTTTAATTCCAGCTAAGAATGTGAGGTTAATGGGCAATAATAACAATGCAGATGAGTAACTTTTTGTGAAACTCATTGTTAAGGGTGAAACAAAATGCACTTATGGAAATAGTTTCCAATCAATTGTCTCCATAAATTTATTAAGAGTCATAGTGTATCTGGTTAATTGACCATGAAATATATATTTGATAGAATAGTTTTGTATTTTCAGGGTACTTATTTCTCCTTATTATTATTATTTTTTA
The DNA here is from genome assembly GCA_019455555.1 of Galemys pyrenaicus. Lineage (NCBI taxonomy): Eukaryota > Metazoa > Chordata > Mammalia > Eulipotyphla > Talpidae > Galemys > Galemys pyrenaicus. The sequence continues at coordinate 15,730,280 of JAGFMF010011796.1, forward strand.
AATATCTCTGCTTCTTCTCCCCTAAATTGCCTGGTTTCATTGCCATAAAAGCTATTTCTTGAATGTGTCTTTTAGCACAACAAAGCGTTGTGTAAAGTAAAATAAATATCCTGTTATTTCTGGAAGTACTACAGCTTTGAAAATTGACTTCTCTATCTCAAACCAACCGGGCAGTATCCCAAGAAGTCTGCTTCCCTGTTATGGTCCCCAGGGGTACGTGGTGATTCCTTTTGTATCTTTTTAACAGTTCCAAGAAATATGACTTACTGTCATGACCTCCAGGCAGAGGACTTCAAAGCAGGATTTATGCGTTTGAACATAAAGCTAAATTCAACCTTTTGGTCTGATGCTTCTACACCCTTCCCTGACGACTGTAGTTGCTAATCTACTGCTTTCTTCCCTTCCTTTCATTTCACCCTCACTCTTTGGTGGGAGCTTAAAGCATTTCCAATGTTTACTAATCTACTACACAGATTCTGTATTTGGAAATCCTGCTAGGATACTATGGTAGACTAGTTGTACATAAATAGAACACAAACTCAAATTGGCTTAAGGCCAAGTATAGTGAATTTTCGTACTCAAAGTAAAAACAAGGGCATCGTTCAGAATGGCTGCCTACAGGGGCTTGGGACCCAGCTTCTCAAAAGAGCTTTGTTGTTTTCCCTGTGGATTTTATTCTCAGGCAAGCTTCCCTTTGTGGTGCATTGTGGCTGTCCCTACTCATCTCCAGGCTCACATCTCATCTCATCCCACAAGGAAAACCTCTAAAGTTTAAATAAGAGACTGAAGGTTGAGATTTCATACCCATTTCTGATCTGACCTCAGAATAAATATATATATACATATATATACACACATTTTAAAAAAGATTTATTTATTTATGCATACAAGAACTGGGGTAAAGGCCAGAGGTGTGGGGGATGAGAGGATTCACCAGAGACAGAGTGGGGAGCAGAACATGCAGATGGACTGAAACACACTGCTGAGGGGAGCAGCGGGTGAGGCAGGAGAGGTCTGCTGCTGGACGGTAGTGGTTTGCTTCATAGTGCGTTGCACCACCAGGGAGGCCACATGTCAGAATATATTAATTAGCCAGGTCTGTGTCATGTGCCCATTCAGTGTGTCTGCTCCCTACATAATTGTAAGAATTAGGAATGACTATCCTTCGTCCAGGTAGGTGCAGCCCTGTGGGGGCACATGACTTGTAGAAGAATACGCAGGCTGGTTTTAAGCCCCCCACTTGACTCCTCAGGTGGGTTTCTTTCTTGAGTGAATCATGTAATTGTTTATGGATGCCTGTGCTTAACTCCTGAGGCTTGGGGTAGCATCAGGCTCAACCCCCCAAACCTCAGGATAGAGAGTGGTTTTACTTAGGGACTCAGATAATGGCTGGTACCAGAAGGAAGGATGAGGAGGCATGCAGGCAAAAAGAGTAAAAATGGGGCCTCCCTGGTGGCGCAGTGGGTTAAGCAATGCACTATGAAGCAGACCGCAGCCACTGCAGCACGAGTTCGATCCCTGCTGCCGGCCAGGGAGGG
>JAGFMF010011796.1:15731867-15744973 GCA_019455555.1 Galemys pyrenaicus
GATCTGCCTGTTCTGCTCCCTGCTCTGTCTGTGGTGAATCCTCTCACCTCCCACACCTCTGGCCTGTACCCCAGTGCTTGTATGCATAAATAAATAAATATTTAAAAAAAAAAAAAGATAAACTTTAAAAAAAAAAAAGAGTAAAAATGAAGCTTAATTTGTCTAGTTTTTAGCTTAGAAACCATTTGCAATCATTTTTAATAGAAACAGCTCTTCAAGAGTATAAAGGATTTATTGAGCATATCTTCTAAGGAGCTAGACTGGGGTGATCTGGACTATATAGATTTACCATTTTGTCAGTGCTAATATACACAGAATACACAGAAGTTATATTACATAGTATTAATATGTGATAGGGCTTAAGTGAGCTATGTGATGTTCTACCATATTTTTCATTATTTTTTAATTTATCAGAAGGTTCAAAGAATCTTCTTTCTTTCTTGCTATAGACACATTTCTAAACAGAACCCAATTTACTTGTAGCCTAAGAAAGAAATCTTTTACAAAACATTTTTGGGAAAGGAGGGAAGGAAGGGGTTTCAAATAGACATTAAGGAAGGTCTTTATGAAGGTATTAATAAGGCCTCCCTGGTGACCTAGGGGTTAAGTCTCAGTGCTATCACCTTGAAGGCCTGAGTTCAATCCCTGGCCAGGGAGGGGACCCACATGGCTCAGCAGACCTCTCCTGTCTTCGCCTGCTGCTCCCCTGAGCAGTGTGTTTCAGTAGATCTGCCTGTTCTGCTCTTTGCTCTGTCTCTGGTGAATCCTCTCTGGCTTACACCCCAGTTCTTGTATGGATTAATAAAAATAAATATTTTTTTAAAAGGTGTTATTAACACTGATAACCCCACTGTGCTAGGGAGTCCTGGAGTAGGCAGTCTCTGCATTTTGCCATAACGCTTGGGAGAAGGGAATGGGAGATAACTGATCCACTATTGTCTTAAAGAAGCAGAGTGGGTGCAAGTCGCGGGTGTCAGAGTCTACTTCAGAGCACCAGGTCTCAAACTTTTTGTTTCGAGATTCCTTTATATTCTTCAAAATTATTGAGGACTCCAAAGAACTTTTATTGATGTGGAAACTGTCTACACTTAGACCATCTTAAACATTAAAACTGAGAATTTAAAAAACAACAACAACAAAACACAAGAATTTTTAGAATCATTACATGTTAACAAAAGTGACATACTTTTATTAAAAATAATTACTTTTTCATAACCACAAAATTGATGAGAAGTGCACTGTTTTACATTTTTGGCATGTATCTTTAATGTCTGGCTTAAAGACATGACAAAGAGAGCTTTGTTCTCTTAACTGCTTCCCATTCTATTTCAAGTGATATCAAATGCTAGGTAGCTTCTGAGAAACGCTGATATACGCTCATGAGAGAATGGGGGTAGAAAAGGCAAAAAATACCTGAGCATTGCTATGAAAGTGCTTGATCTTGCTGATGCCCTGAAAGAGATTCTGGAAACCCTGGACCAACATGTTTACAGAGGACAGAGTAAGCTGGGGGAAGCAGTGATCATGAGGTACAGTTCAGTGGTAGGCAAGGAGGGGTTTGGGATGGGGTAAGGGAGATCATGGTCTCAACTCTTATCCCTGCCCTTTGTGTTCTTGTTGCTGCAATTTATTTGTTTTATGTTATTACCATAAATTAGGAATTAGTGGCTGTATGTCTTTAATACCTCCTAATTGAGGACTTTTTGGGTTTATCTTCAACGTTTTGATACATTCAAAGAAATCTCTGCTTCATTTATTTCCTATACCCAAATTTGGAATTTGGGTCCGTGTAGTTGTACTGGGATGATGAATCTCCTTGAAAACAGTTTTTGGATAATTTATAAATATCTATGAGCAATGCGATGCTGTTCTTTACATACAAACATGATGCTACTGCTCTTGTAGAAATGGCTATATAAAATAGAAAATGGCCTTTTTATGCAACCTGATACTGCTTGAGCAAAAACATGTCTACTTTCTTTCTTTCTATTTGTCCACAAGGTGCTGCTATTTCCCTTCTAATAAAAAGGCATCTGCTCTCAGAAAACAATGTACTCTAGAAAATTATCATAGTTCGTTTCTCATAATGATTAAGTTTTAAGGGTGTTATTAGGTATGTCCCATAGAAAGAATGTGTAAGATTTTGCTTGTATTAAGACATAATTTTTAGTAATGAGTTAGCTCAAAATTCAGCACTGAGTGAAGATTTAACTCTTCTCCCTACAATTTTATTTATAATAATTATGTTTTTTAGTGATACTAAAGACTTTATAAAAATACCATTACATTATATATCCAATGACTGTGAAATCATCTGCCTTGAAGCATGGCAAAATCATCCATCAGCAAACTGGGTCCAAAATGGAGCCATTTTAAGAAAGCTATTTACTCTGCAAATTGCAAGTTGTTCTTTTCTTTTCTTTTTTTTTTTTTTTTGAAATTAATACATTTCTAAAATGCGCTAACTATGATTGTTTAAAAAAAAGTAATGGTTCTTTTTATGGTAAGGAAATAAATTGAACCTCTGTGCTGGAAAGCTCAGAAAACAAATCAGCATTCTTTATAAATAGATTTTACTGCTGGCTTAGAAATTACCTTATGTGCTTTTTAGATGATGGAAAATGAAATCAACTTCTGTTTGCACTGTGTGCACAGCATATTTGCTGTGTCACTTTCAAGAGGATTATGAAATGCTGGGAGGTCAGATGTCTTGAAATGGAGAATTTTGAAAAGTAGCAAAATGAGAAAATGAAAATAAAGTAAGTTTAGTGGTTTAATGTATCCTCTGATGGAACTGAGGGAAAACCCTGGATTGGGAGCCAGCAGATCTATGTTCTGACTTTGGGTCATTGGTGGCTGCAGCAAACTTAGGCCTGAAGATCAAGGTTGACTGGGCATCAGGCTGACTGGCAGGGAGCAGGGAGAGGGCACTGGCCAGAGTGAATGACCAAAATGTGTGTTCAATGCTCATCACTAAACAGGACCTGAATATGCATCCCGAGGGCAAAGCTGACACCCGAATCTGGGTTTTCTGGTGGAATCTGAGACCTCAGTCTAATGGGCAGGATTTAGTAGTCTTAAGAGGTCCTGCGGGAACCGAAGAGGTGTGCTCTGCAGATGTTGGCTGGCTAGCCACATAGAGCTTTAATTCCATTTGCAAGCATTCTTTGATTGCCTAAGTTAGACAGAAGCCCTCCACAGATGCAGAGACAGATTCTTCAGATGTGCACTAGAGGTTCAACTTCAAGGAGCTCTAGTCCCAGAGCTTATGCTTCAAGGGAGGAGGGAGAAACCAGCATCTTGCGATGGTAATTGCAACTTAACTGACTTTCTAAGAAAATAGAGTGCTTAAGCCTTAGTCTGCTCCAGCTGCTATCATGCATTATCATAGACACAATACACTGGGGTGGTCTAAACAATAAACACTTATATCTCACAATTCTGGAGGTCAGGAAGTCCAAGATCAAGGTGCCAGCAGGTACTGAGTGTAAAGGCAGGTACGGTGTCTACTTCCTGGTTTGCAGACCCTTGTCCTCCTGTTGCAGTCTCACATGGCTGAGAGCTCTAGTTTTTTCCTTCTTATAAGAAAACTATACTTCAAAAAAAAAAAAAAAGAAAACTATACTTCATCATGAATTTCCCACCTCATGACTTCATCTAAACTTAATTACATATAGCTTTCCCTTTCGAGTTATGTCACTTTGATTTTATGAAAAATGTATATAAGTACCTGTTTTTGCTAAGCCCAGGGAGCTTGAAGAGGATTTTCACTTTTATGACAAAAGTCACAAAGCAAAACTAGCATCCAGGTTCCTTTAAAGCAGCTGGTCTAGATGCACTTGCCCCCCAAGCAATGAGAGGGGCTCTTCCCAGCCCCTTCCCTGGGAACGGCACTATCCAGGCTGTGGATGTCTATCATTCCTGCTCTTACTCTGTGTTTAGTGTCATTTTAGGTTATGTTATTTGATATGATATGGTAAGTTATTTTTAGGCCTAGAAGTGCTCAAAAATTTTTTTCCATGTAAATTAATGAAATTGCTTCTTTGCTTCACACGATTTTGATTTACTAAAGATTTCATAGGAATGCTCTGCTTTCAGCTAGCAGGGGAAACTTGTGCCTCCAAATAGTCCAACCTAATGGCCACGGTAGGATAGAGTTTTGACATGTGAATTTTGGCATGAACAAAACCAGCAGTCTAAGAACATCCAATTGTTCTTTGGATAAAAATCTAGCCCTGATATAAAGACTTGAACTTATGACTAGATGCTTGCCCAAATGATCTGCAGTCATTAAAAACAAAGCCTGTTTGACTGTTTCTTTGAAGTATTTATTCACTCTTAACTTATTATATTTAAGAATTATTATAGAATTACATACACAATTCTTCTAATTGTGAAATCTATATATACAACTTTTATAACAAGTGGGCGAAAGCATGTACTTTGAAATCATACAGTAGAATTTATGAACACATGCTAATTGTCTTATACACATTATTTAATTTACTTACATGAAACAAGATTTCAGTTAATCTTATTTCAGTGTTGTAGAGTAGCTAAATTTGAGAGATTTGTCCAAAATTGCACCATTAAGAAGTGGTGTAGCTGGGGTGTGGGTTCTAGTTTATCAGCTCCCAGGACCCATTTACCTTTTTTCCTACAAGCCTTTTTCATTTTCTGAGAATACTAACACCCTTTCTTTTGAAATCTCACCACGTTTTAGGCTATGACTTTATTAATCTGTGAAACGGGCACCATAACTCTGCCTGGCAACTTTTCTCATCCTGCTCTCTAACAGGTATTCCAGCCTTTCCTCATATTGGAGTGGCCAGATCTAAGATCTGGGTTTGGCTAGAGGAGAAGCTGGTGGAAGGGGCCTCTGATCTGCTTTGGCCTTAAACTGAATTATAATAAAGTCTCTCCAGCTGGAGCTCAGCTCTGTAGACCTTTCTCTGTAGTTGGGGAAAACCTCTGGGTAGAAGTAAAGTATTATTTTACCATGCTTTGTTTTCTGTACATGTATATCTTTCTTAGGGACATCATGGAGAGACTTGTTTCCTGGCCAAATACTATCTTAATCACCTCCATTATTACAAATTTTATTTCTCTTGTAGAATTGAAATCTAAGTGCAGATCCAGGCAATAAGCATGGCGAGAGAATTACATTATGAGGTAAATATCCTTTAGCGTCTTCTTAGGGACAATGATCGTTTTCTCCCTTCTTTACGAGGTTCCGGGCTTGCATAAAAGTGTTTTGGTCTGAGGCAAACTTCCCAATAGGTTAGCAATAAATTAGATCTCTGCCTGTAACACAAGAGAACCATCTCTTTTGTTCAATCAGACATCCTACTCTTTGAAAAGGAAAGCTATTGATATTTATTGAGTACCTGCTTTGGGGCCAGAACTATGTTAAATATTAGACATATTATTTTTAATATCTGGCCCTTATAATATTTGGCCCTTATAACAATACTCTGATATTAGTACTCTAAAATACTCTAAAATTAGTCCAATTTCAGAGGTAATAGAACTGAGGGTCTGAGAAGACTGAGAATCTACAGGAAAAACTGGTGCTGAGATTTGCAGCAGTTGTAATTGAACTACCACATTTGTGCTCTCTCTCTGTCTGACAGTTCTTTCTTTGGTTCTTCCAAATCCTTAGTATTTAAGAGTCAATCTTCAAACTGTAAGTTACACAGGGAGGAGCTGACACTTTAAGCTTTGTGACTGAAAGTAGAGATTCCAGAGAATTATGAGGTGGGCTAGGGTAGGGATTTTGATTAAGCTTTTTGTAATTTGTAGGGCTGTAAAGACTGTATTCATATTTCCTGTCCTAAGGGTTCTGCCACTGGATTAAATTAAGGAAAATTTTAATGAAAAGTTTTTTAAAAAGGAGAGAAAGACCAACCCTGATCTTATACTTGGGTCTCTGAGTTCTGTTCAATCGAAGCAGGCCTTGTTCAGTCTGAAGAACACAGACCTGATTCTGGCAATCTTTAAGCAAATGCTTCAGCATGCAGTGTTCACTGAGCCATGAGTAGAAGTCTTATCAAGAAGAATGAGGAGCACCCTTGTATCCCCAAACTTGCCTGTTCTAAATAGATTCTGCCATCCGCTATCAAAGCAAAATATACTCTAGTGCATACGCTCATCAACAGAAAAGAACTTTCATGCAATCAGTGTGCAATAGAGAGAAGATAAAGAATATTTTAAAAATAGCTTTTGATTAAATTCCTAAGGTTTCCTATCCTCTTGCAGGTGAATGCAGAACCAAACAGGATTGGCCCAAAGCAGGGCCACTGAGGCCCCAAAACATGCCAGAAGTTTAAGGCAACTTCTGATGGGGACCCATAGGAAAGGAGCAGGAGGGTCCAGGCAAGCTTGGAAGGAGGAGAGCAAAAGCAAAATACAAGTGAAGATAAAGGCTGCCATGTTCAGCTTCCCCAGTGGCCTTTCACCTATGTGTCTGTCTCTCTCAAGTATCTCCTTCCATGTCTCCCAAGTCCCTGGCACTAAGTCCAAGGCTGAGAAGCAAGTGTGGCTTCTTCTTCAGATGTCTCTGCTCCATGTTCCTCCTGCAGCTCTTTCCATAGTCCTCTTCAGCTTCTTTTTTCTTCTCAATCTTTCCCTAACTTCTCAGCTGCTCAGCTCCGCCTTTCCTTGGGTGGGGCAGGGAACCTGGAACACCCTGTTCTGTGGATCTCACACTGTTACAGAAGTTCATTTAAGAACTCTGCTCACTGCCAGGTTAGTCAGTTCGTGTGATCTGAAGGAAACACAGGATTGCTTGGTCTTACAGGGACAAGAGACAAGGCTGGGGACAGAAGCCTGGACAGACACCATGAATGATGAAGGGGTAGGGTTGGAATGGTCCTGGTGATAGGGAACTGTCATCCGCCTTTGGGTTGACCAGAGTTCACAACAATCTACTTAGCTATCTTCAAATGCTTCCCATTCCTGCCCTAGCTGCCTCACTGATCAATCTTCTCGGCCTGCAGCTATGCAGCTCGGGGTCAATTTGACTAGCTTTCTTGATCTACACCAGAAACTGGCTTTTGAAGTGGTTTGGAAAGCTCCAAAAAGAGACGCGCTTCAAGGTACTGGTATTGCTGCCAAAGAGGAAAGATTCTGCTTTCCATCAGCTGTGTCCTCAGCCTCGCTGTATCTTTCTAGCACCTACTGCTGACGGCCCTGGCCGTCACAGTGTAGCTGCCACACTAGTGTAGCTGAAGCTGATAACCATAAAGGGTCTCCTTTCCTCAGTCCCAGGGCTGGGAACGGGCTTATGCAAGTTTCCATCTGAGGGCAGGTAAGCTGGAATTCTGCGGCGATTCTTTTAACAGGAGGCTGGACATTCCTTATCGTTTCCCCAGACACGGGAATTGGCAAGGCTTGAAAAAGAATCACTGGCAGGAAGTTCATTTTCTTTATTGCTACCTCCCCAGCCATAAAACTAAAAGCTTTTTACCTAAGTCATGTTTGCTATCTCCTGGGAGTGAGAGATCATTTCCTTCAGAGGTTTTCCCAATTGGAATTTAGTCCTAAGGATTTCATAATTTCAGTCGTCTATTTGAATTTGAAGAGGTTTCCTATTAATGTTTCTCACCCCTCCCCTGGCTTCTGATTCGGTGTCATTTGTGTTGACACCCCCTGCCCCCCACACCTGCCATCTCAGATTCCTGGAAATGAGTCTTTCGTTGTGAACTCCCTCCTCTTACTGAATTGGAGCTTCATTCTCCTGTTGGGCTAGGTTTTATTTCATTTCCTCAAAATAAACTTCCTCTACCTGAGGGCCCTCTAACTCTTTGACCCAAGGCTATTTACCTCTTGTAAATAAGCAGAGGAGTGGAATTTCTCTTTGTGTCTGATGATCTGTGTAAACAAAATATTTTGAGGGGAGAGCTCTTGATTTGCAAAAAAAAAAAGCCTCGCTAAGATTTTTTTCATTTTCAAAATTTAAAAATACAATAACCAGCACTATTGAATTCAGCCTCTATTTGGGGTGTGAAGTCATGTCAGAGCTTTGTGATCTAAAGCTGACAGTGACAAACTGTCCGCGTGATGTCAGGCAAACTACATCTTTCTGCCCCTTCTTTCTTCATCAGTAAAATATAGAAAACTTTGTCTGCCCCACTTGATTCACTGGGGAACTGTTTTAAATCATTTCCAGCAAAGTGAACTGAAAAGCACAAAGCTCTACAATTCTGTACAATATTACCTCCAATCCTGGGGTTATGGAGAATCTTTTTTTTTTTAGGAAAAAAGGACATTTCTGGGTTCCTTTCCCTTGTCACTTTTCAAGGATTCTTTTCATTGCTTTTCCACTTCTCATTACTTCTTTCAATTGTTCTCCTAGATGCTGTCTGTCAGCATTTGAATGTAATGTTTCATTTCAAAAATGCCATCTTCTACCAAAGAGACACTTGCCTTTCTAGTTACCACTCTGTCTTCTCCCTTCATGGCCAGATTTTCCTCATGAATATTCTACATTTTCTGTCTCTTCTTCCTCTCTTTTCCTTTCTTTCTTTATTCAGATAAATTGTCTTTCATTCATTTTTACAAGTTTGCTAGGCTACTTTTGCTAAGGTTACCAGATTAGTTTTCTAGGCTTTGCTGTAAGAAAATACCTTAAATTGGGTGGTATAAGCCTAGAAACCCATTTCTCTTTACAGTTCTGGAGACTCGAAGTCCAAGATCAAGGTGTTCTTAGTTTGTTTTCTCTTGGGGTCTTCCTCCTTGGCTTGCTAGGACTGCCTTCATGCTGTGTCCTCTTGGTAGTCTCTCTGTGTCCTTACCCTCTCTTAGTAAACAATCCAGTCACATTGATTAGGACTGCCCACTTGACCTTATAACAGGGTGGTCCCCATGAAAGGAGAGGTTCCAGGTCTCCTGGAAGAGTGGAGCTGGGCAGGAAGGTGAAACTAGAAAAGAATGGAGGAAGACTAGGAAGAAGAGGAAGAAACCAAGAAGGGAGGAAGAAAAGAAGAAGAAGACCTGGCAGAGGCACATGGATCAGAGAGACATGTGAAGAAGAAGCCCTGCTTGGTTCTTGGCCTTAGACTTAGTGCCAGGGACTTGGGGGACATGGAAGAAAACACTTGAGAGAGACAGATACATAGATGAGAGACCCGTGGGGAAGCTAACAATGCCTGGCCCCCGCCTCTGCCTGCTGTGTACCTGGTCTCCTCTGATGCAGAAAGATCAATAAAAGCCTGAAAAAGTCACCCAGGGCTCCAGGACTCCTCCTTTACCCACCTGCCCGAATCATAGAGAACCTGCCCTGTGTCTTCCTGTTGCTACAATTGGCATTAGTTGACAGGATGATTGGATCAGATGGGTATGGAGCCCTCTGAAGACTGGGGTGGCAGATCATGAACTTCTGACAACGCTGGAGGCACATGGCAGCACAGGAGGTGACCAAAGTCCAGGAACTGGCAAGAGCCAAAGATACTGCAGGAGCATAGGAAGTGGACAAGGTTCTCCTTGCAGGACAAGACCTTGAGTGGAATTGGAGATGGCCTGTGAGGACCAGCCCATGACCCCTGAGGCAGCAGAATCGTAGGAGAAGAAAGAGGATCATGATTCAAAGCTCGCCAGTGCTGATGCAAGGGAAAAACTGATGAACTTGGACTGACAATCCTGCTAGAAGGCTGGGGAACTTTGGCAGGTTGATGTTAAGTTTATGGGACTGGGGTGGATGGGATTATTACTAAACCTTAGGAAATAAGACTCAAGGGGTGTCATGGACCTCAGTGGCAAAAAGCAGCCTGTGTACTGCTGGCACGCCCTGGTATTCCCGGGCCACAGTCCAGAGAGGCAGTGACAGAGTAGAGGAAGGGGCAGGTGTAAGAAGAGCCCACACCAAGTTCTCTGCAGCCAGGCAGAGGAGAGATATCAAAAAGCCAACTAGAGAAGGCAAAAGCTGGTGCTAAGATTGGGAAGCCCTGAGCAGGTGGTAAGTACCCTAAGTGAGTCTCTAAAAATCATCTGTGGGTAATGCCCTGTTTGTTGAGTGAGGGTGAGGAGCCGAAGTGTGGTGGTGGAGTATAGTAGAGTACAGTAGAGAACATTATGAGAACAGCTAAGACAACAAGGAGACTGTTGAACCAATGATGAACCTTCCTGGTCTGGGATGTTGCAGGACAGTCCCCATCAGGAGATGCCTTAGACTGTGGCAGTCTTTCGGGCCTCAGTGACCCTATTTTGGGCCAGCCCTGTTTGACTGTGCATTTAACCCTGAGGGATGGGTAACTTTGGGTGTTTAACTGGAAACTATTTTAACTGTATTTTTCTCTTTTCTTCATTGCACATGAATTATTGCACACCAATTGAAGTTTTTTCTACTGATGGTCTTATGCATTTGAATGTGTTTTATTTTGATGTGGTGGATAGTGGAACCTATTTTGAGCAGGTAGATTTAGGGTCCTGGGGTGCTTCTCATTCTGTCTGTCAGCATAAGTATCTCTTTAAAGGTCCTGTTTCCAAACACCATCACGTTCTGAGGTGCGGGGTTAGGGCACTTCAACATGGGGGTTTGTAGGCTGGCACAATTCCATCCCTACCAGTCACCATGTCTTCCCTTTAAGTCCTGTGGGGTCCCAAACATTTAGTAGACATTGTGCTCTAGGTAAAAACTTGTAGTCCTTGGAAGACTTTCTACTATTTTTTCTGGCTAAATTCAGATTTCTCTGCCCCCACCTCCCAGCGTATTCTCCTTTTTATCCCCAAACTCTAAATGTCGAAGTTCCTCAGGGCTTGGCTTTGTGTTCACTTCTCACTCTACATGGACTCCAAGATATTATTAACTCCTATGGTTTTATTTCTTTTTCCCATGGTTTTAAATTTTTACACGCTTATATCTTTCAAATGTTAATCTGTACAACTGGCCCTTCCTGCTAAGTGCTAACTTATGTCTAACTGCTTTCTTGTAATTTTCACAGACATCCCTAAAACCAGAACTGAGAACTTGAATTTTGCCTCCCTATCTATGCTTCTTCCCAAATCAGTTTCTTGCTTCCTGTGATTTATTTCTTCCCTAAATGTCTCATTCTTCAAAAAAATCACCTCTATTTACCTATTTGTTTCTGCCAGTAATGAGGAATAATCCTTGAAGCTTCCTTCTTGCCCCTGCTTCTGCACCCCTCCCCCCTTACCATACCACTTCTTATCAAGTCCTGTCATTCTACCTCAAAAACATGTCCTAACATAATCTCTTATTACCCTCATCACATCTACCACTGGCCTGCAAATATAAACTCTTCTTTGCAACTTTGTGCCCCTCCAATATGTTCTCTATATAGAATCTCAGAGAGATCTTCTAAAGTTTTCCATTAGATCAGATCTCTTCTTTATTTACAAATCTTTAATGGTATCCTACCCACAAGGCAATCATGTAGAACTGTAAGCTTTAAGGATACAGAAACTAGATTTACCCCATTTCTATTCTAATCTATAGAAGGTTCAGAGTATAACCCTGTGCCTTTTACCTCTAGGCACTTAAACATTGACCTAGCTCTTGCCTGCCTTTTTTTTTTTAATAATAGTTGTTTATTCTTTTTTTCTTACAATGTTTGATTTCTAGGTGTAGTCCCCATGGAATTCCCACCACCAATTCACCCGTGCACCATCACCATAGTCCCTTGTGCTCTTCCTGCCCCTTGCCTACCTTTTTCGCTTCACATCTCAGGCAGTATTCCTCTGTCCAGTCATATATCTTTCCTCAGATCCTTGATCTGGCCTAGTGTGGGCTGCCTGGGTTCTGATGCACTCACTCTTCCTTTGCTGGTATATTCTGTAAATACCCTTGTCCTCTAAGTGTTGTCAAGATTAGCATCCTTGGGAACTTCCTGGAACTCGGACCCCACTCTAGAACTTATGAGCCAGAATTTGTACTTTAACTAAACTCTAAGGTGGTTTAGGTGCACTTAAAGTTTGAGTAACTTTGCTCTAGATCTTAGCCTCAATGTCAGTTATTTAGAGACACCTGTCCTAACCAGTCAATAGGGGTGACAGGTAACCAATGGATTACCTCCTAGCACCTGTGATACCCAAAAGGGAAAGGAAGTGAAACAACAAAAGAAGGAAGAGTAAGTGAAGACTACCAATCAGAAGCTTTAGAAGTTTCCCTAAGGTTGACGCTTCCAAAAGTTTTAGATTGTATATAGAGAGGAGCATGTGAAATCTGCATATACTTTGATTTGAGTAAATTGAAAATTGCGAGTTTTGTTTGCTTTAACACATTTTGAGCTCCCTCAGAAAACTATTTCATATAGTTGCTTTGTTTTGATTTGCCACATTATGACCCCTGAGGATAAATGTGTGGCAGTGAGCCACACTGGTTTGGGTTTTCCAATATTTCATTGATCCGTGGTTGTAGAGTGCATCGTGGAAAGTCCATCTGGAACAGCTATTCTTTAATATATTTTGACTCCAACTTAGTTGCAAGTCAATTGTTCACTGTTTTGTTGCAAACACTTTAGACATTGCATAATGGTATGGTTCGTTTGTAGTTCTGGGAGCTCTCTGTAGATTCAGTCATTACATAACATTACAGTAACATTACTACAGATCTCCAGCATTAAAGATTCAGTTAACAAACAAGGCAATGGTTTGTGACTGTGAGACAAAGGAGATACACTAATTGAAAGTAACACCTTCATTACTTATTTCTGAAAATATTTTTAAGGTGTTATATCTGTATGCTTTACTTGTGAAATATTTTGCCTCTATTGCCATGTATTTCAGGGTTTTATGTGCCAATGTATTCTATTAATTTAACTGGACAACTTGCTGGCATTATTCAACAAATGAGAAGTGTTGGCAGAGCTGTAATCTTAAAGCACAGCCCCATACATCTCTTGAGCACTACAGCTGCTCCTTGTTCGTTTAACAGTTAATTTGAGAGAAAAGCTGGGCGCAAAGGTGGTGCTATTTAGGTGTAATGGAGGACATAGTTGACATCTGTTGCAAGATATATAGATAAAGCAAAAAAATTAAAATCATCCCTATGGGGCCTCCCCTGGTGGCGCAGTGGGTTAAGCAACGCACTACGAAGCAAATCGCAGCCACTGCAGCACGAGTTTGATCCCTGCTGCCGGCCAGGGGGG